>JAPQVY010000089.1:46276917-47476917 GCA_028535165.1 Quercus tomentella | reverse complement strand
TAAGGGGATGTGTGTGGAGTTAGATCTATTGTGTTGACTATGCCGGGGGTTTGGCCCCCTGTCAGATTGGTGTCCGTACAATTACTGGGGTATTGAGAATACATTAGAAGTCTAAGCCCATTATAGTGACTTCACACATGCATGTATCCCTAGTAATAGTTGAATAAGGCGATATGAATATGCTAATGATCCCTGTTAACTCCTTTTGTAACTGTTATAATTAAACTACATTAACTCTGTGGGTTTAACCCTATAGTTTTGGGTGAACCATGTGAATTTGGTGTTCCTGCGTTTTAATCTTTTTCTGTTTCTACTTTTTCCTGTCATTCACACATCACAAATCCTAGTTGGGTTTCTCATTTCATAACAGTTAGTAGGTGAACTAGCCAACCAAGCTGACATTCAAAGACAGCAAGTGCGCATTGAATGGCAAAGTTGTACCTCACTAATCACTTCACATTTAAGAATGAGGGATGATGTGTACATAACATGATACCTGCTCCCTACTTGAGATACCAATTCCATATAGCTGCTGCCTTTTCTACTCCCAACACCATCAAAATTTTCTTAGTGGCAGGCCACATTGAGTTGGATTCTTTTAGTGCCTCATATATTACCTTGGTTGCTGTGCTTCTTCTTGCTCTTGTGGAGAAAATTTAAACCATGATTGTAGAAGCAATGAGACTATCAATACTGTCTTTTATGGTTTCAAATTTTTTTATCTAAAACTGGTTTTTTAAACAATTTTCTGACAAAATAATTGCCTACTATAGTGATATTTCTTTGCATGTTGTCAAATGACAAGTTCTGGTTATTAATTATTAGACAATAGACAACCTGCAGAAATATCTTATGAGGGTTTCTGCCTCCTCCATCCCCTTCTCCCCATTCTAGCTCTGATAAAGGCTAATTACTTCAACCTGACTGAAATTCAATCACCTGTTGTCCTTTTAATGTCAATTTTTTGTTATTTCTTTTATTTTTTTTTGATAAATAACGGAATTGTATTAATCAAAAGTCCAGGTACACCGGGGGTGTACGTGGAAAACAGTACATCAAACACAAAAATTACAAAGATCAAGCATTTCTAAAAAATTAGAACAAGGGAAAAGATTAAAGGAAGAACTCCACTCTAGCAAGGTGTGAAGAAGAAGAGATTTTAAATCTGAAATAGACTGTTCCTTCCCTTCGAAACATCTTGAGTTCCGTTCTCGCCAAATACACCATAGGACACAATGTGGGACAGCCCTTCATAAATCAGTGCTCTGATGCCCACCGAAGGAACCTTGCCAACTCGAAAATAAATTAGAGACACCATGCGGCATAACCCATTGAAGACCAAATAGAGCCCACACCATAGACCATAATTCATAAGCAATAGGACAATGAAGAAGAAGATGATTCACCGATTCTCCACTCTTTTTACACATATAGCACCAATCCACAACTGCGACACCCTTATACCACAAATTTTCAGTAGTCAAAATCTTACCTAATGAGGCAGTCCAAGAGAAGAAAGCCACCTTAGTAGGGACCTTTGAACGCCACATAGGCTTCCAAGGGAAAGAAATGTCGAGAGTAGAGGAAAGGGAGAGATAGTACTCACTCACTTTAAAATTCTTATTCCCAGTTGGTTTCCAACATAGTTTGTCTTGACCTTCACCATTAAGGGGCATTGAATTGATAAGATCTAGAAAAGTGTAAAAATGTTCTGTTTCCCAATCTTGGGGAGCTCTAGTAAAAAGAAGATCCCAGTGAAGCCTCTGGTTAGGGAAATGCATAACATCTGCAATAGAAGACTCCTTATTACAACTAATATTATAGAGTTCCGGAAAAGCCTCCCGGAGAGTACAGCTCCCACACCACACATGATGCCAAAATTTAATTCTGTCACCAACACCAACCTCGAATTGAATGGATTTTGAAAAGGCTGGCCAGCCTTGTCTTATGGTTCTCCAAAGACTAACACCATAAGGATTAGAGACTTCTTTTGTACACCAACCTCCCCAATCATTCCCATATTTAGCCTCAATAACCCGCCTCCAGAGATGGGTTGTCTCTCTTCCATATCTCCACAACCATTTCCCCAACAAAGCTTGATTGAAGGTTCTCAAATTTTTAATACCTAAACCGCCATATTGCAATGGAGAGCGAACCTGGGCCCAATTTACTAGTCGGAATTTAGGAGACTCATCTATCCCACCCCATAGAAAATTTCTTTGAAGCCTCTCAATACAAATAGCAATATCCGCAGGAATAGGGAAGAGAGATAGGAAATAAGTTGGCAAACTTGATAGAGTGCTTTTGATTAAGGTAATCTTACCACCTTTTGATAAGTATAATCGCTTCCAACTCGTTAATCTTCACTCCATTCTTTCTAGGATAGAGTTCCAAATCGCCCTGTCCTTGAATTTAGCACCTAACGGCGGTCCCAAGTAAGTCATTGGCAAAGATGACTGTCTACAACCCAGCAATGCCACAAGCTCCCCCATATTAGTCACCTCTCCAACTGGAACTAATTCTGACTTAGCCAGGTTAATGTGCAACCCTGACACCGCCTCAAAAGAGGCTAAAATCTCCCTCAAATATTCAATCTGATTTGCTGTAGCATCACAGAAAATTAAAGTGTCATCCGCAAAGAGTAGATGTGTCACCATGAGGGGGGTATTAGACTTGGTACCAACAGTGAAACCCGAAATGTGTCCAGCCAGAACCGCACCATCCAACAAATGGCTTAATGCCTCCATAACAATAGCAAATAAGAGCGGGGAGAGAGGATCTCCTTGGCGCAGCCCCCTAGAGCTCCCAAAGAAATCCTTAGGGGAGCCATTTATCAAAATTGAAAATCTCATTGTGGAGATACAAAACAGAATCCACTTTCTCCATTTCTCAGAGAATCCGCAACGCTGCAACAAATACATAAGAAAATCCCAGCTGACATGATCAAAAGCTTTCTCCACATCCAACTTACATAAAACCCCAGGTATCTTTGCCTTGAGCCTACTATCCAAACACTCATTAGCAATTAAGACAGAATCTAGGATTTGTCCATCCAGAACAAAAGCATTTTGAGACTCAAAGATAATTCCAGTAATCACCCTTCTCAGCCTATTAGCCAGCAACTTGGAAATGACTTTATAAATACTACCCACAAGACTAATAGGTCTAAAGTCTCTCACATTGACAGTATCTACTTTCTTTGGAATGAGAGCAATGAAAGTTGCATTAAGGCTTTTCTCAAAGATAGCTTGTGAATGGAAGTTGGCAAGGATTTCCATAATTTCAAGTTTTAAAAAGTCCCAACAAGCCTTAAAGAAAGCCATTGAAAAACCATTTGGCCCTGGAGATTTATCGCCATTACAACCTTGGATGACACCATATACCTCCTCTTCCTCAAATGGTCTTTCTAACCAAGCAGCTTCCTCCTCAGAAATCATAGAGAATTCCACTTCATCAAGTACAGGTCTTTGGCCCTCATTTTCAGAGTACAATTGTTTGTAGAAATGAGAGATGCAAGCTGCTATTGAATTAGGATCCGATGTCAATTCACCTTCCACCAACAGATTGTCTATAGTATTAAATCTTCTGTGGGAGTTTGCTGTTCTATGAAAGAACTTAGTGTTGCTATCCCCCTCTCGGATCCAAAGGGCCCTAGATTTCTGCCTCCAACATATTTCAACCATAAGAGTAACCTTTTCAAGATCAATGCGAAGCCGTTCTTTTTCCAAAGTCTCATCATATGATAGAGAATGACTATCTTCCAGCAAGTCAAGTGCTTTAAGTTTCTTCCATAACTTGTTCATCTTATCCTCCACATTGCCAAATTCTTCTACATTCCATTTCTTTAAATCTAGCTTCAAAGCTTTCAATTTGCTTGCAAACCGAAAGCTAAGGGAACCTTGAAAATGATAGGACTCCCACCAAGATCTCACTTTCTCCACAAAACCCTCTGCCTTTAACCACATATTCTCAAAGCGAAAAAGACGATTGCCTCTGTGAAAATTTCCCCCTTCTAACAGAACTGGAAAGTGATCTGAAAGTAATCTATGCAGTCTTTTTTGACGAATATTAGGAAAGTGCTCTTCCAAATCAGAAGAAAGAAGAAACCTGTCAAGTCTAGACCGCGAGGCCACTTCTCTAGAATTAGACCAAGTGAAAGTACCTCCCTCCAATGGTAAATCAATAAGATTGTGTTCAGAAATGAAATATGAAAAATCAAGCATGGCTGATGAGAAAGAGTCTGCACCAAGTCGCTCCGAAGGAAATCGCACGACATTAAAATCGCCACCAATGCACCAAGGCACATTCCACCAACTATGAATACCAACCAGCTCTTCCCAAAGCAATTGCCGGTCACGATCAGAGTTTGGTCCATATACACCAGTGAAAGTCCAAACAAAATGATCCACCACATTCTTAAATTTGCAAGAGACAGAAAACCTTCCCATTGCTTCATCAATTTTTTCCACCATCCTTCTATCCCACATCACCAAAACACCCCCCGAAGCACCTATAAAGCCCAAATATAGCCAATCCAAATGTTGACAACCCCACAAGCTCCGAATCTCTCTCCTTGTTAGCAATTCCATTTTTGCTTCCTGCAGACAAATAATGTCTGCCCCCCAACCTCTGATCATATTTCGAATTCGAAGTCTTTTTTCACAATCATTCAGCCCCCTAACATTCCAGGAGATAATTTTCAGATTCATTGAGGCACCACAGAATCCCGTTCCCCACTGGCATCTCCTACCAAATCAAAATTAGTCTCAAAGTTCCAAGAATTTAGCAGACTTTTCAACTACCGACGCCCTTTATAACTTGTCTTAGGCTCTCTCTTCTGAGAGCATTCTATCTGCATTTTAGCTTTCTTCCTAGCCTCTAAAGCTAAAAAAATCCCAGTAATTTCCGCTTCAAAGCCTTCCAAGGAAGTACCCACAGATTTCCTAAAGGCTTTAATTCGTTTCTCAACCCATGGTGATAATTGAGTGGAAGTATCTGCCACTTCTACAAGTGGAGCAACTGGGTTAGCCATCGCCAAAGGTTGCACAACCAATGGTTCTTTATCATTTTCCCAGTTTACAAGACCCCCATCAGATTCCCCCAACTCACAATCTGACCCTAAAACAACAGAAACATTATCCAGAGCACCATCACATTCATCCGCCCAACTAACAATATGCCCTTCTTCCTTGAAAGTGTTGTTACCATGTCCCACAACTCCCTCGAGATCAGAAAATCCGACAAGCTCTTAGGAGAGTGGTAAAGTGAGAGAGGAATAGCTATCTGCCTCCCTCCATGAAGCTCTAAGACCCATTTCTCTGAATTACCCCAGGTGTGCTCCAAATCTTCAATGAAATTCTTAATGGAGGGGCGAGACTCAACATGACAATCCTCAGCTGTAACTAGCACCGGAGCTACTAGCAAATCAGAGAGCGTAGCACTGGCCACCTCAGTAGTGCTCGATTGAGAAGTGCCTTTGGTCAACGGTGGGAGGTTGATGCCCGACACAGACCCAAATTGTAAAGAGTCAGCTCGTGGTGGAGAGGAGTTGCTGCTGTTGGTGATGGGGTTGTTC
This sequence comes from Quercus tomentella, assembly GCA_028535165.1. NCBI lineage: Eukaryota > Viridiplantae > Streptophyta > Magnoliopsida > Fagales > Fagaceae > Quercus > Quercus tomentella. Next base: position 47,471,342 of record JAPQVY010000089.1, on the reverse strand, counting down.
TTCAGTGGTGGGAAGATATTGATATCGGTCGTCGATGGAGGAGTGGGACTGATCTTCACTGGTGGGGAGGTGACGATGTTGGACAACGGAGTGATGTCCTTGATGATGGTGGACGTCGAAGGCATGTCGGTGTCGTTACTAGTGGTGCTCCTCGGTGGGTTAGAAGTGCCGTTGGTGGTAAAGGTAGTTGAAGGATGCGTGGAGGAGGAGGTGAGCTTCATCGGCATCATATCTGTGCTCTGATGAGAGTGGGTGGCTTTAGACTTAGAAATAGTGGGTTGCTGAGGTTGGGCTTTTGGCTTAGAAATAATGGGTTGCTGAGGTTGGGCTTTAGGCTTAGAAATAATAAGTTGCGGAGGATGGGCTTTAGGCTTAGGTTTGGGGGCCCAGTTTTGGGCGTACATGTTTCTGCCCTTGAAAGTATTGGGCCTCATTCCAGGGCTAACTTGATTGGAGCCCACATCTTTAATAAAAGAAGAAACAACAGTCCACTGCCCCTCTTTCCCATGCTCCACACGTAAAGAGATGTCTAGAGTCAGCAAATCTCTTTTGGCAATCACATTAATATTAGACAGAATATCAGCCCCGAATTGTGCCGTATCTTCCCCAGAATATCTCCTGCCCTGATCACGGAATGAATTGCTGGGAATTGAAGGTTTCAAATTTTGAAAGACCGTAATTTTCTCCTTACCTGTATTTTTTGCACTGCCATGATTATGAGGTCTACCAACCACCGTCGCCGCATCAGCCTTTGGTGCACTTTGTATTCTATGAAGCGATCCTTGACTACTCAGGGAAGTTGGTTTTAAAATTTTCCTCAGGTTTAAGCTAAAGCCCCGCCATCCACTACCCAACCTTCCCTCTGGTATCGCTATGTTACCCTTCCGTCGACCATGAAGAAGTTCAGAAACCATTAAAAACGTGCCATGGGCGTTGGACCCCAATTGAAGGATGAAAACAATATCACCCTCTCTAATTGTTCTTACATAATGACCAGGTGATCGCTTTGAAATTAGTTCCTCCAAATGGAACAAGAATCGGTTTGCACTCTCCTTTCCCATAAAAACAGAGCGCATTGAGGTAAGGCCTCTCTCAAAGATCCATAGTAAGAAATAAGAACCCCCTTCCTCAACGGAAAACTCAAACGTTTGGGATTCAATGAAGAAAAAAGTAGAGCCACCCATTACGAAAAGAAAGAAAACAGCAGCTACCAAATCAGGAAGAAAACATGAAATCTAAAGCAGCAGCAACCATACTATGAAGAAAGTACAAAATCTATGGCTAATTCAAGGTAGCCAGGCCTCATTGTGACTAATCTGAGGTAGCCAGGCCTCTCATTTATGATACCATTACAAGCTCAGTGCAACTGTTTTACAGTGTTGAAACAAGTAATGGTACAATGAGCCAAACTGAGCCTGACAAATTATGTACGGTGCTAGTCATGTATAGTTAATCCCTTTTTTTATTGATCTATCCATGCTAAGCATGGTTCAGTGTTATTACAGGCAATCAGTCTTGGCCTGATGGTTGATTTGTATGAAGTGGTTACAAACTTACAATGTGGACTAATGACTGTAATATGCTTATTTGACAGGTTTCGTGGTTTCTTTTGGAAGGCAGCCAGAATAGGTAGGCCTTTATTTAGATGTTTTACCACCATCTTTGTTGGACTAGTCCACAACTACTCTAGTCCACAACTACTCCTTGTTTCCCTCTTTTCACTTCATTTTTATTTTGATTTTTATCTGTTATCTTCTCGGGACAATTTCCTCTTTCTTCTTCTTCCTTTCTTTTTGGGGAAAAAAAAAAAAATATATATATATATATATATATATATATGTATATATTTTGGGTGTATTTATGAAGTATGAATGTTGATGATGGAGACCCAGGAAACTTTCCTTGGGTTGGCATCAAGGTAAAGATAACAAGAAAAATAGAAAAGGAGCCTTCTTTTTCGTTTTAACTTCCTGGTATATAGAGAAGCCCATAAATATCTCCATATGGTTTTTATTGACCTAGAGAAAGCATATGATAGGGTCTATAGAGAAATTATGTGTTGGATTTTAGGAAAGAAAGGAGTTCCTCCCAAGTACACTAAGGATATTTATGACAGAGCTGAAACTAGTATTAGAAAAAGTGGATGCTTCACAAGCAAATTTCCTATCACTATAGGTTTGTATTAAGGATCATCACCAAGTCCATATCTCTTTGCACTAGTGATGGATGAGCTCACTAAATTGATTCAAGATGAAGTCACTTGGTGTATACTTTTTGCAGAAGATATACTTTTAGTGAATGAAACTTGATGTAGGAGTCAATGTCAAGTTAGAATTTGGAGAGATGCTTTAGAGTTTAGAATTGTAGGGAATATACACGAAATTCCCAAATCTGTGAGATGCAAAATTGAGAAAAAATATGCGCCAAAGAAAACAATCACACAAGACAATATTTACATGGTTTCACAATTTGCCTACATCCACAGAGCTGCAATGATTTTACTATTGTCAAATCAAATACAATATCCTCTCAAGTTTATGCCTAACTTGAGATCCTCACCAAATACAATAATATCTCTCTAGGAATAATATAAACTCACTTGAAATCTTTAGTCACACTCTGAATATAACAACTACCCGTGGTTGTAGTATTCAAAATTTATGCCTAGAGAAAAACTCCAAATTAATCTTCTTGTATATGTCTCATGGCTAAAGAAAATCTCCTTGTCTTCTTTGCTCTCACACACAATTTTTTCTTTCTTCACTGCACTCACTGCAATCACACTTGGCAGCTCTTCTTTTCCTTTTTCTTTTTCACTCCAGGCAGCACTCTTCTTTTCTTTTCTACTGCCCACCCTATCACATATAAAACTCTATTTATATGTTAGGTAAATAACCTAGCCGCCACTTTATTTTTCCATAGCAACATGGTCTCCTATTTCTAATAGGAGTCTTGCACTTTATGTGGCTTTCTTGCCACTAAAGTGGGCTGGACCCACTACAAGAATCTAAAGACTTTTGGCCAAGTAGGATTAATACATAGTGCATGTAATGTAAGTTTAGTACAATATTCAATCATATCGAGGAGAGGAGTTGAAATGAGAATGTTAAAAGGAATGAGTGGAAATAAAGGAAAGAGAAAATTGAAATAACAAAATTCACTTAAAGATAGGGAGGGCTCTATTGATGAAAAGATGAGGGCTCTACATGAGATGGTTTGATCATGTGCAAAGGATACACGTGGGAGACCCCAACTAGTTTGTTGAGGATTCATAGCAAATCCCAATCCTAAAAATGTGGGATTATGGCTTGGTTGATGTCGTAGTTGATGCCCTTAGATGTTATTCACACAAAAGGAAAAGAAAGGGGAAAAAAAAAGCAGTGCCCAACAAATCCCAAATTATGTCCCTTGACCTAAAATTCATCTTCTTTTTTTTTTTAATAAATTATTTCAAGAATTTTAAAGCACAAAAATAGAGATGCTGATTTGGTTATATCAATCCTAACAATTATGCTTTATTATGTGAAGGAATATGATTAATTTAGAAGTTTCTAGGACAACTAGTCGAGTTATTACCTAAGGGTCCACTGAATTGGAGATTGCTCATTGATGGATGTACAGATTATGACATTCAAACTTGTAAACTTGCAAACTGTAGATGAGAAAATAAAGTACAAGCATATTTTGATCAGTGTGTATTTAACTATTTATTAAGGATTCTATGAGCATATTACCTACTCTATCATACATTGCAATAATGGCAGACATTTCCTTGCTTGTTTTTTCTGTAACAGGTGAGCGCTTGAGCCCGTGGGTGGCTTTTGGATGCTTCTCAATGGGTGTGTCAATAATCTTTTTCTGAGTCCTCGTCTTGTCTGTATTCAGATGCAACCTTTTTTTTCTTTTTCTTTGGATCATGTAGAAAGAAGTTCACTCCTTGAAATTTAATATTATCATAGGTTTTGTGGGTGTGAATACTGGTAACCACTGTTTCAAGACCTAGTTGGCCAACTCCATATTGAAGGTAGATAATTTTTCTCAGGAAATTTGTTTATTGATGGTGCAACCATTCTTTGCTTGATCATTAGTTTGTAAAAACTCTTCATAGGAATGATTATGACTGAAAAAGTAATCAGTTGCAACTCAGCCATTTGTTGTATATTATGGTAGGTATGTTAAGTTGGAAACCTACTTGAATGTAACATAAAGTTTCATTTGCAATGCCATTTCATATGGTTGAGTGTGAGCAACTTTAACTACAAAAATATAAACTTCTAGATTGAAGCATGCTATGTGTGGCATGTATGAAAGTTCTTTTGTGGACTAGTGAAGTTACATTGTATGCCAATACGTTAATGGCATTGGCCTGTACTTTATGCAAATAATGAAATTTGGAAGAAGATGAGGAAGTAGGCAATCAAGTTGAAATTAACACAGTAGGTTTCTTAAAGCCATTAGGGATGCATGCAATGAAATAAATTTCGAGCTGATGCTTGAGTCTCCTGAATAACAAAATCTTCTTTCCACCCCAATAAAACACAGATAGGAAAATCTTCTTCTTGGGTTTCTTTTGATTGCTCTGGTCTTCGACCGTCACTGTGGTTGTCTCTTCTTTTTTGTATTCATCTTTCTTTTGATTGCTGTTGTCTGCAAACCCTCGCTGTATCTTCTTTGCTGTATTCATCTTCTCCCCAGTGAAGGGGATAACTCCTCAAAAACGCCCTTCTGTTGTAGTTTTCATCGCGAAAGCTTCTTGTTCTCATCCTATTACCCGTTATAGCTTCGTAATCCATCTTGCAATGCCTGAGAATACACCAATGAGTAATGACTAATGAATGCAGAAGTGATTTTATACAAGAGAGAGACGAACAGGGTGAGAGGCTAGTAAATTTGGCACACAATAGGATGATACTAGCAAACAGGAAATAATAATTATTAATTCTGTATTGATATGAAATTTATTTCTTGGACTAAAAGTTCTATATTGGTTTGTTATTAAAAGTTGAAACCCTTGTGTTAGGCTTATCATAGGGGAATCATAAAGTTGGCTGGGCTTAGAGGGGAGTCTGCCCAGTAGACTAATAATTTCTCTTTATCATATATCCCAAGTGTATACACTTTGTCATTGTATGAGAATCATATATATAATTATATATACTTTTATTCTCTAATTTTAATTGTTCTAAGAATATGTTATCTTAGATAAATATATGTATAGCGCATTTATGTACTGTGGAGGAGCTGAAAATGATAGCCTCACAATTGGTAATTATCGCTTCCTCTACACGTTGTCATTTTAAAATCCAAAGCCCAATGAGAACTTTTGTTCTTTTTATTTTTATTTTTGGGTGGCTGAATGAGAACTTTTGTTCTTTCCCATCTCATAAATGGCTCCCACAGCTGGAGGTGAACTTTTGTTTTGCTTCTCTTCAGCAACTTCTTCTTTCTTTCTTCTTATTATCCTTCTTTTTTCAATTTCGGTTTGATTATTTATATGAATTTGTATATGGGTTTGATGAATTTGAATTTAGATTTAGAATGATTTTGTGCTGTGTTCGTGTTGTTGTGGTGGTGGTTGGTGGTACTGGGTTGTAGTGGTGGTGGTTAGCGGTGCTGGGTTGTTGTAATGGTTGGCTTCTTCTTCTTCTTCTTGGCATTGAAGAGTGGGTGAGAGAGAGTTTGACAAGGCAAGAGAGGAGAGAGAGAAAAAAAAATATAATAATAGATAGAAGAGCTACAGTAATCGTGTATATATGCACGGTTGCTGTAAATGCACAATTTTACATCCATTAATATGGGTGTTTTTTTGCTCAAAATGTGTAAACTGAGCAACTTTTCCTATTTTGCAAGATTTTACACATTGATGTTAATGCTTTAAGGACGTAGAAAATTCTTTATTACTGCTAGGAATGGCAACGGGTCGGGTTCGGGCCGGGTTTTTTCATACCCGAACCCGACCCGCGGGCCAAGACCCGCGGCCCGAACCCGATCCGTTTACTAAACGGGTTTTTTTCCCGGGGCCCGGACCCGCCCCTGCCGGGCTCCGCGGGCCCCGTCCAGCTAGGCCAAATTTGAGCCTAATTCTCGGACCAAATCATGGCCCAATCACAATCAATTTTTTTTTCAAGGCCCAGATGCCAAAATTAGGCCCAATCAGCTTAAAATATGAAGGAAAAGAAAAAAAAAAAAAAAAAAAAAAAGGAAAAATCTTACACCAAATCAGCTTGTCAAACACTGGATTGTCATAGTGTAGGATCTTGAGTATAAGTATCTGCAAGTGTAAGATTTTTCCTCTTCTTTTTTTTCTTTTGTAAAAAAGAAAAAAAAAAAAAGAGGAAAACAAATCAACTTTTTTTTTTTTCTTCACTTCTTTGCTAATACAGATTTTTCACCATAAAAAAAAATAAAAAATACAACTCACAATCCCAAACATAAACATCTTTTTTTTTTTTTTTTGCTCCTCTGTTAATACAAATTTTTTACTAAAAAAAAAAAAAAACACAAATCACAAACAGAAAACACAATCAATAAATCCCGAATTCGATTCTTTCGTATCTGATACCGGCGTCGATGTCGCCGAGCGACATACGCTCCGCGGCGGCGTGTCTAGCTGAGGCTCGGTTGCATAGATCGTCCGATGGTTGCATAGATCGTCCGATGGTTGCAGAGATCTTGAGAAAGAGATAGAGGAGGCGGCTAAGAGGTGAGACGTAAACGTTACTGTGAGTGTGCTTCTGTGTGAGGGTGAGGCGCTGAGTGAGGGTGAGGGAGGCCGTGTGCGTGAGCTGCTGCTGAGGTAGGCGTGAGGAGGGACTGAGGTAGGCGAGAGCTGCTGCTGAAGAAATGAGGGACTTTAGGGTTACTGGGTTAGTTATAGCTATATATATATATAGGGGGGGTTTTTTGGTAATTTTATGGTAACCGGGTTATATCCGGGTCGGGTTTCGGATTTTTTTATAAAATCCGGACCCGACCCGGACCCGGTTCGGGTTTTTTTTTAAAAACCCATACCCGACCCTATTTCTAATCGGACCGGGTAAAATCCGGCCCATTAGGGTCGGGCCGGACCGGGTATTCGCAGATCGGGCAAAAATTGCCATCCCTAATTACTGCCAAGACACGTTGAAAACAATGGCAAGCATTATACAAATATTAAATTTATGATAGAATCGAAGAAATGCACGTGGAAATATCATCAACTATGGATTAGAATTTCTTGATTGAATAATAAATTAACTAACGTTATTTGAACATTGTTGATGCCCATTTTTACAAATCCATATCCAAAAGCCCATGGGGAAGAAAGCCCAATGAAAAGTAAGGCCCAAAGGCCCACCAAGAAGACCAAAGAGCAAGAGAGGTCCAAAGAAAGAAATGCAAGGGAAAGCAATCTATAGCAAAATGCAAATCTGCCGCAGAATACAGATCTGTTACATAATACAGTTTCCTGGCAGAATGGCTTCAGCAGACAAAGACAAATTGGGCCCAAGACCCTTTTGATCCAGTCAACATTATTTGGCCCACAAATGCCCAAATTCTTTTGTATAAAAGGATAGGCATGAAAATTGATATGAAGAAGCACGATGAAAAGAAACAAGGAATGGCAGGAAGTGTCAGCAGCAGGAATCACGTGAAGGAAAGAAAAGCCAAACCAAAGGAAAATGACAAACGTAGCAAGAAACGCGTGAAGAAATAAGACAAAACATGCAGCAGAACAAAACAAAGCTAATCTGCTACGGCAGAAACGGCGTGAGAGGTAAACACAGAAGATAGTAGAGCAAGCACAGAAGGGCCGGGGCACCACCAACCTGTACCCAGCCAATACAAGGGAGGTGGGCCCACGGTCAAGGGGATTCAGAGGGCGTGATTTGGTGGTGGGGGGAAAAAGGGGTCTATATTTGGTTTCCTACCGTGACTATATTTAGTTTCCTGCCGTGACTTCTTTTGGGAATATATCTTACTGGGATGGTATCTTACCCAAAAGAAGTAATAAATGGTTGGGATCATCTGATGCATGCCATAGAGCTAGGTAGTGAGGTAGCCCAATCCTTAGTTAGTCACCTAGAGGTAGAGGTATATAGTAGGAACAAACAAAAGAGAATTTTGTCGTGAAATGAGTAGTGTTGCAGCAAACATGTACTGAGCAATGGCAAGGGCAACCAATGGGTGAGTGGGTAATCTTGAAAGGATGCCCAGAACAAACCAAAAACAGTTGGTGAAGCCCTAGGGGTAAAAGGGAGAAATCTCATTGAATCAGTTTGCTATAAAAGGAAGGTAACCACGGTAGAAAAAGGGAGACCGAAGGGAAAAGGAAAAAACAGGGGAAGAGAAAAAAACATTGAAAGAGGGAGACCCAATGGAGGGAAGCACTTAAGGGGGAAAACCCATGGTAAGAGAGTAGTAAGCACCAAGAGAGAGGTACCCAGGAAAATCAAAGACCAAAAAGAGGGAACAACTCACGGCAGGAGAGTAATAAGAAACTAAGAGTAAAGAAAGAATGGAGAGAAAGAAAGAAAGTGGTAAAACAAAGAGAGAAAATACGGCAGGAATAGGGGTATGCATCAATAGACCATCTTTTCCCTCCCTCTTAGCAAACCCACTCTTTGATGTCCCCAAAAGTAATAGCTAGTAGCCATTTAGGCCTATTCTCCAAAATGCACAACTTTGATGGCAAAAGCCTATGACAAAGTTCTTCAAGTTGGGGTTTAGGTTCTTTTTTGGTTTACTTATTTTATGGAAGATTTAATACTTGATTTTGATGGCAAATATATTTGATTTCTCTCATTATAAACTATATCTGCTGTATTTAGTCATTCTGCCGTAACACGTTTTTATCACGTCTGCTGCATCAGTTGTCCTGCTGTGGTATCTTTACTTTTTGTACTAGTTATTCTGCTGTAGCACCTTTTCATTATATATACCATGTTAGCTATTATATTAGCTAAACCTTTTCTGCGGAAGCTTTCTTCTTTATTTGGTATTACGTGTTTTACTTTTGACACAAACTAATCATTATCTTGCCATAAGTATATATACATATATCTTGTTTCTCATGTTCTGCAAAATATATTTTATATATGTATATGTGAATACGTATAAGTATATATACTCATATATGTATGTATATATTTGAGAATATGCCAACCCATTTAAATTAACATTTGTTTGATGAGTATTTTCTTTGGGTTTTAGATTTGTTCATGTGTAGGAAGTAGAAAAGTATTTTTGCAGTAAAAATGAAGAGTAGTCATTCACATTGCAAAAGGTTTTACTGCACGGCAGAAGGCTTTAAAGCACAGCAGACAGCTTTAATGCACGGCAGACAGCTTTATTGCACAGCAGAAGACTTTACGACAGAAAGCTTTATTGCACGGCAGAAGGCTTTAATGCACAGCGGACAACTTCAAATGCACAACAGAAAGCTTTACTGCATGGTAGGAAGCTTTATCGCACAGCAGAAAGTTTCCTATATAGCAAAAAAGTCAGTCTTGCAGCTTCATTTTGCGGTAGAAACTGGAAAAAAGTTCCTTTTGCGGCAGAAACTGGGGAAAAGTTACTTCTGCGGCAGAAACAGAGGATAAGCACCACGTTCTGCCCGGTGTAAGCGTGCTCCTGGCAGACGAGACATAGTTTGCGCATAAGTTGGACCAAATTGAGTTGCAGTTGGATCGGTCTCAATTCCCTTACTCAGAATACTCGGCTCCAATACCGCAGGAGGCAGCCCAGCCCACTTTAACCACAAAAAGGCCCACTACAAACATCTCGAATAGTCTCTCTTTTGCTCCTTTCTCTCTTCATTTTATATGGACTCTCTACAACATCAAGAGAAGCACTTAAAATCCACAAGATCTTATTTTTATTATTTTTTGCCCAACACCAATGGTCAAGAACGATAAACTAGAAATCGATTCAAATTTATGAAAAACCAAACTGATAATCAAGAGGGAGATGCTCAATCAAAACTCCATCAACCCTTCTAATCACACAAAAGTGAAAAGAACCAAAATAAATAAATAAATAAATAAAAGACAGGGGGAGAATCACAAGTCACAATCAAGACCTAAGGTGTGTTTGGATACCGCTTATTTTGCTGAAACTGAAAAATTATTGCTAAAAGTACTGTAGATAAAGGTAAATGTTAGTTGAAATAGTACAGTGAAGCCCATAAATAGTGCCAAAAAGTGCAATGGACCCATAAATAATAGCAAAAATAAATTAAATAGTGAAATAATTTTAATTTTTCACCCACACCCAAATACACACCTAATCAAATGCACAAAAATTGATTTTGACCGCATGCTTGGCGATCTCTACGATGTCCTTAGTGGAGATATTGTTGTTCTTTGTAGTAGCAATCAGGATCCTTGAGGACCTTAATATTAATGGAGCCACTAAGGGGCAAGTTAAATTTTTCTTTTTAAAAATATTTATAGACATATACAGAGAGTTTTCATTATTTGAAATTTACAGTTTCTCAAATTATCCATATGTCCTTCCTACGTAATTTTTATTTATTTATTTATTTATTATTATTATTATTATTATGTTTGATGTCGTTTACGTGAAAATTAGAGTTGAATCATTGCTCAAACCGCAGGTAGGTATGATGTAAACTTACTTCAAATATGTGCTTCGCACGATTGGGTTCATTTAGAGGTAGTCTACCAAGAATATATTGAAAAAATAATAATAAGAAAGGGAAAACCAAACTTGGCCTTGTAGTTGTACTTCACACGAACACTTTATTATTTGAGTTTTTTATTTTTATTTTTATTTTTAAAGAAAATTTATTATTTGAGTTTAAACTAGGCAATGTTCTATTATCAAATTTAAACTATGTTTAGTGGGAAAAGGATTTGAGAATGGGCTTACAGATTCAATCAATCTTCGACCTTTCAGATATGCCGATTCAATCAATCCTTGCATTAATCATTATGTCTATATAGTTGACTTTTCAAACAAAATATGTCATAATCTTTATTGGTTCATTTTAATTTTCTTGGCCTCTGATGCACCTAATATTCAAAAATCTAAAATCGAAAATCTACACCATGTTCCAGCTTGTACGCCATGAGAATGAAAAAAAAAAAACCAATCCTTCGTGCTAGTGAGCGATCACTGCAAAACTACAGGCCTACACACCAAGTCACCAACACCCCTCCACATGAAGCAATTCTAAAAGGGACCCACGCCTGCAAATGCAATTACTTCGCTTTCAAGACCAATCAACTCCTTCCCCAACAATTTGGTTGGGTGATAAACTAGCTACTTTTCTCTTTCTGTAAGCATTATAAGCCCAACTAATTTCTCTGTTCTCTTCTGTCTCTCTTGTATTTCACAAAGTGTTTGGATTTCTATAATGGATGAGTGTAGTAGCATTTGTTCAAACGTGGGAAGTTGTGTTCCTGTTTCTAATACCTCAGACTCAGCTTTGAAACTTCAATGCTCAATTGGTTCAACAGAATCAACACGGGACAGCGTCTTCATTGAACCACCCATCAAGGAAAAAAAAGTAGATTGCCAAAACTCAAGGTCTGGGCTTAGTTTGAAGCCTCAGTCGTCAGCAATGTCCCCTGTAGGCAGTTCTCGAGAATTAAGTATGTTTCTAAACTTGGATATAAGTTTGGCTTGGGTTAGATTCAATTTCATTACTGTGTACTTTTACATTTGTTTCCTTTTATGGACTATGACTATGTTATCTTTTGTGTGTGTGTTTTTTTTTTTTTTTTTCATGTTTGATGGTTTAGATTTTTTGAACTATATTGTTCTTTGTTTCATCCTCACTTTGCTTAACCATGTTCTGCATAATTATCAACTTGTCTTTTCTGATGTAATAAGTTCTCATTTTTGTAACACATGTAGTGCTTGTTTTCTTGAAGAACATATGATCCATGACAGTACGACTTGAAGCTTTGTGGATTCTGTCATTTATTGTTAAAAATGATTTTGATTTGGTTCAAATAACTTGATTCGTTGATGTATTATTTTAGCTTGAACCTACAAAAATTATGTGACAGTTTTGGTGGTTCCATCGTCCTCAATCATAGTGGTTCAGTACACTTGTCCTTTGAAATGCTTCATGGATTTCTCTCTTTTTTGGTTTTTCCTTTTCTAGGAGGGATCTAGTATTATTCTACACATTCTTTAGATCTCTTGGCACTTGCAGGGTACACAAGAATCAGTTTGATGTTTTAGCACATTAACTGTAGAATTAGCAATTACCTTCTTTAAATGAAGGCAAATCACCTTTTGACTTTGAAGAGTGAATGGCTACATGCAAATGGTGACATTCTAAGGGAATGAAGAAAAAATTGCAGTGCAGGAGGGGGAAGGAAGCGGTAATATAGTAATGTCTTACAGCATAAATTCTATTGGACTGTGAAATTTTGGAACTTTCCAGTAGTGTGGTAGCAGCCAAAGGAGATAATATTAAACAGCTATTTCTATGGCCTCCATTATACGCCAAGATTGTTGGGTTGGGACTGTTGGGTGTCTTTTAAACATTCAAAAGTGCGTTTGGTAAGGTGGAAAAGTGAGAGTAAAGAAAATGGTAAAGAGAGAATGGAAGATGGATTGATTAGAAAAGTGGAAAGAAGTTAAAAAGGAGAGATTATTAATTTTCTATCCAGCCCACCATTTTTAATCTTCCCAAAATATGAGACAAATAGGTGGGAAAATGTCTATATATTCTTTACTCTTTATTGATTATATTTTCTTTCATCCCACCTTACTATCATCTCAAGGAATGTATAAATCAACTGTGGGTTGAAGTTGGGAGATTTTGACTTCAGTATGCAAACTTGTTTACACAAACTTGTTGGGAAATGTAGTAGTCCAGGTCTTCCACTTCTGTGACTCTGTAGCTTACACGTTCTAGTAAATGTTTTACATACTCAACCATTACGGCCATTTCCTCTTGACTTGCTCTTGAACAATATAGCATCTTTAACAGAATGGTGCCCGTTATGCAGGTTCTAAAGAGGAAGTATATTTTGATCTGCAGTCCTACTTAGAATCTGATTGTGAAGATTTCTTCAGTGTCAGTGGTGGTAAGAGTTGTTTTCAATTTGTTTCAGAATTTGGCTGGCTTATATGTGTTTATTATTAACTTCTATAATTCTAAGCATAGAATCTCTTTTTTTTAAAAAAGAAAAGAAATTGAGAGACTAGTTTATATTTGCGTCTTAGATTAATTACTAGCTTGTAATTTCTGCAGATAACACCCCATCTTGTGGGAACACTCCTATCCATCATTGCGGCTTCAAAGAAACTCCTCACGTCAAAAATCCAGTTTACATGGACAGTAGCTCCAGTCCCATTCTTGAACCCTCTTCAACAGATATGAAGAAACAACTAATTGAGCTTTTTCAAGAGAGCTTTAGGGATGATGCTATTGATGGCAGTCAAAATATACAAGAGAGTTCAAAAATCAATCCTATCTTTTGTCCCCTTTCTTCAAAATCTACAAATAAAAACCATTATGGATGTGTAGCAAACTCTGCATGCTGTAGTGAGGCAATACACAACAGAAGTTACAACCATGGGAAGGGAAAATTTGCCAAGTCTGCAAGATGTTGCCTTCCAAATTTGATGCGCAGCCTGAGCTTTAGTGGGAGGAGGAAGAGTCTGAGCCTTGCCGGACCATAGTGCTGGAAGCTATGCCTAGCTTTTTACCATGTCTATATTTTAAAGAATTGGTACTCCTAACTAGCATTGAAGACATAAATTTGATCTTAAAGCTCCCTTTTCATATTACCTAGCTTTCCTCAAGCAAATTGCAATTATTATTTTTATTTTTATTTGTGGTTGAGGCATTCTTTAAAGTGAAATATGAATTGACACTCATGTAATATTTTGTGCAAGTGCTTGGGGATCTTATCTGTTATTACTGCATTTGTAAAATGTAAAGAGTAATTTTTTACATGTTAACTTGCGTTGAGGATATGGTAGTCTATTCAATGGTTGTGATTATAGGTGCTTTTGCTATGTCTCCATTATTAGTCCATGCAATTCTCAATCTGGAATGGCAAAACAAACAAAAAATTGACATTGTGATTCATGCATAATGGAGGTAACAAGCATCTTCACTATATTTCACAGGATACATGAGAAGCACAAATTGTAATTTGTCTTGTCATGTGCAGCTTCAAATTTATTAAAGCTCCTGTTGGGGAGATAACAAGAGACTCCACTTGGCACATATTGAGACATTACTTAACCAAAAAGCTTAAGCAAAAATATTAAGTACAATACATGACGACCAAAGAACTAGTACAATACATATATATTACACTGCTTGATCACATTAGCCCAATCTCAGTGACTTCCTGCTTGAATCTTCCTCTGCAGACAAACCATTTTCATTGCAATGACCACTAAAAGCTTTTCTTTCACTTTATCAGCAAAACAGAAGTAAGCATGTCTCCAAGACTTCTTTATCAACAAGCTGCCACAAACAGTCCAGAATCCCACAATGAAACCCAGTGCAATACTTAGGTAAAACCATAACTTTTCAAATTGATCTTCACCATCAATATGTACATGTACATCTTCTTGATCTTTATGTTCTGCATTCCTGTCACTTGGCGTTGAGACACTTGTTGGCAATGGAGGAGGCCCATAAAGTTCAGGGTTACCTACATAAATGGATGGATCATTGAAGGTTTGAAATTGGTTGGATGATGGAATTTGTCCAGATAAGTTGTTATATGACAAGTTCAAATGGCTCAAAAAAGTCATAGAAGACATGCTTGAAGGAATGTGACTTGAAAGATGGTTGCTTGAGAGGTCAAGAGATTCTAATTGGCGCAAAGCTCCAATATTCTCTGGTATCATTCCCGTCAAATGGTTCCATGACAAATTCAAAAATTTCAATAAGATCAAATTTGTTAGTTCTGTTGGGATCTCTCCTGAAAGACTATTTTTTGAAAAATCCATGAGATTAACATTTGAGATTTGTTTGTAGTATTCATATTGTCTTCCTTTAACAACCAAATCCATATGCTCTGTGATATCTGCAAATATGTTGCCATAGAAATACTTGTAACCAGCCAAACTACCAAAACAGGATGGAATAGATCCTGAGAAATTATTTTGGGCAAGGTCCAAGACATGGATATAAGTGGCACCACACAATTGTTTAGGAATTTTTCCAAAGAGCATATTTCCTCTTAAGCTTAATATTCTTATTGACAAAAGTCTTTCTCCAATCCATTTTGGTATGGTCCCTGACAATCTATTCCCACCAAGATCAAGTGTTGATAGTGATTTGCCCGAAACAAATTCCAGGCATAAAGAGAGGTTCCCAGAAAAATTGTTGTTACTCAATTGCAACCACATAAGAGAAGGTAGTGAGCACATTGAGCTTGGAATGCCACCAGATAGATTATTCTTGGACAAATCTATGAAGACCAAACTTTGCATACTCTTCCAGTGGTTGTGGATATTTCCAGATAAATTATTGTTTGATAGAGCAAGATAGGCCAATCGTCCTAGTCCATTTATGGATGATGGGATGCTACCATTTAGAAAGTTGCCAGAGAGATCTAACGCTATCAAGTGCGACATTTCTTGGCTGATTCTTATTGGTATTGGTCCTGAAAGTAAATTGCTTCTCAAAGAGAACACTGTCACATTAGGCGATAGTGGTAGTGAACCCTCTAAATGATTGAAATCTAGATATACCAAATTCAAGGAAGAGAAGTTTAATGACTTAGGGAGTTTTCCCATTAATTTGTTATGAGAAAGATCTAACTCCACGAGTTGTGAAGACAAGTTCCACAACCAATTCGGTATTGTATCTGAAATTGCAGTATTAACTAAATGGATCTCTGTGAGTTCCTTCTGTGTTCTAAGCCATGCAGGGAATGTAGGGTTCAATTGACAGTCCAAAATCTTGACATATTTGTAGACTAAAAGGAGGAATCCAGTCATGCGTCACATTGAAAACTAAAAGGTTCCTAGATGATGACAAGTAAAACTCATACAATTTTGTGAGATTTAGGAAATGAGTTTCAGTCATGATACCTTGCCAGTAATTCCCGGAGAGATGCAACTCTCTCAACTCAGAAAGTTGTCCAATTGATTCTGGGATGGTTCCATTCATCTTGTTGTCTTCGAGGTACAGTATCTCCAAACGGGACAAATTTTGTATAGATGATGGAATTGAACCGGAGAATGTGTTGCTGTGAAGTTTCAGTTCTCTCAAACGTTTTAAATTCCCCAAAGAATGTGGGATATTCCCAATGAGTTGGTTCCCGCTCAAATATAACTCCTCTAGGCTACTGTTACTGCATTCCGATAAGGCCTGGAAAAATTCTGTTATTTCGCCACTTAAATAATTTAATGATAAATCCAAAGTCTGCAGCAATTTGCATAGGTTCCCCTTTGCAATCTTAGGGATAGAGCCTGTGAGATTACAATTGAAAAGTTGGAGATTTGTGAGGGAAGTGAAATTGAACACCCATTGAGGAATTGAAGAAGAGTTGAAGTCATTATCAGAGAGATCAAGTACTGAAAGTGACGTAAAGTTGACAGAGGGAAAATTTTGAGGGAGATAATGAAGTTCACAATTGTGCAAGTGCAACTCCAAAAGAGAAGGGAGCAAATTAACAGTTTGAAGCCAATCAGTAGTTGCTTTGGAAAGGTCCACGTCATTCAACTTGAGGTATTTTAGGGAAGAGAGACCGGAGAGCCAATTTAAATTTGAAGCTGTTAGGAAATTCCTAGAGAGATCAAGATAAAGCAATTTAGAAAGATTCCCAAGATGAGGAGGGATCGTTCCACCTAACAGTGAATCGGAGAGATCAAGATAAAGCAAGTTAGAAAGATTTCCAATTTGAGTAGGGACTGTTCCACCAAAGTTTGCAGAGGATAGATTAAGGTAACTCAACTTATTGAGAGAACCAATGAAATTTGGGATGGGAATATCTTGGAAATCGTTGTAGCTTAGATCCAAGTAATTTAGAAATTTTAATTCAAGCAAAGAAGGAGATAAAACACCACCCAAAGGCAAGTGCTTCCTACATTCTGTTGATGTAATATCAGAATATGGGTCACAGAAAAATGTCCTATTGAGATCGAGTTTTATGATGTTACCTGTTCGATTGCTACAGCCTACTCCCGACCACTTGCAGCAATCTTCGCCAACCCAGGAAGAAAGAGTTCTTGAAGGATCATAAAGACCTTCTTTAAATTTAAGAAGGGCTTCCCTTTCCATGTCAATGCAACCCACAGTGGAGTTGCCAGCACTAGAATTGGACCATATAGCTTCAAGTGAAATCAACTCAGTTTGCAAAAGAAGGAAAATAAGAGCAAGTAGAAAGGTGGTTTTCATGCTAGCCATCGTTGCTTGGCAATTTACAATGTTGAAGATTTAAATGCTATTTATAAAGATCATAGTTCATTTCAGAATGTTTTCTTCCATGCTTATGTTTAGAAGCATTTTTTTATTTTTCCTTTTTGCAGTTGCTTGGAAATGGGGGTTTTTTCATATTAGTAATTTACGGGTTTGTCTTGGTAATTGAGTTGCCATTAGACGAAAAAGTAAAAAGGTAAATTGGAAATTTGGTATGGTGGTTATAATTTTAATTTTTTACTTCATAAATAAAAATGATTTATTTTTTAATTTGAATTTATGGCCTATCTTTTATGAATATTGTCTTGTAGAGAAATGTTATATTCACAATATTTTCACAACACTTTCACATATTTTTGTTAAAAACTTAAAATTCCCTTTTTTTGGTCTTTGATTTGTTTTTTTTTTGAGAAAATTAATTTGATCTCAACGATAAAGATATTTTCAGAAAAAAAAAAGTAAAATAAAAAGTGGATATTAAGTATCCTATTGCAACTGTATGTGTATATATATATATATATATATATATATATATAAAAGCAATGTAACACTTTCACCAACATTATATTTGAAAAGAAAAAAATTCACCAAGAAGACTATACTTTAATTTGAGCTTGGAGCCTTTATTTAATCTGTCGGCAATGGAGACACGAAAAATCACAACTTCTAAATTACGTTGACAGTAGTTAGAAACACGTAAGGGAGACTTGGTCAAGCCGAAATTGTAATAGAAAATCCAACCAGTGGACGACAATAATTCTAAAGCTAACCTTCTTTTTT
The DNA here is from genome assembly GCA_028535165.1 of Quercus tomentella. Taxonomy (NCBI): domain Eukaryota; kingdom Viridiplantae; phylum Streptophyta; class Magnoliopsida; order Fagales; family Fagaceae; genus Quercus; species Quercus tomentella. The sequence continues at coordinate 47,453,206 of JAPQVY010000089.1, read as the reverse complement.
TTTTTTTTTTTTTTTTTGAGGATAAACGGCAGAATTCTAAAGCTAACTTAAAACTTTTTTTTTTTTTTTTTTTTTGAGAAACAGTGCTATCATTAAATTAGGAAATACCAGCTAAGTCAGCCTGGTAAGAAGGCATTACAACAGGTGGAACATCTTCCATCCAAATTACACAACTTGTACAATTAGAAGCTAATTTTGCCAAATTATGTGCTACTGTGTTGCCCTCTCTCTTAGTGTGAGAGTAGGACAATTTTGTGAAACCTGAAGAAAAGACAGAGTCTTGTAACAACAACCCAAACGAAGCTAGACCAAAATTCTTAAGCTTCAGGACCGACATCACCATTAGAGAATCACCCTCCAAGATTGCATCAGTGACATCCAAATCTCTTGCGAACTCAAGGGCTTTGGACGCAGCCAGTGCTTCGATCTCCTCAGGCCGAAGTTGCTGTGGAATCCGAGCTGCCATGGAGGCCAGAACAAGACCCTTCCCGTCGCAGATCACAATTCCCAGTCCGGAGCATTTTTCCTCGGTGAAGATGGCTCCATCAAAGTTTATTTTGAGCATTCCCTGGTCTGGAGGTTTCCATCTTATTCTTCTCAACTGTCTACTGGGTAATGGTGCTTCTTTCAACGCTTGAAACTCACTGAAACAGTCATGTGCCCACTGGGAAATTTGTTGTAAGGGACGATGAGCTTGTTGAGTCCGAAGTTGGTTCCTTTGGTGCCAAATGGACCAGATAATGAAGGCAAACAGACCCGGTTTCCTTTGATGATCGAAGACCCAGGCCAAAAGCTCACTAAAACTTGCAAAGCTCTGTTGATTCCGAAAATTCCACAAACTGTTTGCTCCCCAAACCCCATCCAATTTTTTGCAACTCCACACTGCATGCAACATGTCTTCAGATTCTTCCTTGCATCGGTCACAGCAGTGTTCTGTAATAACCGTCCGTCTATATAGATTGCACTTAGTAGGGAGAGAGTTACGGCTAGCTCTCCAGATGAGATTTTTTATTTTATTTGGACAATCAAGGGCCCAAACCTTCTTCCATAACCCTTCCTCATGCTCTTGGTGCACAGACACTTGAAAACCAACTTCATCTTCCTTCAAGAAGCGGTAGCCCGTTTTGCAACTATACCTCCAATCATGCTCCCACGGCCAATACAGAGAGTCTTCAGTGTCTTCTCTAGCCAGTGGGATGTTCTTTATTTCCTCAGCTTCTTGTGGAGCAAAAATTCCATCAATCATAGCAACATTCCAAGTTCTCGTTTCCTCATTAATTAAGCAATCCACTGTGGCTTCTTCCATTGTTTCCACCATTGGAGAGAGGATCTTGGTTGGATGTTTTCGAGGCAGCCAATGGTGTTGCCAGATTTTTATGGACTTTCCATTCCCCACCCTCCAACAAGCACCGTCAAGGATAACATCACGACCGTAAAGAATACTCTTCCAAGCATAGGATCCCGAACTTGTTTCCTTAGCTTCTAAGAGAGAAGTGTTGGGAAGAACTTGGCCTTGAAAACTTTGTAAAAGAGGGTTTCCTTGTTGTGCAAAAGTCGCCACGCTTGTTTCGCCAAAAGGGCGTCATTAAAATGAGCCAAGTTGCGAAAACCCATTCCACCCACCATTTTGGATTTAGTCAATTCGCTCCACCAGATCCAGTGAATTTTTCTTCTATTTCCTCTTTGCCCCCACCAAAACTTCTTAATCATTGCTTCAATATCGTCACAGAGCCCTAATGGCAATTTAAAGCATCCCATGGCATAAGTAGGGATAGCTTGGATCACAGCTTTGATTAAGACCTCTCTCCCGGCTTGAGATAACAATTTACCCTCCCATCCTTGGAGTTTCCTCCAAACCCTTTCTTTTATATAGTTGAAGCTAGCCTTTTTTCCCCTCCCAACAAAAGAGGGGAGCCCCAAATATTTCTCATAGGACTTCACTTCTTGGACTTGGAAGAGGTTCTTTATGCTTGATTTTGCTTCATCCGTGGTAGATTTGCTAAAGAAAATTGCGGTCTTCTCTTTGTTAATTTTTTGCCCTGACCAAGCCTCATATTCACCCAAAATCTTTAGCACATTATGGCAATCCTCAGGAATTGACCTACAGAAAAGCAAGCTATCATCTGCAAAAAATAAGTGGGTGGTTCCAAGGCTAGATTGTACTTTGAAGCAAGGCTAGATCGTGCTTTGAGTAAGATTAATTTTGATCAGAAATGGGTGGTTCCAAGGCAAAATAGAGGCGGTGGTTTAGTATTGTTTTGGAAAAATTCGATTATTGTTGATGTGATAGATTCTCACAGGTATTTTATTGACATGGTCATTGATGGGAACACTGCAAATGCTTGGCGATTCACCGGATTTTATGGCGAGCCCGAAACCCATAGGAGGAGTGAGGCATGGAGCAAATTGAGAAGCCTAAATTCTAGAATGAATATTCCTTGGATTTGTGGTGGAGATTTTAATGAAATTGTTCGTAAAGAGGAAAAATGGGGTGGGATTTCTAGAGATCACAATCAAATGCAACTGTTCCGAGATGTGATCGATGAATGTCAATTTATGGATATGAGATATGTGGGGCCTAAATTCACATGGGCGAAACACTATGCTGATGGGCATTCTATAAGAATAAGATTGGATCGATGCTTGGCTACAAATTCTTGGTTCCAAAAATTCCCAGGTACGAGAATTCACCATCTTAGCTGTATGTCTTCGGATCATTCTCCTCTTCTGATCAATTTGTCAGGGTTGCCTGAACCTAGGAAGAAGAGATGTTTTAGGTTCGAAGAAATGTGGTTATCGAATCCAACATGTGGTGAAACGGTCGAGGAAGTCTGGAGTAATACAAGGGAGCCGAATCTAAGCATAGCCATTCTGAAAAAAGTGGCTAAATGTGAACAAGAGTTAACATGGTGGAATAAGCACAACTTTGGGCACGTGAGAAGGGAGTTAGAGATTAAGAAGAAACAACTTGTATTGGCTGAGAATGAGGCTATGGTGAGTGGGAATAATACTCGGGTTAGAAGTCTGAGAGAGCAGATTAACTCTCTACAAGATCAGGAATCAAGGATGTGGTGTCAAAGATCAAAGGTATTGTGGTTAAGCAAAGGGGACAAGAACACAGCTTTTTTCCACAGCAAGGCTACAAAGAGATTTAGAAAGAATCTAATTAGAGGGATAAGAGATCGAAATGGAGCCTGGTTGACCGACCAAGAGGAAATAGGGCATGTGATGGAAAGTTACTACAAAGACCTTTTCTCCACCTCCAATCCGATCCTTGTAGCTGAATCTCTAGAGAAAATCCCATGCAGGGTGACTAATGAGATGAATGCGGAACTGATGAAGGAATTTACAGAATTGGAAGTCAAGGAAGCCTTGAATCAGATGGCTCCCCTAAAGGCTCCGGGTTCGGATGGTATGCCTCTGTTGTTTTACCAACATTTTTGGGCGACGATGCAGCATGATGTTACTTCAGCCATCCTCTCATGGTTGAATTCAGGTACCCTACCTGAACCAATTAACCATACTCTCATTCCTAAAATTGCAAATCCTGAACATGTGTCTGAGTTTCGTCCCATTAGTCTTTGTAATGTCCTTTACAAGATTTATTCTAAGGTCTTAGCAAATAGATTGAAAATTTTTTTACCTCTCTTAATTACTGAACATCAATCTGCCTTTGCTAAGGAAAGACTTATTTCAGACAATATTATGGTTGCTTTTGAGACCCTTCACCATATGAAGCAACATAATTCAGGGAAGCATGGGTTTATGGCTATCAAATTAGACATGAGTAAAGCCTATGATCGGGTGGAATGGGTGTATCTGGAGAGGCTTTTGGAAAAAATGGGTTTCTGTGATAGATGGGTAGCTCTTATGATGAGTTGCGTGAAATCAGTGTCGTATTCTATCATGGTGAATGGTGAGCCAACTGGGATGATCCATCCAAAGAGAGGAATTAGACAAGGAGACCCACTATCTCCTTTCCTTTTCCTTTTATGTACGGAAGGACTTCATGCTCTCATAAAAAGCTCGGCGAGGAATGGGGATATTAAGGGTTTTTCCTTGTGCAAACGAGGCCCAAAGCTAACCCAGCTAACTTAAAACTTGGTCCTTCCTTTAAGGCTTTATTAAAAGCGTGGCTGCTCTCACCGTAGAAAAATTGAGTCCAAAGACTCCAAACTAGCTTTAATCGGTGGACGACAATAATTCTAAAGCAAGCTAAATTGATCTACCCTTTAAGACTAATAGAATTTACTATCTTAGGTTCCTCGTATTTTCCTCTCACTTTTTTATTCATTTAGAGGTACTAAATTTTGTAGACTATGGGAAAATAACGACCCATCCCGCTTTCTTGTCCTCTTTATTTTCTCACCTACCAAACAAGGGAAATTACTTTTCTCTGCCCCTTTTCTCTCCTATACATCTTTTCCTAAATCACATAATAATAAAACACTATCTAATGAATATATTCTGTGTTGTTATGTTACTCTTACCTACTTTGACATTGTTGGTCACTTATTATTTAACTATGAAAATTTATTTTGTCACGTAGAAAATCTATTCTTAGCTTTGCTAAGAATTTTACATTTATTTTGCTAAATCTATTTAATAGCATTGCTAGACTTTTATTAATCGCTTTACTGGACTCATTTATTATCTCATTAAATTTTAGATGTTTTTATCTTTTTTATCTTTCTTTTTTTGAGAAAGTGGATGTCTTTATTGAAAATATTAGGAGATGTCTGTTGAGCTATAAGATTACTTGTTAGAAGTCCCAAATTGGAAAAATTAAAATGAATTATATATTTCTTCTCTATAAATACACTTGTCCTTAGTCCCAATAAAGGAGGATGTAATGCTTGTCATCCTTAAAGAAGAAACATTTGTTATCATCTTCATCTTCTCTTTGTTTTCAAATTCTCACGCAAGCTCTTCTTCTCCAATAGTCCAATAGCCACATACCTATGTCTTCTCTCACAAGCCGGCCTTCTATGTGATTCTTGCGATCATTCGATGTGGTTGTCATTTTAACTACACAAACAAAGATCGTAGTTATTCGTTTGAACTTATGAAAACTCTTTATAATGATTACTTTCTACCATCTGAATAAGATATCAATTGGTTTTTAATGTAGGTTGGATTTGATTCTAGGTCCTTTATTCAAAAGTATATAAAAAAAAAAAATTAAAAGTTGATCCGATTAAAACCTCCAAGAGTAGTGAAGTTGTGTGAACTTGGTTTTGTTTCTCCTTAGGTTATCTTTTAAGTATTTTTTCAAATAATTTTTTCCTCTTTTATTTGTGTTTTTAAGAAAATTAATTTGAACTCGGCAATAAGGATACTAAACAAACCAAAAAATGAAAAGTGGATAATAATGATCCTATTCCAAGTATGTGTATATATATAACATTGTGACACTCTGAACAAGATTATATATATTTTTCAATAATTAATGAATTCTAGGTAGGGATTTGTAAGTCAATATTAAGAAAGAACCTTATTAATCTGTTGTCAATTAATGATAAAAAAATAATCACAACTTCTACATTACGCTGATTACTGAAAGTCTTGGTCAAGTTGAATTTGTGGAAAATAGGAGTCACCTTATAGAAAAATGGAGTCGGAGCTTAGTAAAAGCATCAATCAGCGGACAAATTTTCTTAGGGAGAATGGAAAGACGGAACCATGGAAAATAAGTGAATGGAAAAGGTACTTTATCAATCATTTGGACAAATTTTCTATCTTACGTGCTTGGAAGGAAGGACTGAGGAATGAGAAGTTGAAAATTTGGTGCATATTTCCTTTGATAATAAAGAAAATAGGACCACAAAAGTAGTAGATTTGTAGCAATTTACTATTATATTCTTATTGGGTGAAATTGGGGTACACTATTGTATGTATATTGTATAGTACATTTAGTTAATTCTTAAATTAAATTTAAACACGTAGTTGTATTGTATTTAATTTTGCTTGGAGAATGTAACACTATTTGTATTTTCTTGGTCAATACAATTATATATTTGATTTTAATTGGGGATATAATGTATTGTACCTAAAATAATGTACCTAATGGCCAAGAGCCTTATACCACAATTAATTGACACTTTTTTTTTTCCCAAAGAAAATATCCAAAGTTTAAATCCTTTTATCACTAACCATCAAATTATAAAATAAAAATAAAAAAGGATATTGTTTGCAAAGTTGCATTTGATTGGGGTGAAAAGGGGAAGTATGGAGAAAGAAATGATGAAAATGAAGATGAAAATGAGATTCTCTCTAGTTTGGTTGGAAAGAAAAAGAGGAAGGAAAATGGTGAGATGGGGGGATTTTCTACTTGGGCCTGTCATTCCTTTTCTCTAAATAGGCAAGAAAATACGTGAAAAAATGGCCATGAACATGAAATTTTAAAATTACCCGTGCTATCTCATTGTTTCAAATTCCAACAAGGGCATAATAGTAATATATATTTTCCTTCCCACTTTTCCATTATCTCTACTAAACATACATGAGGGAAAACTAAAACATTTTGTATCCTCAAACTTTTTGACCTCCCAATATGTTCTATTATTCCAACTAAACAAAGCTAAGTTTACCCATTTTTATTGCATAAAATGAGCAAATTTTAACATTACTTTTAAATAAATTAAAAAAAAGAAGATAAAATATGATTTTCTTTCTCCTTCATATTTTCCTCCCTCTTTTCTCTCCATTTTGGTGGTATTAAATTTTGTGGCCCATTCCATTTTCTATCCTCTCTATTTTCTCACCTACCAAGGAAGAAAAAATACTTTTCTCTCTCACTTTTCTCTCTGGAACCGGGAAACATTTGGGCTGGTATGGAACACACTTGGAAAGAAGTTAAGAAAGCTTAGTGGGGCGGAGGAGGCTAGGTTATATGTTACTGCACTTGATTGTATTTAGAAGCTAAGGAATGAAATTGAGGTGCTAAAATCCAAGGAAGAGACCATGTGGAAGCAAAGAGCACATGCTGATTGGTTGAAGGATGGAGACCGAAACACTAGGTACTTCCATTGCCGTGCAAACCAAAGGAACATGCATAATTTAATTCTGGGCTTGGAGGATGAATCTGGGGTGTGGGTAGAAGATGAAGACCATGTGGACAGAATGGTGGAAGAGTATTTCCTAAAAATTTTCTCTACATCAAATCCCACGGGTTTTGATGAGGTTTTGGCTGGCATGACACCCACTGTTACTGCAAAAATGAATTTAGAATTGGACAAGAATTTCACAGGTGAGGAAGTCTTTAAAGCTCTCAACGAAATGGCCCTTCTCACTGCCCCCGGACTTGATGGTATGTCGCGCATTTTCTAAAAAACTTTTTGGCACATTGTTGGTAGGGATGTTACTGAAGCTATCCTAAATGCACTTAATAATGGTCATGTTCTTGCTAACTTCAACTCTACTTTCATAGCTCTCATACCAAAAATTAAGGATCCTAAAAAAGTTTCAGACTTTAGACCAATCAGTCTCTGTAATGTGGTTTACAAACTTATTGCAAAAGTTTTAGTTAACCGGTTGAAATGTATCTTAATATATATTGTCTCAGATTCTCAGAGTGCTTTTTTATCAGGTCGTCTCATAACTGATAACATCTTAGTGGCTTTTGAGACGTTGCACTATCTTAAAAGGAAAACCCAAGGGAAGTTGGGCTTCATGACCTTAAAGCTTGACATGAGTAAGGCCTATGATTGGGTGGAATGAGTTTTTTTGGAAAAAGCAATGTTGCATTTGGGCTTCTCCAGGAAATTTGTGAATATTATCATGTCTTGCATCAAAACTGTCTCTTTTTCAGCCATCATTAATGGGGTCCCAGTTGGTCACATCATTCCTAGCAGAGGCCTAAGGCAAGGTGATACACTCTCCCCTTTTCTCTTCCTGATATGTGCTATGGGGCTTCAGGGATTGATCCACAAAGTCGAATCGGATGGGTTGCTTAGGGGTGTCTCAATTTATAGAAATGGTCCTCGGGTGTCTCACTTGTTCATTGCAGATGATAGTGTTCTCTTCTGTCGAGCAAAAGAATCCGAATGTCAGGTAATTCTTGATATACTATCTATTTATGAGAATGGGTCGGGTCAGAAAATAAATAGAGAAAAAACTAATATATTTTTCAGTGCTAACACCCATCATGATATCCAGGCTAGTATTTAAGTGCTACTGGGTGTCCCATCCATTAGACAATATGAAAAATATTTGGGCCTTCCAGCTTTTGTTGGGAGAGTAAAAAAAACATAGTTTTGTCTATATTAAAGAAAGGATTTGGAAGAAATTGTAGGGGTGGAAGGAAAAACTCCTTTCTCAGGCTGGTAGAGAGGTGCTCATTAAATCAGTAATCCAAGTGATCCCAACTTACTCCATGAGTTGTTTCAAACTTCCCAAGGGTTTGATAAAAGAAATTGAGATCATGATTCAAAAATTTTGGTGGGGTTACAATGGTGAGGCAAGAAAAGTTCATTGGGTGAAATGGGAAAGGATTTGTGAAGCAAAGGAGGTGGGAGGTATGGGGTTTAAGAAGATTAAGAAGTTCAACCAAGCTCTATTGGCCAAGCAAGTACGGAGAATGATTAATAATTTGGATTCTCTATGCCATAAGGTTTTCAAAGTTAGATTTTTCCCGAATTACTCAATTCTAGAAGCAGCTGAGGTGAATGGGGGGTCTTATGCGTGGAAGAGTATTTGTAGTGCTAGAGAGGTGGTTAAAAGGGGCATGGTTTGATGGATAGGGAATGGTGCCTCTATTAGGATAAAGGAAGACAAATGGCTTCCTGACCAATGCTATAGAACGATCATCTCTCCTCTCCCCAATATTCCACCCGATGCCAAGGTCAGTAGCCTCATTAATTCAACTTCATATGCTTGGAAATCTGATGTAGTTCACCAAAACTTCCTACTACATGAGGCTAAAATCATCTTGAGTATTCCTCTGAGTTTTAGACTCCCTAGTGATCGTCTGATATGGTCTAAAACTCCTTCTGGCCTGTTGACTGCCCAAAGTGCCTATAAGTTGTTGGCTTGTGATGCTTCAACTAACAACACTAGTAGCTCAAATCCTAACCCCCAGAAGTCATTTTGGAGAGGCTTATGGATTCTACGGATCCCTTCCAAGATGAAACATTTTGTGTGGCGTGCTTGCAATGAGGCGCTGTCCACTATGGTTAACTTGTTCTGTCGCCATATAGCTAATACTGATAGATGCACGGTCTGTAATGCCCAGCCTGAAGATATTCTCCATGCTGTGTGGGGATGTGAGGCACTGGAGAATGTGTGGAGCCAACTAAGCTGGGCCCGAAACTCAGTTGCAATCCCCCCAGAGGATTTTTCTAATCTGTTTGCTCATTTTTTGCAGGTATCTGATGCTCTTAGAGCAGAAATTTTTATAATCATTTCTTGGCTTTTGTGGAACAGGCGTAATTGCCTTTGGCTGGGCCTCCAATCCATTCCCCTGAATCATATTGTACAAAAAGCTAGTGGCCTCTTACAGGACTTCCTCACTACCCAGGATTCGAATCCAATTTCTACCCAGTTCCCGACTTCAATTCAGTGGCGCCCTCCTGAGCCAAATCAGTACAAAGCTAACTTTGATGGTGAAGTTTTCCAGAGCATAAATTCTGTAGGTATTGGCGTGGTGATATAGGACTAGCGAGGTGCTGTCATTGGAGCTCTTTCAATGCATATTTCCCTCTCACAAATAGTAGCTGAGGTCGAAATCCTTGCATGTCGCGGGGCAGTTATTTTTGCTTTGGAATTGAGTCTTCATGAGGTGGTATTCGAAGGTGATGCTGCTGGGGTTATCAATGCTATCAAGTCTGGTTGCTTCTGATGTTCCTTAGTTTTGTTTGTCTAATAAAGTTCCTTCCTGGACTTTCAGGCTGGCTTCTCAAAAAAAAAAAAAAAAAAAAAAAAAAATCTTTTCCATCTCTCCTAAAATCATTGAAATAAAAAGGGAAAATTATATTTTACTCACCTATGGTTTGGTCAAAATTTAAGTTGCCTACCTATAGTTTAAAATTTGACATTTTACCCATCTGAGATTAGCTCAGTTAGAGTTCTGTAACCCACCTCTGTTAAAAACATGGCTAAATATGTAATTTTGCTCAACTTTTATGTCTTTCTCCTCCAAAAACACAAAAAACATAAAAATACTACATCAAATAAGATCAAAAGTGTTTTGAAAGAGGGGAAAATGCTGTTCACAAACATTGACAAGCAGGTTCAATCATCAATTCAATTGACATAATAAATGACTAAACTAATTTATAAAGTAAAGAACCAGATATGAAATCAATTGTTGATCAATAATTATTAGAGCATGATTTGAGATCAACTACTTTGCAGCCATTTTCAAGTCTTCAGGACTCACGTTCTTCATACCTTCAGTGGCCATCTTCATCAAACCTGGACTAGACATCGCCTGCAATGTCAGTCACATAATTATAACTAATAAAACCATACAATTTAAAGATCCAAATTTTTTTTGCAAATGTGAGCGTTAGTTAGGGCCCTAATCACACCCAATTCGACCATAATTCAAATATATCAGCACCCAGAACTTGAAAAGAAAATTTATGAGATACCCAATTCTCAAAACTCAAAATTCAATCTGTAAAGACTGAATTTTAGCCCAACAAGCCCAAATAATGAATTTATAGAGCGTGGGTGAAAGAACTAGTTATACTCTAAAAGAAAGACAATAAAAGTTGCTGAATTAAGGTTGTTGAACACAAGTAAAATGAGAAAATCTGTCCTCGGCACGGCTTGAGGAGCTTATGTTATAATGTTTTGTTTATGAACAAAGTCCCAAGAGTTCACAATGTTATTACAAAGATTTCTTTTGTTTTTTCTTCTCCCCCCCTTTTTTAGGTCACCTTCCCATGCTATATATTACAATCTTGATATCATCCCTACCATACATGTGTAGACTGGATTCTAGGAACTCCTTCTTGTCCCATCCAACACCTCCCAGAATCATCAACTAGTAGTTGTAAGGCTGCTTGATCACTGTTTAGGTATCACTTCCACATTAATGTGGCCAGAGAGTTGGTTGGGAGGCATTTAATGCGGAGGTTGCAGCTTTTGAAAATATTTGTTGCCAGCCTTTACTCATCCCTTATCCAATGCCCGACTCTTAGTTGTAATGCAACCTTGAAGGATGCCTGGGATGATAAGACATTCTTACTGACCTCGGATCTCCGTTTCCGAGATGAATTTTCTCCTCGGATGTATTTTGGACTATCACATACAATCTTTACTTCTTCTTCTTATACCATTCCCGTTATAACCTTATTTAACCATCCTCGGATTGGGCCACAAGCCCAATTCATACAGTTTTAATATTACCTTCTAGATAGTTGGCCCTCACAATAGGCCCTCAAAATCTTGCTTTCCGGCTCCTCGGGAGGAAAGGAGGATTTTGATATCCTCAACCCATCTCGCTTATGGTTATGCCCTCCCGAGCTCCCAAATGCCTTTTTACCTGCTCAAGGCACGCTCTTGATGCTTCGGCGTCTAGAGCGTGCCATCATTAAATTTTGGTGGCTCCTTTGTCCCCCACGTTCAACGGCAGGATATAAATCCAACAGTGGAGGATTTTCCTAGGTTTACGAGCGGGAATTTTCCCGCTTGTAACTTCTGTGCCATTATAAATAGCTTTTCAAATCAATTCCTTTCCCTACTTTCAACAATCACACAGTCCTAGAGCTCATACACTGAACCTGTCATTCTTTCTCACCTCTTTGTGCGTCTACAAATACTAAAAATTTGTCCAAGGACCTTCTTTTCAAACCCGTAAGTTTCCTTGAACCCTCTTAGTTTTCGTTTCAAAACTTGTTAATTTTTCTTCAAAACTTCTTAGGAAAATGGGTAAGTTCAAACATTTAGTTGAGTCCAAGGAGGGTATGGAAAGTTTTAGGGCTAAGTATAGAATCCCACCAACAGTGGGCATGAGATACGCTGCCTAGGGGGAATGGGTAGATACTAGGAAGACGGGAGAGGTGATCATCCCCATGATCGCCTTCATAGAGGGAGGGATGACCATTCCTGTAACACCCCGACCCAATTTTACAATTAAACTATGTGTTTAAGTGGTTAAGTATTAATTATATTTTAAGCCACTTACTTGCTAAAATTAATATAAGAGTATTTAATAAACATATTATTTTATAATGCCATTAATAAGAATTGTAAAGATTATAAATAATTAAAATGACTATTTGTATTATAAATATATATTTGGTGTGTACAAAACTATATTAAGTGGTTAAGTTATGAGATATATATATATATATATATATATATAGTTGTTGGTGTTTTAACTATGTCTGGTGCATGAGATATTTTAGTGGAAGTTTCACTCACATGCAACCAATTGAAATCCAACACATGCAAAGCCAAAGAACCATGCATGTTGATAAGTCCCAAAGACCAAGACTTGGACATGCAATCACCCAGAGCCACTTCAATTCTTCCTTGACTTTTCTCAAGGCACTAGAACATCCAAGAAGTTATCTCCCCTCTATTTTCCACGGGTACACACACACAAATCAGAAAATTCACCACACTTTACACTCTTTTTCTTAAGGAAAGTGCTAGGAAGCTCCCTTGAGTCTTCCTCTCAAGTCCACGAGTTCACACACCAAAAGAAAGACAAAACCCTACCCAAAAGTCTTCCCCTCATCTCATTTTCTTGGCTGCACCAGACAGAAAGTCTAGCAGCAAGAATGAAGCTTCTTTCAACTCTCTTAAGCTCTCTACCTCTCATACTTTCTAGTCCAGCCACTAGGAAAGGGAAATCCTTTCATGTAAGTCTACATATATATATATATATATATATATATATGCTGTTTTAAGAAGCCTTGAAATTGTGTTGGTGATTTGTTGAAGGTAGATTAGGGTTTTTATTAATTAATGATTTTGTATGATTAAGGAAGTAAGAAAAAGTTAGGATGAGTATTTTGATGCTGCTGCTGGGATTTTTGGTTGTGTTATTTTGCTCTAAATGGTTAAATGACTAAGTATAAGTGTTTTATAACATGTCTAATGAGTGTATAAAAATCTCCATATGAAAATACCATTGTTTGATAACTGTTTGTGAATTTAAGAGAAAAACGTGCAAAGCTGTCACTGTGACAGATTCTGTGTTCATGCATGGTAAATTATGTATTAAATTGTATATAGTGAATTTGGATGCTAGGGATAATTCCTATGAAACCTAAGACACTTTTGGATGTTATTGAATTGGTCTCACAGCATCTGGATTAATATAAAAATAATGGTTTAATTTATAAGTTGCATGAAATTCTGTCAGGACAGATTTGAGTATGCCGTCTTGTGTGATTTTTAGTAAATCATGGGTTTATGCTTTGACTCCGAAATTTTTATGTATATACTGAACATACAGGGGAGTAGTTCTGTAAAATTTCATGACAATTGGATCTGTTTGAGCAGCCCTTTTGTATTTTACAAATGGAGCCTATGCTGCTGGAATAGAGCAGTGATTAGTAAGGGACATGCCTAACTTTGTGGATTTAATTATCAAGTTAGGGTGAATGTTTTGAGCTATAATTTAATATGCTCACCCTTTGGTATGTTAGAATCATATATAAATTTTATGAATTGGTTTCTCTATGATTTAGTACATCATGTTGTCTGATGAATGCATTTTGTGTTTGTGGGAACCTCGTTGAGGTGGGATTAGGATTTCCTTGATTCTAAGAGATAGGCTTTGAGATGAATGTGAAGTTTATGGTAAAGAATTATGGATAGTAATAAGCTTTGATTTATGGTTTAGGTGTTACCAGTATCCAGGTCTAAGCTCCTTCGACTTTAGGCTCTCGGTTCCTTTGCTTTCAGGTAAGGGATAAGTTATATGGGCATTTGGTAAGTCATGAGGTTATTTTAAAGTATATTATGCATTAAAATGTTTTTGATTAGAGATATGACATGTAATCATTATTCTGATAAAGATATGTTCGTGAGCGTTCGAAACCTTATGTATATGATTTAGCATATTGATGCTATTATTGATTCCACGAACGTAATGTTTAAAGAAAAGAATGGAAATGTTATTATTATGAAATGTTATGCAAAATAAGAAGTTTTCGTATGATGTAACAGTATAAAATGTTTTCGGGTTATGTCCTCTGGTGATCTGAACTCTGCTAGTAGGGGTTAATTACTAGCTTTCCATGGAAAACGTTATATGATTGGCCATTAAGTGGGACTGGCTCTGCTGTACCCGCCCCTTGTTGGTTACGGCCAACTTGTGGGGGAAGCCAATCTACCCCCATGGTTGGAAAATATGTATTATGATGTAATCCCGGGAATACCTGGCATTGTGGGGAATACTGAATGCCTAGCACCGTGGTGCTAGAAGCCTCCCAAATAAGTACAGACTTATCAGATATGGGCTAACCAATAAGTTATTTATGAACAACTATATTATGTTATTAATCATGAGAGAATGATTTTGTTAAATGCATTGTGAAAAGTTAAAAGCTCTCATGAAAATAAGAAGTTTCTGATGAAAAGAAAGCTGTTCATTAAAGATAAAAGTTTCTGAAGTTCTGTTGTGCTATAAAGATAAAGTTTCTGATAAAAGTACAAGTTTATGTTTAAAAGTTATCAGATATCTGTTTTTATGAAACGTTAAGTTTTATGACCATGAAAGTTATAGTATTCTATGAGAAGAAGTTTATACAGAAAAGTTTTCTTATTAGTCAAGATGTTTCTAGTTTAATACAAAGTTGCCGATTATCTGATTTAAGTTAAAATAATTATTTTGTAATGAGAATATATATATATATATATATATATATATATATATATATATAGATATATATGGCGACTTTGTAGGAAATGAAAGAAGTTTAATCTGAAAGGTTTGGTAATGTTAACCTAATAAGAAAAAGGAGAACAATTGTTTTCTATGAAGAGCGTATAAGTTATTATTATGAATAATATTAAATACTATGCATGAAAAGATGTTCTCCTATTCGAATATTCATAGAATGAAAAGATTTGATTTACATGCATGCTTATTGAATTCTCATATATCTTACCTTTACTGAGCTGTGTAGCTCACCCCTTCCACTCTTTCAGTTAGCAGGTTTTATTTTGGAGCAGAGGGAGCCTTAGTCGAGTTTTGGAAGGAGCTGGTTTAGTTTTATATGTATAGATCCTAAATTAGCAATATGATGTTTAGATTTGTAGCATTGTTTATTTTAGGATCTAATGAAAGTGTATACCTTAAAGTATCAAGAGATGTATTATGTGAAATTCTGAATTTGAACAATTGGTGAATTATGTTATTCTTTGGAGTGCAATGTAGATGCTCTGAATGTCAAGTGAAAGGTTATATCTTTTAAGTAAAGAAACAAAAAAATGAAAAGAATGAGGAAAGCTTTTGGAAAAGTTTTGTAAAAGTTAAGTTGGTTCTTGTTAATATCAGGTTTCGGCTTGATATTAGCATGCCGGTCATGGTCACAAATCCGGGTACTGGGTTTGGGCCGTGACAATTCCTATGGGCACTATCACTAGGAACTATCTTAGGTTCTTTAGACTATCTCTCACTCAGTGCGCCCCAAATATGTTTAGGGTATTGGGGAGTATAGAAGCTCTAAACAAGAGAATGAACCTAAATTTGACCCACCACGATGTGAATTGGGTATACAACTTGCACCATCTAACGGGACAGGGATATTACCTTAAGTCGAGGTATCTCGCAGTAAGATTAATCCAGTGCCTCCCCACATCAAACAAAAACTTAAAGGAGGACTTCTTAATCTTTTCTGGGGAATGACACGATGGCCTACCCTGTCCGACTAAGGAGGGAAAACTAGGTGGGGGTATAGCCGTAGATTTATGTGTCTTGGTTTGTATTTCTCTTTTACTTCCTAATATCCCTGCTTCTGACAAAATTTTCTTCTGTTTTAATGATTTTGCAGATAAGAGTTCTACTAAACCCTAGCTCAGCTTAGTCAACAAAGAGAGCTTAGATAGGATTTTACGGGCCGAGGTGTACGTAAACAAAGCCGACGGTCAACTGCGAGCGGCGCACTTAATCCTTGGGTACACACCAATTTCTCTTACATTTCAAGACCCTAAGTACGTGATAAATGCCCACGATCCTCAGCTCCACCGTATCAGTGTTGCCTACGAAGGATTTGTTGTTCCAGAGGGTATTCCCATTCCTGTAGGTACACCCCTTACTCGGCCACTCTTCGTAGCCACCCCTTCAGTAGGAGCATCCTTATCCCAACCCATCCTTGAAGAAGAGAAAGAGGAAGAGGAAAAAGAAGAAGAAGAGAAAAGTCCAGAAGGGATTGTAGATTTTTCAGATTCTTCAGAGGACTTTGAAGTGTTCAACCAAGCTCCATCTCCCGAGGGTATACCGGGTGACGTTAACTTCCAGCATCAAGGAAAAGTCACCACTTCGAACGAGATGGGTATCCAGAGGAAGCCCCAAAAGAGTTTAATGGAGTTAATAGAATCCCAACCGGGAAAAGGTGCACCGGGGAAGTTTGCATAGCCAAAACTTCCTCCTCCTCCTCCTAAGTCTCCTCTACCTCCTCCTCAGCTGTCTCTACCATCCAGACCTAATCCTGCAGATCAGAAGAGGAAGAGAGAGCAGAAAGGAAAAGATGTGGTGGATGTTGGGAGGTCTCATCCTACTCATGAGGACAAGACCCAGAGAGCCACGAAGCAGCAAAGGACTAGCCAAACCTAGCAAAGAGGTGTGGAGAGAGGGGATAATCAGCCCCCAGAGCCTCGTGCTTGGCTTCCAACACCCATGCTAAATGGTGAACCCCTAAGGGAAGATGCATCACTCAGGGATTTCAATGGGGGTGTTGGATGTCATGTTGCCTCAGCTTTGGAGGGGGCTCTGTTACTCCCGAACGACATGGTTGAGCTGAGGAATATCAGGAAGCACGAGGTTTTCCTCAACGTCAAAAGATATTTGGGCATGGTATGATGCTATCCTTCTTCTTCTTCTTCTTCTTCTTTTTTTTTTTTTTGTGTGTTATTTGTTATGTTACTAACCCTTTTCTTTTAGGCTGTCCAAGCCACTTTCAGGCTTGAGGAGATAACTAACTCCTGCTACCAGCAACTGGACGACGAGAGAAAAAGGCGGGTAGCGGCTGTGCAATCGTTCAACGTTGCTGATCAAAGCAATGCATATTTAAGAAAAAAGCTGGCCAAGGAGGAGAAAGCCAGGAAGAGTGCTGACTTGGCTTTGGAGAGCGCTGAGAGGCAGGTTGAGGACTAGAGGCAACGCATTCGTGAGGCCAATGATCAGCTGGCTTCTTCCAAGGAGCAAGTAGCAGCCCTCAAGAAGAAACTGGAAGAAGCCTAGAAGCTCAAGGATCGGGCTGAAAAATTGAGAGCTGAAGCCGAGAAGGTAAAAGTAGAGGCCGAGAAGGCTAGGGACATGGCTGAACAGCATGGTTATGACGTCGGCGTAGCCGAGATCGAGGATACCCTCCGAGTAGAGGTCCCTGCCGTATGTCGAGCCTACTGTGCTTAGACTTGGGAAGAAACTCTCAACTGAGTCGGGGTTGAGGCTTCTTCTGAGCTGAGAAGGCCAGAAAACATTTACCTCCCTCCAGCCATACGAGCCTCGGACCTTCCTTCTAATCAAGATGAGGTGGCCTCTACAGTTGTTGACTTGGTTGAGGAAGCACAACCTCAGGATCCTCTTCCTCCCAATCAGCAGGAGCAGCCAAAAGAACCTGAAACTTCGAAGGAAACATCCTCGGACAAGGCCGTAGAGGTTCCACAAGACGGGGCAGCTTCCCAAGGTTTTGAACAGGCTTTAGCTTTAATTACTATGCTTGCCAAGGGAGCCCCCAAAGAAAAAGAGAAAGCAATTCCTACTGAAAGCGGACAAGCTTCAGATAAAATTGAAACATTGAATCCTCATTTTGTAATGTAATTATGATTTTGTAATGGAATTCGTTTTCTCCAGGACATGTCTTAATGAAATATGCATTTTTACTTTCTCAAATTCATATGAGTTGTCATTTATTTTATTTTTACTTTCTTTGTTTTATTATTTATATTGTATTTTTCTTTCTAAGTAATTTTCATTTTGGTTGTCCTTTGTTTGAACATAATCATATGCCAGGAAAGCGCAAAGTTGATTATACAAGAGAAAAACAAAGCTTACACATATTTTTAATTGGTAGTAAGAGTGGATTGTAACCACTGAACCCGTAGCCCTATTAAGACATATTTTGAATCTATCAATCCTAACAAGTTTCACTTCAAGAAAATGTTCTAATGCTTGATCAAATAAGGCTAAGTCCAGGGCACCCCAGAATACTTTAAGTGATGCTCATGGGCTTACTGTAGGATATATATTTATTAGGTGATAACGAACCTTGTGATCCGAGGAAAGGAATCAGGGGTTCATTCCCTTTAAATGCTTAAGTTTATGTTGGACTAGCATTCTAATAGGTACCATAGTGCATTAATTTTCAAGTCTGTGGTCGGAGGAGCCTACTACGACTTAATTTCTGTTTAATTCCTCAATAGATGTCAAAGGATATTAATTTCTACTAAGTCTGTGGTCCGAGAAACCTGACATGACTTAGTTTCTGTTCAATACTTCAATAGATGTCAAAGGGTATTAATTTCCATTAAGTTTGTGGTCCGAGGAACCTGACAGGACTTAGTTTTTGTTCAATACTTCAATAGATGTCAAAGGGTATTAATTTCCACTAAGTCGGTGGTCCGAGGAACCTGACATGACTTAGTTTATGTTCAATACTTCAATAGATGTCAAAGGGTATTAATTTCCACTAAGTCCGTGGTCCGAGGAACCTAACATGACTTAGTTTCTGTTTAGTACTTCAATAGATGTCAAAGGGTATTAATTTCCACTAAGTCGGTGGTCCAAGGAACCTGACATGACTTAGTTTCTGTTCAATACTTCAATAGATGTCAAAGGGTATTAATTTCCACTAAGTATGTGGTCTGAGGAACCTGACATGACTTAGTTTCTGTTCAATACTTCAATAGATGTCAAAGGGTATTAATTTCCACTAAGTCTGTGGTTCGAGGAACCTGACATGACTTAGTTTCTGTTTAAAACTTCAATAGATGGGGGAAAACATGATACATGGTTGGAACGAATTAAAGAAGAACTAAACAGGGTTATTTTTATTAATAATAATACCTCTTTAGGTTGCTTACATTCCAAGGATGGAGTACAATTCTTTCGTCTAAATCCTCCAAATAGTAAGCACCTATTCCTGCCACCGAAGTGATTTTGTATGACCCTTCCCAGTTAGGCCCTAATTTTCCCCAGGCTGGATTCTTGGTAGTCCCCAAAACTTTTCTCAACACCAAACCTCCTGGGGCCAATGGTCTTAGCTTTACATTGGTATCATAACCTTGCTTGAGCTTATGCTGGTAGTAGGCTAGCTGGACCATTGCATTATCTCTTCGCTCTTCGATCAAGTCCAGACTTTTTTCCAGCAACCCATCATTACCGTCCGGGGTAAATGCATTTGTTCTCAACGTCGGGAAACCTGTTTCCAGAGGGATTACAGCCTCGGCTCCATATGTCATTGAGAAAAGGGGTCTCTCCTGTTGACCGTCAAGGCATTGTTCGATACGTCCAAAGGACATGTGGTAATTCCTCCACCCATTTTCCCTTTGCATCGTCCAACCTCTTTTTAAGTCCATTCACTATAACCTTGTTGACAGCTTTAGCTTGCCCATTTCCTTGCGGATAGGTTGGAGTGGAATATCTATTCTTTATCCCCAAATCAGAACAGTACTGCCTGAAGGCTTTGCTATCAAATTGAAGGCCATTATCTGAGATGAGGGTATAGGTGTGAGAGACAGCGCCCCCGGCCCGTTTTTATAGGAATGTTGGGCCAAACCCACATGAATAGGTGGAGTCGTGTTATTGCCTCTCAAAATGGAGGTTCGACTAGTTATATTTTTCCCTTTAGATTAAGGGTTTTACAATGGAGCCGCCACTTATTTAATTATTGGAAAAATAAGAAAACCATGAATGAAAAATTCCTCATTTTATTAATTTGAAATTGAATTTACATTGATCATAAGAAAATTACATGGCTTTGGTCCTAGATACAATCTAAGATAAAGTACATGGCTTTGTTTCCTAGTTACAATCTAAAAATAAAAAATTACATGGATAAGCATTTGATCTACTAACCCTTGATCTAAGCTCGGAGGCTATGTTACAAGGTGGGAAGGTGTTAGGCACCCGCCTTACTCGGTGAAACCGGTCTTCTAGACTATGGTGGCCAACATTCATATCACATCATCCAATATGTCAATCAATTTGTATGTTGAATTTAATGTGTGTGCATTTGATAAACCCTAATTCAATTTATTAAGCATGACATTTGGATTGAAAAATAAACTCTAGTGAATGTGTGTGGATAGTGATAACCTAGATTCAACGATTTGAAAGAATTACTAAACAAACATGTTTTTCATATTTTTGATGTGGATTTAAGATTAAATCTAGTGATATGCATGAACATGTGATGAACAACTAAGAACATGTGAAGAACACATAAAAACAATCAAGAACATTCAAACATATTCAAGAGAATTATCATGTTTTAATCTTAAATTCTCGTCATGGCAATATAAGCAAACAGTTAGGGAAGGGGATTATACCTTCATGCAAGATCCATATGATGGAGGAGGGGATTCTTGATGGAGGTCCTAAGGGTGGAGGAAAAGAAGAGCTAGGAGAGGGAGAGTGAGTTTCACTCAATACCTTGAGTCTCAGGAAGACCAAGATATGACAAGACTACTCAACTTCACTAGAACTCAAGAGAAGAGAAGAGAGGGGGATTTTTTGTGTCTTGGAATGAAGGAGGGGGGGGTTTATATAGTAGTGGTGGAGGAAATATGAATGGAAGGCCATTTAATGAGAGTTGACAAGGAATCATGAACCTAGACCTCATTTTAGCCTTTAGGAAAATCTGGTGCATTAAATGGAAAGATTGATGGGAGTGAGGGGCAAGCCAAAATTCGGTTTTCCCGTAACTGCTGTCACAGCCTATAGAGCCAATTTTGAAAAATCATATCTGCCTCAATTCTGATCGGAATTGTCTCATTCTTGTGCTCAAATTGAAGCCCTGGATGTCTAGTTTCTGAGAAAAATAACCTCATTCACAGATTCAAAATATTCTGAGAGATATCAATGAAATGGTAAGCAGAGGTCATTTGTTAGAAAATGGTTTCAGCACAATTAACATTAATAGGTCCCCAAATTAGCTCCCAATTAACATTAAATGGCTCCAATCACTCCCATTTTAGACTTAATTGGCTCTAAATTTACTCTAATTAAAAGATAATTGTACAAATTACTCATTGAATAATTAATGTTTAACTATCTAGATAATTAGGTGTATGCAACTCTACCATAAAATGTAGTCATAACCAATCAAATTATGACACATCATCGATCTCAAATTGATTATATTTATAACCAATTGAAATCAATTGTTCATAATCACATATAGTCAGACTTAATTTGTAATAGTGCATCTCAGCCATTAAAACTTGATTTGATGATAACTTTCAATCTAATGGTCCGACTAGGGCTCATGACCAGTCGATTTGATCGTTACAACATCAAGATCATTTTAGTGAAATGAGATTAAGGATCTAATGACCAGAATCAAGATGCATATTTCCAATGTGAAATTACCCTTTTACCTTCCATGTGAGGTTAAATACGGGTTGCAAAACAGGGTGTCAACAATAGGGAACCCCGAATCGAGTAATGATATTCTTCCAGATAAACCTTTTGACATCCACATCTCTGATATTAGCCAAAGGTTCAGCTTCGACCCACTTGGTAAAATAGTCTGTGCCGACCAACAGGTACTTTTTATTTCCTAGTGCTTTAGGGAAAGGATCTACAATATCCAAACCCCATTGAGCAAAAGGCCAAGGGCTGGAAAGAGGATTAAGAACTCCTCCAGGCTGGTGAATGTTTGGCGCGAATCTCTGACACTGATCACATTTTCTAACATATTCTTATGCTTCTTTTTGCATGCCCGGCCACCAGTATCCTTGAGTAATGGTCCAGTGAGATAAGGATCTTCCTCCTGTGTGACTTCCGCAAATTCCTTCATGTAGTTCTTCTAGGAGTAATTTTGATGCCTCGGGATGTACACAAAGCAGGTATGGTCCAAAAAAAGAACGTTTGTACAACTTTTTATCCTCGGATAGCCAAAATCGAGGAGCTTTCCTTCGTACTTTCTCAGTCGCTGACTTCTCTTCAGGCAATATATCCCTTTCAAGGAATAGCAATATAGGATTCATCCAGCTCGGCCCTAGCTTGATTTCATGGACCTGGAGCAAGTCTTTCTTTATTGGGGTAGGGGTGCATAAGTCTTCGACAAGTATCACTCGGGACAATTCCTGTGCCGAGGAAGTAGCAAAGGTAGCCAAAGAGTCTGCATGGGTATTTCCACTTCTGGGAATATGCGATAAGTCAAAGAATTCAAATTTTGTTTGCATACGCCTAACTTGGCCCAAATATTCCTGCATTGTTGTATCTCGAGCTTCCAATTCCCCTTTTACTTGGCCTCCAGTCTTGAATCTGAGAACATTTCCACTGTCTTTCCACCCATTTTCTGAATCATCGCCATTCCTGTCAACAAAGCTTCATATTCTGCTTCGTTCTTGGTAGCCGAGAACCCCAACCTCAAAGATTTTTCAATGGTGATCTTCTTAGGAGATATCAGAACCAGCCCCACACCTGATCCGCGCTGGTTTGCTGCTTCATCCACATATACGTTCCAAGGTGAGGGATATTGTGCAGAGATTAGGCCAACTGATTTTTCATCCATGCCATGCTGCTTCACATCTATTTCTTCAGGAAATTCAGCAAATTCGGCTACCAGATCGGCGAGGTCCTGGCCTTTTACAGAGGTACGAGGCATATATTTGATGTCAAAAGCCCCTAGGATCGTGCCCCATTTAGCAATCCTCCTAGTATAATCTGCGCTCCGAAGTATTGACTTGAGCGGTAATTGAGTTAGAACAACCACAGTGTGCGCCTGAAAATAGTAGGGGAGTTTTCGTGTAGCATGCACTACTGCCAAGATGGCCTTCTCCAGTGATAAATACCGAACCTCGGCTTAGTGAAGCGACTTACTTACGTAATAGACTGGTCTTTAGATGCCACTGTCTACTCGTATCAAAACAAAGCTTACCGCATGAGAGGCTACCGCTAGGTAAGCAAACAGAACCTCGTCCACCTCAGGACTAGACATGATGGGTGGCCGAGATAGGTACTCTTTAAGCTATTGAAATGCTACAGCACACTCCTCGGTCCATTCAAATCCCTTCCATTTATGCAGCAAAAGGAAAAAGGGTCTGCATTTATCTGCTGACCTGGAGATAAATCGGTTCAAAGTAGTAGTCATCCCGGTCAATTTCTGGACCTCCTTGGGATTCTAAGGTGCTTGCAAGCCATTAATGGCCTTAATTTGATCTGGATTTATCTCAATTCCCCTATGAGTCACCATGTAGCCCAAGAACTTTCCCGAGCCTACCCCAAACGAACACTTAGAAGCATTCAGGTGTAACTTGTGCTTTCTCAAAATTCCAAAAATGTTCACAAGATCAACCACATGCTCAGACACCACCTTGCTCTTTACGACCATATCATCAATATAGACTTCAATGCTCTTGCCCAACTGTGGTTCGAACATTTTAGTCATCATCCACTGATAAGTAGACCCTGCATTTTTCAAACCAAAAGGCATCACTTTGTTGTGATAGTTTCCAATGGGAGTAACAAAAACTGTTTTTCCTGATTGTCCAATGCTAATGGTATTTGGTGATATCCTTGAAAGGCGTCCAAAAAACTCATCTGAGGATGACCCACCGTCGCATCCCCCAATTGATCTATCCGAGGCATAGGGAAAGGATCTTTGGGACAGGCCTTATTGAGATCCGTGAAATCCACACACACTCCATTTCCCGGTTTTCATTTTTACCACCATCGTGTTAGCTAACCATTGAGGGTAGAACACTTCCTTGATAGCCCCTACCTGTTTGAGCTTTGTTACTTCATTTCTAACAGCCTCGGCGTGCTCTTTTGACGGACGCCGAGGTGTCTGTCTCTTCAGAGTGATGGAAGGGTTAACATTCAGATGATGACAAATAAAACTTGGATCTACACCCGGGGCTTTATATGCACTCCATGCGAACACATCAACATTTTCTCTAAGGAATTCAACCAATTGATCCCTTTCCTGTAAAGGCAATTAAGCTCCAACCTAATAGAACTTCTCTGGATCATCACCAATAACTACCTTCTCCAGATCTTCACATTTCGCCTCGTCGGCTGGTCCATTGAAGGGCAACGCCGGAGTTTCTGATTGCTATAAACCATTATCAGCGGTGGTCGAGATTTCAGCCTCAGGCCGATGTTGGATGGCCACTACCAGGCATTGTCTGGCTGTAGACTGATTTCCTACTATCTCCAAAACCTGGCCTCCAGATGGGTACTTCATCTTCTGGTGAAGAGTAGAGGAGATGACCCCTAGGGTATGAAGCCAAGGTTTGCCCATAACGGCCGTGTAGGGATAGAAAGCATCCACGACAATGAAGTCCACTTCCACCACATCCGTACCGGTCTACACAGGTAATCTGATTTGACCTTTTGGAACAACCATTTTACCTTCAAAACTCACCAGAGGAGAATTGTAGGCTGTCAAGTTTTCAGGTTTCAAATTTAGCCCCTTATATAAGTCAAGATACATTATCTCAGCTTCGTTGCCTTGGTCAATCATCATCCTTTTCACATCGTACCCGCCAATTCTAAGTGTAACCACTAAAGCATTATCATGGAGCTGTATGGTTCCAAGTTTGTCTTCATTTGAAAAACCGAACACTAATGGGGCGCCCATCTTGACTCTCTTAGGCATTGAGCTGGATTCCTCGGCTGGGTAACAAGATACTAACATTACTCTGGAAGGACAAGACCCGGTCCTCCACGGGGCAACAAAAATGACGTTTATTGTGCCAAGAGGGAGTCTTGAAGAAGCATCTCCCCAAAGCTCCGAACCCGTTTGGCTTCCCCGACCACTGGATGATGCAAGAGTTGTTTCAGCTTCTCCTCCCGGACTAGTTGGTCCAGATGGTCCCACAAGTTTCTACAATCCTCGGTAGTGTGTCCATGGTCCTGATGATATTGGCAGTAAAGGTTTTGATTGCGCCTCATAGGATTTCCTGCCATCTTGTTCGGCCATTTAAAGAACGGCTCATTTTTAATCTTCTCCAGAACCTATTGTACTGGTTCTCGGAATACGGCATTAACCGCCTCGGTGTTGGCAGATCCTGGCTGCCCAACAAAATTTTTCCGAGGTTGGTTATTGTTGTACCGGTCCAACCTGAAATCCTTCCTCTCCTGAGGGATCACCTTAGCCTTTCCTTTTCCCTGTATCTGGTCTTCCTCCACCTTTCTGTACTTATCAATCCGATCCATAAGTTGGCGCACACTGGTAACAGGTTTACCAGTCAGAGACTTCCTTAGGTCATGCTCGGCCGGGAGGCCAGCCTTGAAAGTACTAATGGCCACATCGTCATAGTCTTCGTCTATTTCGTTAAACATCTCCCAGTATCTATTGGAGTAGGCCTTCAGAGTTTCCCCCTCCCGCATGGACATAGATAACAAGGATCTCAAAGGCCGAGGAACCCTGCTACAAGTAATGAAGTGAGCACTAAAGGCCCGGGTGAGTTTCTTAAAGGAATCAATAGAATTTGCCCTCAAACCATTGAACCACCTCATCGCCACTGGGCCCAAACTAGATGGAAAGACCTTACACATCAAAGCCTCATCCTTAGAATGAACAGCCATCTTTTGATTGAAGTGGCTGACATGTTCCACTGGATCTGTTCGACCACTATAAATGGTGAACGTAGGTTGATGGAATCGCCGAGGAAGACTCGCACCTTCTATATTTCGCGTGAAGGGTGACTTAGAAACCTAACTCAACGCCTTGTTTATGGCATCGTTTCCTAGACCTCTGCGAGGCGGGCTCTTATATCTATGTCTATGGTGATACTCCTCGTCGTAGGAGAGTCTCGCTGGGTGGAATTCTGGATCTCTATCTATAACTAGCACCATCCGTCTCCTCGGAAGACAGCTCGGAGTTGGGCGATGAATGTCTTCGCCATGCGTGGCGCAATTCCCTCTTCAATTCATCGATTTTACGTTGCATGTCCCTATCATTCTTTGCATGGGAAACACGGCTCTTTCCTCGAGACTGGCTTTTACCAGTACGAGCTGTGTGCACACTTCCCTCACGATCTCCTCTCCTTTTGAGGTTCCTACGTGGATTGCAATGTTGAGAACCCCTTGATTCTGCTTGGTGTAGATTAGCATCCACCTGGTGTGGTCCTGTCGCTGCCTGGTGTGGACCTGCTTCTTCCATCTTGAACGTTGTATCCGAATTTCTTTCAGAATAGATCAAGTCCTTCCCACAGACGGCGCCAATTGTAAGGACTGAATTTTAGCCCAACAAGCCCAAACAATGAATTTATAGAGCGTGGGTGAAAGAACTAGTTTTACTCTAGAAGAAAGACAATAAAAGTTGCTGAATTAAGGTTGTTGAACATAAGTAAAATGAGAAAATCTATCCTCGGCACGGCCTGAGGATCTTATGTTATAATGTTTTGTTTATAAACAAAGTCCCAAGAGTTCACAATGTTATTACAAAGATTTCTTTTGTTTTTACTTCTCCCCCCCTTTTTTAGGTCACCTTCCCATGCTATATATTACAATCTTGTTATCATCCCTACCATACACATGTAGACTGGATTCTAGGAACTCTTTCTTGTCCCACCCAACACCTCCTAGAATCATCAACTAGTAGCTGTAAGGCTGCTTGATCACTGTTCAGATATCACCTCCACATTAATGCAGCCAGAGAGTTGGTTGGGAGGCATTTAATGTGAAGGTAGCAGCTTTTGAAGATATTTGTTGCCACCCTTTGCTCATCCCTTATCCAATGCCCAACTCTTAGTTGTGATGCAACCTTGAAGGATGCCTGGGATGATAAGACATTCTTATTGACCTCGGATCTCCGTTTCCGAGATGAATTTTCTCCTCGGATGTATTTTGGACTATCACATACAATCTTTACTTCTTCTTTTTATACCATTCCCGTTATAACCTTATTTAACCATCCTCGGATTGGGCCACATGCCCAATTCATACAGCTTTAATATTAGCTTCTAGATAGTTGGCCCCACACAATCAAATTAGTAGATTATGTAATAATTTTTTTTTTTTTTTAAAAAGCTAATAATACAAAAGCAGAAATTCAAAATTAGAGAATAACGACCGCAATTTTCAGCTTTGAATTTTCAAAGCCATATATGAAAAGGCATAGATTGATGATTAGGTAGAAATTTGTTATTGGATTCGAGCGAAATTGGCAGGTGACATTCGACTCATCTGCTCCTGAGCAAGTCATCTCTGGATCCATCATTCCGTTAAACATTCTTCTCTCTTTTCAATTTTATCTTATGACGTACATTCACTCATTTTTCCAAACCAACATCTTTTTGATCTTGTATTTTTATGTTTTTTGTGTTTTTGGAAGAAAGAGACATAAAAGTGGAGCAAAATTATATATTTAGCCATGTTTTTAATAGAGATGAGTTACAGAACTCTAACTAAGCTGATCTCAAGTAGGTAAAATGTCAAATTTCAAATTACAGATAGGCAACTTAAATTTCGACCAAAACACGTGTGGGTAAAATGTAATTTGCCCAAATAAAAAATAGTCAATGAATAGAAATCTAGGAACTACCACTCACTAATTACCAACGAGTGACACTTTAACTCTGGACCACTACTCACGTTTAGTGTTTGCCACTAGGTGCTAGTTTGGATAGCACTTATTAGTGCTGCGTCTGTGTTTCCTCAGTTTTTTTTTTTTTTTTTTTTTTTTTCTTTTCAACCGCAATGGTTGACCCGTTCTTCTGTGAATAGTGCACTTGTGCACTGTTCACGGGTCTCACAAACTCTACTTTTTATCAACTTTTTCATTAAAAATAGGTCCCACAGCACTATTCACATATTTAAAAATTATTTTGCTACAGTGTTTTCAGTTTTCAGTTTCAGCAAAATAAATTCTATCTAAACAGACCCTAGGTTTCAAGTTTCTATAGAGTGCGATGTACTTAAGGGCTTTTTTTCCTGCCTTTGTCCATGCAAAACTTTTACATTAGAATTGGACATAAAATATTGGATCCAAACAAATATTAGCCCATTTATTTTTCTTCATAAGTTATTGGACTTTTGACCCACATTACTTCACCATACAGGGTGGGTTATTTTCTTTGCTACATGAGTTGAACTTCAAAGCCCAATTTTGTAATTGAGCTCACCACCAAAGGAATGCTCTTGGAATTAGACAAATTGCTCCCTCAAAGTGCTTGATAAACTTGTAAGCAAGTTCTATCTCAAGCAGCATAAAACAACCCTATCTTCATCATTAAGTTATTGGAGTAAATCAAAAATCATGGATTAACCTTATCTTCTTCATTAAGATTCTAGAGCACATAACCATGGTTTTAAAAATCAGAAACAATGTGGGTTCCAATTAGCTTAACTAGTTAAATCTCCGATGGTTGAATAAGAGATCTGGGGTTCAATCTTCGCTTACACAAAAAACCGATTGGTGTCTTAGTCTGATGATAAACAACTATTATCAGGAGCGAACACTATAGATTGAAACTGTCTCAAAAATAAAAATCAAAACATTCAAATAACCTGAAATTTGATTTGGTTCATGATTTTTACTAGACCACTTTAGGGTTTGGTCAAACTCGTCGGTTCAATCCAATTTTTAAAACCATATAAATAACCAACTCTCACAAATTGCTTGACAACTCATAAGCACTTTCCTTACACAATGGATATATGAAATTACATGAAATATCTTCGAATAATAAATTCAAACTACATGGCATTTATCTTAAATATAATCTGATAAAAACCAAAAGTACATGGCTTCATTTCATGCCAAGAGTCTTGTAGCTATATTGATGCGTAGTTTTTCCAATTGAGACATCTATGACTCAAATCCCCTCTCTTTTATTGTAATTATCAAACGAAAATTTTATTTTTTTAAAAAGGCTTTACTTCCTAATTACAATAAAATAAAATAATGCAAAAATTATATGGATAAACCTAATACGTGTCCCATAGGTTAACTTTGAAAGGTAAGTTATATACAGAGAATGTGTTCGACACTTTTAATTTTTGAGAGGAAGAATGTGTTAGACACTTATCTTCTCGTCTCGTTGAAAATGGTACAATCACCCATATAAATACTTTACTTATCCAAATGATCATGTGATGTGCATGTGATTGATCATTATATTATAAAAATATTCATTTTTAAAATAAAAGGTAGACAACACATGACCATTTATATTAGTATAGTTAACAGAATTGAGATGAAGGGTCAATTTGCAACTACCCAAACCCCAAGTGTTCTTTAGCATTTTGCACTTCGATTTTCAACCAATCTAAACTTCAGTAAAGCTGTAGAAGGTATAGCATGATTTGCCAATGGTCTTTCATTTATTCATTTATTTATTATTATTGTTATTTTGAGATAAAAAGAAACACTTACAAATCAAATGTGCTGCTCACGATCTTATCAATAAGAATAAATATAAAAATAAAAATATGCTGCTCATAACTCAATCCCATGCGCTCTTCCTGCTCACCAAAGCACTAATACTTGGAAAAGGTATCCAAATGGTGCAGTTTTAATGGTCTTTCAACTTTGTCTTAATGAATAATGACACAAGTACGACCAAAGGTAAATGAGATCGTGGTCATCAAGTGCCAAAGCGCGTGAGTTTAATTGCCAACAAAAAAATGGATGGGTTTCGCTTCTTAGCTCAATACCTTTGCTACCGACAGTAACGTCCCCCATCTCTCTCTCTCTCTCTCAATGTAACCGTTTCTTAGATATTTGAATTTTGCTTTGTCATTTTCATTTTATGTTGCTTTGGTGAATGCATTTCCATGTTTGATTTTGGATTATGAATGTGAATTCTAATTAATATGTTTTCTTTGATTAGGTATCTGTGATTTTAGGGAGGAAAACTTGAAGAATTCACGTACAATAAACGGAAAATAAAAAAGCTTGGTGAAAGAGGATATTAGATAATTAACCATAAATAGCTAAGCTGCTCCACCACGGGCGGTGGGCTTGTAAACAAAATATAAGCTTCATTACTAACACTGCCTAATCAAGCTAATATTTTATCTTTCATATGTGACCCTCTCTATGTATAATGAATCCTAATTTTAGAATGGCTAGAAGTTGGATAAAACTTACAATCCTCTTGATTATTTCTCTCGCAGAATTTCTGAAAAAGCTTGGAAACTTAAAAGCTAGTTTTACCCTTACACATGCCAAAACAGGGGCGTAGCTATGTGTATAGGGAGGGGGGGGGGGGGGTTGGGGGTAGACGTGGCAAAACGGCCGGGTCGGGTCGGGTCAATCGAGTTTGTGGGTCAAACGGGTCGCGGGTCAAAACGGGTCATTTTTAAAACGGGTCAATCGGGTCGCGGGTCAAACAGGTCGCGGGTTGAGTCGGGTTGTGAGTCGGGTCAAGTTGACCCGTATTTTTCAAACAATTTTTTTTTGAAATAGATGCAATCTGTCAATTGTTTATGAATTCCTTAATTGTGATTAGATTCTCACTAGTGATATTGTTACCAATTACCACAAAATACTTGAATTGATACTCAAATTTGGTGCAACTCTTGTTCCAGCTTTCTCGAAACTAATCTTGGTATAATCTTCAATCTATTTAAAGTAGGAAGAGAAAATGAAGGTGGCAAGTAAAGAATGACAAACTATAATGGAGTACATAACATATTAAGTAAAAAAGAATAAGTAAATATTTTATAAAAATTACACTTCAATCTCAATCTACTCAACGTTGGTAGACGTGGCAAAACGGGAGGGTTGGGTTCGGGTTCGAGTCGGGTCAATCGGGTCGCGGGTCAAAACAGGTCACGGGTCAAAACGGGTCATTTTTAAACGAGTCAATCGGGTTACGGGTCAAACGGGTTGCAGGTCAAATGGGTCTGACCCGTTTTGCCATGTCTAGTTGGGGGCATGGTCCCCCCAAAATTTTGATTTTTTTAAAAAATATATATATAATTATTTTAATGTTTTCAAAATTTAGTCTACAAAAATAAGAGTTGGCTCTCCCAAATATTTGATCTAGTTCAATGGTGCTCTTAAAAAAAATAATTGGTCTAATAGTTATAGAGACAACATTATTTTTCGCAATTCTATTTTTTATTGTAAAATGTGTTTTTATATCTGTTAAATATTTGATAAAGTTTGGCATCAAACATGTTTGAATCTATATCTTTTTCAACCACTTATGTGGCAATTAACAAGTCATCGACTCATTAAAAAAATAATGTTACTAAAACTACACATGTCTCTTTAGTTGCCACATAATGGGTTAGAGCAAGATAGCTTCAAATATGTTTGGAGCCTAACTTATTCCTCCAAATTTTGGATCATTCATGTTTTTGAAAATTTCATTAGTTCAATTTAAAGATTTTTTTATTTACTTTAGTATAAAATTAGATAATTTGTATCAAAAATGAAAATTTTTAAGAATTTCACTATAAAAATGGTAAAAATGAATTTTATTTTATAACAGATCGTCATCAAACATAATTTTGATTGAAAATACTAAACTTTTTTTTTGTTGGTGTGTGTATATATATAACTTATCAAATAAAAAAATGTGTATATAATAAAAAAACGTGTGTATATGTGTATGTGGGGGGTTGTCTTGATAAATATATTAATGTTGCAACTTGACCCTCTAAACAAAAATTCCTGGTTCCGCCACTGTGCCAAGAGTTATAATTTGAACTTAGGTAGGAGTGACTGGTAGCATTGTGTTGGGCAATGAAGCATCTATTTTGGAAAGCAGAAAAAGACAGTAGAACAGCGTTGTATAATATATGATTCTGATCTATTATTTCAAAGAGATAGAAAACACAACAAATATAATTTACATTAATTATATATGACAAACAAACATGAAGTGCAATACATTTATGGTAAAAGAAGAGCTTTCTAAATAGGAATTAGGGATTTCATTCACTGAATCAGAGAAATGTGAAAGCTTAAATTACATTGAGAGGTGCTCTGCTATATAATATATATACACGGTGCAAGAGCTGAAGAGGGAAAAAAAACTAACCAACCAACTATCAAAATTATCTAATACTAACTAATTGACATTCTCAAAAAAAAAAAAAAAAAAAAAACTAATTGACAGCTGTAATCCACTAAGCTAACTAACTGACAGTTGTATTCCACTAAGCTATGACACACGTGCCAATTAATTCTTTAAGTCCAACGGCATATCGTTTTCTTTCAACTTGCATTTCTTCCTTTTTGGCTGAACTGCTGTCGTTTATGAGTACTTCCTTTCCTCTGTTCTTGCAATCTGAGTCTTCATCACCTTTATATGGACAAGAAATCTGGAGTTGACTCTATGTGGAAAAAATTATATTACTTGGTGTGTTGGTGGAAATCATGCACTTGGACTTTCGCATAAGTATATTTCTTTTGATTCTTATCGTGCATTCCTGGCCGGTATTTGTTTCTTTTGGACAAATAATAACTTAGATCGATCTTTTTTTATTATTTAACAGAGAGGATGTTTTATAAGGAGAATATTTTGGAATTCGCTTTGCATATAAAATCCATATATCTATCTCTTCCGGGTCCTAGCTAGGTCCCAATTAAATTTTCTTGTAGGAAAAACTTTGGCTCTAAATAAGTTTAAAGTTATTTTGCTTCAATTTACTAGTTACTATTGGTTGCGATTGACATTGGCTAAAAAACGCAACTTTAATTACTATTTAGCTTATTTTTGCTACTATTCATGGGTCTTATTGTACTTTTTAGTACTATTTATAGATTCCACTATACTATTTTAGCTAGTTTTTAGTTTTATTTATAATACTTTCAACAAAAAGTTTTCAGTTTCAGCTAAATAAGCTATTCTCAAACGGACATGTTATATTGTAATTGAAAAAAATCATCTATGTATAGTTTTAATCACATGAATTTTTTAAAAAAGTAATGTGATTTGTTTAAATAAAATACATAAATAATTTTATAATTTGTCATGTAATTAGTTAAAAAAGATAGCTCTAAACAGATTTGGAGTATAATTTTAACCTTTCTGCTAAGAGCAAATTAATCACGGAATGCACACTCCAAAACTTTTTATTCGGTGCTTGTTTTTTATGTAGGATTTTAGAATAAGAATAGTTAATTGTTGGGATTTCATAAAAACAAAATATTGAGAATTATAATTTTCTTGAAAATACCAATTTCCATTAAATGAAAAACTCTAACCCAAACTATGAAATATCAATTCTTACATATATCATATGAGTAAGAATTACTTAAATTCATTTTTTTTTCTTAAAAATAATTGTATAGAATTAATTTCAAAACAAAAATGTTTAATTTCTTCACACCTACAAAAATATTTAAAGGGTGCTTTTATCGTTTTTAAAAAATTATAAATAATTGTCAAATTACTATTCTGTTATTCTTTAGTTACTAAATGATATAAGAATATATTAAAAAAAAAATTAAGACTTATATCATCAAAAGACTTTATTTTTATAATACAATTTAAGTTAAAATTCTAAGCATATCTAAACAACATAAATAAAAACTCTCAGGAATTTTAATTCTCATGAATTTAAAATATCAAGAGTTTATAATTATTTAGATTTAAAATTAATAGGCCCTAAGGGGACCTATGACTCTTAGCTGTTGGAAGAGTAAGGCAAATAGCTCTTGATTTATTTCACTTATAGTTAGTTAGAGTTGTTACCTGAAAATTAATATAGATTAAGAAGTTCACATTAAAGTAACAAAGAAGTGCCCCATGGGCGTTGCAAGTGGCAAAATGAAATTATATTAAGAGAGATAGCCTGGTAGTCTGTCAACTCCCAATACTCAATTCTGCACTTTTGTTTAATAAAAGTCAATCCATAAGAAAAAAAAATTAGAGAGAGATTGCAGCAAATGATAATAATAATAATAATGAAAACTTAAGAAAATAGAAATGAAAATTTTTTGGAATGTGTTTAGCTGGATAAGGAAGAAGGAAAATAAATTATAAGATCTAAGTGTTTTCTTCTAAGCCCACAAAAAAGTTTTCTCTTCAAAATGGAGAAAAAACAAAAGAGAAAATATTTGCACAAAAAACTCTCCAAGCTGCTAATTACTGTTCACAGTCTTTTTTTTTCTTCTCTTTCCTGCTTTCTTTTCCGTTTTGTCCTATATTATTTTTACACATTTTGTCTTTTTTTTTACGTGTCAGCTGTTTCTTTCTTTTTTTTTTTTTTTTTTTTTTTTTTTTAATAAATTCCCGGACTTGTCCTTTTTTGTCCTTTTCCTTTTTTTAATCTTCTTTAGTATTTTTTTTTTGTCGTTTTCCTTTTTTTTTTTTTTTTTTTGAATTTCCTTCTTTAGTTTTTTTTTTTTGTCCTCTGTACACTTTTCGTGCTTTTTTTTTTTCCTTATTTGTTATTTTTTTTACCTATTAAGGGCATGAAAGTAAATTTATACAAATTATATTTTTTATCTCTCCACTTTCTACTCTCAAACCAAACACTATGAGGGAAAACTAAAAACTTTTCTATTCTCTCCTAATTTTCTATCCTCCTATTTTTCTACCCCTCAAACCAAACGGACCTTAAAGTAACTAAGAAGTGCCCCGTGGGTGTTGCAAGTGGCAAAATAATATATATATATATATATATATATATATAGGAAAATGCTAACGAGTGCCCTTAAAGCATTTGTTAACAATAAATTATATTTTCTATCTCTCCACTTTCTACTCTCAAACCAAACACTATGAGGAAAAACTAAAAACTTTTCTATTCTCTCCTAATTTTCTATCCTCCTATTTTTCTACCCCTCAAACCAAACAGACCCTAAAGTAACTAAGAAGTACCCCATGGGTGTTGCAAGCGGCAAAATAAAATCTATATATATATATATATATATATATATATATATATATATAGGGAAATGCTAACTAGTGCCCTTAAGGCATTTGTTAACAATTCATTTTAGAAAAGTTTTGACATCACTTTTATGAAAAATGAAAAAAGTTGTCAAAACATTAATTTTTTTTCCCCATTAAATCTTTCTTAAACTGGATTGTTAACCAATGCTTTAGGGATACTCGTTAGCATGACCCATATATATATATATATATTAATAGGCAAAGTTGATAGAAAATTCAATTAAATTTCAAATCAAAATTTAATTAGAGTCTAATTTTGCGTGATGTATCTCATCTAATCTATGTTTTTAAATTTTTGTGCCAAGTGAGTTAATTCAGTGTAAAAATTGAATTTCAATTAGAGTTTAATTTATTTGCGTCACGTGTTCCATCTAATTTTTTATTTTTTTTAAATTTTTGTGCCAAATGAATTAATTTAATGTAGAAAGTGAGAAATTCAATATAAATAAACCATAAAAAAACTTAATCATATATAATGGGAAATTTAATTATGGAATAAAATTTAAAAATATGATAAGCCAAGATTTTAATAGAAAATTTTAATATAAAATAAAATTTGAATTTATTTAATATATATATATATATATTTAAACAATAACGTGTAATGTATGGTTTTTTTTTTTAAAAAAAAGCTAATACCATGTATAATTTGAACTTCTTCTAAAAAAATGTATAATTTGAATTGTATAATAATTATACTCATGCATATGCACAGAGTTACACACTAGTTATATTAAGAGAGATAGCCTGGTAGTATGTCAACTCCCAATGCTCAATTCTATACTTTTGCTTAATAAAACTCAATACATAAAAATTTAAAAATAAAAAATAAGAAATAATTAAGAGAGAGATTGCAGCAAATAATAATAATAACAATAATAAGGGTACATTTAAGAATTCTTAGAGCATTTATATCAAATGTGCTAAAAATTTAGCTTTTAACACCTCAAAAACTATTTTATCTATTTTACCTCTCCACTTTACTACACACTCTACATCAAATCTTCTATTTTTATATACAATCCATTAAAATAATATAAACAACCCAACATATTAAATTTTTTGTCTCTCACTTCTCTCTCTTCCTCTCCAATCCATGAAAATAAATGAATTAAATAATAGTAGCGCAACATGCTACAATGGTTGACTATTAGAGCATTCTCATCAAAGGTTTCAAATGCCAAATATGCAATTTTTTAACATCTGATTCCAAAAAAGAACACTACATTAAGGGTGCTATACTTAAAATTTTTAACATCTTAGCTACAGTAGAATGTCATCTTTGACATCCTACTGTAGCCGAAATCTTTTAAATAAAAAAATTATTATCACTTCAATTAAAATAAGAATTTCTCTCTCATACTCTTTCTCTTTTCTTCAATTAAAATAATAATAAAAAAGAATATTTAAATGAAGTAGTAAAAAAAATAGAAGTTTTGATGTTGGATGTATTATAAAGTAATGTGTTAAATGTTATAAAGTGGCATTTTCAATTGCTAAATGCTAAAATTTTTAAAACTCTTGATGAGAATGCTCTTAGTAGTTGATCACGGTAGCATGTTGCTAAATTTTTTTAGCTTTAGCACCTTTGATATAGCATGTATTTTGGTGTTTAAAGTGCTAAAAATAGGTGGTTTTACAACCACCACTATGAATGCTCTAATTTTATAAGTTAAAGATTGATAAACTCTCAATTAAGAGAGAACTTATTGATTCATGCTTATAAATTTTTGGATTTTTTTTCTTCTTATTTGCTGCATACTTCTTCATTTTTTAACTTATGAGAAAGGCTGAAAAAGATTTAGTCTTTGGAAATTGTCATGTAAAAAATTAATGTGTTTTCATCTTAAAAATAAAAAGATAAGACAAAAAGACTAGCTCATTTTTAAGTAAAAATATTGTTAACATCATTTTTTCTTTCCAATATGGGACTAGTTTTATTGTAAGGAAGACTTCACATAATTTGATTATTAGGATAATGAAAATTTGTATCTTGGATGTTTTTATTGAAAACATTAGAATATGTCAGTTAAGTTACAAGACTCTTGAACTGTTGAAAGTCCTATATTGGAAAAATAAAATGAACTTTATATTTCTTTCTCTATGAATACACTTGTCCAAAGTCCCAATAAAGGAGGCTGTTATGCTTGTTGTCTTTAAAGAAGAAACATTCATTGTCATCTTCATCTTCTATCTGTTTTAAAATTCTCTCGCAAACTCTTCTTCTTCAACAGTCCAATTGCCACCTATGTCTTCTCTCACAGAGCTCGACTTCGACATGATTCATGCAATCATGTTGAGGCTGAATTGACGTTTATGTACTTAAAAAGATCATATTGGAGCGTGAATTCTATACCAAATCCTTCTTAATCTATAGGTGCAAGCACCGAGAAAGAGAGATATAAAAAAAAGAAAAATGAAATATTGAGCTAAAAAATCTCAATTCATGTATTGTGCTCTTGTTCATAAATTACTTTTTGTCTAAAGGCTATTGAACTTCACGAAAAAGTGTTTTAATCAAGTTTTGCTATGTTGAGCCTAATGTGAGTGCTCTAAGTGGTGAAGGATTTCATTGTAGAACGTAAAGTTATCTTCACTATCAGGCAAGAAGAAAACAACATCAACCCCAAATGACATCATGGTAGTTTTTGTGAGGATCACGATTTAAGGAGCTGGTGACAAGCATATATCCAATGAACTTTACTCAAATCTTTAGAGGAGAAAATGCAAATAACAAAGTTGTAATAATGGCCAATTTTATTATCAACAGTTTAGGAACATGCACTTTTCTTGACAAACATTTATAATCGAAAATTAGATTTTCCATTAAATTAGGTGGAAATCTTAGTGTGCAAATTGTTCATTATCCATAGTTAAGGAAGGAAATAGCTAAATTTTTTAGTTTTGGGTGACAACTACATCATAGTTAGGGAAACTACAATTTTCAATTTTTGTGTAATTTGTTTAATTAATTTAATGTAAAAATATAAAACTTACCCTCTAAGCTTGAGCAAAATTCATTTCAATCCTCTAAGTTTACTTTCATTCAATTAAATCTTCTAAGTTTCAAATTTGTTTAGCTAATACTTTCCATCCACTTCTGTTAACTAGTTATAACTGTTATCTATCCAAATTTGGTTTTTTTTTTTTTTTGAATATTTTTTGAATTAAAAAAATGATATTTTGAAAAAAAGAAAAAAAGAACAGACCAGGTTGCCTAGATCAGCGTGAATGAAGCAACACTATCGGCAACACAACCCATTAGCAACACAATCACTTTTGGTCTAACCCTCTCCTCTAGGAAAAAGTATTTTATATCAAATTTTACCACGTCATCCATATAAAAACCCAATAAATGAGAGACATGTATGTAAAAATAATTACCCACTAATACATATCTTTCAATTGTTGGGGGGTCAGTGATTTTTTGATAACATATCTCATATTTATTGGATTTTGATACTGCTGACATGGTATCATTTGATACCAAATACCTATTTAGGCCACGGCTGTGAGAAGGCAAATTCACATATAGCAAAACTGAAATCCAACATCACTGTAGGAAATTAGATTTGATCGTCTCCAATGAGAGACACCGATGCTTCTATGCAAATTACTAAAGTCATTGACTCACAATGCATTCCAAGTGGGAACATAACTAAGGATCCAACCACCTCTCTTTTGGCCTCATCACTGTTAAAAATTAAAACTATAAAAGCACCCTCTCCTAGCAACGATGAGACCATATTTTACCCAACACTCCAACCATGACAACCAGCATGATCGACCTTATCACCCATCGATGCCACACCCTTTGATTAACCATATTTTCTTTTCTTTTCTTTTCAAAAAAATAAATTTTAATATTTTTCTAAATTTTTAATTAAAATTTGTTTTAGATAATTCAAAATTAAATACTTTACGACAAGTAGTTAACAATACTTAACATAAGTGGATGGAAGACCTTAATTGAATAAGTATAAAACTTAGAGAACTCAATTAAAAGAAAGTAAATTTAGAGGACTGAATTGTATTTTACTCAAATTTAAAGGGTGAGTTCTGTATTTGTCTTTCCTTAATTTAATTTATAAGAACTTATAAATAGTAGGCAAAAATGCAAAACTGACTCTCTAACTTTCACTCTTTTTCATTTCAGTCCTCTAACTTTCAGTTTTGTCAATTCGGTCTTCTAACTTTCAATTTTTATCAATGCAAGATTCCATTAAATCCCAGTTATAGCTGCCGTTAATGCAACTGAGTTTTTTTTTTTTTTTCTCGGAATTAAGGTGTGTGATCTGTGGCCTCTACTCGATCTTTGTCAGGTTGATGTTCCTGAACGCGAATGCCGACAGGACCTTGAACAGGGCCAAGGTCCCCTTGTCGTGCGCGAACACATTGCTCCAATGGGCGGTCGGTGCGAGGTATTATGGGCTCTCGGGCCAGCATGACAAACCGGGTCATGTTGCTCGAGTCGTCCTGGATTCCGTTGGCGAGATGTTCATCCCGTGGAGACCCGAGGCGCGTGCGCTAGCTATCGCAGAGGTTGTTGGCAGTGACGAACTCGGCCGCTCCCGCCGTGTCGTCGACTGCCTCGCGTGCGACGTTGAGGCCGAGTTTCGTGAGGGTAAGTTCGCACTAAGCTAAGGCTTGTGGGTGTGAGATGACTCGGGTCAAGTACTCTTTTCGTGAGGGTGAGGTTGTAGTTTCTGTGAATTGAGCTGCCGAGTGAGTTTTCGATTGGGAGCACAACTTGATTGGCAATCCAAAGCTCAACGGCTTGGAATGCCACTTCAAACTGGTCACAAGGAATGGCTTCGCAGTTCAGGTAAGCTTTTCCAGGCGCGGCTTCAGAGTTCGCGCCGGGAACACCTTGGTAAGCACTAAGCAACCCGGAGCTGCAACTCATGCATTGGAGCCGGCGACAGGTCTGTAATAGTTAACGGCTTCGCCGGCGGCTTGTTGTTGTTGTTTTTTTTTTTTTTTTTTAACAGATTTTTCTTTTTTTCTTTTAATTCCGAAATTTAAAAAAAAAAAACGGAAAACAATGACATTAACGGTAGCTTTTAACGGAATCCTGCATTGAAAAAAATTGAAAGTTAGAGGACTGAATTGACAAAACTGAAAGTTAGAGAACTGAAATGAAAAAGAGTGAAAGTTAGAGGGTCAGTTTTGCATTTTTACCTAAATAGTATTTAAGGCCCAAATTTATTAAGCTAATGTAGGCTCATTTCCTGCCCGTCAAGTCTAATGAAAGGCCTCAATGATTTTCAACTTAACTAGTCTAGGCCCAGCATTCTAACATTTTAATTAGTTTATGGGTTATGCGTCTGACCACGACATACACTTCCAGGCCCAGACTCAAGCTTCCACTCTACCCAAGCTCTCAACAAGAACTTATAAACATAGTATTTAAGGCCCAAATTAATTAGTTCAGCGTTTTTACTTTCTTTGTGATCTTCTTCTTAATTTGCCAAAAAATCATGTACCTTCCTCAGGTGAAATGTCACTATTTTGAATTCTAATTTTTTTATTTTATGGGATTTTGAATTTCAATTGACTAGTCATTTAGTGTTTTTTTTTATTGGTATTACTATATGTTTATGGAGTGAATAGAATTGGTTATAGAAGTTTCAAGGAGAACACAGAGAATGTTTGTATTGAGAAAAATATATGAGAAAATGTCCATATATTCTTTACTTTTTTTTCATTTATTCTTCTTCTAATTTCATTCATCCCACTTTTTTATCCTCTCAAAGGATATCATAGACCACGCCCTGTAATAACTAGCTGTGTCCAAGTATTCTACTTCTGTAACTCTGTAGCTTACACATCTTAGTAACTGGTTTACATAATCAACCACTATGCCCATTTGCTCTTTACTTGCTCGTGAACTATATATCATCTTTAACAAAATGGTGCCCGTTATTCGATGCAGGCTCTAAATAGGAAGTATATTTTGATATGCAGTCCTGCTTAGAATCTAATTGTAAAGATTTCTTTAGGGTCAATGGTGGTGAGAGTTGTTTTCAATTTGTTTCAGAATTTCACTTTTATATATATATATATATATATATATATATATATATATATATATATATATTTATTTATTTATTTATTTATTTATTTATTCCTAATTAACTTCCGTAATTCCTTGAAATGTATACTCTTTTTAAAAAAAATAGAAAAAAAATTGGGAGACTAGTTTGTAACTTTGTATATGAATCTTAGATTTTTTACTAGCTTGTGGTTTCTGTAGATACTACCCCATCTCGTGGAAACACTCCTATCCACCATTACAGCTTCAAAGAAACTCCTCACTACGAAAAAGCAGTTTACGTGGACAGTAGATCTAGTCCCTTTCTTGAATCCACTGCAACAAATATGAAAAAAAAAATTAATTGAGCTTACATATTGTAGACTAAACAGAGGAATCTAGTCACATGTCACATTGAAAACTGTTAATGTGGCGTGAGGTGTGGCTTGAATTTTGCCACAAGCCCAAGCTCATTCTTGTAAGTCGGTCAAGGATGACCGAGTACAACAAGGAATACAATTCCTAGTAACAGCCGACCAATGACATATATATAAATATATATATATATATATATATATATATACATATATATATATATATATTAGGTTTGTGTTAAAAAAGAGGCAATAGAGATTATTCTAATTAACCTAGTGAGCAGCAGCCGCATGAGAGAAAATAGAGAAAAGAGAGGCAGCTAGCTTCTATTCTTATTGTTTCTGTGAGAGAGTGCTAGGGTGTATTGGGAATTGGGTTTCTTGAGAGTGTTCTTTTGCACTATTGTATCTCCCTATTTTTATAGTGAAATTTCTCCGTCGTCTCCGTGGAGGTAGGCAGTTTGCCGAACCACGTAAATTCTTGTGTTCTTTGTGTGTGCTTGTTATTTGATTTCCGCTTATTTACTGTTATTGATTTGAGTCCTGGGGTGCTATCTGCACAACAAGTGGTATCAGAGCAAAGTTAGGATTCAATCCTTTGAATACAGTAAAGATGTCAAGCACGAAGTATGATGTAGAGAAATTTTGTGGTAAGGGAAATTTTTCTCTTTGACAAAGGCGGATGAAGGATCTCCTAATTCAACAAGGAGTTCACAAGGCCTTGCTTGGGAAGGAGAAGAAACCAAAAACGATGAAGGATGTAGAATGGGTAGAGATGGATGAGAAAGCAGCTAGCGCTATTCGTCTCAACCTAGGTGATGAGGTCATTCACAACATCCTAGAAGCAAAGACCACAAAGGAGGTTTGGGAAAAACTAGAAGGTCTTTATATGAGAAAGAATCTGACGAACAAGTTGTACGTGAAGAAGCAACTGTATAGTTTGCATATGAAGAAAGGTTCAGATCTGTTGGAGCATCTCAACACGTTTAACATGTTGAACACCCAACTGTCAAGTTTTGGGGTGAATTATGAGGATGAAGATAAAGCGTTACTCTTATTAGCGTCGTTTCCTACTTCTTTTGATCATCTAGTGACTACGTTGATGTACGGGAAAGAGACTATAATACTCGAGGAGGTGATTAGTGCTCTCTTGTCACATATAAAGATGAAGCAAGATGGTAATGGTTCTCAAGCTGATGGACTTATTGTAAAGTCTGAGTCAAGCAATAGAGGTAGAAGCAGGTCAAGAGGACGGAACTCCAACAGGAACAGATCACAATCTAAATCACGTGCAAAGAAAGACGTAGAGTGCTTTTATTGTCACAAGAAAGGGC
This sequence comes from Quercus tomentella, assembly GCA_028535165.1. NCBI lineage: Eukaryota > Viridiplantae > Streptophyta > Magnoliopsida > Fagales > Fagaceae > Quercus > Quercus tomentella. The sequence continues at coordinate 47,410,298 of JAPQVY010000089.1, read as the reverse complement.
ACTATAAGAATCAGTGTAAAGAGTTGAAAGAGCATTTAGAGGAGAAGAAGAATGGAAAGAAGCCCCTAGAATCAGCTAGTGTTGCTAAAGAAACATCAAATGACAGTGAAGTTGGTGCAGATTTACTTTCAGTCTCATCAAGTAACAATGTTTTATTGGAATCTTGGGTTTTAGATTTAGCATGCTCATATCATATGACTCCAAAGAAAGATTGGTTTGACACGTATAAGCCTTATAACGGTGGTATGGTCCAAATGGGTAATGATGCTACATGCCCGGTTATTGGGATTGGTACTATGAAGATCAAGATGTTTGATGGAGTTGTGAGAGTTCTTAGTAATGTCAGACATGTTCCAGATCTTAGAAAGAATTTAATTTCTTTAGGAGTGTTGGATGATTTGGGCTATTCATACTCATCAAAGGGTGGAATCATGAAGATTACCAAAGGTGCTTTGATGGTGATAAAGGGATAGAAAATAAGCACGCTTTACAGATTGATTGGGAACACAGTTGTAGGAAGAGTTGCAGTCACCACTCCGGTGGAGTCCAGCACTGACGACACAAAATTATGGCATATGCGACTTGGCTATATTGGTGAACGTGGTATGTTAGAGTTGCACAAGAGAAATTTATTGAAAGGGGTGAAGACATGCAAGCTAGACTTCTGCAAGTATTGTGTATATGGGAAGCAGCATAGAGTCAGTTTTAAAATAGACTCTCATACAAGTAAGGGTGTTCTTGACTACATTCATTCAGATGTTTGGGGTCCAGTATCAGTTTCTTCTCATAGCGATGCTCAGTATTTCGTCAGTTTCATTGATGACTACTCTAGAAAGGTATGGATTTATTTTATGAAGCATAAGTCTGATGTGTTTGGCATATTTAAAAGGTGGAAAGCACAGGTTGAGAATCAGACTGGCAAGAAAATAAAATACCTTAGAACAAATAATGGACTAGAGTATAGAGATTAAGAATTCATAAGATTTTGTGAATTAGAAGGCATTACTCGTCACTTCACAGTTAAAGGAACTCCACAGCAGAATGGGGTTGCAGAGAGAATGAACAGAACCTTAGCAGAAAGAGCCAGATGCATGAGATTGAACGCAAGGTTGCCTAAGGTGTTTTGGGTAGAGACAGTTAACACAACAAGTTCCATTATTAATAGATCTCCATCATCAGCCATTGATTTCAAGATTCCAGAAGAGGTTTGGTCAGGTAAACCAGTTGATTATTCGAGTCTAAAAATCTTTGGTTGTCCAGCTTATGTGCATGTGTAGAGTGGAGAGTGTTCTAAATTGGATTCAAAGTCAAGAAAATGTGTATTTCTTGGTTTTGAAAAAGGTGTTAAAGGCTACAGGCTTTGGGATCCAATCTCAAAGAAAACGGTGACCAGCAGAGATGTCATATTTGATGAAGCCTTTATGTTGAAACAAAATGAAGCAGAGACATGTGATGATAGTCCACAGGAGAAATTAACTGTTAAGGTGGAGCTTGACGAGAATAGTTCACCTAATGATAAGGGTGATGTTGAGATTGATCCACAACAGCAACAAGAAGAGTCTTATTCAATTGCTAAAGGTAGAGAGAAGCGGGTTCACAAAGCACCACAGAGATATGGCTTTGAAGACATGGTTAGTTTTGCTCTCGTAACCAGCGGTGGAGATCCATTCACTTTGAAGGAGGCTACAAATAGGAAAGACAATGATAAATGGCTTGTAGCAATGTCAGAAGAGATGAAGTCACTACAGAAAGAAGGCTATTGGTTGCAAGTGGATATTCCGTAAGAAAAAAGCATTGTCAGAAAAGGAAGGTGAAAAATTCAAGGCACGGTTAGTGGCAAAGGGTTACTCACAGAGAGAAGGAATTGATTATAATGAGATTTTTTCACCAGTTGTGAAGCACACCTCAATTCGAGTAATCCTAGGATTTGTGACAATGCATGACATGGAGTTAGAGCAGCTAGATGTGAAGACTGCATTCCTCCATGGAGATTTAGAAGAAGAGATTTACATGCAACAGCTCGAAGGCTTCAAAGAACCTGGCAAGGAAGATTATGTTTGTCTATTGAAGAGATCATTATATGGCTTGAAGCAATCTCCCAGGCAATGGTACAAACGGTTTGATTCATTCATGGTCACACATGGGTACATGCATTATGAGTATGATTGTTGTGTTTATTTTAGAGTACTTGCTGATGGCTCTTATATATTTCTTGCTCTATATGTTGATGACATGTTAGTAGTTGCAAAGAGTAAGCAAGAAATTGTGAAGTTGAAGTCTTTGTTGAGTAATGAATTTGACATGAAGGATCTTGGAGCTGTCAAGAAGATTCTTGGGATAGAAATTCACCGAGATAGAAAGGCTGGTAAATTATGGTTATCTCAGAAGGGATATCTTAAGAAGGTGTTAGAGAGGTTTAGTATGCTTAATGCAAAACCTGTTAGTACACCACTTTTTGCCCATTTTAAACTATCCTCACAGTTGTGTCCAAGTTCAGATGAGGAGTCAGAGTATATGTCTAAAGTGCCATATGCAAATGCAGTTGGGTGTCTTATGTATTTGATGGTGTGCACATGGCCTGATATTTCTCATGCAGTCAGTGTGGTTAGTAGGTATATGGCAGATCCAGGCAAAGAGCATTGGAATGCAGTAAAGTGGATCTTTAGATATCTCACAGGCACTCGTGATTTCGGTATCCTATTTGATCAGAGAGCTAGTACAGAAGCTGTGGGTTATGTGGATTCCGACTATGTAGGGGACCTTGATTCTAGAAAGTCCATGACAGGCTATGTGTTTAGGTTTGCTGGTGGCCCAATTTGCTGGAAGTCTACACTACAAAATGTAGATGCTTTATCCACTACAGAAGCAGAATATATGGCGATGACAGAGGTAGGAAAAGAAGCCGTTTGGCTTAGTGGACTGGTTAATGAGCTTGTTTTCAAGCAGGATAGCATGGTGCTACATTGTGATAGTCAGAGTGCAATTCATTTGGCGAAGAATCAGGTATATCGTGCAAGAACAAAGCATATTGCTGTGCAGTATCACAAGATCAGAGAATGGGTTTCATTTGGTGATATTTCTTTGTCGAAGGTTCTCACTAGTGAGAATGCCTCTGATATGTTAACAAAGCCAGTTCCAACAGACAAGTTCAAGCATTGCTTGGACTTAATTGGTGTTTGCAGCTTGTGAGCCCTAGAGGGCTAAGGTGGAGGCGATGGAGGAGTTTGCTCGTGTAGCTTGATCAATTCAAGCCAAGGTGGAGATTTGTTAATGTGGCGTGAAGTGTGGCTTGAATTTTGCCATAAGCCCAAGCCCATTCTTGTAAGTCGGTCAAGGATGACCGAGTACAACTAGGAATACAATTCCTAGTAACAGCCGACCAATGACATATATATATATATATATATATATATATATATTAGGTTTGTGTTAAAAAAGAGGCAATAGAGATTATTCTAATTAACCTAGTGAGCAGCAGCCGCATGAGAGAAAATAGAGAAAAAAGAGGCAGCCAGCTTCTATTCTTATTGTTTCTGTGAGAGAGTGCTAGAGTGTATTGGGAATTGGGTTTCTTGAGAGTGTTCTTTTGCACTATTGTATCTCCCTATTTTTATAGTGAAATTTCTCCGTCGTCTCCGTGGAGGTAGGCAGTTTGCCGAACCACGTAAATTCTTGTGTTCTTTGTGTGTGCTTGTTATTTGATTTCCGCTTATTTACTGTTATTGATTTGAGTCCTGGGGTGCTATCTGCACAACAAAAACTAAACGGTTCCTAGGTGATAACAAAGAAAACTCATACAATTTTGTTAGATTTTGGAAATAAGTTTCAGTCATGATACCTTGCCAATAATTCCTTTAGAGATGCAGCACTCTCAAGTCTCAACTTAGAAAGCTGTCCAATTAATTCTGAGATGGTTCTATTCATCATGTTGACATTGAGGTCCAGTATCTCCAAACGGGACAATTTTGTATAGAAAATGGAATTGAACTGGAGAATACGTTGCCGTAAAGTTGAAGGTTTCTCAAATGTTTTACATACCCAAAAGAATGAGGCACGTTCCCAATGAGTTGGTTCAAGCTCAAATTTAAATGCTCTAGGCTACTGTTACTGCATTCCAAAAAAGGCCTGGAAAAATTCTGTTATTTTGCCACTTGAATGATTAACTGATAAATCTAAAGTCTGCAAATTGCATAGGTTCTGAGGGATGGAGCCTATGCAATTGAGATAACAATTGCCAAGTTTGAGATCTGTGAGGGAATTGATATTGAACACCAATTGAGGAATTGAAGGGTTGAAGTCATTACCAGAGATATCAAGTTTTCAAAGTGATGAAAAGTTGACAGAGGGAAAACTCTGAGGGAGATAGTGAAGTGGACAAAAGGACAAGCGCAACTCCAACAGAGAAGGGAGCAGATTAATAGTTTGCAGCCAATCAGTTTTTGCTACGGAAAAGGTCAAGCCATTCAAACTGAGGTATTTTAGAGGAGAGACCAAAATAAAGCAAGTTAGAAAGATTCCCAAGGTGAGAAGGGATCATTCCAGCAAAGGATGCATAGGAGAGATTAAGGTAACTCAACTTATTGAGAGAACCAATGAAATTTGGGATGGGAATTCCTTGAAATTTATTGTTGCTTAGGTCCAAGTAATTTAGATATTTTAAATAAAGCAAAGAAGGAGATAAAACACCACCCAAACATACTGTTGATGTATCACCAGCCATTAGATCACAGAAAAATGGCCTTTTGAGGTCGAGTTTTATGATGTTACCAGTTTGATTGCTACAGCCCACTCCCCACCGCTTGCAGCAATCTTCACCAACCCAGGAAAAAAGACTTCTTGAAGGATCTTCAAGTCCTTCAAACTTGCCTTCTCTGATCTTCAAACCCACCATATTCTACATAATTATCAACTTGTCTTTTCTAATCTTATATGTTCGCATTGTTGTAATAGTGATGGTTCTTGTTTTCTTTGATAGCATATGATCCATGACAGTATGAATTGAAGTTTAGTAGATTCTGTCATTTTTTGTTGAAAATGATTTTGATTTGGTTCAAATAACTTGATTTGTTGATGAAGATGATGTATTATTTTAGCTTGAATAGACAAAAATTATGTCACAGTTTTGGTGGCTTCTTAGTCCTTCATCATAATGGTTTTGTACACTTGTCCTTTGAAATGCTTCTTGTATTTTTCTCTTTTTTGGTTTTTCCTTTTCTACAATGTGGTCTAGTATTATTTTACGCATTCGTTAGATCTCTTGACTATAGAATTACCTTCTTTAAATGAAGGCAAATCATCTTTTGACTTTGAAGAGTGAATGTCTACATGCAAATGGTGACATTCTAAGGGAAAGAAGATAAAATTGCAGTGCAGGAGGGGGAAGGAAGCTGTAATATAGTAAGGATAATGTTAGTAGATGTCCTTATGCAAATTGTTAATAAACTATCATAGTAAAGTTTTAACACTACTTTCATAGGAAATATAAAAAGTTGTCAACAACATTTATTATTTTATCATTTTCTCAATAAAATGTTTCTAAAAAAGGTTCCTTAACCAATTAGGGCATTGGTTAACATTTCCCATATAGTAATTTCTAATAGCATAAATTTTATTGCATGCCTATTGGGTTGTCAAATTTTGTAACTTTTCAGTAGTGTGGTAGAAGCCAAAGGAGATGATTATAAATAGCTATTTCTATGGCCTCCATTGTACACCAAGGTTGTTGGGTTGGGACTGTTGGGTGTCTTTGAAACATTCAAAAGTGCATTTGGTTGGGTGGAAAAGTGAGAGTAAAGAAAGCAATAAAGAGAGAATGGAAGATTGATTGATTAGAAAAGTGGAAAGAAGTTGAAAAGGAGAGAGAATTAATTTTCTATCTAGCCCACCATTTTTAATCTTCCCAAAATATGAGAAAAATAGGTGAGAAAATGTCTATATATTCTTTATTTTTTTTAATTGATTCTTTTTTATATTTTCTTTCATCCCACCTTTCTATCCTATCAAGGAATGTATAAATCAACAGTGGGTTAGAGGCGGAGCATCATGAGGACCGAGGCGGGCCTCCCCCCCCCCCCCCCCCTCCAAAAAAAATTGAAAAAAATTAAGGAATTTTTTTTTTTTTTTTGGAATTATCCTAAATAATTTGAAAATTTTTAAAAGAATCTTATCATTCCCCCCCCCCCCCCCCCTACCCGATAATATACATATATATATATATATATATAAGAAATTCTAAAAATAAACATAACTTTCATTTAAATAGAATAAATTTCATAAATATGTATGTCAAAAAATTACAATAATTAAACATTCAACATCTTTAAAATGAACACATAGGTATTTTAATAATTACTTCAACAAATAAAAGGGAAAAACAAAATCTAATTTTCATCCCAACAAATCTAGGGCTTACTTATACCTCAGTAGTAGAAAAATTGAAAGGTCAGCAGTTTTGTTGATTCACCACATCACCAAGTCTCCCACACAATTGCAGAAAATTTTGCTCAGAAGTGACTCTCTCTCTTGGCATTTGCCTTTTTTTCTTTTTTTTCTTTTTTTTTTGGTTCTTTTCAGTTCTTTTCTTTTCCCACTGTTGCTGTAGTTTTGTATTTATAATGTAAAAAGTAAAAGTTTTGTGTGACTAGACTAGACATGAAATAGTGAAAGACAAGCTTGTAACTTCCGTAGTCCCCTAACCCCTGATAGTGCTCCTGTGTTACTTTACTTTTTATTTGCTTTTTTTTTTTATTTCTTTACTTTACTTTTCATTTACTTTCTTTTTTTTATTTTCTTTATAATATATTATTTGTTATTATAATAATCAATATAGTATATATTGTATTCGTATTATAATTTATAAATGTACTTGATTAGTTTAATTAAAGTATATGGTATATATTACTATATTAACATGTATTTAGTTGTTGTTTATAGCACATATTGAGCTATGAAGTATTGTACATTACTATTTTAGATTTCATACACAAAAAAAAAAAAAAAAAAAAAATTTATATATGGTCCCCCAATGATAAATTCCTAACTCCACCACTGACTGTGGGCAAAAGTTGGGAGATTTTGAATTCCGTACGCAAACTTATTTATGCAGACTCGTTGGGAAATGTATCTTGTTCAGGTCTTCTACTTTTGACTCTGTAGACTATAGCTTACACATTTTAGTAAACTGTTTTACACTTTCAAATTAACCATTATGCCCATTTCCTCTTGACTTGCTCATGAACTATATAGCAACTTTAACAGAATAGTGCTCGTTATGCAAGTTCTAAAGAGGAAGTATTAAAAAGAAAAGAAAAAAAGAAAAAGAAAAAGGAAGTATATTTTGATCTGCATTATACTTAAGAATCTGATTGTGAAGATTTCTTCAGTGTTAGTGGTGGTGTGAGTTGTTCTCAATTTGTTTCAGAATTGGGCTTACTTATATATATTTATTCTTAACTTCTCATAATGGCATGAGTGCATGACTCTTTTTTTTTAAAAAAAAAAAGAAAAAAAAAAGGAGACTATAGTTTATATTTGTGTTTAAGCTTTTTTACTGGCTTGTGATTTCTGCAAATACTCCCCCCTCTCATGACAACACTCCTATCCACCATTGCAACTTCAAAGAAGCTCATCACTTAGAAAAACCACTTTACATGGACAGTAGCTCTAGTCCCATTCTTGAACCCTCTAAAACAAATATGAAGAAACAAATAATTGAGCTTTTTCAAGAGAGCTTTAGGGATGATGCCATTGATGGTAGTCAAAATGTACAAGAGATTGATGGATATCATGTACGCAGCGGAAAAATTAACGGATCTACTTCATTCACAATTGATAACATGCACTATGTAAGTTTCAAAATTTAAGAACAAGAAAGTATACCTTTGTGCGGTGAAATTCAAAACCAAAGATCAGAAGTTCTTGAGAACACTTTCAATCTTCACTCCAATTCCACTTGTGCCCAAGAAGTGTGGTCTCTCAATCAGTTGTATGTTCTAGAGAGAATGAATGAGTCTCCAACACTCACATGCATTCCATTTCATGTTCTTACAAAATTCTGTATGTTTCTCTCAATATTACTGATTATTTAATTAAGCTAGCCTTTTGGGCTTTAGTATGTGGCTTGGAGTGGGACCAAAAGGGAACAAATAAGACACTAGCTCCAATGGACATTGGGTTTTTCTGTCAATTCTTGACAAGTCCAAAGTTACCATTAATTATATTTAATACCACTATATAAATATAATTGCACTCTAGGCCTTATTAATAAATTACATCTCAAGACTTTATTGTACATGCAACCCCAACATAAAATATTCGTAGTAATACAAAGTCATGAATGTGGACTGCCACTTTGTAAATGACTACATCTTAATCCTTGAGTACCCAATTTAATCATTTTACGTTATTCATCATATATTTATGAAATCCAATTTCATAAATATATACTTTAGTAATTTCTTATCAAAGTGGTTAGGCCCAACTCTCTGAATAACAAACCCATTAAACTTATCTCAAGGGAATATTTTGTATCTCCGTTAAGAGACTATGAATTCCATCTTGAGAATATATGTTCCATCAATACTAAATGTGGCTGTCCAACATACTGAGGTATTGACCGTTATCTTAGATCTCACTCCTGATATATCAAAGCAACCTAAACTCCATGATCAGGTCCATTATTCTCTCAGGATTAAGAGTTCATGTAAATATAAGTTGTAAGATTTATTAATCATTTGACAGTCGTTAGGAGAATAATAAATCTCACAGCGGTCCAGTTCAATATGTTTTAACTCTTAAAATATATCAACACATCGACTAGAAGTTTTCTCTTCCATGATCAAGACAAATAATCTTAGTTGATATATTATAGTCTTCACAGATGAAATGCCTAATTTCATCACTGACTACGAACTAAAATTCTGAGTTTACAAAGAACCTGTGATTTATATCTTTTGTGACTTTTCACATAAATCACATACTATGCATCTCATGGACTATATGATAATGTCCGAATAATCATGTTACCATTATTTTAGATAATAATAAAACAACTTTATTAATCACAATATTAAGTCATACATCATGTCATACATAATATTATACATAGTATCATACAATAGGATTTAAGGACACTAATCCTAACAAAGATGTGAAAAGCCCAACCTACTATTTGTCCCCTTTCTTCAAAATCTACAAATAAAAAACTTTACAGATACATAACATTTTTTTTTCTCTTTTGAGGTAACCAATTGGAATTCTATTAATGGTTTCACATAAAATTTCTGTCCTGCATTACAAATGGAGAGACATCAATAGGGATGTCCTTAAGCCAAATCTGGGGGGAAAGCAAATATCTTGCTTTCTTAGCTAATTTATCTACCACCACATTACAGATTCTACGCACATGAGTGAAAGTAGAGAACCTAAGGTTGCCCGCATGGACTCGGAAACCTTCAACTAGATGACCAGAATGGGCAAGGCAAGAACAATTTGAATTTAAAGAGTTAATGATCGTCTCAGAGTCCCCTTCAGAAACAACTTCAATGGCAAAAGAAACAACTCTCCTGCAAGCAAGAGCTACCACCTCCACCTCGAATGGAGGTAGACCAATCTGTTCAGACAAAGCTCCGATAACATTACCTTCAAAGTCTCTAACAACAACTCCAATGCCAGCTAATGAGGAGTCCCTAAAGAGAGCTCCATCGAAGTTAGCTTTGTAAAAAGGTCGGTCAAGGGGTACCCAATGCTCAGACCGAAATACAGGCTAAGGCAAACTAGATGGTAGGGAATGGCATAGAATTCTTGTAGTCTTACCAGTGCATCAGAGTAGATATGATGCTATGGTAGTGATCCTTTCATCGTACGATCTACATTCCTCTTAAACCAGATACTCCACCCTACCATAAACCAGATACTCCACCCTACCATAGCAAATCGATCTGCTAATTCTGGATCATCAGAGTTCAAAACTCCCAAAAACAAATCCCTGAAATCTACAAAATGTTCAAATAATCTTGTCCGATAGAACTTATCCTCCTACCAAACATCTTTAATCCTTTGACATCCCCAAAGAATGTGAACTGTGTCCTCCAACTCAGAGTTGCAACCACCACATATTGCAGACTTAGTAACATTCCTATGGAATAAATTCTTCTTAGTAGGCAAAGCTCCATTACATGCCTTCCAAACAAAATGTTTTACTTTATTAGGCACTTTCAAGCCCCAAATCTTTTTCCAAAAACACCGATAGTGCAATAGGATTTGAAGTACTAGGCCTTGTTGAGGCCTCATTGTCCATAAGCAGCTTATAGGCACTCTTTGTTATGTAAGTGCCTTGAGTTGTACCCTGCCAAATCAGCTTATCAGTAGTGTTGCGATAACTGAGGGGCAACCTAAAGATAGAGCTAGCTTCATGGGGTAAAAATTCATTGACAACCTGGTACTCCAACCAGCTTGGGCCATCCTCATTGATAAGGGCACAAACCCCAGTATCCATAGGCAAGCTCTTTTGAGGGGAAATGACTTTGCTGGAGGTCAAGTCAGGTAACCATTTATCACCTCGAATCTTCACTTTTTTTCCATCACTTATTCGCCAAATAGAACCCAAATTGATCAACTTCCTCACCTTAAAAATGCTTTGCCAAGCATATGAGCCTCCACCCTTAACATCCTCATCCATGATTGATCCATTAGGGAAATACTTTGCTTTGAAGACTTTGTAGAAAAGGGAGTCTGTGTTGTGAAACAGACGCCAAGCTTGTTTTCCCAGTAATTCCTTCATGCATTAGTGAGGCAACATGCAACAGATGTTACAATCTTGGGAAGGGCAAATTTGCCAAGTTTGCACGGTGTTGTCTTCCAAATTTGATGCATAGCCTAAGTTTTAGTGGGAGGAGGAAGTGGCTGAGCCTTGATGGTCTGTAGAACTGGAGGCTAACTAGTAAGCTTAAAGACTTAGTACTCCTAACTATCATACAAGACACACATTTGATCTAAAATCTCCCTTTCATATTACTTGGCTTTATTCAAGCAAAATTGTAAAGTTATATCATTATTATTTTTTTATTTGTGGCGAGAGGTAGTTTTAAAGTGAATTACGAACTAATATTCATGTAATATCTTGTTCAAGTGCTCGGGGAGCTACTTGTTGTTGTTGCATCTGTAAAATGCAAAGAGTAAATTTGTTCATGTCAACTTGCGTTGAGGATACAGTAGTATGGTTAACACATTGCAAAAGCACCTACATGAGTGAAGAGGTACTTCCTATGAGAAATGCTTATATATGTGACGTACCAAGTTTTAGATGTGCATTGCCTTCTATGTCTACATTATTCCATGCATTTTTCAATCTGGAATGGCAAAACAAAAAAAAGTTGACCCATTGCAATTTGTGCATAATGGAGGTAACGAGCGTCTTCAATACATGAGAAGTACAAACCGTAATACAAAACTTCAAATTTATTCAAGTCCCTTTTAGGGAGAAAACACCTTAGAGAGACTCCACTTGAGGCTTAACATATTAAGATAAGACTTAACCCAAAAGTAAAGCCTAAATATTAAGTACAATACAATGACTAAGTACAACACACACACACACACACATACACACACACACAAACTAGTTTCATTAAATCCCAGCGTCAGTGTCTTTTTGCTTGAATCTTCCTTTGCAGATGAGCCATATTCAATGCAATGACCACTAAAAGCCAATCTTTCATTTTAACAGCAAAACGGAAGTAAGTATGTCTCCAAGACTTCTTTATCAACAAGCTGCCACAAACAACCCAAAATCCCACAATGAAACCCAGCGCAATACTTAGGTGAAACCATAAATTTTCAAATTGATATGTACATGTACATCTTCTTGATCTTTATGTTCTACATTCCTGTCACTTGGCATTGAGAAACTTGTTGGTAGTGGAGGAGGCCCAAAAAGTTGTGGGTTACCTTCATATATAGATGGATCATTGAAGGTTTGAAACTGGTTGGTTGATGGAATTTGTCCAGACAAGTTGTTATATGACAAGTTCAAATAGCTTTAAAAAGTCATATAAGACATGCTTGGAGGAATGTGACCTGAAAGATGGTTGCTTAAGAGGTCAAGAGTTTCTAATTGGTGCAAACATCCAATATTCTCTGGTATCTTGCCAGTCAACTGATTCCATGACAAATTCAAGGGATTCAATAACGTCAAACTTGTTAGTTCTGCTGGGATCTCCCCTGAAAGATTGTTTCTTGAAAAATCCATGATTTTAACCAAAAAAATTTCATCATTGTATTCATATTGTCTTCCTTTAACAACCAAGTTGTATTCATAATGTCTTCCTTTAACAACCAAATCCATAAACCGTGGGATGTTCATATAATCCATGACATTGGAATCTATGTAACCAACCAAACTACCCAAACATGTTGGAATAGATCCTGATAAATTATTATGGGCAAGGTCCAAGACATGGATATTGGTGAGACCACACAATTGTTTAGGAATTTTTCCATAAAGCATATTGCCTCGAAGGCGTAATATCTTTATTGAAAAATTTCTTTCTCCAACCCATCTTGGTATGGTCCCTGATAATCTATTTCCTCCAAAATCAAGTGTTGAAATCTGTCTCGAAAGAAATTTCAGAACTAAAGAGAGGTTTCCAGAAAGATTGTTGTTACTCAATTGCAACCAACTAAGATAAGGTAGTGAGCACATTGAGCTTGGAATGCCACCAGATAGATTATTCTTGGACAGATCTATGAAGACCAGACTTTGCATACTTTGCTAGTGGTTGTGGAGATTTCCAGATAAATAATTGTTCGATAGACGAAGAAAGCCCAAATCTCTTAGTCTATTAATGGATGATGGGATGCTACCATTTAGAAAGTTATCAGAAAGATCTAATTCTACCAACTGCGACATTTCTTGGCCAATTCTTATTGGTATTGGTCCTGAAAGTAAATTGCTTCTCAAAGAGAACGAGAATGCTGTCACATTAGGCCACAGTGGTAGTGAACCCTCTAAATGATTGAAATCTAGGCAAGGAAGATAAGTTTAATGACTTGGGGAGGTTTCCCATTAATTTGTTATGAGAAAGATCTAACTTCACAAGCTGTGACGACAAGTTCCAAAACCAATTTGGTATTGTATCTGAAATTGCTGTATTTACTAAATGGATCTGTGTTAGGTCCTTCTGTGTTCTAAGCCATGCAGGGAATGTAGGGTTCAATTGACAGTCGAAAATGTTGACATATTGTAGACTAAAAGGAGGAATTCAGTCATGTGTCACATTGATAACTAAGAGGTTACTAGATGATGATGACAAGGAAAAATCATACAATTTTGTGAGATTTAGGAAATGAGTTTCAGTCATGGTACCTTGCCAATAATTCTCGGAGAGATCCAACACTCTCAACTCAGAAAGTTGTCCAATTGATTCTGGGATGGTTCCATTATCTTGTTCTCTTCAAGGTACAGTATCTCCAAACGGGGAGAAATTATAAGATCCATGTAGTGGACAAGTGATGTGGTCTACCATTCCACTAAAAAACTTCCACCTGTTTAAAATTGTGAGTTAGAAAATTTTTTTAAACAGAAATTGATTATTGACTTAGCAATTTTAAATAAGTGGAAGTTTTTTAGTGGAATGGTGGACAAGTAATGTGGTCCACCAGAGGATTCTATAATTTCTCCCAAACGGGACAAATTTTGTATAGTTGATGGAATTGAACTGGAGAATGTGTTGCTGTAAAGTTGAAGCCCTCTCAAACGTTTTAAATTTCCCAAAGAATGAGGGATATTCCCAATGAGTTGGTTATAGCCTAAATTTAACTCCTCTAGGCTACTGTTACTGCATTCCGATAAGGCTTGGAAAAATTCTGTTATATCGCCACTTAAATTAATTTCTGATATATCCAAAGTCTGCAATTTGCATAGGTTACCCTTTGCAATCTTAGGGATGCAGCCTGTTAGATTACAATAGAAAAGTTGGAGATTTGTGAGGGAAGTGAGATTGAACACCCATTGAGGAATTGAAGAAGGGTTGAAGTCATTAACAGAGAGATTGAGCACTGAAAGTGACGTAAAGTTGACAGAGGGAAAACTTTGAGGGAGATAATAAAGTCCACACTCGAACAAGTGCAACTCCAACAGAGAAGGGAGCAAATTAACAGTTTGAAGCCAATCAGTAGTTGCTTTGGAGAGGTCCACGCAATTCAAATTGAGGTATTTTAGGGAAGAGAGACCGGAGAGCCAATTTATATTTGAAGCTGTTAGGGAATTCTCAGAGAGATCAAGATAAAGCAAGTTAGAAAGATTCCCAAGATGAGGAGGGATCGTTCCATCAAAGAATGCACCAGAGAGATCAAGATAAAGCAAGTTAGAGAGATTCCCAATTTGAGGAGGGATCGTTCCAGCAAAGTATGTAGAGGAGAGATTAAGGTAAGTCAACTTATTGAGAGAATCAATGAAATTTGGGATGGGAATTTCTTGGAAATCGTTGAGGCTTAGGTCCAAGTAATTTAGATATTTTAATTCAAGCAAAGAAGGAGATAAAACACCGATCAAAGGATTCCAACATCCTGTTGAGGTATTACCAGACATTTGATCACATAAATGTTGGCCATTGAGGTCGAGTTTTATGATGTTACTTGTTCGATTGCTACAGCCCACTCCTAACCAGTTGCAGCAATCTTCGCCAACCCAGGAAGAAAGAGTTCTTGAAGGATCATGAAGTTGTAGAGAGGGAAAATTCCCGACCTATCACAAGCTGACACATCACATTATCAAATCCACAAAATACAGCCAATTACAAAGCACCACGTACTGCTACTAGGTTTTGCTATCACTATTCAAAAGCCAACAGAAATTTGTCAAGTGTCATGCAAAAACCAATCACACATCAGCACGTGTAAGCGATGACTCAAGCAGCCTCGCACGTGTAAGCGATGACTCAAGCAGCCTCGCATGTGTAAGCGATGACACAAGCAGCCTCGCACGTGTAAGCGATGACACAAGCAGCCTCGCACGTGTAAGCGATGACACAAGCGAACCAATCAGGCCGTGACATGTGTCACCAATCAAGCTCCGCCATGTGTCGCTCACCCACCCCCAAACTCCTATAAATAGAAGCCTTCCTGAGACATTTAGGAGGACCAGGATTCAGAAGTGAAAAAGCTCTGCTGGAATCAAGCCCTGAAGCCTCCAGGAACTTCAAGAACTTCAACCCCAAAATCGGAGAACATTCGAAGCAGAATCATCCAAACCATCTGCCTAGATCCAAAAGTTTGCGGGAATCAAGCTCAAAGGTCCGAAAACATCAACAAATCATAAATCAGTGAAGCTCTACGGATTCAAGCCTCCAAAGCCCCGAAGAACTTCCACCACAAACCTTCAAATACAAAGAACATTCGAAGAGGAATCATCCAAATCATCTTCTTAGATCTCAAAGTTCACTGGAATCAAGCTCAAAAGCCTCCAGAAACCTCAAGAAATCACAAATCAGTGAAGCTCAATGAATTCAAGCCTCTAAAGCCCCGAAGAACTTCCACCACAAACCTTCGAAGACGAAGAACACACGAAGAACACAAAGAACGTGAAGAACAAAGGATTTCCAACAAGCTCATAGTCAGAGATTCATTGTAATTCTGTTCCAAAGATCTTCGATCCATTCTTCAGTCAAATTGAAGTACATTGGGTGTTCAAATCAAAATCACATTACTACAAATCCAATCAACAAGTCTTTTAAGGAGATCGAATCAGAGGATAACTCTTTTGTAATCACAGAGAATTGTACCACATAATCATCAATACAAATTCGCATTTGTGAAACTATTTCACTCGTTTGACTTATTTCGAACCGAGAAATTTAGTCGCTTACAGAAGTACTTCTTTAAATTTAAGAAGGGCTTCCCTTTCCATGTCAATGCAACCCACAGTGGAGTTGCCAGCACTAGAATTGGACCATATAGCTTCAAGTGAAATAAACTCAGTTTGCAAAAGAAGGAAAATAAGAGCAAGTAGAAAGGTGGTTTTCATGCTAGCCATCGTTGCTTGGCGATTTACAATGTTGAAGGTTTAAATGCTATTTATATTGATCATAGTTCATTTCAGATTTTTTCCCCCTTTCCTATGAAAGGGAAATTATGTTACTTATCTTATAAAACACGTTTCGTGTGAAAGACAAGGAATTTTTTGCATCCCCAAACTAGCCTTCTCACACACCGACACACACTACTGGCTAGTATGTTAAAGCTTTTTTTTTTTTTTTTAATTTTTAATCAAGAATTTTCTTTTTTCCTTTTAGCTAATATTTGGATATTGGGTTCATATTAATTTATGGGTTAGTTTTGGTAATTGAGTTGCTATTTGAAGAAAAATTAAAAAGAGAAATATAAAATATTATTGGTGGTTATCATTTTAACTACAAAACGAGGAGTGGATTTTTTATTTTTTATTTTTAACCATAGCCGCATGTATTTAATTTAATTACAGCATTATTATTTTTAGAAGAAACCATAACCGCATGTAGATAAGAAACCTTTAAATTCAAATGGGAATAAATAACCTAAACGAGAGTGGGGAAGGTTTTTATTTTTTTAATTTATATATTAATATGATAGGATTTGAATTTATGATATCAATATCATTTATTTGTTTATTTATTTATTATCAAGAGCGTTGTAGCTTTATTGGTTAGAAATCTTTATATCACCCTCCTAATTATCGATGTATTGAAAAAAATAATGACATCTATTAGTTTTTTATATAGGTGGGATTCAAACTTTGATTTTTTTTTTTTTTTTAATTTTTTTTAAGATAAGAGGCTTTTTCCCGTTAATCTAGTTAGAACCCATGAAAATAATGAAGCTGTGAGATCATGGATTTTGTTTTTTTAGTTTATCTTTTAATTGTTAAGATACTATTTTGAGTTTGATTTTTTTTAAAGAAAATTAATTTGAAATAAACAATAAATATTTTTTTTAAGGGTGTATATTAAGTTAATATAATAATGGGAAAAATAAATATTACAAGTATAATATGATTTTTTTTATAAAACAGAAGATTTATTTATTAACTAGAGAGCATTGTTAAATATATAAGATATGATTTTCTGGTAAACACCAGAAATTCTTGACAAAACATCATGACCTTTAGACTATGCTTACAGTTACGGTAGGTAAAGCCTTTCTTTCTTTTAGTTTTTTAAAATTTTTTTTTTTTTTTTTTGAGTCCACGGTAGGGGAGTTGGTCAAGTCTTCTTTGAAAAAATAGGAGCCAAGTCAAGTCGTTGTGGAAAATAAGAGTCACCATAGAAATTTTGAGCAGGACCTAGAATCAATAAGTGGATGACAATAAATCTAAGCAAAACTAAATTGGTTGTCCCTTAGGCTTTTTTTTTGAGAATCTTGTCCCTTAGGCTTTATTAGGGAGAATGAAAAGATTCTCCGTAAAAGAAAAAATAAGTGGATGACACGTTTGGGGGACAAGGAGTTTTTTCCATCCCTAAACTAACCTTCTCACACACACCACGGGTATGTTAAAGAATTTTCATTTTGCCTTTTAGCTATTGTTTGATTATTTCCATATCGGCTTATATATATATATATATATATAAGCCGATATGGAAATAATCAAACAATATGGGATGACAATTTTGTCTTATCCCGCTTGATTTGTCCCTTCCCGCTTCGCCCTATGCGGGTTTTTTTTGCCCCGCAAAAGTGGTGGGATGGGGATGGGGCGAGATTTTAGCCCCACACCATGGAGCAGGGTAGGGATAGGTTTAGACTTTTTAAACCCGCCTTGCCCCGCATTGATATAGGTTAAATTGTAATTTTTTCATACCCTAAAACTCTACTATTTAAATAAACATATCATCAGCTTATTTTATTCTACCCAATAAGGATTACTGCCTTTTTTTTTGTTTTTTCTCTAGCAAGGTTGAAAATAAAATACCAATTTTAATATTTTCTTTTATCTTCATTATAAACAAATTTATATACTATTGAATCATTGATTTTGTATTATGAAATTTTTGTTAAAAATTAGTTTAATTTGATGGGATAAAGTTATTTATAATTTCAAGTATATTTTTATTAACAAAACAGGTTTTATTAAAAACAGTTGTAATAGTTGTGGGCAAATTAACAAGAAATAAAGTTTTATGGGGCGGGGCTTCACAAAGCCCCAAGGGTCGGGGATGGGGCAAGAAAATTTTCTTGTCATGCTGGGTGGGGCGGGGATAGGTAAGACAAAACCATGTGGGATTGGGGTGAAGACCCCATCCTTCGGAGGTAAGAATTTTAATATGTGACTAATTACCTTGACTTAAAAAAAAAACATAATTTGACTAATTATTTATAATTTTATGATAAAAATTGTGTTTAATTTTAAATACATCTATATGTATACATGTGTTACATGCTATTTTTAAAAAAAAATAATTTGAGTAATTATTTATATTTTTATAATAAAAATTAATTGAAATTATAATTCAATTTTGCACCATATGTCTAAATTTATGTGAGAACCACACCATAATTATCCACTTAAGTTTTTTAATCTTTGTGTCAAGTGAGTTAATGAGTGCATAATACTAAGAATCTAATATTAATGAACTATAAAATTTAAAATAAAATAAAATAAAAAAACCAATCACATACACTCAATAAAAATCACCATACAACAAAGATCACCACACATTTTATCTTATTAAAAATTAGAAAAAAAATGATCATAAGTAGTATTAAATATAGGTAAGAATTTTAATATGTGACTAATTATGTTTACTTTAAAAAAATAATTTGACTAATTATTTATATTTTTATGATAAAAATTGTGTTTAATTTTAAATATATCTATATGTATGCATGTGTTACATGCTATTTTTTTTTAAATAATTTGACTAATTATTTATATTTTTATAATAAAAATTATGTTTAATTTTAAATGCATCCATCTATTTACATGAGTTACATACTAGTTTCATATTAATTTATGGGTTAGTATCGGCAGTTGAGTTGCCATTTGAAGAAAAATGAAATAGGGAAATATAAAAATGTATTGGTGGTTATCATTTTAATTGGAGATAAGAATTTTTTTTTTTTTTTTTAGTTCAAAGAAACATTTAAATTCAAATGGGGATAAATAATGAGAGTGGATGAAGGTTTTTATTTAGTGTTTCTAAAAAAATGTCTTTATTTGTTTATTTAAATATTAATTTTTTTAGTAAGTATTTAAATATTAGTGTGCGTTTGTATTAGGATGAAGAATGAAAATTATTTCACTATTTAGCTTATTTTTACTACTATTCATGGGTCTCACTACACTTTTTGGCAGTATTCATGGGCCCTACTGTACTATTTCAACTAACTTTTACCTTTATTTACAGTACTTTCATCAATAATTTTTCAGTTTCAGCAAAATAAGCGGTATCCAAACACATCCTTAATATGATAGCATTTGAACTTATATCATCAATATCATTTATTTATTTACTACTAGGAGTATTGTTGCTTCAACGGGTTGGGAAGGTTTAAACCACCACACCCCTAACGTATTATTGATATATATTTAAAATTAATGACACCATTTAATTTCTGGTATAAGTGAGATTCAAACTTGGATCCCTTTTTCAAAGATAGGAGTCACCGTAGAAAATTCCTAGGACCTAGTATCAATCAGTGGATGACAATAACTCTAAGCAAAACTAAATTGGTAGTCCCTTTAGGCTTTATTTGGGTTAGGGAGAATGAAAGAATTCTCCCCAAAAAAAGGGGGAATGAAAGAATTAGAGAATGGAGAAAGATGCAAATTTTTTATTTTATGTGTTTGATAGAGCGGTAAGATGATGGAAATCTAGTTTATATTTCCTTTTGTTTGATAAGAAATAAAATAGGAGGACCGAAATAAATATTTGTAGCAACGTACTATTATATATTTAATATATAATGAGCAATTTTTAGCATTAATTTTCAAAATGAGGAATAACATAGTGATTTTATTTTTCTTCCTCTTATTTTCCTCTCATTTTTCTCTCAAATTTGGAGGTACTAAATTTTGTGGACCTTGAGAAAAACAACCATGCACCCCATTTTTTATCCTTTCTATTTTATCGCCTATCAAATAAGAGAAATACTTTCGCGGACCATGGAAAAAACAACCATTGAAATCGGCTCCGTTCAGCGTTCACCAGCTGACTCCAACCACCAAATTGGGGGAGAGTTATTGTGTGTTCTTGTAAAATACTTTGCTATGTTTTTTTAGGTAAGGATTTTACAGCCTAAAAAAAAAATTTAGATTTGACCAAAATTTATAATGAAACAAATATAATAAAATGCTAAAATTGTTTTTTGTAAAACATTTTACTATGGAGTGGTACATCATAGTTAAGGGGGGACAATAATTTGCCATTTTTTTTTTTAATTTTTTAGTTAATTTAATTATAAGAACTTAAATATAATATTTAGCCTCAAAATTATTGAGCTAATGTAGGCACATTTGGTATCCGATTGGGAGCCCAAATTAGCCTTATTTGCTAAATGTGAGATCAAAAACATAAAAATCAATTTATTTACATGAGCTTTTTCAAGAGATCTTCAGGGATGATTCTGTTGATGGCAGTCAAAATTTACGTGAGAGGTCAAAAGCAAATCCTACCTTTTGTTACCTTTCTTCAAAATCTACAAATAAAAGCCCTTATAGATGTGCAGCAAACTCTGCATGCAGTAGTGAGGCAATACACAACAAATGTTACGTAGGAAGAGCAAAATTGTCAAGTCTGCACGGTGTTACCTTCCAAATTTGATGCGCGGTCTGAGCTTTAGTGGGAGGAGGAAGAGGCTGAGCCTTGCCAGTCCATAGTGCCTGAAGCTAGGACTAGCTTTCTACTATGTCGATATTTTAAAGATTGGTACTCCTAGTCCTAACTAGCATAGAAGACATATATTTGATCTTAAAGTTCCCTTTTCATATTACTTGGCTTTCCTCTAGCAAAATTGTTTTTATTTTTATTTGTGCTAAGAGACAGTTTTTAAAGTGAATTATGAACTGATATTCATGTGTAATATCTTGTGCAGGTGCTTGGGGAGCTTGTCTGTTATTAGTGTTACTGCATCTGTAAAAACTAAAATGTAAAGAGTGAATTCTTGCATGTCAACTTGCGTTGAGTATATTGTAGTATGATTGTGATTATAGGTGCTTTTCATAAGAGTTAAGAGGTTAAGATGTGCACTGCCCCAGCTTCTATGTCTCCATTAGTCCATGCAATTCTCAATCTAGAATGGCAAAACAAACAAAAAGATCAATGTGTTTTAACAGGATACATGAAAAGTAAAGTACAAACTATAAGGCATCTTGCTACACGCAGCTTCAAATTTATTATGTTAGAGAGATAACACTTTGAAAAGACTCCACTTGAGAACTAACATATTGAGACATCACTTAACCCAAAAGTGTACACCTAAATATTAAGCATAATACACAACAAACAAGTTTTAAGTACAATACATGAAATAATAATTTAGTACCACACACACACACACACACACATATATATATATATATATATATATATATATATATATATATATATTACATTGCCTAATTCCATTAAAGATCAATCACAGTGTCTTTTTTCTTGAATCTTCTTTTGCGGATGAGCCATATTCACAGCAATGACCACTAAAAACCTATCCTTCCGTTTTAGGTTGTCTCTAGGATTTCTTTATCACCAAGATTCAACAAACCGCCCAAAATCCCACAATGAAACCCAATGCAATAATTAAGTAAAACCATAACTTTTCAAATTGATCTTCACCATCATAATGTAAATTTACATCTTGATTTTTAAGTTATGCATTCTTTGTCAATAGGACAAGTTCAAATGGCTCAAAAAAGTCATAGAAAGCATGCTTGGAGGAATGTGACCGGAAAGATGATTGCTTGAAAGGTCAAGAGTTTCTAATTGGCACAAAACTCCAATATTCTTTGGTATCTTTCCGGTAAACTGGTTCCATGACAAATTCAAGGAATTCAATATTATTTGGAAAAGGTTCTCTCCAAACTAGTTTGAAGAGAAACCTTTCAAACTTCTCATATATCTATTTATTGGATGTGAATTTTGAAATTCCAACCATTGGACTGCATGTTCTTATTATACCCTCCATGCTCCCAAAATTTCAAGAAGATCAAAGATTAATAACTATGTCATCAATAAAATGTTTAAATCTCTAGTTTTTGTGATCTAAAATTATACATTAAAAATAAATTTATTGATTGAATAGTAAATAAAATTTTATTTGAACGAAATTTAACATGCTTGTTAAGAACATAAAGAACATGCAATTCAATGGTTAGATTTTCAAAATTCACACCTAATAAAAAGATATATGAGAAGTTTGAAGGGTTTTAATTTGGAGAGAGACCTTGTCCATATTTATTTTATGGATAAATTTTAGCTACAAAATTGGTTTAGCCTTATATTACAACCTTACTCAATATTATTTTTATTGGAGGTGAATTTTGACAAATCTATCATTGGATTACATCTTCTTCTTATATCCTTCATGCTTGCAAAATTTCAAGTAAATTAAAAATCTATAGCTATGTAATCAATAAATTTTTTAAATTGCAAGTTTTTGTAATTTAAAATTATGTATAAAATATAAGCTTATAGATCATATAGTAAATATTATCCGATTGACACAAGATTTAACATGTGTATTAAGAGTGTAAAGAACATGCAATTTATCGGTTAGATTTTCAAAATATGTAGTAATATTTATTTTATTAAGTGGGTTTGTAACCTTAAGTTATAATCAATTTTGTAGCTAAACCTTGTCCTTATTTTATATTATTGGGTAATTTCATTTAATTTTTTTTTTGGAAATTTTTATATATATCATTTATGGGTTTGTTTCAGTGATTGAGTTGCGATTGAAAAAATAAAAAAAGGAAAATTGAATAGATTAATGATTTGGTGGTTGGATTTGAATCTAGGTCCATTAAGTTGAACCAATTAAAACCTCCAAGAGTAGTGAAGTTGTGTGAACTTGGATTTTGTTTCTCCAAAGATTATCTTTTAAGTATTTTTTAAAATACTTTTTTCCTCTTTTATTTGTGTTTTTAAGAAAATTAATTTGAGCTCAACCATAAGGATATTAAACAAAACAAAAAACGAAATGTTGATATTAAGAATCCTATTCCAAGTATATATACATAACAATGTGACACTTTGAGCAGGATTATATTTTTTTCAATAATTAAAGTTAATGAATTCTAGGTAGGGATTAGTAAGTCAATATTAAGAAAGAACGTTTATTTTATTTTATATATATTCTAGAGGGTTTCAACCTATGACGTCAGCTCCTAATAATAGCTCTTTATCATCAGACCAAGACACCAATTAGTTTTTGATATAGGCGAAGATTGAATCCCAGATCTCTTATACAACCATCAGAGACTTTACCAGTTGAGCTAACTAGAACCCATAAAACCTTTATTAATCTGTTGGCAATTAAGAAACGAGTCATATTGAAAAACACATAAAATATATGATAAAAAAATCACAACTTTTTTTTTTAAGAGTTCAAACCTATGACATCTGCTTCTGATGATAGCTCTTTATTATCAGACCAAAATACTAATCAGTTTTTAGTGTAGGCGAGGATTAAACCCCAAATCTCTTTTTCAACCATCAAAAACTTTACCAGTTGAGCTAACTAGAACCCACAAAATCACAACTTTTACATTATGTTGATTGCTAGAAGTCTTGGTCAAGTTAACTTTGCGGAAAATAGGAGTCACCCTAGAAAATGGAGTCAGACCTTAGTAAAAGCATCAATAAGTGGACAGCAATAAGTCAAGCAAAACTAAGTTGATCTTCCTTAGGCTTTATTCTTAGGAAGAATAGAAAAATGGAACCATGGAAAATAAGTGAATGGAGAAGATATTTTATAAATCATTGGACAAATTTTCTATCTTATGTGTTTTGAAAGAATGATTGAGGAATGAAAAGTTGGAAATTGGGTGTATATTTCCTTTGCTAATAAAGCTCATAGTTCATTAACTTCATTTCAGATTTTTTTTTTTTTTCCCACTTTCCTTTGAAGGGAAATTATGTTACTTACCTTAAACACATTTGGGGGGCTAGACAAGGAATTTTTTCCATCCCTAATCTAGCCTTCTCACACACACACACACATGTGGAGTAATATATCACCACAATTTAAAACTTGTGTTTCTAAGACTCGGTTTCACTTTTAGCAAACCGAGTCTCTAAGGCTCGAATTCCAAGTCGTGTCTACGTGGAATCTCAGAGCACAGAACTCGAGTTTCTAATGGTCGATATGAAACTCGAGTCTCTAAGACTCGAGTTCCAAGTGTACTCCACGTGGAATTAGGCCATATCAGAACATGCAAACTGAGTCTCTAAGACTCGATTTATAAGCCCTAAATCGAGTTTTAGAAACTCGAGATGTTATTAAAAAATATAATTTCAAAACCTTGCGTACTAACTATATAGTTGGAAAAATGGGCTTAATTCCCAATTTTAGCCTGGAATTCGTGCCAGGTATTTTGTTCCTATAGCGAATTTTTTTTTTTTTTTAAAAAAAAAAAATATTACAACGCGCTCTTTGTGAAATGAACTATGTATAGGCATGAGGGAATAGTCATATAGATTATTATCCAGGTCATGATGATTATCCTAAAAATTCAAAACAAAGAGAGACCAAATATTTCTAGTAATTGATTTATTTGTTTTTATGGTAGAGTTTATGTTTAAACCAGTTTCAATGTAAATATTATAGGAATTTCTTTGGAGTGTAGTTTTTAGAACATTTGGAATTTTCATTGAAAGTTGCCAAAGATGATACCAGAACTATTGTTTTGGGTAGAGGATTTGGTTTGGGTGATACTCTTGCAATGTTCGGAATCTTATTTTGCAAAGTTTGATATGGACATTGTGGAGTGAACGTAATAGCTGCACTTTGGAAGATAGTCAGATACTCAGATATACAGAAGGACTAACACATCAGTTGGAATCCTTGTTGATTCGAACTTTGTTTGATTGGTCTCATGCACTGTGTTTTACACACAGAAATTCCATTTTCGAGTTCCAAGATTTACTTAGATTTTGTGTATAATTCTTTGTAATTTTTAAAGTTACTTTGAGTTCATCAGATACATGAAGTAAATCCTCTTTCTTAATAAAAATATCTTTTATAGGAGTTGGTGAAAAAGTGGGTGGTTGAATATGGCTGTTCATATTTTGTGCTAAGAGCATTAGAGCACTCACAGTGAGGTTACTAAAATAACTAAATATTCATTTTAGCAACCCAAACACTGAAAACACACCATTCAGCAAGGGAGCTAATTTGTCTGGTTGGTATTTTTTTTGCTTCATTGCTACAGTGGGCTGCTAAAGATAACAGCCCACTGTAGCTAGATGGTATAAGAAAAAATATTATTTTATTCCCGCACGCGTTTTAATCCCACACGCACGAAGCTCTCTCTCTCACGTAGACAAACAACTCTGCCTCTCTCCCTCTTTCTCTCTACCTCTCCATCTCTTTCCTTTCTCACCTCTCTCTCAGCAGTGATAAATGGGTTAGAAATCAGTGTGCAACGTGGGCATGCGATGGGGTGGTGTGTGGTGGTTGTTGAGATCGGTGAGCATCGGCATTTGGGTTTCAGGGGTTTGAGATTGGTGGCTGTTGAGATCGGCGTTTAGGTTTCGGCATTTGGTGGGTTTCGGCTATTGAGATCGAAGATTTTTGGTGGGTTTTGGGGTTATGGGTTACTGGATTTCAGGGGTTGGATTTGGGTTTCAGGGTTGTCAGCGTTTGGGTTGGATTTCAGGGGTTGGATTTGGTGGTGGATTGGATTTGGTGGTGGCTAAGATCTTGTGATGGTGGTGGAAGAGGAAGGTGGATGGGTTTTGTGATTTGGAAGAGGAAGGCCAAAGGTGATGGCTAGGTCCGTGGGTTTTTTTTTTCCTTTGGTGGGTTGTGGTTGCCATTGTAGGGGTTGTGGCTGGTGGAGCTGTGGTGGGCGTTATGATTTGCAGAGGTTGTGGTACCGGTGATGGTGGTTCTGGGTGGATTGTAATAGGAGTTTACTGTATTGAATATATTAATTTATTGTGGTGTTTATATTATTTAATATGTTAAATGCTAAAATAAAAGTTTTGATGTTAGGTTTATTGTAAATTGAGTTTTATAAAATAGATAAAGTAACTTTTTGAGTTGCTAAAAGAGATGTATATTTTTTTTTTTACCACTGTACCCCCTTAATGCGATGGTCACTTCACAAGTATAAGTACTTGTAGAACGTGGGGGGTAAAGGCCGGGGTTCAAGTCTCAAGGAGGGAGCTTCACATACATATACACTTAGATTAGGCTAGAATAGAATTCTATCTTGTATATAAAAAAAAAAAAGATATATTTTTTACTTGCTTTGTTGTGAATGTTCTTAGCAATCAGGTTGCTATCTATAGCAGGTTGCTAAATTGACTAAAAAGTCAATTTAACAAGAAATTCCCTTAAAACAGCTTCTACAGCAAAAAAAGCTAAAGAGAAAAGTATTTGAGTTTTAGCGGGTTGCTATCTATTGCAATCCACTGTAGCTCAAAACTCAAAAAAAAAAAAACAAAAAACAAAAAAAAAAAATTAATATAGAGTGTTAAAAAAAAGTATTTTAATATATTAATGGTTGTGGTTGTTGTTTATTGTGTTAGATATATTATTTTATTATGTTGTTTATATTATTTTAATGTGTTGAATGTTAATATAAAACTTTTGATATAGGGTGTATTATACAGTGGGTTGTTAAAATAGATAAAATAGTATTTTAAGTTGTTAAAAACTAAATTTTTTAGGCGTTTTACTGTAAATGCTCTAAAGTATGTAAACTTCAAAGTATCAAACTCCTTTTACACAGTACTTATCCCAAAAAAAAAAAAAAAAAAAACGTTTATGCGGTGGTTTCTTTTTTGGTACACAACAGTAGAAAAATTAGACTTTAGTTTGAAATCAAAATTAAGGCATTTCATGATCAAAGATCTGCATGGGGGAGAATGTGTGTGATAGCTTAAAGAGAAATTAGCTTATCACATGTAGTAGTGTTTTGATAGATATCCAATGTGGACACTATCTTTTTTTTTCTTCTTTTTTTTTTTCTTTTTTTTTTGGGTAAAAAAGGAAGCATTATATTAAACTAAGAAGAAAACAAAGAAGCAGATCCAAGCCTTTTAGAGTACACCCCCTAGAAATCCACCATAACAAAGGAAACTAAGTCTATAAGCAGATTGGAATGTAAAACAAAATCTAAATGTTGCAGATGACCTAGGTTGGCTAGCCGATTCGCACAAGAATTAGCTTCGCTATAAATGTGTCTAAAAACTAACTGGGGAATTTGGGAAGCCAATTGTCTACAATCATTAAAGAGAGGAGAGATCACAGAGTTATGGGAACCCCGGTTATTCAAAGCATCTAATTCAACAATGACCTTAGACAAATTCATTTGATTACATAACACAAGACCATCTTGGAGAGCCTAAGCTTTTGCCATGAAGCTGTTAGTCTTCCCAATTTTCCTGGTGAAACCCACTAGCCACTACCCTTGCTCATCTCTAATTAGTTCACCCCCTCCAGCATTTCCCAACAAATCATCAAATGACCCGTTAGTGTTGAGCTTCAGCCAGCCCGATTTAGGCCTTTCCCATCTAATGAGTTTTGTGATCATTTGGTGGTTGCATTTTGGATGGTTAATGCAAAGGAAAAACTCAATGGCTTGCATCTTGATCAACCTGAAGATATTCGGATTGGGGCTCTTGTGATTAAACACTACTTGGTTGCACTGCTTCTAGATCAGCCAAACAACAAAAGGAAAAATGACATTCCAAGGAATTCCATTAGCATTGAAAGGAGCCTTGAGTTTTGCATTTGAAATAAGCCAATCCCTCAGCTCCTGAGAATAAAAATGATGGTTCAACCCCTGCTGGCCCAAATGCTGCCATATAGGCTTCACTATTTTGCAATCTCGAAGGGCATGGCTGATAGTTTTGGGCTTAGTGTGACATAAAGGGTAGACTATGGGGATGTTCAACCCTCTTTCGGCCAAGCAGACTGTCTACACTGCCAGAGAAACATTTGGATTTTGGGAAGAGCATTTAATTTCCATATCCATGCACCAGGGAAAGAAACGGCTTCTGTTGGCTTGGTGGCTAATAAATACACACCTTTAGAACTGAAAGCATCATTGGAAGACCCTTTCCAAGCTAGCTTATCTCCGCTTCTAGTTGCAATGGGAAGAGGAACCGCTTTAATGCTCTCTTTGATGTCTGAAGGCAGATCAAAAGGAATGGCCAACCAATTCCAACCATGGGGGAGAAAGACATCCTTAACTTTCAAGTTAGTGGATTCTAGAGGGATTGGGCCTTGAATGGTGGATCTAAGAGGACCCAAATTCGACCAGCTGTCCAACCAGAAATCTAAGTTGCTCTCATGACTCGGAATCCACTTCATACCCTCCTTGAACACATGTTCTCCCTTCTTTAAGCCCTTCCAAATAGGTGACCCTGGTAACTTGGCTTCATTTCTGGAATTTAGGTGCTGCCTGGTTCCATATTTCAGTTTGAGCACCTTGGCCCAAGGTGCATTGTCCTCCGAGTGAAATCTCCAATTAAGCTTGGCTAAGAGTGCCGTATTCCTTCCTTTAGCTGATTGAAGCCCTAGTCCTCCCCTATCCTTTGGGGTGGTGACTTTATCCCAGCCAACCCAATGCATCTTCTTGGAGTTTTCAGTGGACCCCCACAGGAAGTTCCTGTTTACCCTATCTATGCCCTTTAGAATTTTGTCTGGAAGCTGAACACTCTGCATAGCATAAGTGGGTATGGTGGATGAGGAAGCTTGAATCAAGACCCTTCTACCCACAATGGAGAGTAAGTTTGCTTTCCAACCCATAAGCTTCTTTTTAACTCTATCCAACACAAAGCCAAAATCATGCCCCCGGCTTCCAAAGTGTTTTAAGGGAAAGCTGAGATATTTTCCCAAATTAGGAGTTGATCTAAAACCAAGAATGTCAGCTAGGTTTTCTCTTAGGTCTAGATCAACATTGGGTGAAAAGTACACCCGTGATTTTGCTTCACTCACAGTCTAGCCGGATCTTCTACAAAACTCTTAGAGGACCTCATTAATGGTATGGCATTTTCCTGGGTCAACCCTAGCAAAAAGGACTAGGTCATCCGCAAAGAAAATGTGTGAAAATGCCAGACCACTTCTAGAAGCTTTGACGGGGTGCTAGAGATTGGCTATACATTTTTCTTTGATTAGATGGCCCAAGTACTCCATGCAAAGAATGAAGAGGTAGGGGGAGAGGGGATCTCCCTGCCTAATACCTCTAGAAGGTAAGAAAGGCTCCAGGCAGACCCCATTGAAAAGGAGGGAAGTGGACACTAACGTCACGCAGCTTATAATGAGATCAATAATATTGTCCGAAAAATTGAAATGGATGAGCATTTCTCTAATAAAGCCCCATTCGATCTTGTCGTAGGCCTTTTCAAGGTCAATTTTGATGGCCATATGACCCTTTCCCCCTCTGGATCTACCCATGGAGTGAATTATCTCTTAAACTATAATGATGTTGTTCGTTCCCCTTTTTCTTGGGATAAAGGCTGCTTGGTAAGGAGAGATCATATTATCTAAATGAGGCCTGATCCGGGCCACAATCACCTTAGTAATGATTTTATAAATCGTGTTGCATAGACTTATGGGTCTATAATTCCCTAAGGTTTCCGGACCTTGTATCTTAGGAATAAGAACAATGAGGGTCTTATTGAGGTAATCTAGCACTCTTGTACTAGTGAAAGCCCTCTCCACTTCCCTTCTAATTGAATCCCCTGTAATAAGCCAAAATCTTTGGAAGAAGCCCGCGTGTAGTCCATCTGGACCTGGGGCTTTGTAAGGTTTCATGGACCAAAGCGCACTTTTAATTTCCTCAATTGTCACCATGGCACTAAGTGAGCATTTCACCTCTTCTGACATCCAGCCATACCACTAAGTAGGCTGAATAGGGACTCGGCTGGCCATCTCATGTGAGGTGGAATATAAGGAAATAAACCCTCTCCGGAAAAACTCCATGACCTCTCTTTCATTGGTGATCCACTCCCCCCTTTCATCCTTTACTGAGTTAATGTGGTTTTGTTTCCTTCTAGTTAAGGTAGACAAGTGGTAGAAAGAGGCGTTTCGGTCTCCTTGTATCATCCAATTAACCTTGGACTTCAGCAGCCAGAGATCCCTCTCCTGATCCAGGACATGATCAAGGTCCCATTGAAGCTGACTTTCAAGAGTGAGGAGGGATGCACAAGGGTTGTTTGATAAAGCCTTTTGAATGCCATAAAGTCTAGCCAGAATCCATTTCTTCTTGTAGTGAATGTTGCCAAAATGGTTCTTATTTCAAAAGGTAGCCTCCTTGGAAAATGAGTCTATGGATTCAGCTAAGCCCTTATTGTTATTCCAAGCCTTAGAAACAATATTAGGAAAAGACGTGTCCAAAAGCCAGAATTCCTGAAATTTAAATGGTCTGATAAGGGACGCTGTTTTGCCTGGATTGGTCTCAAGTAGGATCAAGTAGTGGTCCAAGTGACATCTAGGTAAATGTGTGTTTTTTGCCTTCGGATATAGAATACACCACTCCAGATTCATAAAGAACCTATCAATCCTCTCCAAAATCAGATTGTTAAAATCCCTTTTATTGGTCCACATGTAGCTTGGCCCCAAAAAGCCTAAATCCACCATACTACACCTGTCAAGACATTCCTTAAAAAGGAGTGATCGATTTATGCTAACTCCTCTGCCTCCAAATTTATCCTTATCAACTCATTAAAATCCCCGGCCATTACCCACGGCAAATTATGAAGCTCAGCTACTTTAACAAGATTCTCCATAAAATCTTCCTCTCCTCACTTCTAGGACTAGCGTAGATAGCAGAAAGAACCTAATTAAGGTTTGAGGTGCATACCTTAACTTTGACATGGATCTCTTGCCCCATGTTCGCTAGACTCTATATATCCACTTTGTCTGAATTCCACAGTAGCCAAAGTCCACTGGCATATCCAATGGTGTCAATATGGATAGCCCCATCAAAAGGCAAGCAATCTATAATCTCTCTTGCCCTATCCCCACCCAATCTGGTTCCCATAATTACAAGAATGGCTAGATCATGTCTCTGAGCTAGTTCCCGAACATGGCTCTGAAAGTTTGGCTTCAAAGCACCTCTACTGTTCCAGATAATGATATTCATGAGGAAATGGTGATTGGGGGTGGGACACTCATTATGCGGAGGTAGGAGCTCCGTCTCCTTCCTCAGATTCCATCAGGTCTTCCTCAACATCACCGTTGACATTCCCCACAGTGGGTCCGTCCATGGAAGGAGCCCCAATCTTTGAGTTTTCTTCGTTAGCGAGAAAACTAATTTCCAAGCTTCCCTGTACTTGCGATTGAAGCTTCCCATTACATGCGTGGGATTTGCCCAAATCTCTAAGATAACAACCCCTGGTATCTCGATCACTTCCTTCTCCAATCATATGATCCATCTCATCTCTTGCAAGGGTCTTGAACTCGAAGGTAACGCTGGATGATGGCTAGGAGGCATGGTCAAATAGTGTGGCAAGGTTGGTGAAGGAGAAAGGTGAGTTTAAGTTTAAGGGGCGTTGTTTTATCTGGGCGGTGGTGCTTTTATGAGAAGTGTCTGAAGTTTTAAATCTTGCTAGGTTCTTCTTACCTTTGACCGAAGTAGAGAATTGTCTAGAAGATGGGTTCATTTTTGGTGTTGAGCTCGACACCTTAGTGCCTAGTCCAAGGATCAAAGGAAGTCTATCCTTGCTACCAGCGAATTGGGCTGTTGAGGCATGGACATTTTTACTACTCTTGGAGTATTCGGGAATGGGCCTTCTACGTGCTAGAGATTGGGCTTTTGGCCATCCACTTTTGCCCTTCTCTGCCCAATCCATATTGTACCCAGACTGATGAGGAGTGGCTTCCCAAGTGGATTTGCTAGTCCCCACCTGGTTGGGACCATATTTTGTACCTTTGTACCCGCTCCTTTTCCTCGCCACAACCATCCAAGGTCCATACTCCCCATTAGTCTCCACAATCCCACTAGCGCCAGCCATGGAGTTGTTAAAAGAGGGATGTTGGTTCTCATGCGTTTCGTGTGTCGAGCCAGGTACTGCTTCCAGTTCATTCTCCACCGGAGTTTCCCGGTCTTCGTCGAGTCGGACTGTGTATGTGCAAGCTTCCACCATGTGCCCTATTCTTCCACAAGGAAAACAAAACCTGTGGACACCTTCATAAGTCATCGATTACTCAAATCGCCCAATAAGTATGGTGTTAATCAATGGTTTGTTTATATCGATTTGGATGCAAAGCCGAGCGTATTTACCTCAAGCTTCCATGGCAGTGTGAGCATTAATCCTTAAAACTTTCCCCAAGGACTCACCTATCTATTTAAGGACTTCAGTTTCATATAGTTCAATCGGAAGTGCATTTAGCCTAACCCATACTGCTATTAGGGATACATTTGTCGTATCTGGCTTAAAAAACAGTCCCCATGGTCTTAAAGAAAGGAAGAAGTCACCAATAAACCATGGCCCCTTCTCCAATACCGAGTCTAGATCCTCCTTGGAGAAAAAACGAACTAGGAAAAACCCGTGAGAGAGATCCACGTAGTCCATCCGCCCTGCTGGTCTCCATAGCTGCACTAGTTTATTGTGCATGTAATTGAAACTCACTGATCTACCCACCAGCTTCACTATAATGGTTTTTAACCATGGTTTCCTGATACGACTCTTCGTTTCCTTGGATAGTTTGACCACCACCATCCCTTGCCGCTGTATGTTGCGGGCCTCCACATCTTCATCATCGGAATACAAGTCATCGTCCATCTGGTCTGTGAAGTCGAAGGCTTTAGCATATGCAACTGGAATAGCGCCTACTAGCTTATCCCTAAAGGAGGTTTTGTTAACATTGGATTGATCTAAGCTATCCGTGAGAGGGGAGTTCTCGCCGGACTGATCACTGGACCTCTCCGTGAACCTAGCGTGGTGCCAATCTTTCACTTTCTTATTGCTTCAGGCTAGTTCAACCTCTTCTTCTCTGGAGAGCGTTCTTGGTTTCATCTGCACACAATCTCAAAAAAATGTCCCAACGTGGACACTATCATGTATGAAGAAAAGTCTATAGAAAACCCCTCCAAGAAAGAGAAAAGAAAGTGAGCATGAGTCTCAATGATAGAGTTATATTGAGACTGTGGCATGAAAACAAAGGTCATTACCCTATTAAGGGTCCTTGGATCGTTAGAAAAAACCCAATGATTGATAGCGACTTCACTACATTTGGTAATAATAAATTAAAATTGACTCAGTTCAATCACATACTAGAGGTTTAGCCCCTCTTTCACAGCACTCGAGCTCCGCAAAGGAGTAAGCGTCGCTACATAGGGTGGTCGACCGATGCAAGGCATCGACAGTATATATGGTACATTTAGTTCCTCAATTAAATTTAAACACATCGTTGTATTGTATTTAATTTTTCTTGGAGAATGTAACACTATTTGTATTTTATTAGTCAATACAATTATATATCTAATTTTAATTGGGGATATAATGTATTGTATCTAACGGCCAAGATCCTTATACAACAACTAATTGCCACATTTTTCTTATTTCCAGAGGAAACATCCAAAGTTTAAATCCTTTTACCACCAACTATCAAATTATAAAGTAAAAAAAAAAATAAAAAAGATATTTTTTGTAAAGTTGCATTTGATTGGGGTGAAAAGGGGAAGTGTGGAGAAAGGAAGGATGAAAATGAAAAAGAAAATGAGATTCTCTCCTACTTGGTTGGAAAGAAAAAGAGGAAGGAAAATGGTGAGGTGTGGGGATTTTCCACCTGGCCTGTCATTCTTTTTCTCTAAATAGGCAAGAAAATGAGTGAGAAAATGGCCATAAACATGAAATTTTAAAATTACTCTTGCTATCTCATTGTTTAAAAATCCCATAAGGGCATAATAGTAATTTATGTTTTCCTTCCCGCCTTTTCATCATCTCTACCAAACATACAAGATGGGAAACTAAAAAATTTTGTGTCCTCATACTTTTCTAACCTCCCAAGATGTTCTATTATTCCAATTAAACGGAGCTAAGTTAACCCATTTTTATTATATAAAATGACCAAATTTTAACATTACTCTTAAGTAAATGAATAAAAAAGGGATAAAATAGTGATTTTCTTTCTCCTTCTTATTTTCTCTCCATTTTGGAGGTATTAAATTTTGTGGCCCATTCTATTTTCTATCATCTCTATTTATAACCTACCAAACAAGAGAAAAATACTTCTCTCTCACTTATCGTCTCCTATCTTTTCTATCCCTCCCAAAATCATTGAAATAAAAAATAGTCAATAAATAGAATCTAGGTACTAGCACTGACTAATTACCAATAAGTGACGCTTTTACGTCTGGACCGCTACTCACGTTTAGTGTTTGCCACTAGGTTTCAAGTTTCTATAGAGTGCAATGTACTTGATGGCTTTTTTTTCCCTTGCCTTTGTCCATGCAAAACTTTTATATTGGAACTGGACATAAAATATTGGATCCAAACAAATATGAACCCATTTATTTTTCTTCATAAGTTCTTGGACTTTTGACTCACATTACTTCCCTATACAAGGTGGGTTATGGTGGGTTAATTTTCTTTGCTACAAGAGTTGAAATTCAAAGCTCAATTTTGTAAGTGAGCTCACCACCAAAGGAGTGCTCTTGGAATTAGACAATTTGCTCCCTCGAAGTGCTTGACAAACTCATAAGCAAGTTCTATCTCAAGCAGCATAAAACAACATTGTCTTCCTCATTATATTGGAGAATAAATCAAAATACATGGATCAACCTTATCTTCTTCGTTAAGATACTAGAGCACATAACCATAGTTTTAAAAATCAGAACAGTCAAATAACCAGAAATTGGGTTTGGTTCATGGTTTTTACTCAACCACTATAGGGTCTGGTCAAACCCGCCAATTCGGTTTGATTTTTAAAATCATGCACATAACCAACTCTCACAAATTGCTTCGCAACTCGTAAGCACTTTCCTTACACAATGGATATAAGAAATTACATGAAATATATGAAAATAATAAATTCAAACTACATGGCTTTCATCTTAAACATAATCTAATAAGAATTAGAAGTACATGGCATCCTCTTTCACCTTACCCAACTCCTCTGCATGCGTCTTAGCTTCCAGGCATTCATTAATGTACCCAGAAAGCCAGTCCACCTTTCCTACGGGCTCATCAAAAACTGTATCAACAGGATGAACGATGCCATCAACTTTGCAACTAGAAAAGTATCCAAATGGTGTAGTGGTAATGATCTTTCAACTTTGTCTTAATGAATAATGACACAACTCAAAAGTACAATCAAAGGTAAATGAGATCGTGGTCATCAAGTGGCAAAGCGGGAGTTATTTACCTACAAAAATGGATGGGTTTCGCTTTTTAGCTCAAGACCTTTGCTAATGACAGGAAGTAACGTCCCTCATCTCTCTGTCTCTCTGTCTCTCTCTCAATGTAACTGATTCTTAGATATTTGAATTTTGCTTTGTCATTTTCATTTTATGTTGCTTTGGTGAATGCATTTCTATTTTTCATTTTGGATTTTGAATGTGAATTTCAATAAATATGTTTTCTTTGATTAGGTATCTGTGATTTTAGGTGGGAAAACTTGAAGAATTCACGTACAGGACACTGAAAATACAAAATCTTGGTTTCACGAGCCACATTTCCTCATCCTTTTATGATGTCCGTTTTAGGATCTCTCCGACGGAATGACTTTCAGAAACGAAAAATACAAATATGAGGTTTCTATAATTCTAGAATTTGTTAACTCTAAACCTCTAGTTGATCACTTCTGAAATGAAGAGGGAAACTATGATATCGTAATTATATATTTTTTACCTTTTGTATGTGACTCTATTTATAATGAATCCTAATCTTAGAATAGCTAGAAGTTGAATAAATTGAATCAAATTAAATCCTTTATGACATCATTGTAGCCTTACTCTTGATTAATTTTGTCACAGAAGTTGTTAAAAAGCTCGGAAACATAAAAAGTAAGTTTTACCCTCACACATGCCAAAAGTTATAATTCGATCTTAGGTAGGAGTGACTGGTAGCGTTGTGTTAGGCAATGAAGCTTATATTCTGGAAAGAAGAAAAAGACAGTAGAGCGGCATTGTCTGATATATAACTCTGATCTTATTATTTCTAAGAGGTAGCAAACACATCAAGTATAGTTTACATTAATTATATATGTCAAACAAACATCAAGTACAATACATTTATATAACTAACAAATGATTTCTCTATTTAAATTACCTTCAACCTTAGGATTCAATCTTCCTTCATAGACGAGCCATGTTCACTGAAGTCGCCACAAAAAGCCTATCCTTCATTTCATCGACAAGTGAAAGTAAGCATGTCTCCAACACTTCTTTGCCACCAAAGTACCACAAACTGCCCAAAATCCCACAATGAACCCCAGTGCAATGCTTACATAGAACCATAACTCTTCAGACCCTTCATCGTCATCAAAATTTTCTTGATCATTATGCTCTGCACCCCCATCACCAAGTGGTGAGCAACTTGTTGGCAATGGAAACCCACAAAGTTGTGGGTTACCACCATAAATGGAGGAATCAATAAAGGTATAGAACTGGTTGGTTGTTGGAATTTGTCCAAACAAGTCATTATACGACAAGTTCAAACGGCTTAACGTGGTGATTGAAGTCATGCCTTGTGGAATGGGGCCTAAGAGATGATTGCATGAAAGGTCTAGAATTTCTAAATATTGCAGGTCTCCAATATTCTCTGGTATCATTCCAGTCAACTGGTTCAATGACAAATTTAGGGTATGTAGTGCGGATAGATTTGTTATTTCTATTGGAATTTCCCCTGAGAGAGAGTTCCCTGAAAGATCTATGGTATTTAGGATTGGATCACCATAGTCCAATTGTCTTCCCTTCGCCACCAAATCCATATGCTGCAACTAAGAATGTTTGTCCAGTAGCAAAACATTTTTATACATATATTTGTAACCATCCAATCTACCTAAACATGTAGGAATAGATCCTGAGAAATTGTTATGCCCAAGGTCCAGGACATGGATATCAGTGAGACCACACAATTCTTCATGAATTTTTCCAGAGAGCATGTTGCCTTGTAGGCGTAATGCCACTATTGAAAAAAAATCTTTCTGCATTCCATTTTGGTATGGTCCCTAAGAATCTATTCTCTCCAAGGCCAAGTGATAATATGTGCGAGCAATTTTCTAGGGATGAAGAGAGGTCCCCAGAAAGATTATTGTTGCTCAATTGCAACCATATTAGACTAGGTACGTAGTGAGCACATTGAGTTTGGAATTCCACCAGATGGTTTATTTTTGGAAAGATCCACAGCATACAGGTTTTGCATACCGTTTCTAATGGTCATGGATTTCTCCAGAGAAATGATTGTTTGAAAGATCAATAAAAGAAAACTTCTTTAGTTTGTTTAAGGACGAGGGAATGCTACCATTCAAAATGTTCACAGAGAGATCTAAATTTTGCAACTGCAACATTTCTTTGTAGATTTTTATTGGTATTTCTCCAGAAAGCGAATTATTCCTCAGATAGAGACCTATCACACTAGGCCATAAAGGGAGTGAGCCCTCTAAAAGATTGTAACTCAAATCTATAGATGTATAAAGAGGAAAGTTTAATGACCCAGGAATATTCCACTTAACTGGTTATGAGAAAGATCTAGATTAAAAATCTGTGAAGACAAGTTCCATAACCAATCTGGTATTTTGTCAAATATTGCAGCATTCATGAGAGAGATGTCCATCAAGTTCTTCTGAGTCCTAAGCCATGCAAGGAATGCAGGACCCAATTGACAACCATCCATTTCAATGTGAGTTAAATCAAAGAAGGGAATCCAGCCATGTCTCACATTAAGGACTACAAGTTTCTCAGTTGATGACAAAGAAAAACTATTCATTTTTGTGAGATTTTGGAAATGAATTTCGGATATGATACCTTCCCAAGAAATGATAAAGAGATTCAATATTGTCAACTCTGTAAGTTGTCCAATACTTTCCAAGATAGTTCCATTCATCTTGTTAAAAGAAAGATCTAGTTCTTCCAAACAAGACAAATTTCCTATATTTGCTGGCATTAGACCTGAAAATGAGTTTCTAGAGAGTAGAAGGCTTTTCAAACCTTTAAAATATCCCAAAGAATAGGGCAAATTCCCAGTGAGCATATTCCGAGAAAAATCTACCTCTTCTAGACTACTGTTACTACATCCTGATAAGACCTGGAAAAATTCTGTTATTTCACCACTAATATAATAATTTACTGATATATCTAAACTTCGCAAATTGCACAGGCTCCCTATTGCGATCTCAGGGATGGAGCCCTTGAGATAGCAAGAGCTAAGTTGAAGATTTGTGAGGCCAGTGATGTTAAACAACCACTGAGGAATAAACTAGAGTTGAAGTTATTATAAGAGAGATCGAGGACCGAAAGTGAAGTAAAGTTAATAAATTGAAGAGTTTGAGGAAGATTTTGAAGTTCACAACCAGACAAGTTTAGTGCAATTCTATTAAAGAAGGAAGCATATTAACAACTTGCAGCCAATGAGTTGATGCCTTACTAAGGTTCACGCTAATCAAACTAAGGTACTGCAGGGAAGAGAGACCAGATAGCCAATTTAAATTTGAAACGGAAAAGTTCATAAAAAACGTAGAGAGATTAAGATAGTACAAGTTAGACAGATTCCCAAGATGAGGAGGGATTGTTCCACCAAAGGATGCATAGGAGAGATCAAGGTAACTCAACTTATTGAGAGAACCAATGAAACTTGGGATGGGAATTCCTTGAAAATCATTGTAGCTCAGGTCCAAGTAATTTAGATATTTTAAATCAAGTAAAGGAGATAACTCACCACCCAAACAGGTTGGCTTTTGAGATCAAGTTTAATGACGTGACCTGTTTGATTGTTACAGTCCACTCCTAACCACGCGCAGCAATCTTGGCCAACCCAAGAAGAAAGACCATTTGAAGGATCCTTAAGCCCTTCTTTTAATTTAAGAAGAGCTTGCCTCTCCATCTCAATGCAACCCACAGGGGTATTCCCAGCACTAGAATTGGACCATATAGCTTCAAGTGAAATGAATTTAGTTGACAAAAGAAGGAAATGGAAACAAAGGAATAGAAAGGTGGTTTCAGGCTAGCCATTGTTCCTTGACACCTTACAAAGTCGAAGGTTGAGGTGCTACTTATATAAACATGGGGATTGTCTATTTTAGATTTTTCTCTCTTCCCTTTGTGTTATTTATTTTTTATTTGGTATTACACAAGTACAAGAAAACATTCAAAACTATCCTCAATCTCTGAATCTGGAGTTGACTCTATGTCAAGTCATCTGAGGAATAGAAGAAAAAACTTTAAAAATGACTAGCAAAGAAAACAAAAGAAGAAGAAGAAGAGTGATCTGACTTCCACTAATTATGTTTGAATGTTTCAACCCTTGAATACCAAAATATATTTATCATGCGGCTGGCTGAAATTATATTACTTGGGCTGTTGGTAGAAACTATAAATAATGCACTTGGGCATCGACTTTCTGGGGGGTTGAGTTTGAGAAAATATACAAAATTACCCTTATTCTCTGGAGAGTTGAATGTATCATTCTCTGAATCTGCCACATATTTTCTCTTTAATATGAAAATGATGGTTCGAAAAAATAATTGATGTAAGTGACAATATAGTACTTCAAGATTCGTTTATTTATTTTTATTTGGTATTACACAAGTACAAGAAATCATACAAAATTATCCTCAATCTATGAATCTAGAGTTGACCCTTTGTCAGGTCATCAGTAATTTGAGGAAACATAGAAGAAAAGGCATTGAAAATGACTAGGGAAAAAAAATGTGATCTGACTTCCAATTCTTTGTTTGAATGTTTCAAGCATTGAATAGAAAAATATATTATATTTGTATTCTTGTGTTTAGCAAACAAGTCATGTACAAACTTAAGTTTATCTGGAGTTGAAAAATAGAAAAATAGATTGTGTTTGTGTGTTTAGCAAACAAGTCAAGTTTACGTTCAATTATTATGAATCAAACTCAAGTATAATAATGTGTTCGTAAGCAAGCTCATAAACATAAGGCTTGATTAATTATATATAATATTATATTGTTATATGTGTACTTGTTTAAAATTATGTGTATATAGACTTAAGATTGGATGATGTAAGTTTGTAAATAAGTCCATATGATATCAAAGTATTATTTGTAGTTATATATATATATATATATATATATATATATATATATATATATATATAACTACAAATAATACTACGTAAAGATAGAAATAGAGCTCACAAGTCCATTTGGATCTTCAACGTCAATCTGAAAGTAATGCTAGGAGTTAGCGTTTTTGCGTCTCTTAATTTGCCGCCTTGTAAATCCGGCTGAAAAAGCTCGGAGACCGTTTTGGTGGCTCCTTGGTCCTTAATCATAGTGGTTTTGTGCACTTGTCCTTTGAAATGCTTCTTGGATTTTTGTCTTTTTTGTTTTTCCTTTTCTAAGAGGGGTCTAGTATTATTCTACACATTCTTTAGATCTCTTGGCACTCGTAGGATACATAATAATCAGTTTGATGTTTTAGCAAATTAACTGTTAAATTAGTAATTACCTTCTTCAAATGAAGGCAAATCACCTTTTGACTTTGAAGATAAAAGGTGAAGATAAAATTGCAGTGCATGAGGGGGAAGGAAGCTGTAATATTGTAATGTCTTATAGCACAAATTCTATTGGGCTGTGAAATTTTGGAATTTT
This sequence comes from Quercus tomentella, assembly GCA_028535165.1. NCBI lineage: Eukaryota > Viridiplantae > Streptophyta > Magnoliopsida > Fagales > Fagaceae > Quercus > Quercus tomentella. Next base: position 47,369,369 of record JAPQVY010000089.1, on the reverse strand, counting down.
CAGTAGTGTGGTAGCAGCCAAAGGAGATTATTATAAACAGCTATTTCTATGGCCTCCATCATACGCAAAGACTGTTGGGTTGGGACTATTGGGTGTCTTTTAAACATTCAAAAGTGCGATTGGTTGGGTGAAAAAGTGAGAGTAAAGAAAATGATAAAGAGAGAGCGGAAGATGGATTGATTAGAAAAGTGGAAAGAAGTTAAAAAGGAGAGATTAATTTTCTATCCAACCAACCATTTTTAATCTTCCCAAAATATGAGAAAAATAGGTGAGAAAATGTCTATATATTCTTTACTTTTTTATTGATTCTTCTTATATTTTCTTTCATCCCACCTTACTATCCTCTCAAGGAATGTATAAATCAACTGTGGGTTGAAGTTGGGAGATTTTGACTTTAGTATGCAAACTTGTTTACACAGACTTGTTGGGAAATGTAGTAGTCCAGGTCTTCCACTTTTGTGACTCTGTAGCTTACACATTCTAGTAAATGTTTTACATACTCAACCCTTACGGTCATTTCCTCTTGACTTGCTATTGAGCAATATAACATCTTTAACAGAATGGTGCCCGTTATGCAGGTTCTAAAGAGGAAGTATATTTTGATTTGCAGTCCTACTTAGAATCTGATTGTGAAGATTTCTTCAGTGTCAGTGGTGGTAAGAGTTGTTTTCAATTTGTTTCAGAGTTTGGCTTGCTTATATGTGTTTATTCTTAACTTCTATAATTCTAAGCATAGACTCTCTTTTTTAAAAAAAGGAAAAGAAGTTGGGAGACTAGTTTATATTTGCATCTTAGATTTTTTACTAGCTTGTTATTTCTACAGATACCACCCCATCTTGTGGGAACACTCCTATCCATCATTGCAACTTCAAAGATACTCCTCACGTCAAAAAACCAGTTTACATGGACAGTTGCTCCAATCCCATTCTTGAACCCTCTCCAACAGATATGAAGAAACAACTAATTCAGCTTTTTCAAGAGAGCTTCAGGGATGATGCTATTGATGGCAATCAAAATATACGAGGTCAAAAGCCAATCATATCATTTGTTCCCTTTCTTCAAAATCTACAAATAAAAACCTTAATGGATGTGTAGCAAACTCTGCATGCAGCAGTGAGGCAATACACAATAGAAGTTACAACCATGGGAAGGGAAAATTTGCCAAGTCTGCAAGATGTTGCCTTCCAAATTTGATACGCAGCCTAAGCTTTAGTGGGAGGAGGAAGAGGCTGAGCCTTGCCGGACCATAGTGTTGGAAGCTATGCCTAGCTTTTTACTATGTCTATATTTTAAATAATTGGTACTCCTAACTAGCATAGAAGGCATAAATTTGATCTTAAAGCCCCCTTTTCATATACCTGGCTTTCCTCAAGCAAATTGCAATTATTATTTTTATTTGTGGCTGAGGCATTCTTTAAAGTGAAATATGAATTGACACTCATTTAATATCTTGTGCAAGTGCTTGGGGAGCTTATCTGTTATTACTACATCTGTAAAATGTAAAGAGTAATTTTTTGCACGTTAACTTGCATTGAGGATATAGTAGTCTATTCAATGATTGTGATTATAGGTGGTTTTGCTATGTCTCCATTATTCCATGCAATTGCCAATCTGGAATGGCAAAACAAACAAAAAATTAAAAAATTGACATTGTGATTCGTGCATAATGGAGGTAACAAGCATCTTCACTATATTTCACAGGATACATGAGAAGCACAAACTGTAATTTGTCTTGTCACGTGCAGCTTCAAATTTATTAAAGCTCCTGTTGGGGAGATAACACTTTGAGGAGACTCCACTTGGCACATATTGAGACATTGCTTAACCAAAAAGCTTAAGCCAAAATATTAAGTACAATACATATATATTACATTGCTTGGTCCCATTAGCCCAATCTCAGTGATTTTCTACTTGAATCTTCCTCTGTAGACAAACCATTTTCACTGCAATGACCACTAAAAGCTTTTCTTTCATTTTATTAGCAAAACATAAGTAAGCATGTCTCCAAGACTTCTTTATCAATAAGCTGCCACAAACAGCCCAAAATCCCACAATGAAACCCAATGCAATACTTAGGTAAAACCATAACTTTTCAAATTGATCTTCACCATCAATATGTACATGTACATCTTCTTGATCTTTATGTTTTGCATTCCTATCACTTGGCGATGAGACACTTGTTGGCAATGGAGGAGGCCCATAGAGTTCAGGGTTACCTACATAAATGGATGGATCATTGAAGGTTTGCAATTGGTTGGATGATGGAATTTGTCTAGATGAGTTGTTATATGACAAGTTCAAATGGCTCAAAAAAGTCATAGAAGACATGCTTGAAGGAATGTGACCTGAAAGATGGTTGCTTGAGAGGTCAAGAGATTCTGATTGGCGCAAAGCTCCAATATTCTCTGGTATCATTCCCGTCAAATGGTTCCATGACAAATTCAATGAATTCAATAAGGTCAAATTTGTTAGTTCTGTTGGGATCTCTCCTGAAAGACTATTTTTCAAAAAAATCCATAAGATTAACATTTGAGATTTGATTGTAGTATTCATATTGTCTATTAGGTTCTAAGGATTTAGGATTTAAATGTTTTAGAACTTCAATGTGTAATGTTGGCAAACCATGATCAAAACTTAGAGTCTAGATTTAGGTTGCTCAAAGTATGTTTATTGTAAATTTGGAATCAAGTGATTGTAGAAAATTATTGTTCACTTTTTGCAAGGCTCGATCGATCGAAAATTAGACTCGATCGATCAAAGCTCGTGCAGAATGTTTTTCTGCAAATTTTTCCAACTTAAGCCCAAGCCCGTTTGACGTGTAGGGTTTTATGTTTTGCCTTAAGTATAAAAGGAAAAAACCTAACCACGTTTTTAGGTTGTTGTTTATGCTGTGTGTGTGAATCTCTTGTGAGATCTAGAGGTGTTTGCCTTTATACATACTTAGGGTTATCAAGATCAAGATTGATGTCGAGAGCTTGGTGATCATTTCAGTTGCTGCATAAAGAGCTTAAAGAAAAACACAAGTGGGAGTGCTTGTGGTTGCTGTGGATCAAAGAAAGAAGTAGTTCGTGGACTCGAAACTATCACGTGGTCATGGTAGTAAGTTTTCTACTTGAGGTAGCAATAGGATGTTAGTGGTCTAAGTCGCTATTGTAAAACTTCAATTCTTTCATAGTGGATTCGGTTTTACCTTGAGGATAGCTTGGTTAAATCCTCCCTAGGTTTTTTACAGGTTTGGTTTTCCTGGGTTATCATATCGTTGTGTTCTTTATTTTCCGCATTGTTTACTTGATATGATTTACTTGTGTTAACCTAGATTTGAATAATTTATTTAAGTTAATCACTTGGCTAAATAACTAGGTTAATCTGTTTGTGTTTAAGAGGTCTAAAAACGTACATTGTCTTCCTTTAACAACCAAATCCATATGCTCTGTGATATTTGCATATATCTTGCCATAAAAATACTTGCAACTAGCCAAACTACCAAAACACGATGGAATAGATCCTGAGAAATTATTTTGGGCAAGGTCCAAGACAGGGATATAAGTGATACCACACAATTGTTTAAGAATTTTTCCAGAGAGCATATCTCCTCTTACGCTTAATATTCTTATTGACAGAAGTCTTTCTCCAATCCATTTTGGTATGGTCCCTGACAATCTATTCTCACCAAGATCAAGTGTTAATAGTGATTTTTCTGAAACAAATTTCAGGCATAAAGAGAGTTTCCTAGAAAAATTGTTGTTACTTAATTGCAACCACATAAGAGAAGGTAGTGAGCACATTGAGCTTGGAATGCCACCAGATAGATTATTCTTGGACAGATCTATGAAGACCAGAATTTGCATACTCTTCTAGTGGTTGTGGATATTTCCAAATAAATAACTGTTTGATAGAACAAGATAGCCCAATTGTCTCAGTCCATTTATGGATGATGGGATGCTACCATTTAGAAAGTTGCTAGAGAGATCTAAAGCTATCAAGTGTGATATTTCTTGGTTGATTCTTATCAGTATTGGTCCAGAAAGTAAATTGCTACTCAAAGAGAGCCTTGTCACATTAGGCCATAGTGGTAGTGGAGCCTCTATATAATTGAAATCTAGATGTACCAACTCTAGGGAAGAGAAGCTTAATGACTTAAGGAGGTTTCCCATTAATTTGTTATGAGAAAGATCTAAACCCACAAGCTGTGAAGAATAGTTCAACAACCAATTTGGTATTGTATCTGAAATTGCAGTATTTACTAAATGGATCTGTGTGAGTTCCTTTTGTGTTCTAAGCCATGCAGGGAATGTTGGGTTCAATTGACAGTCTGAAATGTAGACAAAATGTAGACTAAAAGGAGGAATCCAGTCACGTGTCACATTGAAAACTAAAAGGTTCCTAAATGATGACAAGGAAAACTCATACAATTTTGTGAGATTTAGAAAATGAGTTTCAGTCTTGATACCTTGCCAATAATTCCAGGAAGAGATGCAACTCTCTCAACTCCGAAAGTTGTCCAATTGAATCTGGGATGGTTCCTTTCATCTTGTTGTCTTGGACGTCTAGTATCTCCAAACTTTTTAAATTCCCCAAAGAATGAGGGATATTCCCAATGAGTTGGTTATAGCCCAAATTTAACTCCTCTAGGTTATTAGGATTAGTGCCCTTAAATCGTATTGTGTGATGCTATGCATGACATTATGTATGACTTAATGTTGTGATTAATAAAGTTGTTTTATTATTATCTAATATAGTGGTAACATGAATATTTGGACATTATCATATAGTCCATGAGATGCATAGCATGTGATTTATGTGATTTAGTCATAGAAGATACAAATCACAAGTTCTTTGTAAACTAAGAATTTTAGTTCGTAGTTGGTGAAGAAATTGGGTATTTCATTTGCGAAAACTATAACATATCAACTAAGATGATTTGTCTTGATCATGGAAGTTGAGACTTTTAGTTGATATGTTGATATGTTTTAAGAGTTAAGACATATTGAATTGGACCGTTGTGAGATTTATTATTCTCCTAATGACTGTCAAATAAATAATAAGTCTCACAACTTTTATTTACATGAACTCTTAAACCTGAGAAAATAATGGACCTAATCATGAAGTGTAGGTTGCTTTGATATATCAAAAGTGAGATCTAAAGTCCCAATCAAAATCTCAGTATGTTAGGCAGCTACATTTAGTGTTGATGGAACATATATTCTCAAGATGGAATTCATAATCTCTTCATGGAGATATAAAATATTCCCTTGAGATAAGTTTAATGAGTTTGGTTATTCAGAATGTTAAGCCTAACTACTTTAGTAAGGAGTTATTAAAGTAGATATTTATGAAATTGGATTTCATAAATATATGATGAATAACTTAAAGGATTAAATCGGGTACTCAAGAATTAAGATGTAGTAATCTTCAAAGTGACAGTCTACATTTATAACTTTGTATTACTACAAATATTTTATGAAGTGGTTGTATGTATAATAAAGTCTTGGGATATAATCTATTAATAAGGCCTATAGTGCAATTATATTTATATAATGGTATTAAATATAATTAATGGTAATTTTGGATTTGTCAAGAGTTGACAGAAAAGCCCAAGGTCCATTGGAGCTAGAGTCTTATTTGTTTCCTTTTGGTCCCACTCCAAGCCACATACTAAAACCAATTGGAATAGCCCAAAAGGTTAATCCAACTAGATAATCAGTTAAATATAAAGAGAGAAACATACAGAATTTAATATAAGTTTTTTTGGCATAAGGAATGAAATGGTGTGTATGTGAGTGTAAGCCACTCTCTTATTTTCCCCTTGGAAACTGATTGAGAGACCACACTTCTTGGGCATAAAGTGGAATTGGAGTGAAGATTAAAAGTGTTCTCAAGTACTTCTAATTTTTGGTTTTGAATTTCACCGCACCAAGGTACACTCACTTGTTCTTGAATTCTGAAATTTGCATAGTACATGTTATCAATTCCAAATGAAATGGATCCGTTAATTTTCCGCTGCGTATGTTTTGTATGTGATACAAGCATGTGTTCTTCCAACATAGGCTACTGTTATTACATTCCGATAAGGCCTGGAAAAATTCTGTTATTTCACCACTTAAATTATTATCTGATAAAGCCAAAGTCTGCAATTTGCATGGGTTACCCTTTGCAATCTTAGGGATGGAGCCTGTGAGAAGACAAAAGCTAAGTTGGAGATTTGTGAGGGAAGTGAAATTGAACACCCATTGAGGAATTGAAGAAGAGAAGAAATTAGCAGAGAGATCAAGTACTGAAAGTGACGTAAAGTTGACAGAGCGAAAATTTTGAGGGAGATGATTAAGTTGACAAAAGGACAATTGCAACTCCAATAGAGAAGGGGGCAGATCAACAGTTTGAATCCAATTAGTTGTTGCTTCGGAAATGTTCTCCCCATTCAAACTGAGATATTTTAGGGAAGAGAGACCAGAGAGCCAATTTAAATTTGAAGTTAAAACTAGTGGGTAATTTGTAGAGAGATCAAGATAAAGCAAGTTAGAAAGATTCCCAAGATGAGCAGGGATCATTCCAGCAAAGGATGCATAGGAGAGATTAAGGTAAGTCAACTTATTGAGAGAACCAATGAAATTTGGGATGGGAATTCCTTGAAAATCATTGTAGCTTAGATCCAAGTAATTTAGATATTTTAATTCAAGCAAGGAAGGAGATAAAATACCGCTCAAAGGCTCCCAACATTCTGTTGATGTATAACCAGACATTTGATCACATAAAAGTTGGCCATTGAGGTCGAGTGTTATGATGTTACCTGTTCGATTGCTACAGCCCACTCCCAACCACTTGCAGCAATCTTCGCCAACCCAGGAAGAAAGAGTTCTTGAAGGATCATGAAGTCCTTCTTTAAATTTAAGAAGGGCTTCCCTTTCCATCTGAATGCAACCCACAGTGGAGTTTCCAGCACTAGAATTGGACCATATAGCTTCAAGTGAAATAAACTCAGTTTGCAAAAGAAGGAAAATAAGAGCAAGTAGAAAGGTGGTTTTCATGCTAGCCATCGTTGCTTTGGCAATTTACAATGTTGAAGGTTGAAGTGCTATTTATAATAATCATAGTTCATTTTAGATTTTTTCCCCCTTTCATTTGAAGGGAAATTATGTCACTTATCTTAAAACACGTTTCGTGGTCAGTTTGATGGGTGTTTAATATTTTCTCTAACTAATGAGTATTTTTTAAAGAGTGGGAATGATATATATTGATTTGTCCATTTTTTTTCTGTTGTTTCTCTTACATTTAATCCCTACTCTCTCTCTCTCTCTCTCTCTCTCTCTCTCTCTCTATATATATATATATATATTTATTTATTTATTTTAGGGTGACATATCAACAATTTTGTTAAAGACCATTTTTTGTAAATATCCTACCAATATATGCCTATATTTATTAATTTCTGTAATACTACGTTTTCAATTAATTGAAACCGGTACACTTTAACTTCATTTTTCTCAATCATATTTCTTCCACATGAATTTTAGTATTGTCCTTTGTTGTGTCTTTCATTGCACATTTATTTAAAACTAGCCTCAAGCGTGTGCTCGTAGGCACTTCTTTTTTTTTGGGAAAAAGTTAATAATTTGCATCCATTATAATTTGGGATTAATACATTTTCCAATCACAAAAAAACCTAGGGGTATGATATATATTGATTTGTCTATATTTTTTGTTGTTATCGGGTTTGACTCATTATTTTAGTGTATGTGTTCTAAGTGGTGCTCTCTCCTCCTCCTATTATTTTTGTTTGTTGTTTTTCTTACATTTAAGCCTCTCTCTCTCTCTCTCTCTCTCTCTCTCTCTCTCTCTATATATATATATATATATATATATTGTATTTGTTTTAGGGTAAAATATCAACAATTTAGTTAGATTGCATAGCAGTCACATTGGATGAATTCGGGTGAGTGAAGTGGTAGTCAATCTATCAAGTAGTTGTTAAAGACCATTTTTTGTAAATATCCTACCCATATATGCCAATATTTATTAATTTGTGTAACACTGCGTTTTCAATTAATTGAAATTGTTACACTTTAACTTCATTTTTCTTAATCACATATCTTCTATATGAAATTTAATATTGTAGTTTGTTGTGCCTTTCATTGCACATTTATTTAAAACTATCCTCTAAACACGTGCTCACACACATGTTCAAAGGCTTTTTTTTTCTTTCTTTTTTTTGTGAAAAAGTTCATAATTTGAATTCATTATAATTTGGGATTGCTACATTTTCCACCAATCACAAAAAAACCCAGGAGTGTGATATATATTGATTTTTCTATTAATATTTTATCTAATTAATGAGTATTTTTTAAAGAGTGGGAATAATATATATTGATTTGCCTATTTTTTTTGTAGTTATTGGGTTTGACTCAATATTTTAGTGTATGTGTTCTAAGTGGAGCTCTCTCTTATTTCTATTATTTTTGCTTGTTGTTTTTCTTAAATTTAAGCCTTATTCTCTTTTTTTTTTCTTTTTTTTTTTGGTATTTTTTTTTAGGGTGACATATCAACAATTTTGTTAGATTGCATAGTAGGCACATTGGATGAATTTGGGTGAGTGAAGTAGTAGTCAATCTATCAAGTAGTTGTTAAAGACCATTTTTTTTGTAAATATCATACCTATATATGCCAATATTTATTAATTTGTGTAACACCACGTTTTCAATTAATTGAAATTGTTGCACTTTAGCTTCATTTTTCTTAATCACATCTCTTCCATATGAAATTTAATATTTTAGTTTGTTGTGCCTTTCATTGCACATTTATTTAAAACTATCCTCTGAACACGCACTCACGTGCATGCTCAAAGGCTCTTCTACTTTTTTGGGAAAATGTTCATAATTTGCATCCATTATAATTTTGGATTACTACATTTTCCACCAATCACAAAAAACCTAGGAGTGTGATATATATTGATTTTTTATATTAATATTTTCTATAATTAATGAGTATTTTTTAAAGAGTGGAAATGATATATATTGATTTGTCTATTTTTTTTTTTTGTGGTTATCGGATTTGACTCATTATTTTAGTGTATTTGTTCTAAGTGATGCTATCTCTTTCTCGTATTATTTTTTTCTGTTGTTTTTCTTACATTAAAGCCTTACTCTCTATTTTTTTGTATTTTTTTTAGGGTGACATATCAACAATTTTGCTAGATTGCATAGTAGGCACGTTGGATGAATTTGAGTAAGCGAAGTGGTAGTCAATCTATCAAATAGTTGTTAAAGACCATTTTTTTGTAAATATCCTACCTATATATACCAATATTTATTAATATGTGTAACACTACGTTTTCAGTTATAACTATTACATCTCTATTAATATGACTTTACACCTCATTCATTCATTCATTCAATGTTATTTATTAATTAGTTGAAACTATTACACTTTAGCTTCTTTTTTTCTTCTCAATCACATCTCTTCCATATGAATTTTAATATTTTCCTTTGTTGTCCCTTTCATTGCACATTTATTTAAAACTAGCCACTGAGCATGCGCTCAAGCACATGCTCGGAGGCTCTCCTATTTTTTTGGTGAAAAAGTTAATAATTTGCATCTATTATAATTTGGGATTAATATATTTTCCAATCACAAAAAAACCTAGAGGTGTGATATATATTGATTTGTCTTTTTTTGTTGTTGTTGTTGTTGTTGTTATCGGGTTTGATTCATTATTTTTGTATACATGTTCTAAGTGGTGCTCTCTCTTCCTCCTATAATTTTTGTTTGTTGTTTTTCTTACATTTAAGTCTCACTCTCTATTTTTTTGTATTTTTTTTAGGGTGACATATCAACAATTTTGTTAGATTGCATAGCAGGCACATTGGATGAATTTGGGTGGGCGAAGTGGTCGTCAATCTATCAAGTAGTTGTTAAAGACCATTTTTTTGTAAATATCCTACCTATATATGCCTATATTTATTAATTTGTGTAACACTACGCTTTCAATTAATTGAAACTGTTACACTTTAGCTTCATTTTTCTCAATCACATCTATTCCATATGAATTTTAATATTGTCATTTGTTGTGCCTTTCATTGCACATTTATTTAAAACTAGCCTCAAGAGCGTGCTCAGAGGCTTTTCTATTTTTTTTTTTTGGGAAAAAGTTAATAGTTTGCATCCATTTTAATTTGGGATTACCACACTTTCCAGTCACAAATTAACCTAGGGGTCTTCTATATATTGATTTGACTATTTGTTTTTGTTGTTACCCGGTTTGACTCATTATTTTAGTGTATGTGTTCTAAGTGGTGCTCTCTCTTCCTCCTACTATTTTTGTCTGTAGTTTTTCTTACATTTAAGAGTTAAAGGTGCGTTTGGATACTGTTTATTTTGCTGAGAACTGAAAATTGAAAACAATAAAAAAAATAATAAAAAGGTTACTATTTACGCTGAAAGTACTGTTTATTTGCCTATTTGCACTGTTTATGATGAACAGTGCAAGAGGTGCTAGTTCTTAGGAAAAAAAAAAAAAAGGAGGAAAACGTAAAACGCTGAAACATTTTCAGCTATCCAAATGCTCATTTACTCTCTATTTTTTTGGTATATGTTTTAGGGTGATATATCAACAATTTTGTTAGATTGCATAGCAGACACATTAGATGAATTTTTTTTTTTTTTTTTGAGAAAGACACATTAGATGAATTTGGGTGAGTAAAGTGTTAGTCAATCTATCAAGTAGTTGTTAAAGACCATTTTTGTAAACATCCTACCTATATATGCCTATATTTATTAATATGTGTGACACTTTGTTGTGCCTTTCATTACACATTTATTTAAAACTTGTATAAAAAAGAGGTCACAAAGAAAAGGTCCAATTGTCCATTTGAGGTGGAGTTTTATGATGTTACCTGTTTGATTGCTACAGCCTACTCCCATCCCAACCACTTGCAGCAATCTTCGCCAACCCAGGAAGAAAGTCTTCTTGAAGGATCATCAAGTCCTTTTTTAAATTTAAGAACGGCTTTCCTTTCCATCTCGATGCAACCCACAGTGAAGTTCCCAGCACTAGAATTGGACCATATAGCTTCAAGTGAAATTAACTCAGTTAGCAAAAGAAGGAAAATAATAAGACTGAGTAGAAAGGTGGTTTTCATGTTAGCCATCGTTGCTTGGCAATTTACAAGGTTGAAGGTTTAAATGCTATTTATAAAGATCATAATTCATTTCAAAAATTTTTCCCCCTTTCCTTTGAAGGGAAATTACGTTACATATCTTTAACACGTTTAGGGGACAAGGAATTTTTTCCATCCCTAAACTAACCTTCTCACACAAAACACGGGTATGTTATTAAAGCAAATTTTAAAATATTTTAATCAAGAATTTTCATTTTGCCTTTTAGCTATAGATTAAAAGGTAAAATTTAGAGAAAGTTGAATTAAAATTTAAAATTATAATTAGAATTTAAAATTATAATCCAATTTTGCGCTATATGTCTAGGGAACCACACCATAATTATCCACTTAAGTTTTTTAATTTTTGTGCCAAGTTAGTTAATGAGTGCAAAATACTAATAATCTAATATTAATAAACTCTAAAATTAAAAAAAAAAAACCAATTACATATACCCAATAAAAATCACTGCACAACAAAAATTACTACACGTTCTATCTTACTAAAAATTTGAAAAAATAAATGATCATAAGTAGTATTAAATTTATGTAAGAATTTTAATATGTGACTAATTATGTTTATTTTAAAAAAAATAATTTGACTAACTATTTATATTTTTATGATAAAAAATGTGTTTAATTTTAAATGTACCTATATGTATGCATGTGTTACATGGTATTTTTTAAAAAATAATTTGACTAATTTTTTATATTTTTATAATAAAAATTAATTGATATTATAATCCAGTTTTGCACCATGTGTCTAAATTTATGTAGGGATCACACCATAATTATGTACTTTAGCTTTTTAATTTTTGTTTCAAGTGAGTTAATGAGTGCATTATACTAAGCATCTAATATTAATGAACTATAAAATTTAAATAAATAAATAAACCGACCACATATACTCAATAAATTAAAATCACTGCACAACAAAGATCACCATACATTCTATCTTATTAAAAATTTGAAAAAAAAATGATCATAAGTAGTATTAAATTTAGGTAAGAATTTTAATATGTGACTAATTGTGTTTACTTTAAAAAAATTAATTTGACTAACTATTTATATTTTTATGATAGAAAATGTTTTTAATTTTAAATGTATCTATATGTATGCATGTGTTACATGCTATTTTTAAAAAAATAATTAGACTAATTATTTATATTTTTATAATAAAAATTAATTAAAATTATAATCCAATTTTGCATCATATGTCTAAATTTAAGAGAGGATCACACCATAATTATCCACTTAAATTTTTGAATCTCTGTGCTAAGTGAGTTAATGAGTGCAAAATATTAGGAATCAATTTTTTTTTTTGAAAGATAATTATAACATGTTGCTAACTCCGCAACTCGAACCCTTTCCCCCCTAGACCCCCAGGCACTTTGTGTACGGGGAGGTGCCAATTCAGCTACAAGGCCTTTGGCCTAAGAATCTAATATTAATAAACTATAAAATTTAAAAAATAAAAATGAAAATAAATAAAAAATAAAAAAGCCCATCACATGCTTTCTCAGAGGCACTTCTATTTTTTTTTGGAAAAAAGTTAATAATTTGCATCCATTATAATTCGGGATTACTACATTTTCCAATCTCAAAAAAACCTAGAGGTGTGATGAGTATTATGCGTTAGCAGGTGAAATAATTTTTCATCACACCCAAATGCATCCAATGTGCCTGCTATGCAATCGAACAAAATTGTTGATATGTCACCCCAAAAAAAAATACAAAAAAAATAGAGAGTAAGGCTTAGAACACCACTTAGAACACATACACCAAAATAATGAGTCAAACCCAATAACAACAAAAAAAATAGACAAATCATTATATATCACACCCCTAGTTTTTTTTTTTTTTTTTTTTTTTAATTATTAGAAAATGTAGTAATCTCAAATTATAATGGGATGCAAATTATTAACATTTCCCCAAAAAAATAGAAAAGCCCTCGAGCACACACTTAAGAGCCTCCGAACATGCGCTTGAGCGCTGTAAGCGACTAAATTTCTCGGTTGGAAATGAGTCAAACAAGTGAAATAGTTTCACAAATCTGAATTTGTATTGATGATTGTGTGGTACAATTCTCTGTGATTACAAAAGAGTTATCCTCTGATTCGATCTCCTTAAAAGATTTGTTGATTGGATTTGTAGTAATGTGATTTTGATTTGAACACCCAATGTACTTCAATTTAGCTGAAGAATGGATCGAAGATCTTTGAAACAGAATTACAATCTCTGGCTATGAGCTTGTTGGAAATCCTTTGTTCTTCACGTTCTTCGTGTTCTTCGTGTGTTCTTCGTCTTCGAAGGTTTGTTGTGGAAGTTCTCCGGGGCTTTAGAGGCTTGAATCCGTGGAGCTTCACTGATTTGTGATTGTTTGAGGTTTCTGGAGGCTTTTGAGCTTGATTCCAGTGAACTTTGAGATCTAGGCAGATAGTTTGGATGATTCTGCTTCGAATGTTCTTTGTATTTGAAGATTTGTGGTGGAAGTTCTTCGGGGCTTTGGAGGCTTGAATCCGAAGAGCTTCACTGATTTATGATTTGTTGATGTTTTCGGACCTTTGAGCTTGATTCCCGCAAACTTTAGGATCTAGGCAGATGATCTGGATGATTCTGCTTCGAATGTTCTTCGATTTTGGGGTTGAAGTTCTTGAAGTTCCTGGAGGCTTCAGGGCTTGATTCCAGCAGAGCTTTTTCACTTCTGAATTCTGGTCCCCTGAATGTCTCAGGAAGGCTTCTATTTATAGGAGTTTGGGGGTGGATGAGCGACACGTGGCGGAGCTTGATTGGTGACACATGTCACAGCCTGATTGGTCTGCTTAAGTCATCGCTTACACGTGCGAGGTTGCTTGAGTCATCGCTTACACGTGCGAAGCTGCTTGTGTCATTGCTTACACGTGCGTTGATGTGTGATTGGTTTTTGCATGACACTTGGCAAATTTCTGTTGGTTTCTGAGTAGTGATAGCAAAACCTAGCAGCAATACGTGTCGCTTTGTAATTGGCTGTATTTTATGGATTTGATAATGTGACGTGTCAGCTTGTGATAGGTCGGGAATTTTCCCTCTCTACAAATGCCCCCTCGAGACTCGTTCACGCACACAGTTTTGGAGTGTGGTATGGGAATGAGTTTCGAAAAATGGATTTTTGTACTTGACTCTTTAAGTGAAGTAGTTGAAGGTGGTGGAGCTGTTGAAGGTGGTGGAGCTTTCAGCAGGATGAGATAATTTCTGAAGAGTAGATCCACCCATATGAAAGACTTTGATGAGACCGAAAAGGGGTCTGCCAGTATTTGCATGTACTTGCGTGACCGAGCCTTCTCAGCATAGTTTAAGTTGAAGTAATTTCAAAAGAGTGTCTTATGGTATTTGAAGTGGGTTGGTGAGGGGGAAAGTTATTTGCAAGAAGTTGGATATACTTGCAAGATTGAATCATTTCAACAGAGGTTAAGTTGAGGTAATTTCAGGAGAGTATTTTGGATCGTTGGCAGCGATCACAGGGTGTAGAAGATGGGGAAGATGAGAGAATGGTGGCTGGGTACAGCATGCAGAGTCATGGGGCTAACCTCGTGTTTTTAAGAACTTCTGGTGAAGTTATCTCGGAAGAACATGCTTTGGATTACAGCGAGGATATGTGGGAAAGTGGTTGAATGCGCATGTGTAATTGTATCACTCAGCTTAAGTTGAGGTAATTTCAGAAGCTTATGGATTCTGGGTATGCTGGTGGTGGCAATGAAGAAGATGGAGATGAAGCAAAGTGAATGGATGAAACATACCCACCATGGCGCTGGCCCTGTATGTTGGGAAGCTTCTGGTGTAGATGTTTATGGGAAGTACACCTTTGGATATGTGACTGACTGCATGCTGAATGAGATCCGACGGCAAGTTATTGAATGTGCCTGTGTAATGGGACCATGCCGACGGACGTTAAGTTGAAGTAATTTCAGAAGAGTACCTTCTGAAATTCTTCAAGCTGATTTTAAGTTGGAGTAATTCCAGAAAATGAGTTTTGAGGTACCAGCAACGATAACCTTTGGGTCCCATAGTAGTGGGGACATGGAATAAGGTTTTGATGACCATTTACCGACACCAAAGGCTGAATTCTGATGAGCTGGCGCCTTGGAGGTTGTTTTAAGTGTTGATGGAAAACAATTTGTAGGATACCCCAACACTTTTTTACCATCTTCACCTACTGCCACTTGTTGGAAAAGCACAGAAAAATGAAAGATGGAGCTAACTTGTGATTCTGGTCTTTGAAACCAGCCAAGTTGCTGTTTGTTCCGAACCACTGCTTCTACTGGAAGACCAAGCAATTGGAGAGAGACTACGGGAGACCTGAGGTTAGGAACAGGTGTCTCTGCTGGACTTGGGTTTCCTGGCCAACCAAATCCACGGAAGCATGGGAGGTCGATACAGACCTTGTTATGAGCAATTTTATGGACAAAGGTGGTCGTTAAGTGGAGAAACAAAATTTGTTTGGATCTCAAAACTGCAATGATGTTGTAAATAGGGTTTCGACCGAACCATGAGAGGGTTGATCTCAAACCGATTATGAAGCAACATCGGTTGCAAGGTGTTGAGAATGATGAGGCCATAGTGAGAAATGGCTGTGAAAAGGAGGACTTGAAAATCTGAAAGAAGTAAATCTTCATTTCATGATTCAGTGTATTTTTTTTTTCTCTTTTTTTTTTTTCGGATGAGTTTTTGATGAACCCGGCCCTCCTATTTATAGTAGAGAGATGAAGAATGGTAGGTAGGTAGTTAAGAATGGTAGTTGAGAATTTTTGGTGAGAATGGTAGATGGGAACGGTAGGTGGAAATGGTAGGTGGGAACGGTAGGTGGGAATGGTAGGCACCGAATGAGAATGGTAGGTTGAATTAATTACCCAGTGTAACTTCAAGTTCCGACACACTTGTGAGAGCTCATTTGTACTTGGAGAGAGAAGTCTTGATGAAGTCTGGAGAATAACCCTGAGGAGATCCCAATTAAATGGATGAATCTCAAATTTTGATCTCAGGAGTTTAAGTTTTGGACATCGTCAATACTTCAAAGATGTGGGTTTGATTGGTGATCACCAAATCCAAAACAAATAAGTGGATTTCAAAATCAGAATCTTTGAGAAAGTCCGAACAGGACAAGTTTTGCTCGAATGTCTTGATTCTTGGTCGAAGTTCACTTTAAAGCCAACAGTTGTAGAATCACACCATTTGAGCAATTTTGGATCCTCAAATGAAGAAATAGACCCCAAATTTGGAATGTACACGAAAAATTGAGCAAGGCAAGTGTGGCTTGAAAATTTTGACTTTAGGTTGATTTCAACATGAAAGTCAACTGTCTTGGAATTTGAGCCATTTGTGCAATTTTCGAGTCTCAAATGATGAAACGGACTCCAAAATCGGAATGTACACCAAAAATTGAGCAAGATAGGTCCATCTTAAAAATTTTGACGTTTGGTCAACATTTGCACAAAAGTCAACTTTTTTGGAAATTGGACGTTTGCACAATTTTCGAGCCTTGAATGAAGAAATAGGTCCCAAAATCGAAATGTACTCGAAAAATTGAGTGGGACAGGTCTGTTTTGAAATTTTTGACTTTTTGGTCAAGGTCAAAGGTCCACTTGGTCAAAGCATTTTCTTTCTCACCTTTTTTTTTTTTTTTTTTTTCAGGCGGTTCGGATCCGGGTCGGATTTTCGGGTCAAACCGGGTCGGCCTGGACAAACGGGTCAACCGGTTGGATGACGTCATCCATGACGTCATAAGTCTGAGACGCGCGTGTCTGCGCGCGTGGCGCGTGCAGCGCGTTTAATGTGTGTCTCATCTGCGTCGGCGCGTGAGATGACGCAGGCGATCACCGGACTTTCTGGTGGCGCGTGGCTGATCGTTTGGGCCTGAAATTTTCAGAATTTGTAGATTGGGGCCCGCTGGATCTAGTGGAAGTTTCTGTTTTTTGAAATGGTGGCCCGATTTGCGCAGAAGTGGAGGAGGAGGCCGCGATCCTCTGAAGCTTTTGGCGGCGCGTGGCAGCGCGTGTTAGCTCCGGTGACCTTTATTTTTTCAAGGTTTTGTCAATTGAAGTCCGTTTAAGGTCCCTGTGGGGTTAGTTTTGTGAAATAAGGTCTGGATTTTCACAAATCTTAAAGGGAAGGCCGTGGGTGACAGTTTGCCTATGATGACTTTTCTGGTCCTTTTTTGTGGGCGGCTCTGACAGGGCAGGAGCTGAGTTTGGACTTGTAGGTCATGAGGTGGGTGATGAGCCACAGTATGTTATATGTCATCTGGCATTTCAACATTCGGTGCAGCTTTCTTTGATTTCGAGTGCATTCGAGTTGCAAAGTCTGACTTTAAACATTTTGGTGGCAACTTTTTTTTTTTTTTTTTTTTTTTTTTTTTTTTGTCTTTTATCTCAGAAATTTTCTATATAAAGCCACCCGGGTAAGCATTGAGTTGTACAAGCAGTATCTCTGGTGGGTAGCATAATACTCTAAATGTAGAGAAATTATGCAGAAAAATTATGCTTTTTTTTTTTTTTTACTAACCCTTTTTTTTTTTAACAGGCTAGTGAAAAAATGGAGTCCTATCTCTTTGTTGATTTTTTTTTTTTTTTTTTTTGGTTAGACGTGCCATGAGATTTTCTTCTGACAAGCTCTTTGTTGTTGCTTGTTTTTATTATGCAGCACGCTTTCCTTGGCAATTAAGCTGTACCAACACTTGTCTTTTCAACACAGCCATCTCAATAATCTTTGCAAACCCACGTCAAGAGTCTTTGCCACAAAGCCGCATCAAGAGTTTTTTGCACCGAAGTTATGCCAGCATTTGTCCTTGTACTGAAACCATGCCAACATTCATCTTTGCCATGAAGCTATAACAACAGTTCATTTGCACTGAAGCCATGCCAACGTTCATCTTTGTCATGAAGCCACGTCAACACTCCATTTATACCGAGGCCATGCCAACATTGCATTTTTGCCATTGAAGCTATGTCAACACTTCATTTTTGTCATGTCAACACTTCATTCGTCGAAGCCATGACAACATTCATGAAGCCACGTTGAAACTTCATTTGCATAGAAGTCATGCCAATAGCCATGAAGCCACGTCAACACTCCATTTATACCAAGGCCATGCCAACATTGCATCTTTGCCATTGAAGCTATGTCAACACTTCATTCGCCGAAGTCGTGACAACATTCATCTTTGTCATGAAACCACGTTAACACTTCATTCGCCGAAGCCGTGACAACATTCATGAAGCCACGTCGAAACTTCATTTGCACAAAAGTCATGCCAACATTCATTTTTGTCATGTCAACACTTCATTCGTGCCGAGGCCATGCCAACATTGCATCTATACCAAGGCCATGCCAACATTGCATCTTTGCCATTGAAGCTACGTCAATACTTCATTCGTCGAAGCCGTGACAACATTCATGAAGTCACGTCGAAACTTCATTTGCATAGAAGTCATGCCAATATTCATGAAGCCGTGTCAACACTCCACATTGTCATTGAAGCTATGTCAACACTTTATTCGCTGAAGCTATGCCAACGTTCATCTCTGTCATAAAGCAATTTTCAGAGGCAACATCACTCAGACATCAAGGGCGTATAGCACTGTAGCCAGACATCAAGATTTTAGAGATGCCAACAAGATGTTGAAAATGCAAGGAGTCCCTATCAAGACTTTGAAGAAGCAAGGACTTCTCATTAAGATTTCAAAGATGCCAACGAAACCTTGAAGTTTCAAGAAGAATGCCGCCAAAACTTTGACATTGCATGGACATGCCCTTAGAGGTTAGATGATGCAAAGTATATTTCAAAGATGTGGGAGGATGTCCACAGAAGATGAGCAATGCCATGTAGACTTCATTCCTTGCAAAAGAGGTTGAGAATTTTATTTTACTCCACAACCAAGAACCAACTTATGTTTATCATTAGTTCAAGGAAAGCTAAGTAACACCAATTCTTTGCAGCTGTTATTTTCTACCATAATGATCTTTGAGCATCATGTAGTGAGCAATTGACTGATCTTAAGAGACGCCTGGCCAATCAAAGGGTTCTTGAAAGCACGTTGATGGCCTATGGAGAAACTCTTCAAGCTAGACAGGCAATCCTTCTTCTTTTCATGTGACTGAACTTAGTGACAAGTACTAAGCTGCCTACGTATCTCGGAGAGGGATCAAGTCATCACGTAGTTCAACAGATTTTTTTTTTTTGATGATTTTTTTTTTTTTGGTTATTTTTGTTTAATAATTTTTTTTTTAGTGCGTGACTGAACTCAGTAAAAGATACTAAATTGCCTACGTACCCTCGAGAGGGATCAAGTCATCACGTAGTTCAACATATTTTTTTTTTTTTTTGATAATTTCTTCTTCTTCTTTGATGATTTTTTTTTTTTGATAATTTCTTTTTCCTTGATGATTTTTCTTTTTTTGGATAGTTTCTTTTTTTCTTTTTTTCTTTTTTTTTTTAATAATTTTTTTTTTAGTGCGTGACTGAACTCAGTAAAAGATACTAAATTGCCTACGTACCCTCGAGAGGGATCAAGTCATCACGTAGTTCAAAAGAATTTTTTTTTTTTTTTTTTGATTTCTTTTTGGATGATTTTTTTTTTGTTGATTTCTTTTTGGATGATTTTTTTTTGCAAAAAAGGGGGGCTCAGTGTGCAATAGTGGGTATCACCACTAATCGAACCCGAGACGGCCTCAAGGGCGACATGGGCATCCAACCACTACGCCACACTAGCAATTGGTGACATAGAGTGGGATTCATTTTTCTTTATTTGTACGCTTTCAAAGGCAATGGGAAGACATCATGTACCTTTGTAGCGTTGGAGTGGGTAGTTTAAGCTCTTACCGAAGAGCAATCCTCGATTTTTAAGTGTAGAAGTGTTTAAGGAACTTCCCATTGATGGGGCCGATCCTTATGCCATCATCATTGACGATCAACTTGTGAGCTTGGTTGGTGTTTGCCCCCTGTTTGAGAGTTGGAAGTACATCACAAGCAACGGTCACATTGTTTGACCCGGCAACTTCATTGAAGTCTAGATCAATCTTGTTTTCTTTGGCAAGCCTCATGATTTGTTCTTTGAAGACAAAGCATTTTTGGATTGGGTGGCCAATGATACGGTGATATTTGCAGTAGTTAGGGTCATCAACTTTCCCCATGTCTTCTGGCCGCTTGCATTCTGGCAATTCAATCAGCTTCAATTGCAATAGTTGTTCTAAGATGTTTGGCACATCTTCATCGGGGAACGGATATACTTTTTGCTCACGTTCCTTAAAAGTCAGGCGGCGCACTTCGTTCTTTTGCCATCCTTCAAGCTGTTTTTCTTTTGCATTTGCTCCTCTTCTTGGAACCTTGACTTCGGCAGTGTTAACAACCATTGGGTCTTTGAGGCTGACTTTTGCATTCCTGTCATTCCTCCTTACTTCATTTTTGCTTTCAAGTATGGGAGGGTTTGTACATCCGCGGCTAGCAATGCTCAGCTCCATGTCATGCGCACGAGTTGCTAACTCTTCAAATGTTCGGGGCTTTATTCCTTGAAGGATGTAAAGAAGTCCCCAATGCATGCCTTGGATGCACATTTCTACAGCAGATATTTCAGAAAGTCTATCCTTACAATCTAGACTCAAAGAACGCCACCGATTGATATAATCAACGACGGGCTCATCCTTCCACTGTTTAGTATTGGTAAGCTCCATCATGCCTACTGTGCGCCGTGTGCTGTAGAATCGGTTGAGAAACTCCCTTTCAAGTTGTTCCCAACTATCGATTGACTCAGGTTCTAAGTCTGTATACCAATCAAAGGCATTTCCCTTTAGTGACCGGACAAACTCCTTTACAAAGAGGCCTCCTTGAGTCCCTGCGTTCTCACAAGTTTCTACAAAGTGAGCAATGTGTTGCTTAGGATTTCCATTGCCATCAAACTGCAAGAACTTGGGGGGTTGATACCCATTTGGCATTCTCATGTTGTCGATGCGCTTTGTGTAGGGTTTTGAATATGTGAGAGAACTTGTAGAAGAACCTCCATATTGTGCTCGGATGGTATTTGTTATCATGTTTTGTAATTGTTGAACTGATAACGAAGCAACCGAAGTAGATTGTTCCTGTTGAGGAGTGTCTTGGTTTTCTTTCCCTTTGTCACCTTTTGTAGAAGTGAAGCCAAATGGGAACTCAGGATCATGGCTTGATTCACCAAGATCTTGTATTTCAAGTTTATTTATTAGAGTTGAGATTTGGAGGTCCTTATCTTCAAGTGCTTTTGTGAGAAGGACGACCCTTTGTTCCATTTCAGCCATCTTTTCTTCCATGGTAGAGGTGTTAGTCATCATGACTGACACAACTTCCCAAGATGATGGAGAAGGAAGTGAATTAAAGTGAGCACGTGAAATCTCATCTTTTGGGTTCCCTTCGATGGGAGAGAAATCGTGCGACCAACTTCTTGTGAAGGAAGAAGGGGATTTGCCCCCATACTTGAGGTGTTCCAAGGTGGAGATGTCCTTGTTGATGACCTTATTTCTTGTAAGAGGGTCTAAGGAGATGATTGTCTGGACCTTGGCTTCCTTGGTTGATTGAAGTTGATTATTTGCTTTAGGTTGGCTACAATTAATTGCACCAATGTAGTTGTTGGTGGTAGCTGTACCAAGTTTAGTTGAAGTAGCTGTTGTTGAAGCTTGAATGTTCTTGCTAGAGGCCATTGAACTGGTAGCAAGATAATGTTGATTTCTTTCTTTGAAGGAGAATGAGATGAGAGGCAGAGATGTCCCACCGGGCGTGCCAGAATTTGTAAGCGACTAAATTTCTCGGTTGGAAATGAGTCAAACAAGTGAAATAGTTTCACAAATGTGAATTTGTATTGATGATTGTGTGGTACAATTCTCTGTGATTACAAAAGAGTTATCCTCTGATTCGATCTCCTTAAAAGATTTGTTGATTGGATTTGTAGTAATGTGATTTTGATTTGAACACCCAATGTACTTCAATTTAGCTGAAGAATGGATCGAAGATCTTTGAAACAGAATTACAATCTCTGGCTATGAGCTTGTTGGAAATCCTTTGTTCTTCACGTTCTTCGTGTTCTTCGTGTGTTCTTCGTCTTCGAAGGTTTGTTGTGGAAGTTCTCCGGGGCTTTAGAGGCTTGAATCCGTGGAGCTTCACTGATTTGTGATTGTTTGAGGTTTCTGGAGGCTTTTGAGCTTGATTCCAGTGAACTTTGAGATCTAGGCAGATAGTTTGGATGATTCTGCTTCGAATGTTCTTTGTATTTGAAGATTTGTGGTGGAAGTTCTTCGGGGCTTTGGAGGCTTGAATCCGAAGAGCTTCACTGATTTATGATTTGTTGATGTTTTCGGACCTTTGAGCTTGATTCCCGCAAACTTTAGGATCTAGGCAGATGATCTGGATGATTCTGCTTCGAATGTTCTTCGATTTTGGGGTTGAAGTTCTTGAAGTTCCTGGAGGCTTCAGGGCTTGATTCCAGCAGAGCTTTTTCACTTCTGAATTCTGGTCCCCTGAATGTCTCAGGAAGGCTTCTATTTATAGGAGTTTGGGGGTGGATGAGCGACACGTGGCGGAGCTTGATTGGTGACACATGTCACAGCCTGATTGGTCTGCTTAAGTCATCGCTTACACGTGCGAGGTTGCTTGAGTCATCGCTTACACGTGCGAAGCTGCTTGTGTCATTGCTTACACGTGCGTTGATGTGTGATTGGTTTTTGCATGACACTTGGCAAATTTCTGTTGGTTTCTGAGTAGTGATAGCAAAACCTAGCAGCAATACGTGTCGCTTTGTAATTGGCTGTATTTTATGGATTTGATAATGTGACGTGTCAGCTTGTGATAGGTCGGGAATTTTCCCTCTCTACAAGCGCGTGCTCAGAGGCTAGTTTTAAATAAATGTGCAATGAAAGTCACAACAAAGGACAATATTAAAATTCATATGGAAGAGATGTGCTTGAGAAAACGTAGTGTGACACAATTTAATAAATATAGGCATATATAGGTAGGATATTTGCAAAAAAAAGGGTCTTTAACAACTACTTGATAGATTGACTACCACTTTGCTCACCCAAATTCATCCAATGTGCCTACTATGCAGGCTTAAATGTAAGAAAAACAATAGACAAAAATAATAGGAGGAAGAGGGAGCACCACTTAAAACACATACACTAAAATAACGAGTCAAACCTGATAACAAAAAAAAAAAAAAAAGGACTAATCAATATATATCACACCCCTTGGTTTTTTTGTGATTGGAAAATGTAGTAATCCCAAATTATAATGGATGTGAATTATTAACTTTTTTTTAAAAAAAAAAGAAGAGCCTCCAAGCACGCGCTCTAGTTTTAAATAAATGTGCAATGAAAGGCACAACAAAGAGAAATATTAAAGTTCATATTGAAGAGATTTGATTGAGAAAAATGAAGCTAAAGTGTAACAGTTTCAATTAATTGAAAGCGTAGTGTTACACAAATTAATAAATATAGGCATATATAGGTAGGATATTTACAAAAAATGGTCTTTAACAACTACTTAATAGACTGAATGGCACTTCGCTCACCCAAATTCATTCAATGTGCTTGCTATGTAATATAACAAATTTGTTGATATGTCACCCTAAAAAAAATACAAAAAAATAGAGTAAGGCTTAAATGTAAGAAAAACAACAGGCAAAAATAATAGAAGAAAGAGAGAGCACCAGTTAGAACACATACACTAAAATAATCAGTCAAGCCCGATAACCACAATAGAATCATCCCTAGAGATCTCTTGAAAAAGCTCATGTAAATAGATTGATTTTTATGTTTTTGATCTCACATTTAGCAAATAAGGCTAATTTGGGCCCCCAATCGGATACCAAATGTGCCTACATTAGCTCAATAATTTTGGGGCTAACTATTATTTTTAAGTTCTTATAATTAAATTAATTAAAAAATTAAACAAAAAATGGCAAATTATTGTCCCCCCTAACTATGATGTACCACTCCATAGTAAAATGTCATTTTACTGTGTTTATTTCATTGTAAAATTTGGTCAAATCTTTTTTTTTTTTTTCATCCTTACCTAAAAAAACATGGTAAAGTATTTTACAAAAACACAAAATGACTCTCCCCCAATTTTGGTGGTTGGAGTCAGCTAGTGAACGCTGAATGGAGCCAATTTCAATGGTTGTTTTTCCCATGGTCCGCAAAAGTATTTCTCTTATTTGATAGGTGATAAAATAGATATGATGAAAAATGGGGTGCATGGTTGTTTTTCCCATGGTCCACAAAATTTAATACCTCCAAAATTGAGAGAAAAGTGAGAGGATTTTGGAGAAAAGTGAGAGGAAAATAAGAGGGAGAAGAATAAAATCACTATGTTATTCCTCATTTTGAAAATTAATGTTAAAAATTGCTCATTATATATAAATTAAATATATATATAACAGTACATTGCTACAAATATCTATTTCGGTCCTCCTATTTTATTTATTATCAAACAAAAGGAAATATACACTAGATTTCCATCATCTTACCGCTCTATCAGACACAAGATAAAAAAAATTAGTATCTTTCTCCATTCTCTAATTCTTTCATTCTCCCTAACCCTAATAAATCCTAAGGGGACGACCACGACCAATATAGTTTTGCTTAGAGTTATTGTCATCCACTGATTGATGCTAGGTCCTAGGAATTTTCCGGTGACTCCTATTTTCCACAATTACTTGACTTGACCTGACTCCTATGTTTCCAAAGAAGCTAGGCTTGACCAAGTGTCCCCTACCTTGGACTAAAAAAAATAAAAAATAAAAGAGAAACTACCCAGTGTTAGCAAAGAAGTCGCGATTTTTTGTCCAGTGTTTCTGGTGCTTCCCAGAAAATCATATTATTCTTGACTTGTAATAGATTTTTTTTTTCCGTGATTGTAATAGACCCTTAATATCCACCTTTAAAAAAAAAACTTTATTGTTTATTTCAAATTATTTTTTTTAAAAACATAAGGCAAAAAAAAAAAAAAAAAATACTCTAACTGATGATGTGCTAAAATCATCAGTGAATTGTAGGCTCCGAATCACACCAATGGGTACCTGTGTAATAAGAACAAAAGGACCAAACAGAATGTACTAGTGTGGTACCGGCCAAAAACCTTTTGAAGGTCAAGTTAGTGAATGAGAAATCTCTAAGAACTCTATAGTGAGAGAGCTAGAGATTTTCTGCGTACCTGAGAAAAAAGAAGGTCTAGCGCTTATATAGTGGCAAGTAGCAAACCAAGATCCCTCAGAAGTAGGGATCTTTCCTTGTAGAGGAGATCTGGTATTAGGGTTTCTAAGATTCTAGGATGCCTTTTCCATATGGGGAAGATGTGGGAATGTAATAGGGTCTTCGTGTGTGATGTGCAAGATATTTCCATATGTGAGTATTCGTGAGGGCCAAGTAAGACCACGTAGGATTCATCAGCTTCTCCATCCCATTGGCTTTATGGTCACTTGTCAATTTAGGGGAGATGTATCCGTCAGCTATTGTGGCGGCGTCATCCATTGAAAGTTTTGTCGGTTTATTAAGGGTATGCCACCTCCGTTATTTCCTCTGTTATCTTTTGTGAAGCCAACGGTCTCGTAGAGGTCGTCTGCTCTCCTAGCCTTCTGCTTATAAGTCAATTACTTTTGTCAAGGGTACCCCTAGCAGTTGCCCCCTATTCTGAGGTTCCCAGTTGGGGCCTAACTTGCCCTATGCGGGGTCTCTGGTGGCCGTCACCACATTCCTTAGAACCAGGTCTCCAACTTTAAAATGGCGAGGCTTGACTTTGACGTTGTAGTGTTTCGCCATTAGGTCCTGATAACGAGCGATCCGTTGCTCTGCCATCACTCTGACTTCGTCAAGAAGGTCTTACTATAGGCGCATCCCCTCTTCATTCTTTTCTTTATTATGGTGGGATATGCGATAGTTGGTCAGTCCAACTTCTGCTGGGATGACGACTTCATTTCCGAACGTGAGGTGGAAAGGTGTCTCCCCTGTAGGTGTGCGAGCCATCATCTTATATGCCCATAGAATGCTGGGTAGTTTGTCCGGCCATATACCCTTTGCCCCCTCGAGCTGAGTCTTGATTATCCTGTGCAGGGATCGGTTTATAACCTCAACTTTTTCGTTGGATTAGGAGTGAGTGGGAAAGGAATAGTGGTTCTTGATCCCTAACTATTGGTAGAAATCCTTGAATGCATCATTGTTGAATTGATTTCCATTGTCAGAGACAAAGACCTTGGGGATTCCGAAGCAGCAAATGATACTTTTCTAGAAGAAGCTTTAGACATTTTTCTCCCTGATAGTAGCCAATGGTTCTGCCTCAACCCATTTGGTGAAGTAGTCGATCCCTACGACAAAGAACTTGAGCTGTCGTATTGTTATGGGGAAAGGTCCTACTATGTCCAACCCCCATTGGGCAAACAGATAGGGGGTGCTCATCGGTGTAAGTTCCTCTGATGGCTGTCGTATGATGTTACTAAAGCATTGACACTTGTCACACGCCTTCATATAGGACTCGGTGTCCTTCTGCATAGTGCCAATAGTATCCGGCTCGTATCAGCTTGTGAACCAGCGAATGTGCCCCCGAGTGGTTCCCACATACTCCCTCGTGCACTTTTCTCATGACATAGTCTGCTTTGGCAAGGGCTAGGCATCTTAGATATGGACGGAAGAAGCCTTTTTTGTAAAGGATATCCTCGATTAGTAAGAAACATGACGCATGTACCTTCAACCTACGGGAAGCATTGCGGTCTTCTGGGAGCGTCCCATTCCTGAGGTAGGATATGATTGGCATCGTCCAATCGGTTCCTAGAAGGATCACCTATACTTCTACCTTGTCAATGGTAGGAGAATATTGGACAAGGGATAGTACCTGATTAGTGACATTCATACACTCTGCGGATACAGCTTTAGCCAAACGGTCCGCCTACTCGTTCTCTTCCCTTGGGATTTGCACAAACTTGGCCGAAAGCCCCTCGCTCACCTTTCTTTTCACCATGCACAGATATTCTCTCATCCATTCCCCTTTTGCCTCGTAGTCGTTGTTAATGTGCCCGACAACAACCTATGAATTGTAGTGTATGACTGTTGACATGGCCCCTGTTGCTTTAGCCAAGTTGAGACCCAAGAGGACCGCTTCATACTCCTCCTCATTGTTAGTCGTTGAGAATTGGAGGTAGACTACACACTCTATTGTATCTCCTTCCGACGACCGTAACAGGACC
Organism: Quercus tomentella; assembly: GCA_028535165.1. Classification (NCBI taxonomy): domain Eukaryota; kingdom Viridiplantae; phylum Streptophyta; class Magnoliopsida; order Fagales; family Fagaceae; genus Quercus; species Quercus tomentella. The sequence goes on along the minus strand of JAPQVY010000089.1, from coordinate 47,341,996 downwards.
CTAACTCCTATGGCCCGTTGGTTGGACGATCCGTCCGTCCATATCATCCATGCCATTGTCCTCTCTCCTCTTCATCTGCTTTCGTTGTGAACTCGGGAATGAAATCAGCTAAAGCTTGTGCCTTGATCGCGGTTCTGGGTCAATATTGGACGTCCAACTCGCCGAGCTTTATTGCCCATAGAACTAGTCACCCCGCTGCCTTTGGGTTGTTCATTGCTTTCCACAACGGCTTGTCCGTTAGGACCATTATGGTGTGCACTTAGAAGTATGGTGTGCAAAGGCTAGCTTCTCCATTAGGGGACATCTCCCTTCAACTCCTCGGAGTGCCCAGCTGGTGTAGTAGATGGGCAACTGCACTCGGTTTTCTTCCTGGATAAAAGCAGAGCTGACGACCGTTGGTGACACGGCTAGGTAGAGGGAGAGCTCTTCACTAGGTTTGGATTGATTGAGCAATGGTGGGGACGCAAGGTATGCCTTCAATGCCTTAAAAGCCCTTCAACATTAGTCAATCTATTCGAAAGCCTTCCTTAGTATCTTGAAGAAGGGTAGACACTTATCTGTTGCCCTAGAAACGAACCTGTTAAGGGATGCAACCCTACCATTCAGGCTTTGCACCTCTTTGATGTTTTTTGGAGGAGCCATCTCCATTATTGCTCGAACTTTGTCGGGATTAGCTTCCACACCGCGCTGTGACACTGTAAAGCCCAAGAATTTCCCTAACGCTACACCGAACACACATTTACTTGGGTTGAGCTTCATATCGTAAAAACTTTATAGATGTGCAGCAAACTTTGCATGTAGTAGTGAGGCAAAACACAACAGATGTTACAACCCTAGGAAGAGCAAAATTCCTAAGTCTGCATGGTGTTACCTTCCAAATTTGATGCGCAGTTTGAGCTTTAGTGGGAGGAGGAAGAGGCTAAGCCTTGCCAGTCCATAGTGCTAGAAGCTAGGCCTATCTTTCTGCTATGTCGATATTTTTAAAGATTGGTACTCCTAGTCCTAACTAGCATAGAAGACATATATTTGATTTTAAAGTTCCCTTTTCATATTACTTGGCTATCCTCTAGCAAAAATTTTGTTTTTATTTGTTTTTATTTGTGCCGAGAGACCGTTTTTAAAGTGAATTATGAATTGACATTCATGTAATATTTTGTGCAAGTGCTTGGGGAGCTTGTTTGTTATTAGTGTCACTGCATTTGTAAAATGTAAAGAGTGAATTTTTGCATGTTAACTTGTGTTGAGAATATTGTAGTATGATTGTGATTATAGGTGCTTTCCTAAGAGTTAAGAGGTTTAGATGTGCACTACCCCAGCTTCTGTCTCCATTAGTCCATGCGATTCTCAATTTGGAATGGCAAAACAAACAAAAAGTTGACATTGTGATTCGTGCACAATGGAGGTTACAAGTGTATTCACTGTGTTTTAACAGGATCCATGAGAAGTAAAGTGCAAACTATAAGACATCTTACTATGCGCAGCTTCAAATTTATTATGTTGGAGAGATAACACTTTGAAAAGATTCCACTTGAGAACTAACATATTGAGAAATCACTTAACTCAAAACGAAAGCCTAAATATTAAGCATTTATACAATAAAAAAAGTTTTAAGTACAATACATGACAAATAAAAATTAAGTACAACACATATATATTACATTACTTAGTTCCATTGAAGATCAATCTCAGTGTCTTTTTGCTTGAATTTTCCTTTGCAGATGAGCCATATTCACTTCAATGACCACTAAAAACCTATCCTTCCTTTTATCAGCAAAATAAAAGTAAGCCTGTCTCTAGGGTTTCTTTATCACCAAGATTCCATAAACTGCCCAAAATCCCACAATGAACCTAATGCAATACTTAAATAAAACCATAACTTTTCAAATTCATCTTCCCCATCATTATGCAAATTTACATCTTGATTTTTATGTTATGCATTCTTGTCACTTTGACAGGTTCAAATGGCTCAAAAAAGTCATAGAATGCATGTTTGGAGAAATGTGACCTGAAAGATGATTGCTTGAGAGGTCAAGAGTTTCTAATTGGTGCAAAACTCCAATATTCTTTGGTATATTTCCTATAAACTCCATGACAAATTTAAGGAATTCAATATTATTTGGAAAATGTTTCTCTCCAAATTAACTAGTTTGAAGAGAAACATTTCAAACTTCTCATTATCTTTTTATTGGATGTGAATTTAAAATTCTAACCGTTGGATTGCATGTTCTTACTATATCCTCCTTGTTCTCAAAATTTCAAGAAGATCAAAGATCAATAGCTATGTCATCAATAAAATTTTTAAATTTTAAGTTTTTATGATCTAAAATTATGCATTAAAAATAAGTTTTTTGATCAAATAGTAAATGAAATTGTATTTAAACAAAATTTAATATGCATGTTAAGAACATAAAGAACATGCAATCCAACGGTTAGATTTTCAAAATTCACATCTAATAAAAAGATATAGGAGAAATTTGAAAAGTTTCTCTCCAAACCAGTTTGGAGAGAAACCTTGTCCATATTATTTCATATTATTTTATGGGTTAGTTTTAGTGATTGAGTTGAGCTTAAAAGAAAAAGGAAAAAAATGAAAATTGAATATATTAATAATTTGGTGGTTGTCATTTTAACAATGCAAACGAAGAGTTGTTTTTCGTTTGAACTTATGACATACTGTCTATAATGGTTACATTCTACCATCTAAATAAGATCAATTAGTTTTTAGTGTAAACTAGATTTGAATCTAAATCCTTTATTCAAAGATATAAAAAATAAATTTACGAGTTGATCCAATTAAAACCTCCAAGAGTAGTGAAGTTGTGTGAACTTGGATTTTTTTTCTCTAGATATTATTTTTTAGGTATTTTTTAAAGTACTTTTTTTGTCTTTTATTTGTGTTCTTACGAAAATTAATTTGAACTTAGCAATAAGGATATTTTAAAAAAGAATTAAAAGTAGATATTAAGAATCCTATTCCAAGTATATATAAATAACAATGCGACACTCTGAACAAGATTATATTTTTTTCAGTTGTTAAGGTCATATTTTATTGTAATTGGCTAATCTTTTGACAAAATGCACTTTACTTGTAATTGGGTAGATCTAAGATGGGTTTAGTACTTCAAGAAACATGTTGTTCAAGTCAAGTATCAAAAACATGAAAATTGGTCTAAGAAACAAGTGAAGAAATGATGTTCATTAAGTCTCGACAGATAGCTCGACAGATGCCTGCTATTAAGACTTAATGTGAAGCTCAATAGATAGCTCGACAACATCTCAATCTATTGAGACTTGCGATTTTTAGTTTTCTAGATATGAAATCCGGCCCAGGCTTTTGTATTTGTTTAGGGTTTCTTTTCTCACAACCCTAGACATATATAAGGCTTATTTTAAAAGCCGTCACACACGGATACAAAGACCACGAGACTTATTTTCTCTGTGAGAAGCTACTACGTTTGTACACCATAGGATTTTGTAACCAAGTGCTTCCTAATCTTCATCTGTTCAAGTTGCTGGAGTTAGTTATGTAGTGGGATCCATGCAAAGGGTTAGTCACAAATTGGAGGTTTGTGCATTAAGGGAAAGAAGGCTACTACAAGATCAAGTCCAATTGGATATTCAAGTGAAGGTTCAACTATAGATTGGTATTAAAGTGAATGAATTCTAGGTAGGGATTAGTAAGTCAATATTAAGAAAGAACCTTTATTACTCTGTTGGCAATTAAGAGATGAGTCATATTGAAAAACTCATAAAATATATGATAAAAAAATCACAACTTCTACATTACGCTGATTACTGAAAGTCTTGGTCAAGTTGATTTTATGGAAAATAGGAGTCATACTAGAAAAATGGAGTCGGACCTTAGTAAATGCATCAATCGGTAAACAGAAATAAGTCTAAGCAAAACTAAATTGGTCATCCCTAGGCTTTGTTCTTAGGGAGAATGGAAAAATGGAACCATGAAAAATAATTGAATAGAGAAGATACTTTATCAATCAATGGAAAATTTTTTATTTCACGTGTTTCGAAGGAATGATTGAGGAATGAGAAGTTGGAAATTTGGTGTATTTTTCCTTTGATAATAAAGAAAATGGGACAACAAGAGCAGTGAATTTGCAGCAATTTACTATTATATTCTTATTGGTTGAAATTTGTGTACACTATTGTATGTATAGTACATTTAGTTTCTCAATTAAATTTAAACACATAGTTGTATTATATTTAGTTTTCATTGGAAAGTGTAACACTATTTGTATTTTATTAGTCAATACAATTATATATTTGATTTTAATTGGGGATGTAATGTATTGTTACCTAACGGCCAAGAGCCTTGTACCACAATTGATGGACACTTTTTTTTTTTTTTCCAAACAAAACATCACAGTTCAAATTCCTTCACCACCAATTATCAAATTATAAAATTAAAATAAACATATAAAAGGATATTGTACATAAAGCTGAATTTGATTGGGGTGAAAAGGGGAAGGATGGAGAAAGGAAGGACAAAAATGAAGAAGAAAAGGAGATTTTCTCTTGTTTGGCTGGAAAGAAAAGGAGGAAGGAAAATAGTGAGGTGGGCGGGATTTTCCACCTAGGCCTGTCATTCTTTTTCAACAAATAAGCAAGAAAATAAGTGAGAAAATGTCCATGAACATGAAATTTTAAAATTACCCTATCTATCTCATTGTTTCAAATTCCAATAAGGGCATAATAGTAATTTATATTTTCTTTCCCACTTTTTCATCATCTTTACCAAACATACATGATAGAAAACTAAAACATTTTGTATTCTTGTACTTTTCTAACCTCCCAACGTGTTCTATTATTCCAACTAAAGAGAGCTAAGTTTACCCATTTTTATTATATATAATAAGCAAATTTTAACATTTCTTTTAAATAAAGGGATAAAGTAGTGATTTTTTTTTCATCATATTTTCCTCTCTTTTCTCTCCATTTTGGAGGTATTAAATTTTGTGGCCCATCCCATTTTCTATCCTCTCTATTTTCTCACCTACCAAGCAAGAGAAAATACTTTTCTCTCTCATTTTCCTCTCCTATCTTTTCCATCCCTCCCAAAAGTACTGAAATAAAAAATAGTGAATGAGTAGAATCTAGGTAGAACCACTCACTAATTACCAATGAGTGACACTTTACCTCTGGACCACTACTCACATTCAAGTTTCTATAGAGTGTGAAATTGCAATGTACTTGGGGGCCTTTTTTTTCTTGCCTTTGTCCATGCAAAATTTTTATATTGGAATTGGACATAAAATATTGGATCCAAACAAATATTAGCCCATTTATTTTACTTCATAAGTTATTGGACTTTTGACCCACATTACTTCACTGTACATGGTGGGTTATTTTCTATGCTACATGAGTTGAACTTCAACGCCCAATTTTGTAAGGGAGCACACCACCAAAGGAGTGCTCTTGGAAATTTGGAATTAGAAAATCCGCTCCGGAGTGCTTGACAAACTCGTGAGCAAGTTCTTTTTTTTCTCAAGCAGCATAAAACAACATTGTCTTCCTCATTAAGATTTTGGAGAATAAATCTAAATACATGGATCAACCTTATCTTCTTCATTAAGCTACTAGAGCACATAACCATGGTTTTAAAAAATAAGAACAGACAAATAATCAAAAATTGAGTTTGGTTCTTGGGTTTTACTGGACCAATTTAGGGTCCAATCATGCTGCCGGTCCCATTTTTAAAACCATGCACATAACCAATTCTCACAAGTTGCTTGACAGCTCATAAGCGCTTTCCATTCACAATGGATATATGAAATTATGTGAAATATTCGAATAAATAAATAAATTCAAACTACATAGCTTTCATCTTAAATATAATCTGATGAGAACCAAAAGTATATGGCTTCATTTCATGCAAAGAGTCTTGTAACTGTATTGATACCTAGTTTTTTCAATTGAGACATCTAGGTCTCAAATCCCTCTCCTCCATTATAACTATCGAATTAAAAAAAATTAAAAAAGATTTATTTCCTAATTACAATATAATAAAATAAAATAATGGATAAATTATATGGATAAATCTAATATGTTCCATAGGCTGACTTTGAAAGGTAAGATATACAGTGATAATGTGTTAGACACTTTTTATTTTTGGTAGGAAGAATGTGTTAGACACTTATCTTCTCGCCTCATTAAAAATGGTACAATGACCAATATAAATAATCATGTGATGTGCACGTCATTATCTATATTATCTATAACAAGATTTCTTTTTTTGGACTGAACTTTTATGTTGTTCAAAAATACCTCTACACCTTACGTTAAATCTTGGAGTCAAATATGTAAAATAAAACCACTACACCCTTTTCAATTTTCAAAGACACATTCATCTACCGCGCACCCTTGGTGTGGTGGTCACTCTACAAGTACAAATGCTTGTAGGTTGTGGGGGACAAGGGCTGGGGATATAAGTCTCCAGAAGGAAACTTTACACACATATACACTTAGATTAGACTAGATTAGTCTAGAGTAGAAATTCTATCTTGTAAAAAAAAAAAAAAAAAAAATACACATTCATCTCTAAAATAATTTCAAATACACGTTCAAATCCATAAATAAAAAAACACAATTTTTTTTTTTTTTTACCTCACAATCGGTTCCAATTCAATGTCTGTGTTCTATTTAAATTCAAATACTAGGCCTTAAACTATTGCTCCTTTAAAAAAAGTTCTTATCCTTATCCTTGTCTCAATTTTTTTCTCTATATCTCTATATAAAATAGATTCCTACAATCCAACACATATGCTAATCACCTTTTAATTGAATTCAAGTTTTTAATCCCTCATCTAAACAAAATAGAGGAATTTTTTTTTTTTTTTAAAAAAAAAAAAACTCTCCTTTTACTTTTAGTCTCGTAATTTTAAACTTACCCACCAGTGTGAGGTGTTTTTTTTTTTTGGGGGGGGGGGGGGGGGGGGGGGGAACACCACCGAAAATCCATCCACCTTTTTACCTATTTACAACTTTAAACTGCCCATTATCTAGCACACACATTTAATTACCTATTTTATTTGAATTCAAATTTCTTACTCCCCATCTAATCCAAATAACAAAAAAAAAAAAAAAAAAAGCTATCAACTACTATGAGTTTTAAATACCTTGCTCTATTTGTACATGTATATATTTCACATTTCAGCTTTTCTTTCTTTGCACAAAGACTTGATTTCCTCAATTTCTTTTTCCAATTCATCACCATATCTTCATTGAGAAAGGTACATTTGCTTTGATATTGGTTTAATTATACTTAATATTTTTTATTTTATTTTCCTTTTCTTTGAACTAATCTCATGTTTGATTTAATATACTATTATCTATTTATTTCTCATAACTTTTATCCCTCTTTTCCAAGTTCTTCCCACAACTCTATTGATTTGCTCTAATTTTATCTTACTGTAAACAATATTGTTTTTAGAAAAATATTTTTTTTCTTCACTTTTTAAACATTCATCACTCCCCTAGAATTTTGGTGAAAATGTTTTGTCCTAAAAAATAATATAAAAGAGCTTTTGAGCATGCGCAACGCGCATGCGCAAAGGCTAGCTAGTTTTATTATAAAAATATTCATTTTGAAAATAATAGGTAGATAACACATAACCATTTTCTATTAGTTATAGTTAACAGAATTAAGATGAAGGTTCAATTTAGATAATTATTAAACCACTAGACTCATCACACGGGCTTTGCGCGTGTAATAATGCTTTTTTTGTTTTTGTTTAATGTTATAATGTTTGGAAGTGATATATTGTAATTTTTTTTTTAAAGAAAAGGTAAGGTAACATAGAATAATGTTTAAAAATAAGATAGAAATAGTGTCTTAAATTTTAAGCAGAATGAAGAAGATAAAAGAAAACACTTAAAACATAATTGAAGTATTTGAATTCAAATAGATAACAAATACAGATAGGAATCAGACATTTGAATACAGGATAAGAATGGGTAATTTTTACGTGAGGTAGTGGGTTTGTTTTGGAAGAAGTAATTTTGTACTTTTTTTTTATAAACATATTTGAATTCAAATAGATAACAAATATAGATAGGTATCAATCATTTGAATACAAATGAGAATACAAACGTAGAACTTGTGTTCTTTTTTGTATGGTAATGAATCATTGACAACTTGTGTTCTTTTTTCTATAGTAATGAATTTATTAATGTTTCATATGATAAAAAAAATATGTTATTTATTGCTGTGGTAGAAGTCTGACTAGTAAGTTCAAATTATTGACTATAATGATTGTAACATAAAAAAATAGAAATAAAAATTCTATGGTTACTGTACTAATTGAAGTTTTTTTTTTTCAACATTGCAGAATGACATAGAAGCCAACGCTACTCAACATATCATAAAGCTGGCTTTGTTCTTCTTTTTTTTTTTTTTTTTTGGAGAAATTGTACATGAAATTTTAGATGTAAAGAACATGACTCATATCTATTTTGGTTCGGATTATAATCAAGATGTGGTTGTTTTGGCTTTCTTGAAACACTGTAATCACATATTTATATTGTAAAGCTAATTTAGCTAGGCTATAAAGCCTTTTTATTTTGGGTTTTGTTCATTTGGTTGTGGATAAAAATTACAATGAAATTTTGTTGTTTACAACAAGTGACAAATGAATCTGGTCGCTCTACTACTAAGCATAAATGGTCTTTTCTTCTTGTTAGTACTAGATGGTATAGGGACCATAATTATTAGCTTGTCTATGAGAAGAAATTATTAGCTTTTATGCGCTCTGGTTGTGCCTTTTATATAAGAACTTATCCATAAACTTTCTCAGGAATTTTTCAAGTTTTACAGTACTATGGATCATATTGGAATTATGAGGAGAAGTTTCTCCACAATAATTTAACTAGTGTCTTTTGTGGAACTGTGGAACAAACAAGGTTATGTTTTTTTGGCAAATTGTATGATTAACATTGCTTATCCTAGTGAACAATGCCCACTTCCCTCTCCCAAAAAAAGAAAAATAAAAGAAAAGAAAAGAAAACCAATCCAATTCATTGCAATGAGCATTTTTTTTTAAGCAAATTCAACACAATATAACCAGTTTCTCTAACTCTATAATTACAAATATAAGGACCACAATTAACCAAAGAAAAAGTGAATGTAATGGATAATGAATCAGATGCATATCTATAGTTGTCAAGGTGTCACATTGATTTATAATAAGCAAAAAATTCAAAATTTAATCTACAATACAACATAACAGTTTGACTCCAAGAACATATCATTCCCCCAAGAACATTTCCAGTTAATACAGGGACCTCGAGTAAGAGCATGTAAAAGAAATCGGTTATCCTTCCCCAAAATGAGTTCTCTTCAAGGAGCTTCTAGAATCAAGCATGTATATGTGATGAAGCATAAAAATTTTAATCACTTGCATTTAAAAAATGACCAAGATTTCCATACATGACATTGCATTTAAAAATATTAATCACTTGCATATATAATTAATGTTTAACTAGAAGTTACTCAAACATACACTTGTACACTCAAACATACACTTGTACAATCAAACATGTTTGAGTAGCTTCTTTAGTTACAAAAAATTATCCAAAAAATTTGCTGCATGTGTAATCAGTTGTCTAAATAGTCAGATATGCTGTCCAAGAAACTATCCAAGGCAAAGTTGTCCAAAAATACTGTCCACTGTGCAATATACTATCAAACAAACTGTCCAAAAAATTTTGTCCATCATATTGCAATATCAATATTAGCCTAAAAATATGTCAAAAAAATCAAGTTACATTTTAAAATTAAACAAACATGATAAAATTTCACTATAATTGAACTTACCATTTATTTTAACATACCAAAAAAGTGTTGTGTTTGCAGGCAAGCATTTGTATTTTCAACACATGGAGTTACTGCATAATTGAACCTAACTTCATTTCCTTGTGTATATATAAATAAATAAGTTTATTCGATAAACATGTATGAAAGCATTTATTTTTTACTTGACCAATATTCACATGATTTGATACTTGAGATGATGATGGAGTTAAGGTGGTACTAATGAATGTTGCCTATGTAATCACAATGATTATAAGAGTAAAAGTGTAAGAAATAATCTGGCTACTTATGACTACAAAACATAAAACATATAAACAACTATGTTTATTCAAAATTTCATGTATGAAAACATTTACATTTTTCCTGACAAACATCCGCACCATTTGATACTTGAGACAATGATGGAGTTAATAGTGCCTATGTAATCACAATGATTATAAGAGAAACAATTTACGAAATTATCCTCATGAAGCAGGCAATCATACTAAGAACATGTATGGCACATTGCTTTTTTCACAATTTTCAATTTAAATCTGTGTTTTTGTTTACAGCCCTTGCTTCTTACTCTGTTGGTTTCTCATATGCTTTTAGTTGCATTGGCATATGTTTTGAGAGAATTCTCTTGCCACACTATGCAATGAATTAAAGAATACTCCTATAATTAACAAATATACAAAATATCTACTATTATAAATATAAAAGAATGAATGTTTTTCATTGAAAATAAAAGCTAAAATTTTTTGTACCAACATTGTGCTTATCATATATAAGAATTGCAACAAACCAATATATGATCATGAGAGATGATGACCCAATTGATAAAGGACAGTTTCAAGCTAAAATTTCTTAAGAAACTATTTAAGTGTATCATACCTATACAAGGACAAACATTCAATTATCAAAATTTTCTATCCCTATGACAGTAAATTTTTATCACTAAATTCTGACTGCAAACTTGAAATGCAAAGACTAAAACACTACAGTTTAAACATTTCCAGGACCTGAAAACATAGAATTCAACCAATGTAACATCTAAGTAAAATAGGGATTTTAGCTGTATCCCCTGTATCACTGGCCATCCATTTCTTTAATTTTGCTAGACCATATTTCACATATCCATTTGAAAATGTGCAATATTCAAGTTGCAGCAAAAAAAACTACCCAAAAATATTCCTCAAAACAAAAACTAAATAATGATTCAATAGTGAAAAATATATCACTTGTAGAACTAAAATCAAACCCCAACTATCCTAACCCTTGACCCAACTCTCCTCTTACCCAAAAAACAATTTTTATTTTGATTCAATGTATACAAAAGAGAGAACTAACCTCCTTGAGTCATTCGATGTTAGAAGCAACCTAGGAATCAAAGATGGACCAGCGGTGACTGTGCTAAATGAGATTTTGGGGATTTTCCGATGATACAATGGCCAAGTACCGTCGGAACCACCGATCTAGCCATTGGCTGCGTCGCTTCAGAGAGAGATTCACTCCTTGAGAGTTGAGACAGCTTCACACTTGGAGACAAAGAAAGAGGGAGAGTGTGAGTGTTTAGGGGTTAAGAAATTTCAGATGGTAAGATGCAGTTTTTTCTTTATTTTGGCTAATGGGTCTGAGTTAGGTATGCTGGCAGCGGTGACGATGGGTTGAGGGAGAGGCAAAAAACAATTGCAGAGGAGGGTAGCTACGCAGGCGAGAGAAACGATGGGTTTTGAAAAATTTTAAAGGTGAAAGGGTCTTTTTAATATTTGGTGAGGTGTCAAAAGAATGAGCCATTGGATTAAATGAAAGGCTGAAATTTGTGCTATTGCACCCATACAATACACTAGGTATTGCACGGGATCTCAATCCCTTTCATCTTTGCCTTAATGAATAATGACACAAGTACAACAGTAAGAAGAGAGGGCTTTCTAAATAGAAATTGGGAAATTTTATTACTGTCAAAACAAAATGAGAAAGCTTAAAGAAAGATTAATTACACTTGCTCTCTATATATACAACAACCTGAGTATTAGATTTAGTTGGAGCCAAAACAAACAAATTAACTAATTTCTAAACATGCCAATCAGTGGATGACATCTGTACAAGCACTAACAAACTAAATGGCTAACAAACTAAAAGGCTAAACACCTGTTTAATCTGTCAACTTGTGTCCTCTTTGTTTAAATGAAACGGCATCGTTTCTGTTTTAGTTTCTTCATCTTGTCATTTAATAAATATAGAGAAATGATATGTCCATAACATTTTCACAACATTTTTGCAACAAATCCTAAGTGGCAGTTTGTTACTAGTTGTTAATGTTGGGGCAAAAAAGTAATCTTAGTGTTAAGTTCAAATTTGAAATTTTGAACCAACAACTAACCACCTATAATTTGTTGTAAAAATATTGTGGACGTAGCATCTTTCATAAATATAAAATGGTGTTGTTGCTTTCCTTCTCTTCTGACTTCATCTTTCTTTTGTTAAACGACACATCCCTTTTCTCTTGTTTCTCTTGAAACTTCACAACGACCAATGGTAAATGCCAAAGCAATAGCATACCACCTCGTAAATGGATGGGTTTCGCTTCTTAAGCTCAAGACCTTTGCTACTGACAGTAAGGTCCCTCATCTCTTTCTCTCTCTCAATGTAACTGATTCTTAGATATTTGAATTTTGCTTTGTCATTCTCATTTTATGTTGCTTTGGTGAATGCATTTCTATGTCTGATTTTGGATTTTGAATGTGAATTTTAATAATTATGTTTTCTTTGATTAGTACCAATAATAAGTTGAATAGTAAAATAAGTTGGCAAAATTAATCATGCCAAACGTACACCTAGGTTTATCCATAAATGAAAAATACAAAAATGAGGTTTCAACAATTCTAGAATTTTTACCTTTTGTATGTGACTCTATTTATAATGAATCCTAATCTTAGAATAGCTAGAAGTTGAATAGATTGAATCAAATTAAATCCTTAATGACATCATTGTAGCCTTACTCTTTATTAATTTTCTCACAGAATTTGTTAAAAAGCTCGGAAACTTAAAAGTTAGTTTTACCCATACACATGCCAAAAGTTATAAGGTCATATTAACGAGTGCCCTTAGGGCATTGGTTAACAATCCAGTTAAAGAAAATTTTTATAAGAAAAGGAAAAAAAAAAACAATTAATATTTTGATAACTTTTTTTATTTTCCATAAAAATGATGTCAAAACTTTTCTAAAATTGATTATTAACCAATACCCTAAGACCACTCGTTAGCATTTTCCAAAGTTATAATTCGATCTTCTTAGGTACGTAGGAGTGAGTGGTAGCGTTGTATTAGGCAATGAAGCCTATATTCTGGAAAGAAGAAAAAGACATGGTAGAGCCGCATTGTCTGATATATAATTCTGATTTTATTATTTCAAAGAGGTAGCAAACACATCAAATATAGTTTACATACATTAATTATATATGACAAACAAACATCAAGTACAATACATTTATATAACCCGTAGTTCCATTCAAACTTCATCCTCCGGCTCCCCCTTGCAATTACTTGTGACATAGAAAATACAATAAAAAGTATAACATGGAACTATGGAAGCACAACCTAACATGTAATGATTCACCTTGCCTTCTTAAGTAACTTCCCTCAAATTCATCATGATCACGAACCAAACCTGCACTGACCAGATAATGAAGTGAAATTATATAAAAGGAAAGATGAATTAGATGTAATGTAACTAAAAAATGATTTCTCTATTTAAATTACCTTCAACCTTAGGATTCAATCTTCCTTCGTAGACGAGTCACATTCACTGAGATCACCACAAAAAGTCTATCTTTCATTTTATCGACAAAGTGGAAGTAAGCATGTCTCCAAGACTTCTTTACCACCAAAGTACCACAAACTCCCCAAACTCCCACAATAAACCCCAGCGCAATACTTACGTAGAACCATAACTCTTCATACCTTCATTGTTGCCATCTAAATTTTCTTGATCTTTATGTTCTGGACCCTTGTCACTGGGTGTTGAGCAATTTGTTGGTAATGGAGGCCCACAGAGTTGTGTGTTACCAACATAATTGGAGGGATCGTTAAAGGTTTGGAACTGGTTGGCCGTTCGAATTTGTCCAGACAAGTCGTTATACGACAAGTTCAGACTACTTAATGCGGTGATCAAAGTCATGCTTTGAGGAATGGGGCCTGAGAGAAGATTGCATGAGAGGTCAAGAGTTTCTAAATATTGTAGGTCTCTAATATTCTTTGGTATCTTTCCAGTCAGGTGGTTCAATGACAAATGTAGGGTATCCAGTTTTGATAGATTTGTTAATTCTATTGGGATTTCCCCTGAGAGATTGTTCTGTGAAAGATCTATGGTATTTATGATTGGGTAACCATAGTCCAACTGTCTTCCCTTCGACACCAAATCCATATGCACCAGGTTAAAATGTGCGTCGATCAGCGAAATTGTAGGATACAAATATTGGTAACCACCTAATCTACCTAAACATGTAGGAATAGATCCTGAGAGACTATTATGCCCAAGGTCCAAGACATGGATTTGGGTGCAATTACACAATTCTTCAGGAATGTTTCCAGAGAGCATGTTGCCTTGTAGGTGTAATGCCACTATTGAAAAAAATCTTTCTCCAATCCATTTTGGTATGATTCCCGAGAATCTATTGTCTCCAAGATCAATTGCTAATATGTGAGAGCAGTTTTTAATTTAGGGATGAAGAGAGGTCGCCAGAAAGATTATTGTTGCTCAATTGCAACCATTTAAGACCAGGTAGTGAGCACATTGAGTTTGGAATACCACCAGAAAGATTATTCTTGGAAAGATCCACAGTATACAAGTTTTGCATACCCTTCCAATGATCATGGATTTCTCCAGACAAATGATTGTTTGAAAGATCAATAAAATGCAAATTCTTTAGTTTGTTTATGGACGGGGGAATACTACTGTTCAAAAAGTTCATGGAGAGATCTATATAAGATGAACAATTGTAGCAATTCTTGGTAGATTTTTATTGGTATTTCTCCAGAAAATGAATTATTCCTCAAATAGAGATTTGTCACACTAGTCCATACAGGGAGTGAGCCCTCTAAAATATTGAAACTCAAATCTATAGATGCAGAAAGAGTAAATTTTAATGACCCAGGAAGATTTCTACTTAATTGGTTATGAGAAAGATCTAGATTATAAATTTGTGAAGACGAGTTCCATAACCAATCGGGTATTGTGTCTAATATTGCAGCATTTTTGAGAGTGATATCCCACAAGTTTTTCTGGGTCCTAAGCCATGCAGGAAATGCAGGGCCTAATTGACAGCTATCAGCTTCGATGAGGGATAGATCAAAGGAGGGAATCCAGTTATGACTCACATTAAGAACTAAAAGATTGGTAGTTGATGACAAAGATAATCTGCTCAGTTTTGTGAGATTTAGGAATTGAATTTCAGATATGATTCCTTCCCAAGAATTGCCGAAGAGATTCAATTGTGTCAACTCTGTAAGTTGTCCAATACTTTCCAAAATAGTTCCACTCATCTTGTTATAAGAAAGGTCTAATTCTTCCAAACGAGACAAATTTCCTATATTTTCTGGTATTGGACCTGAAAATGAGTTTACAGATAGATGAAGGCGTTTCAAGCCTTCAAAATATCCCAAAGAAGAGGGCAAATTCCCACTAAGCATATTACCGCATCCTGCTAAGTCCTGGAAAAATTTTGTTATTTTGCCACTAATATGATAATTCGATGATAGACCTAAACTTCGCAAATTACATAGGATACCCCTTGCGATCTCAGGGATGGAACCCTTGAGATTACAGAAAGTTAAGTTGGAGATTTGTGAGTGCAGTGAGGTTAAACAACCACTGGGGAATTAAACTAGAGTTGAAGTCATTAAAAGAGAGATTTTGAAGTTCACAACCGGAGAGTCCAATTCTACCAAAGAAGGAAGCATATGAACAACTTGCAACCAATAAGTCGTTGGATTAATAACCCTCACGCCACTCAAACTGAGGTATTGTAAGGAAGAGAGACCAGAAAGCCAATTTAAATTTGAAACCGAAAGGTTCAGTGAAAACGTATACCTAGAAAGATCAAGATAGTTCAAGTTAGACAGATTCCCAAGATGAAGAGGGACAGTTCCACCAAATGATGAATAAGAGAGATCAAGGAAACTCAACTTATTGAGAGAACCAATGAAATTTGGGATGGGAATTCCTTGAAAATCATTGTTGCTCAGGTCCAAGTAATTTAGATATTTTAGATCAAGTAAAGAAGGAGATAACTCTCAACCCAATGTTAACTCCTTACAAAATACACCACTACCTGCTACCTGATTGCAAACAGGTTGGCTTTTGAGATCAAGTTTAATGACGTGACCTGTTTGATTGTTACAGCCCACTCCTAACCAGGTGCAGCAATCTTGGCCAACCCAAGAAGAAAGACCATTTGAAGGATCCTTAAGCCCTTCTTTAAATTTAAGAAGAGCTTGCCTCTCCATCTCAATGCAACCCACGGGTATTCCCAGCACTAGAATTGGACAATATAGCCTCAAGTGAAATTAATTTAGTTGACAAAAGAAGGAAATGGAAACTGAGAAATAGAAAGGTGGTTTTCAGGCTAGCCATTGTTCCTTGACACCTTACAAAGTTGAAGGTTTAGATGCTACTTATAAACATAAAACATGGAGATTGTCTATTTTAGATTTTTTTTTTTTTTTTTTTTCCGCTTTCCTTTGTATAATTTATTTATTTGGTATTTCATAAGTACAAGAAAACATACAAAATCATGCGGAGAAGAAATCTGGAGTTGACTCTATGTTAGGTATTTGAATACCAAAATAGATTTATCATGCGACCGGCCGGAATAAATTATATTAATTACTTGGTGTTGGTGGAAATCATGCACTTGGGATTTCTTTTGATTCTTATCGTGAATTCCTGGCCGGTATTTGTTTCTTTTGGACAAATAATAACTTGGATCGATCTGTTTTGATTATTTAACAGAGTGGATGTTTTATAAGGAAAATATTTGGAATTTCCTTTGCATGTAAAATCCATATATCTATCTTCCTGGTTCTAGGTCCCAATTAAATTTTCTGGTTGGAAAAAATTTGGCTCTAAATAAGTTTAAAGTTATTTTCGTTCAACCTATTATATTGCAATTGAAGAAATTATCTATGTATAGTTTTAATCACATGAATTTTTTAATGAGTCATGTGATTTGTTTAAATAATATACATAAATAATCTTATAATTTATCACGTTGGTTGAAAAATATAACTCCAAACATATTTAGAGTATAATTTTGTCTTTTCCGCGAAAAGTAAATTAATTAATCACTGAATGCACCCACCAAAAATTTTTATTAAGTACTTGCTTGAATGCTTGTTAGGTTGGAATTTAGGATAAGGATGGTTATTTATTGAGATTTCATAATTTAAAAAAAAAAAAATCTCTAACAAAAAATTGAGAATTATAATTTTCATGAAAATTCCAATTTCCATTAAATGAAAAACTCTAACCCACACTATGAAATATCAATTCTTACATATCGTATAAGTGAGAATAATAGAATTAATTTTTAAAAAATGTTTAATTTCTTCACACCTATAAAATTTTTATTGATGTTCAACGGTGCTTTTATCATTTTAAAAAATTATAAAAAATTGTCAAATTACTGATTCTGTTACTCTTTAATTACTAAATAATATAAGAATTTTTTTTTTTTTAAATTATGACTTATATATCATTAAAAGACTATTTTTATGACACAATTTAAATTAAAATTCTAAGCATATCTAAACAACAAATATAGATTTATCAAGCGGGCGGCCGAAAAAAAAAAAAAAAATCAATAGATTGTATTACGGAGGTTGAATTTATCATGCTTTCAATACATATGGAAATGATGATTTTAACTCCATCACACGTTATTTTAGCATAAGTATATTTCTTTTGAATACCAAAATAGATTTATCATGCGACTAGCCGGAAAAAATTATATTACGTGGTGTTGGTGGAAAACATGCACTTGGACTTTCGCATAAGTATATTTCCTTTGATTCTTATCGGGCATTCCTGGCCGTTATTTGTTTCTTTTAGAAAGGTAAAGAGCAACATCATAAGAACTCTTATTTAACAGAGAGGATGTTTTATAAGGAGAATATTTGCAATTCCCTTTGCATATAAAATCCATATATCTATCTCTTCCAGGTCCTAGCTAGGTCCCAATTAAATTTTCTTTGGCTTTAAATTAGTATAAAGTTATTTTGCTTCAATTTGCTAGTTACTACTATATTGTAATTGAAAAGATCATCGATGTATAGTTTTAATCACATAAATTTTTTTAATGAGTCATGTGATTTGTTTAAATAATATACATAAATAATCTTATAATTTGTCACGTAATTAGTTCAAAAAAATAGCTCTAAACAGATTTGGAGTATAATTTTTTCCTTTCTGCTAAGAGCAAATTAATCACGGAATGCACACTCCAAAACTTTTTATTAAATGAAAATTATTTTATTATTCAGCTTATTTTTGCTACTATTCATGAGCTCCACTGCACTTTTTAGTACTATTCATGGGCCCTTTTGTACTATTTCAACTAACTTTTACCTTTATCTACAGTACTTTCAACAATAATTTTTAAGTTTCAGTAAAATAAGCGGTATCCAAACACAAGTGCTTGTTTTTTACATAGGAATTTAGAATAAGAATAGTTAATTGTTGAGATTTCGTAAAAACAAAATATTGAGAATTATAATTTTCATGAAAATACCAATTTCCATTTAAATGAAAAACTCTAACCCAAACTATGAAATATCAATTCTTACATATATCATATGAGAAAGAAATACTTAAATTCATTTTTTTTTCTTAAAAATAATTGTATAGAATTAATTTCAAAACAAAAATGTTTAATTTATTCACACCTACAAAAATATTTAAAGGATGCTTTTATCATTTTTAAAAAATTATTAAAAAAATTGTCAAATTACTGATTCTGTTATTCTTTAGTTACTAAATGATATAAGAATATTTTTTTTAAAATTAAGACTTATATCATTAAAAGACTTTATTTTTATAATACAATTTAAATTAAAATTCTAAGCGTATCTAAACAACATAAATAAAAACTATCAGGAATTTAATTTTCATGAATTTAAATTATCAAGAGTTTATAATTATTTAGATTTAAAATTAATACGCCCTAAGGGGACCTTTGACTCTTAGCTGTTGGAAGAGTAAGGCAAATAGCTCTTAATTTATTTCACTTATAGTTAGTTAGAGTTGTTACCTGAAAATTAATATAGATTAAGAAGTTCACATTAAAGTAACAAAGAAGTGCCCCATGGGCATTGCAAGCAGCAAAATGAAATTATATTAAGAGAGATAGCCTGGTAGTCTGTCAACTCCCAATGCTCAATTTTGCACTTTTGTTTAATAAAAGTCAATCCATAAAAAATAAAATTAAAAATTATAGAGAGATTGCAGCAAATAATAATAATAATAACAATAATAAGGGTTCACATTAAAGTAACTAAGCAGTGCCCCATGGGCATTGCAAGCGACAAGATGAAATCTATATATCTATATATATATGTGGGGCCGGGGAGCTTATGATCCGGCCCACGCTCTATTAGGGCTCAGGGTCCATGCCGAGGAGGGTATGTGCCGAGGACAAATGGGGAAGGGCCGGTGTGTCTAGTGGAACAGCTGAGGATGACCCTGTCCTCAGAACTACAGGACTTCAAGGGGAATAGCAACGTCTCGATGATGGCTATCCCCAAAAAGCCCCCAGAAGGAGATACGAGTAGAATGGGACCCACGTTGGAGGTACGGTGCGAATTTGGTTCAGGATAAATACGTCCTCTCCGCATTAAATGCACCCACCAGCGTCCTGAGCGTGTTAATGAGAGAAGACGCCTGGTCAGAGTGACTTCGATCGCCGCAACTAACAGAAAGCAAGATGGGACAGTCGATGGGACGGGTACAGAAGTTAGCACCTGCCTGACCAACAAGTGAAGGGCTAAGATCAACCAAGAAGGGCTATATAATGTGAAGGTTAACGCACCAAAGAGGAGGCTGGGAAAAATGGTCAAAACCAGAGCCTCTCAGCCCACCTCTAGGAGAAAAACTCCCAGAGCGTACACGTTTTATTTATGCATGAACACCACGGAATACCACCAACTTGTGATCAAGGCCTAGCCTTTCAAACCCACGCTCTATAAATGATATTGTTTGGGCCTTTTTACGTGCGAACCCAGTATCGTTTTGGGTCGTTCCAAATCGTGTCCTTACAATTGGCGCCGTCTGTGGGAAAGGCTTGTGTGTTGGCACAGGCGGTAGGTCGAAACAATCCCCTTGTCACTTCTAAACAGCCGGTTGTATCGTTTTAGCGTAAAGTTCCACCAGGGGCTATGTTTCTTTATTAGGGGTTGCGCTTCATAGCGCCAGTAGCACAGATGGTTCTAGGGGCCTGGCCGAGGAGCTAATTCCCCGTAAACCAAGGTCTCGTGCCATAACCAAGAGGTTATTTCCCCCAACAAGTTTTGGACAGAACCAAGGTATTGCATGGTCCTCGGACTCAAACCTATGGGGAAACCAACTACTTATCACAATCAAGTTTTAGACAGAACCAAGGTATTGCATGGTCCTCGGACTCAAACCTATGGGGAAACCAACTACTTATCACAATCAAGTTTTGGACAGAACCAAGGTATTGCATGGTCCTCGGACTCAAACCTATGGGGAAACCAACTACTTATCAAAATCAAGTTTTGGACAGAACCAAGGTATTGCATGGTCCTCGGACTCAAACCTACGGGGAAACCAACTACTTTAAAGAAACCTAGATACTAAGCAGGACCTAACACTACACGTGACTACCTCCATTGAATGAGGATCAGACATGGGTTCAAAGCTCTATAGGTGCAGGTAAGCTAGTGTTTTGAAATATGATTCTAAATGTATCGCATGCACAACTATTCATACATGTTAAGATAATTAGTTCAAAATTCAGAAAGAATAGTAAGTATCGACAAGGGCAACTAACCAGTAACCAAAAGGAAAAAGGAAGAAAAGAATTTCATATACGTGTTCAACAAGTTCAAACTACTAGCAGATTACAAAGTTTTCAAAATGAAAAAGAAACAAGTTAATCGTTAAACTAAAAACAAATACGAAGCCTGGCCGGGGTTTTTACTTCTTTAACTTTGCATCGGCCACGTCCTGGGAAGGAGGAATGGGATCAGCTCCGGTGCCCTGGAGGACAGTCCCTTCTGGGGAAGGCTGAGCAGGATCAGTGTCGGTACTCTTGGGGACCACAGCAAGGGGAATCGTCTGTAGGGGCTGGGCAAGTATGGCTGGCTCCTCGGCGTTAGGCATCTGAGTGCCAGGCACGGGCTCAGCAACCTCTTTGGGTACCTCGGGATCCGTATACTGAGATGCTTCTATCACATCCTGAAGCTCTCCCTCTTTGAGCGGCTCCGCAGGAGAAGCGCCGACTCGTACGGTTTCCGATTGAGTGACCCCCTCCTCATGTTGGTCGCTCACAGCTGCAGAGCTGGTGGAGGTGGCCTCGCGGATGGCTGTAGGGTAGAATATGTTCTCCGCTTTCCACAAGTCAGATGAAGCATTCACCCCAGCCCGCTTCAAGGCCTCTTCCCAAACCTGGGAGCAGTAAAGCCTGCATACTCCAGGAATCTGGGCTTTAAGGATGGCTTGGGTTTCAGCTACCCCCGCATTATAACCATCATCCTCGGCCGTTTCCTTTGCAGTCTCAGCCTCGTTTCTGGCAAACTCGGCCTCTTGCTTGGCCCTTATGGCCTCGTCACGGGCATACTCCGCCACACCTATTTCATGCTCTGCCGTGGCCAGTCTTTTATTTAAGTCCTTAACTAGCTCTTTAGCTATTTGCAACTAATCCTCGGCATCTCGCAGACGTTTTGTTTGGTCCTCAGCTTGTTTTTGGGCGCTGGCTAAACCCGCCGAGGCGCTGTCCCTTGCTCGGATCGCCTCTGTTAGGGCAGTCTTGGTCTTGGCGAGGTCGTCCTCAGAAGCTTTGAGAGTCCGTGTGGCCACTAAGCGCTTGGAGCGTTCACTCTCGGCCGCCTTACTCTGATTGTTCACCTCTTCCTCCATCCTATAGGTGGCCTGGAGAGCCTGTCAAGGGAGATAAATACATCGCAAATGACAAACCGGGAGTGGGAGCTAACAAAGTTCTAGGTTTCAAGAGCCTTACCATGCCCAAGTACCTCTTCGTACTGAGAAGACCTCTTGCATCCTCATTTTCTTCAGCCCATCCATATCGGTGGGAAGCAGCATGGCTCTCCCTAGTGCGTCTGCCACATAACCACCCTCGCCATCTCCAAGGTCCCTCATGGACGCGGTCTCTAGCAATGGACCCCCGTGGAGCATTGGGGCGGGAAGCCAGGCGCTTGGCGAGGATTGGGCCTTGATCTCCTTCCCCTTGCTTTGGGAAGATTGGGACTCAGTTTCTTTACCCTTGCTTTAGTGCCCAATCTTCAGTTGTTTCGTACGAGGGGCTTCCTCCCTCTCCTTAGAAGGTTGGGATTTTCCCCCATCCATGGTTCCCTTGCCCTTGGGGCTCCTCTTTCTCTTTGAATCAGTGCCTTCCGGCCGAGGAGGCAGAGCTGTTTGGGAAGGAGCAGGAAGTTTGAGGCGGGGGGATTGTGGTTGTGACTTGGTGGAGGACGACCTAGTTTGGATGGACTAGGGCTGAGGTGGTGGGGGCGGAACATTAGATTACGGCGTTCCCTGCGCACCCTCCCCCTGTTGACCCTCGAGGAGTTCGAATAGGCTGGGCTGGGGCATTCTCTTGGATCCCATCTCGGCTTGCGAAGATGTGCCTACTGATGATAGTTCCGCCTTGGACAAAACTGGGTCACCTAAATCACCAGAAGGATCCTCGGATTGGCTGGTTAGGTCAAATACCCCAAACCCTTCCTCGGACCGATCTAACTCGCCTTCGTCCTCCGCTAGTTGGTGAGACGAGGAGGGTCCCACCGGTGGGATGCTCTCTGGGACAGATGGTATTTCGGAGATTAGAAATCCTGTCTCGACCACGGTGATTTTTGGAAGCTGAGGACGGTTGGCGCTGATCACGTGCCTAGGGTCGCCAAATGACTTCTGAACAGGAGGGTACCATCTCCGTCATTTACGAAAACCGCCGCTTGTAGAACAGTCTCCAAGTCCACCCGGTTAACTAAGTGAAAATGCCGCTTATAAGCGTGTGGATTATAAGCGTGTGGATCTACAAAAGAAAAAGTATATGCATGGTTAGTTACAGAGCCACATCAGATTAAAAATGGTGCAAAGGGTCAGCGCCCTTCCATTCCTTATACCCCACCTGGTTCTCCTTCTACCATGGGGCACGGATTGCCATCATGCCATTCACTGGAGACGATAAGGAAATCCTTGTTTAATCCCTTGTTGGAATCGGGAAGGCACTGGATTAGTCGAACCCTTTTGTCTCTCGTCTTCATGTAGAATGATTTCCCCTTCAAATTTTGGAGGTTATAGCACCAATTCACGTCATGGTGGGTCAATCTTAGCCCCATCTTTTCGTTTAATGCATCCACGCAACCCAAAATCCTAAACATGTTGCCGGCGCACTGGGTGGGGGCTAACCGAAAGTGCCTGAGGTAACCCCTCGTTACCGGCCCCATAGGGATTCTCATACCCCCCTCTACAAAAGCGAGGACGGGAATTACTACCTCACCCGTTTCTCTCTTATAGTGCCACTCCCCCATCTTACAATGCCTCAGACTTACGTTGGGAGGAATTTTGTAATTGGCGATGAACTTGTTCATCGCCTCTTCAGTATCGACTAATTTTCTTAGTCTCGATTTAACCATTTCTATGATTTACTAAACAAACTCAACCAGCAACAGGAGAAGGAAAGGAACCAGAGAAAAGATAAACCCAGAAAAGAGAAAAAAACGAGTTAATGGAGACAGGGAACTTACATAAAAGAGGAAAGACGCTTCGGACAGGCTTTTTGTGCTGGAGATAGACTTGAGTTTGGGCAAAAGTTCAGATGAACCCAAGGTATACGCGCTGGAACTCTTAAGTGCAAAACTGAAGAGGCAGACCCATTCCAAAAAGTCATTTATACTTTCTAGGGTAACTACACAAGTTTTCCCGCCCATAAAGACCAAGGAATTACCACCGTTTGATTTTCATCATGCCGTTGAACGTGGGAAACACAGAGCCACCCGCATTTAATGAGGCC
The DNA here is from genome assembly GCA_028535165.1 of Quercus tomentella. Taxonomy (NCBI): domain Eukaryota; kingdom Viridiplantae; phylum Streptophyta; class Magnoliopsida; order Fagales; family Fagaceae; genus Quercus; species Quercus tomentella. The sequence goes on along the minus strand of JAPQVY010000089.1, from coordinate 47,317,924 downwards.
ACGTCTCACCTTCCAACTGCACTAGGAACGTGTCTCGGGCAAATGAAAAGTCTTGGGAACCAATAAGTGACAAGGATTGACAGGCATTGACAGATATCTGATGTCATCAAAAGCCTCCTATCCGTCCGAAGAGTCGGATAGCAGGATTTTGAGGGGCTATTGTGGGGCCGAGGAGCTTATGATCCGGCCCACGCTCTATTAGGGCTCAGGGTCCATGCCGAGGAGGGTATGTGCCGAGGACAAATGGGGAAGGGCCGGTGTGTCTAGTGGAACAGCCGAGGATGACCCTGTCCTCAGCACTACAGGACTTCAAGGGGAATAGCAACGTCTCGATGATGGCTATCCCCAAAAAGCCCCTAGAAGGAGATACGAGTAAAATGGGACCCACGTTGGAGGTACGGTGCGAAATTGGTTCAGGATAAATACGTCCTCTCCGCATTAAATGCACCCACCAGCGTCTTGAGCGTGTTAATGAGAGAAGACGCCTGGTCAGAGTGACTTCGATCGTCGCAACTAACAGAAAGCAAGATGGGACAGTCGATGGGACGGGTACAGAAGTTAGCACCTGCCTGAACAACAAGTAGAGGGCTAAGATCAACCAAGAAGGGCTATATAATGTGAAGGTTAACGCACCAAAGAGGAGGCTAGGAAAAATGGCCAAAACCAGAGCCTCTCAGCCCACCTCTAGGAAAAAAACTCTCAAAGCGTACACGTTTTATTTATGCATGAACACCACGGAATACCACCGACTTGTGATCAAGGCCTAACCTTTCAAACCCACGCTCTATAAATGATATTGTTTGGGCCTTTTTACATGCGAACCCAATATCGTTTTAGGTCGTTCCAAATCGTATCCTTACAATATAATAATAGATGAAGCTGAGAAAAACTCAAATTAGAATTCTAAATTAGAGTTCCAATTTTGCACTATGGGTCCTAAATTATTTATTCTTAAACAGTTTTATTTCTTAATTTTAGAATCAAATATGGAACCGCATCATAAATATTCATTCAAGTGAGTTATTAAATACAAAAATCAAAGAGTTTAGAATAAATGAATCGTAAAAAAAAAAAAAAAAGTGCTTCGCAATAATTTTAAAAAAATGGAAAATTAACATTTTATTCCTAATAATATCCTTACAAATTTTTTTAAAGAGTTAACAAAATATAAAAATGACTATCAATAGTATTTAAATTATATACATAGGAATTATATTATGCATCTTATTGTATATTTTTAAATGTATCCATGCATATGCATGGGGTTACAAGCTAGTGTATATATATATATATATATATATATATATATATATATATATATATATTAATAGGCAAAGCTGAGAGAAAATTCAATTAAATTTTAAATCGAAATTCAATTAGAGTCTAATTTTGCACAACGTGCCTCATCTAATCTAAGTTTTTAAATTTTTGTTCCAAGTGAGTTAATTCAGTGTAAAAATTGAATTTCAATTAAAGTTTAATTTTGCGCCACATGTTCCCTCTAATCTAATTTTTTTTAATTTTTGTGCCAAATGAATTAATTTAATGTAGAAAATGAGAAATTCAATATAAATAAACTATAAAAACACATAATCATATATAATGGGAAATTTATTTATGGAATATAATTTAGAATTCAATTAAAAAATATGATAAGCCAAGATTTTAATAGAAAATTTAAATATAAAATAAAATTTGAACTTAATTATATATATATATATATATATATATATAAACAATCACATGTAATGTATGGTTTAAAAAAAATATAAGCTAATACCATGTATAATTTGAACTTCTTCTAAAAAAAATGTATAATTTGAACTGTATAAGAATTGTATTCGTGCTTATGCACGGAGTTACACACTAGTTATATTAAGAGAGATAGTTCGGTAGTCTATCAACTCCCAATGCTCAATTCTGCACTTTTTTTTAATAAAAGTCAATCCATGAAAAAAAAAAAAAAAAAAAAAAAAAGAAGTAGAAGAGAGAGAGAGATTGCAGCAAATAATAATAATTACAATAATAATGATACATTTAAGAACCCTTAAAGCATTCACATCAAATGTGCCAAAAATTTAGCTTTTAACACCTCAAAAGCTATTTTATCTATTTTACCACTCCACTTTACAATAGACTTTACATCAAATCTTCTATTTTTACATGCAATCCATTAAAATAATATAAACAACCCAACATATTAAATTATTAATTTCTCTATAACCTTTCTGTCTCTCACTTCTCTCTCTTCCTCTCCAACCCATGAAAATAAATGAATTAAATAATAGTAGCGCAACATGCTACAATGGTCGACTATTAGTAGTTGATCACAGTAGCACATTGCTAAATTTTTTTAGCTTTAGCACCTTTGATATAGCATGTATTTTGGTGTTTGAAGTGCTAAAAATAGATTTTTAGTGGTTTTACAACCACCACTGTGAATGCTCTAATTATATAAGTTAAAGATTGATAAACTCTCAATTGAGAGAGAGAACTTATTGATTCATGCTTATAAATTTTTGGAAATTTTTTTTTCTTATTTGATGCATACTTCTTCATTTTTTAACTTATGAGAAAGACTAATAAAGATTTAGTCTTTGGAAATTGTCATGTAAAAAATTAATGTGTTTTCATCTTAAAAATAAAAAAATAAGACAAAAAGACTTGCTCATTTTTAAGTAAAAATATTGTTAACATAATTTTTTTTTTTCCCAATATGAGACTAGTTTTATTGTAAGAAAGACTTCAGATAATTTGATTATTAGGATAATGAAAATTAGAATCTTGGATGTCTTTATTGAAAACATTAAAATGTGTCAGTTGAGCTACAAGACTCTTCACTTGTTGAAAGTCCTATATTGGAAAAATAAAATGAACTCTATATTTCTTTCTCTACGAATACACTTGTCCAAAGTCCCAATAAAGGAGAATGTTATGCTTGTTGTCTTTAAAGAAGAAACATTCATTGTCGTCTTCATCTTCTCTCTGTTTTAAAATTCTCTCACAAGCTCTTCTTCTTCAACAGTTCAATCAATACCTATGTCTTCTCTCACAAAGCTCAACTTCGACGTGATTCATGCAATCATGTGAGGCTGAATTGATGTTTATTTTATGTACTTAAAAGATCATATTGGAGCGTGAATTCTAGCCCAAACCTTCTTAATCTACACACGCGAGCACTGAGAGAGAGAGATTAAAAAAAAAAAATGAAATATTGAGCTAAAATATCTCAATTCATGTATTGTGCTATTGTTCATAAATTACTTTTTGTCTAAAGGCTATTGAACTTCACGGAAAAGTGTTTTAATAAAGTTTCGCTATGTTGAGCCTAATGTGAGTGCTCTAAGTAGGGACAAAGGAAGAACTTTGAGTTAGGGGAGGTGGTTTTACTATTGACTGTGTGCAGCAGATTCAACCTCTGACTTTGCTACTACTTAGCTGCTAATATTTTTTTTTTTTTTTTTTTGTGTGTGTGGGTAGGAACAAAATTATTTTTTTTTAGAATTTTTTAAAGGGCATGGTTGTTTATTTTGGATAAAATTGGTTAATTGAGCTTAATTTTTTTTAGTTTTACTATTGGTAATTTTTGTGGTTGAGCTATTTTTTTGGGCTCATATATTTTGTTTTAGATTTTAGATCTATAAATTTTTTTATGGTCACTAAATTGAGGAAAATGCTAGAACTACAAGTTTTTTTATAAATTACTGATATGATAAGTAGTTATTAGTAAGTAGAAAACTGATGTGAGTGGTGGGCCCATTATGCGAACCAATAAGAATTTGCTACCAAAACAGTTTGTAAAAATGTTATAAAAAAGTTTGTGAGTATAGTATTATGCTTAAAAAAAAAGAATTAATGATATTGTTTAAGGAAAAAATATATATAATTTTATATAACAAAATTGCTAAAATTAATACACATATATATAATAATATTTTAAAAAAAAAAAAAATTGGGGGGCCATTGCCCCCCGGTCCAATGATAGTTCCGTCCATGGCTCTAAGTGGTGAAGGATTTCATTGTAGAACGTAAAGTTGTCTTCACTATCAGGCAAGAAGAAAACAACATCAATCCCAAATGGCATCATGGTAGTTTTTGTGAGGATCATGATTTAAGGAACTGGTGACAACCATATATCCAATGAACTTGACTCAAGTCTTTAGAGGAGAAAATGCAAATACCAAAGTTGTAATAATGGTCAATTTTGGTATCAACAGTATAGGAACATGCACTTTTTCTTCACAAACATTTCTAATCGAAAATTAAATTTGATGGAAATCTTAGTGTGCAAATTGTTTATTACCCATAGTTAAGGAGGGAAATAGCTAAATTTTTTAGTTTTGGGTGACAACTACATCATAGTTAGGGAAACTACAATTTTCAATTTTTGTGTAATTTGTTTAATTAATTTAATGCAAAAATATAAAATTTACCCTCTAAGCTTGAGCAAAATTCATTTCAATCCTCTAAATTTACTTTCGTTCAATTAAGTTTTCTAAGTTTCAAATTTGTTCAATTAATACTTTCCATCCACTTCTAGTTATAACCGTTATTTGTCCAAATTTTATTTTTCTTTTTTTTAAGTACTTGTTTTTTTTTAAAAAATTAAATAAATGATATTTTGAAAAAAAAAAAAAAAAGAACAGACCAGGTTGCCTAGATCAGCGTGAATGAAGCAACACTATCGGCAACACAACCCAATTAGCAACACAATCACTTTTGATTATGTTTTCTTACAATCTTTTTTACCTCTACAGGTGCTGTACTGGTTCAAACTTCTAAGAGCACAGAATTGTACTTTGAGAACCGAGACAAAGAAAAATGGGTTAAAAAATTTATGGAGGCCAGTATAACTCTCTTCTTCAATCTTTCTTTGTTAACCATATTTAATTAGTAGAGTTGCGCTTACCTTTCACTTCAATATGTAGGACCCTACATTGGATATTAGAGCAGCTATAGAAGTGATTGGATAAAACATAGCTGCAGCAACTCAGTTAGCAACAATCTCTTTAACTCTGTGCGCTCTCATTGGAGCTTGGACCACATAGATTACTTGTTAACATGTTTAGTGTTGTAGGCTTTAGGCCCACCTAGATTACTTGTATAGCACACATACTTGTACTACACTCTTACTTATACTACACACATCTGTCTCCTATATAAAGGTACTCATGTATATTCTTTTATTGTGAAATACAATACTATTGAATTCAGTATTTCTAACATGGTATCAGAGCCAAGTTCTGACCTTTTCTTAGCATTCTTGTCTTTACTGGCATTACTCCATTCTCAATATCGCATCCGCTGTCACAGCAACCGCCGCAACCTTTCGCCATTGAACCTCCAACGTCTTCCAACCGTCATCCTTGAGTTCCGAACCTGCAACTGCCGCCGTTGAGGAGTTCCACACCGCAAAGACCACTACTCTTTTCATCACCGCCGCGAATATTGCTCCGATTAATTTTCTGCAAGTACCACTAAGATCGTCTTGCGCTGATCTACACACTCGTGGAAGCCTAGAAGCCATTGAAGACCGCACGCACCCCCATGCACCGCTCAAGAGTTCTGTGTTGCAACTCACGCGCCGTCAACTGCTCCAAGCTGACGTCACCCGTGACATCAGCAGTGCCACGTCAGCGCCATGTCATCTTGCTAACGTCATCACCTTTGACCATTGATCGAGTGGACCATTGACTTTGACTGACCGTTGGAGGGGAATAAAAATTACTTATCTTAATCTCAAGCTATGCGCTGTTTTCTTAAAGGTCGCATGCTCTAGCAATATTGTACTAGTGCAATCACTATTACTGTCAATGGGGCAAGTGAAGAAGATGCTGCCTTCCTCAGTCGCATGATTGAATGGGATTGGGATAGTCACAACCACACGATCCTCACATGGATTCGGAACACTTCCATTTCCTCCATCTCCAATCTGTTAGTCCGCTTTGATGATGCAAAATCGACATGGGATATGTTGGCCAAAAGATACTCCACTACTCACGGATCCATGAAATATCAGTTAGCGGTTGAATTGCATCAACTCAAGCAAGAACCAAGGCAATCCATCAATGACTACTATGATCAGCTTCGCTTCATTTGGGACCCAATTGACCTTTCTAATCCAACTTGGGCGTGCTCAAAGGATGCTCAGCAATATGCTACCATTAGATATGAATTTCGTCTCTATGAATTCCCAATGTCACTTCACAAGGACTATGAGCCCATCCAAGATCAACTTCTTAATCACAATCCTCATCCTTCTCTTGATATTGCTATAAACGAGTTGGTTGGAGAAGAAGCTCGTCTTGCAACCCTTCAAGCCCAGAATAAGCTTAATGTTCTGGCCATTGCTCCTTCTGCTCCACCCATAGAGCAACCTCCGCAATCAGGGTTTGATTCCTCTGGCTCTAGCAATTGTCGCATGCAGACCAACAAAAAGTTCTGCAACTATTACAAGTGTCCTGGCCACACTATTGAGACTTGTTACCATCGCAACAAATCTACTGCTGTTGTTGCTAAAACTGAGTGTAACGACCTAAGGAAAAGCGCTAGCCACATCTGCGCTATACCTCAAAAGGACTAGTCACAATTGAGGCTCCTTGTAGTTATTAATAAAGCTCAGTTCAACCCACTAAATACCCGATGTGGGACTCATTACACACCCACACACATCACACAATCAATCAAATTGGGGTATCACAATCTCCCCCACTTAAATCCCTAACGTCCTCGTTAGGGCCCACTTTGTGGGGTAGTGTCTCTGAGCCCACACGAGATTACCGGGCCGGCTCTGATACCATATGTAACGACCCAAGGAAAAGCGCTAGCCACATCTGCGCTATACCTCAAAAGGACTAGTCACAATTGAGGCTCCTTGTAGTTGTTAATAAAACTCAGTTCAACCCAGTAAATACCCGATGTGGGACTCATTACACACCCACACACATCACACAATCAATCAAATTGGGGTATCACACTGAGTCTACTTCGCTGAAATGCCTTCCATTTCAGCTAAGTCTCAGTCTTCTGAATCCACTATCAACCTCTCCCCCACTGAACTACAAGACATCATAGCTCAGGCTGTTCGTATAGCTGGTAATGCATCTCTTATCTCACTGTTACTCGTCCAGACATCTCCTATGTTGTTCATCAGGTGAGCCAGTATCTGTCTGCTCCACATTCGTATAGCTGGTAATGCATCTCTTATCTCACTGTTACTCGTCCAGACATCTCCTATACTGTTCATCAGGTGAGCCAGTATCTGTCTGCTCCACGTTCAACTCACTACGCTACTGTTCTGTGCATTCTTCGATACTTGAAGGGCACTCTCTTCCATGACCTTTTCTACTTAACTCAGTCTCCTCTTGTTCTCTATGCATTCTCTAATACTAATTGGGTAGGAAATCCCATTGATCGCAGGTCCACCACTAGTTATTACTTTCTCCTTAGTTCTTCTTTGATTTCTTGGCAAAGCAAGAAACAGACCCTTATAGCCTGCTCCAATACTGAAGCAGAATATCGTGCCCTTACTTATACTACATCTAAGCTCCTTTGGCTACGATAGCTTCTTCATATTGCTCACAATGATGTCTTCCATGAAAGGACTAAACACATCGAGATTGATTGTCATTTTATCTGTTATCATCTTGTCCATGGTGCTCTTAAGCTCTTCTCAATCTCCTCCAAAGATCAACTTGCAGATATCTTCACCAAGTCACAACCTAAGGGACGCCTTTGTGATTTGGTTGACAACCTCAAGTTGGTCTCACACCCACCTTGAGTTTGAGGGGGGCTGTTAACGTGTTTTAGTGTTATGGGCTTCAGTCCCACCTAGATTACTTATATAGCACACATGCTTGTACTACACTCTTACTTGTACTGCACACATCTGCCTTCTATATAAAGGCACTGATGTATATTCTTTTATTGTGAAATACAATACTATTGAATTCAGTATTTCTAACACAACCATTAGCATCAAATCCATATGATTCCTAACCTACTTCCTCCTAGCTTTTTCAGGCTTTGTTCAATCAGTAAGGTATCTTAATTATGCAAACTATCTAATGAGCACTCGAGGCAGTGGCAAGGATAATTTCAAAGCTTTGGTGAAGAAAATTAGAAGGGCTGGTGAATGCTGGTTATTTGGGCTTAGAGCACTCTATTTTGCTCTAATTTTTCTGCTATGGGTTTTTTATCCGATTCCCATGTTTATTACCTCCTTCATCCTGGTGATAATCCTCTATTTTCATGATACTAATACTAAAGACTGTGATAATTAAGAAGATAATTAGCAAGCGAATGTCTAAGGTAACTTTCGCCATTCCATTATGAGGGTTAAATTCAAATTATGGTCTTAAAGATTTTAGATTGTCGTTTTGTATTTTAAGTTGTTGAGTGTGCCTGGAGGTGTTTCAGGCCTTAAAATTTGTTTTCTTTCTCAAGATTATGTTGCAGATACCAGCTACAGCCTGCAGGCTTGTACTATTTTTTTTTTTTTTACTCTCTTCTAGGAAAAAATATTTTATATCAAATATTACCACGTCATCTAAATCAAAACCCAATAAATGATAAATATGTGCAAAAATAATTAACCATTAACACATATCTTTCAATTATTGATAATTTAGTTATTTTTTACTAACATATCTCACACTTACTAAATTTTGAGGAAAAAATATTTTTTACTGATCTTGTAATCCCAACCAATAGAAAGAAGACACCTCATGAAAAGTGAATGACATCATCTTAGCTGCCACATCATTCTAACACACCCACAAATTTTAACATCATTAGTCCTATCCATTAACTTGTTTTGCAAATTTACACTCAAAAAAAAAAAAAAAACTCGTTTGCAAATTTCAAAATTTCATTTGGGAATTGGGCGAGTCGGTGAGAGATTTCAAAAGGTAAAAGCTTTCAAAATTCATTATTTTGAAATTTCTATTTTTTTTTCTCTCTCTGATGGTCCATCTCCATGTTCATCATCATCACTATTTGCTACTGCTTTCGTCCACCACAACGTTGGCAACACTTCTTCTCTATTTCTACTTCATCTGTTCCTGCCCAGGCCTACAGATATCTCATGGCTAGATGATAACTCTTTTAGTTTTTTTACTTGGTAAATTCGAACTCTTTTATTTTTTTTATTTTTTATTTTTTCATTCTTAGCTCAATATTATCTGGGTTAAGTTCCTGTTGCCTTACTTTTCCTTTATATTAAATGGGTCAAGCCGATTCTCAAAAAAAAAAAAAAAATGGGTCAAGCCTTAATGGTGTTCCTTTAGTGGCACTTTGCTGGAATCTTAGGTTCTGTAATACATGAACATGCGTTTCAAATTAGATTTATAGTTTAACTTTATCGATTGTTAAATATGAGTAATAGTTTTGTTTTTGTTTCCTATAAAATAAAATATTAAAAAAAAACAAAAACAAAAACAAAACAATACAAAACAAAACAAAAAAAATGTTTTATTTTTTGTTAGATTTGATTTGATCAGATAACTTTTGAGAGTGGTTGGGATCAAAAGTGCTTGATTTAGGCAAAGTGTCAATGTTCCAATTTTTTTTTTTTTTAATTTTTTTTGGTGGCATAGAAAGTGTTTGTTGAAATGCCTCATAGAGTTCTGGTTTGTCTGAACTTGTTATGGCTTTGTATCCATGTCTATGTGATTCTGCTATTTTTATTTTTGTGAAATCCGGTGTTGAAGCTGTCTCTAAGTGTAACAAATTTGCCATGCAACAACTGCATTATTTTGTATCTTTTCTTTTTCAGTTAGTCAGTCCATGACCTCAAAGTTTGATAGTGGAGTTAAAGTGTCATATAAGCATGCCATGAGTTTCAGCTGCTAAACTTGTAATAACTCTTTGACAATTTTGATTACTTTGTTTCATGTATGATAGAAACTTAGGTGGACTTATTCTAAATTCATGTGCAAGTTTTTGGTAATTTCATTGTTACTTTTGCCTACTATGGATGCACATCCATCTCTTAGGGGATTTTGTAAGTCATGTCCAAGTATAGTTCATTGTCACTCATGAGCTTATTTATGAACATCATAATTGACATTTTATAAAATTAGTAGTATTATGATTATTTTCAAGTCTATATGCAAACAATTAAGGGAAAATTTTGATTACAAGTATGAGAGATACTGATTGGCTTTCATTGGTTGCTCTATGTGGCTTTCTACTATGGTGCTTATCTTAATCGCAATTAGAGGTTCACAATTCTAGAATCAATTACAACAAGAAGCACATGCACCATTAATGCATAAGCATCTTGATGCAGGAGCACAACCAAAATAATTCTTAGGATTTATTTTTTAATTTTGTTCTTTTAGTTTCCTCCTTATTTTCCTGCATCACATATCTTGTTTAATTCCATTAGTTTTGATATGACATGATGTCACACAATATTTTTAGCAACCATGCACAATTCTTTTTAATTGATGATTGTGAATTTTTACTTGCAGATAGGATTAGCATTGAAGCCCAAATTAGAACAATTGAAGTTACCCTACGAATGACTATGGGAGAAAAAGTAAGGTTGCATGAGTTGAGGAGATTTTTTTTTATATAGAATATTTAAGTTTATTTATCATATACAATGATGAGGTCAATTTGAATGTAAATGGGGGAGGATGGGGAGACTTTTTTTTCCCCTGAATTTTAACTCTCCAAACTCTCTTGTTAGTTTTACGAGTTTTTTAATTTTTTGAGCTCTTCTTTATATCATCATAATAAAGGGAAAAGATTGTATCATGTATGAGTTTTTTTTTTTTTTTTGAGCTCTTTTTTATCATGGTAGAGGGAAAGGAGATGTTGATTGTAAATGACTAATAGAAAGGAAGTGCAAAAATGTTGGTGAACTTTTTTAACGTTACTTTTGCATGTTATGTTTCTATTTTAATCTACTTCTTTGAATCAAGTTCTTCATAGTATGGAAAAATTATTTTGTACATCCAATGTATTACAAATTCTTGCATAAATTTTTAGGTCTCATGTGAAGTGTTTGGTTGATCAAAAAATGAACAAAATTTGTAAAAAAATAGATCTCAGTAATTTTATTTTTTGTAGTTTATCTGTAGTAGGTTGTATTAGCAATGATGGGACCAAACTTGCACTCCAATGGCATTGGCATTGTTGAGTGGTTGTGATTGCAGTTTATATGGGTATTGATTAACTAGACTTTTTAAAAATCTAAAACCAGCCCATATGAAACTGATAGCCACTGCTTGTGATAACTTTACTGGTTTTTGCTTGGTTAAGGAATTCATAAATCATGAATTTTCTTTGAGCAATCTAACATAATATCAAATACATTCTATTTGAGATGAATAATTCATACATCCAGTAAACATCAACCTGACATAGAGATAGAGGACTAATTGATACAACATCAACTTGATAATATCCAAGAACAAATGATAAACTAATAACTCAATCTGAAAAATCTACCTATTGGCTAAATTCTAATTCTAATAGACTACTAACAGCTCCCTTGGATAAAGGAACACTCATGCTTATCCACGTTGCTTGAAATTTGCTTCTTATGTTGCTGCTGCAAGATATTCATACTATTTAGCTAGCCTAGAGTCCCCTTGTTATATGGTGATGCTTATTTGAATCATAACTGAAGCCAGCCACTTTGTCCAACAACTTCGCTTAAATTGGTCAGGAATGGATTGCCATTACTAGAGTAAAGTAGATTGAGAGGTATAGTGCAGTAGCTGCATGTCTTCAGACTCTGCATCCATGTTGAAGCAACCAACATCAATTTTAACTATAAAAATTATCCACAGGCCGCTATTAAAATCACAAAACAAAGAGAAGTTGCACTTCACAACGTTATATAACCAGGGTGGCATTATGGCATCTTGCAAATTAATCCATTGTGTTCCTCATAGCATTAGAGAGTATAAATAAAGTCTCTAAGAAGATCTATAGCATAAAACGCAATCATAATCAAAATGACAAAAGAAAAGTGAAATATTGTAATTTTTTTTACATGATATAGGACAAAAATTTTCATAAACTTATTTCAGTTTGAGAATTAAACCATTCAATACACCAGATTTAACACCTAAACCCAAAAAAAAAAAAAAAAAAAAAAAAAAAAAGGAACCACATAAACATGGATACAAAGCCATAACAAGTTCAGACAAACCAAAACTCTATGAGGCATTTCAACAAACACTTTCTATGCCACCAAAAATAATAATAATAATAAAAATTGGGACATTGACGCTTTGCCTAAATCAAGCACTTTTGATCCCAACCACCCTCAAAAGTTATCTGATCAAATCAAATCCAATAAAAACTAAAACTTTTTTTTTTTGTTTTTTTTTTTATAGGAAACAAAAACAAAACTATTACTCATATTTAACAATCGATAAAGTTAAACTATAAATCAGATCTGAAACCCATGTCATGTATTACAGAACCTAAGATTCCAACAAAGTGCCACAAAAGGAACACCATTAAGGCTTGACCCATTTAATATAAAAGAAAAGTAAGGCAATAGGAACTTGACCCAGATAATATTGAGCTAAAAAGGAAAAATAAAATAAAAGAGTTTGAATTTACCATAAAAAAAAAAAAAAATTAAAAGAGTTATCTAGCCATGAGATATCTGTAGGCCTAGGCAGGACAGATGAAGTAGAAATAGAGAAGAAGTGTTGCCAACGTTGTGGTGGAAGAAAGTAGTAGCAAATAGTGATGATGATGAACATGGAGATGGACCATCAGAGAGAGAGAGAGAGAGAATTTTCAAAATAATTAATTTTGAAAGCTTTTACCTTCTGAAATCTCTCACCGACCCGCCAAATTCCCATATGAAATTTTGAAATTTCCAAATGAGTTAACGGACAAGACTAACGATGTTAAAATCTATTGGTACGTTTGGATGATATTGCAGCTAAGCTGATGTCATTCATTTTTCATGATGCGTCTTCTTTCTATTGGCTGGGACTACCAGGCCAGCAAGCTGACCTTGTAGGATCTTCTAGTCCTAAACTACCTAATAACTTCCCGAATTTTGATGCCGTTGACATAGTATCATTTGATATCAAATACCTTCTTCTTGTAAAAAGTACCTGACTTTAGTAATTTGTATAGAGATTTAGGCCATGACTGTGAGAAGGTAAATTCACATGTAGCAAAACTGAAATCCAACATCACTGGAGGAAATTAGATTTGATCGTCTCCAATGAGGGACACCAATGCTTCTATGCAAATTACTAAAGTCATTGACTCACAATGCATTCCAAGTGGGAACATAGCAAAGGATCAAACCACCTCTCTTTTGGCCTCATCATTGTTAAAAATTAAAACTATAAAAGCACCCTCTCCTAGCAATGATGAGACCATATTTTACCCAACACTCCAGCCATGACAACCAGCATGATCGACCTCGTCACCCATCGATGCCACACCCACTACACACTTCGATTAACCATATTTTCTTTTCTTTTTCTTTTCAAAAAAAAAATTTATTATTTTTTTGAATTCTTAATTAAAATTTTTTTTTAGAAAATTCAAAATTAAATATTTTACGACAAGTAGTTAACATAAGTGGATGGAAGACCTTAAAGAGTGAGTTTTGTATTTTACTCAAATTTAAAGGGTGAGTTTTGTATAAGATTCCCCTCTTTCAACTGGACTTTTATGTGTTTCAAAAATTTCCTCATTAATGAAGGATAACTTCATTTAAAAATAGGGTCATAAATGTTAAATAACAAATTTTATTTTGAATTCAAAAAGAGAACTCCTAAAATTTATGATTTTTTTCCCTTCACGTTCAAAAAAGAAATTATAGTTACTGCTTATCTCTAAAATTTATCATTTTTATTTGTTTGAAAAAAAATATATATATATATCATATTATATATAATAAAAGTTGGGCTTAGACGCCGTGGTTGCGCCAAGTGGCGGCACCAAATTGTAGAAATTTTCTTAAATTTTTAGATTTTAAGAATAGATATATACATATTTTTTAGATAAATATGACAAATCAGGTAAAAGAAAGTAGTATTTGATTTACAACTATAACAGTTATGTCTATCTAAAATGTTATCAACAAACCCTAAAATCAAAAAATAGATATATATTTTTTTGTCCTTATCTTTTTCTCCTATAATTTCTAAGTTGATAAAAATTTTAACTTTTATGAATTATCAATAATTTTTACTCTCCTTTCTGTCTCCAAGTTTATCAACAACTTTAGATTAGATCATAAAGAATTATTTGATGGAGGCTTATCAACCTGAAATGCTAAAATCATATTTATCTCCAAGAATAATTCAATGAAGGCTAATCAATCTGAAATGTTAAAATCATAAATATCTCCAAATATATCTAGAACTCTTCTATTGCTAGAATTATTCTGAAACTAGAAAACCAAGTTATCTATTTCTATTTAGAAAACTAACGGAGGCTTTTGCATTAGAAGTAGAAATCTATTTCGCCCAAGAGGAGCAAGAAGCACATTGCTTTTTCAAGCGGTCAAACCAACGAATCAATTGGGCCTCTTGGACACATGATACAGAACATCTTTCATGGCTTGCCATGGTTTCAATCTTAGAAAACAATCAGGTGGCACATGAACTTGCCTAGCTTCAGTCATCTATTATATGTATTTTGTTGCAGTTTTTTCAAAGCCTTTTGTACTCTACCTAATCTTTTGAAGTTTGTGCATATATTGTTGATTTTTTTCTCTTGGTCACTTCTTTTATACTCTTTGTATGGATCCCATGCAAGCATGCATAAAATTAAAGTTTAATTTTGCGGTTAGAAGGTTTAGATTTATTTTCTTTATGTGGTGCTCATTACAAGGAATTTTTTTTTTTTTTTTTAATTCCAGCTATTAAATCAATTCTAAAAGTTTACCCTAATGCTTTGACAATGTTTTAGATAGACACAAATTTTAATTGTTATTATCAACTTTTTTATATATGCACTGTGAGGTCCTATAAAACATATCACAGATGGGGCACATCAGTGAAGATGCAAAGATGGTTGTAACAAGTTTGATAGATTGGAGTTTTCAGCACACATTCTTGCACAGTATTCACAACACTTGGATTGTTTTAGAGCTTAATTAAAAGATATAATAGATTGTATTGCCCATAATGTTAACTAGGAAGCTACTGCATTTGTTTTAACGGTCTACTATTCTCTTTGTAGTTTAAGTTTTATTCTCTATTGTTTAGCATATTGTATCTCTTCGTAGTTAAAGCTTTATCACCCCTTTGAAAAAACTTATTTAGGTGAACTAGATAGCAAATATCATAGTAAGCAGGTTTTTTTTTTTTTTTTTTGTGCTACTTATTTTGTTTTGATAATAATTACACAGAGAGGTTGAGATCAAATAATAGAGATTATTGTTCACAGGCCAAAAATGGCCTACTATTGAAAGGTATAACTTATTTTCAATGCTATATTTTCAATTGTGGATGAAAACTTATTACCAATGTCTTAACTCTTAGTTTTTCTCAACCAAAAAAAAAAAAAAAAAAAAACTTGAAGTATATATCTATATATATATATATACACACACATCCTCTTTGTTTATTATAATTTTTTGGTAGGGTGAAAATCACTCAAGTTTTGGTGTCTTCTCCCATGCTTTCAAGGACAAAAATTAAATTTTCATGTAAGTCTCTCTTCTTCAAATTCTTAAATGTTTATTAATTTAAATTGTTCTTAATTATTGAATTAATGCTTCCACTTAAATACGCTTTCAATCATTTTTTGGATAGTTTTTAATTACTAAATTTAAGGTTTTTCCATTTAAATATTACTTGATCCTTAAATTTTAGGTATCTCCTTTCATATTAGTTACAAGCTATCTACCATCTTCCATTCAATTATTTTATATATATATATATATATGCCTTTTATAATACATTAGTCTTACACAATATACATTCATTATATAACTTAAAAGTAAAATAATCATTTATTTTTATTATCTATTTTATAGTTTACATATGAATTTTGATTAAACCGTGCATTGCACGGGCATAATACTAGTATATATATATTTCTAAATTATAATAGATGCAAATTATTAACTTTTACCAAAAAAAAAAAAAAAAGCCTCTAAGCACGCGCATGGCGTGGGCACGTGCTCAGAAGTTAGTTTAACTAGTCACTAACCCGTGCGATACACGGGAAAATTAATAATTAAGTTCCAAAATAGTGTTATTTATTTATTTTTAAGATTGTTAAATAATACATGAGTATTTATCGAAGTTCAAATCTCTTAAAACACTACACCAATATGAGAAATTCGATTGTTGTGTTCTACCTAAGTACAAATTTAAAAACAACATCTAACTTTGTATTACGTATTTGTACCTTTAGTTAACAACCTCAAACTACTGGTAGGCATCCTACATCTATTATCAATTGCATCCTTTCTTTCATGAAATTTAAGGTCTCTATCATTTTTTTAAACATAATCCCTTCTATTATTTAGTCTGTTTGCAAAATTCTGGTAATCCTAGTTGTTTATTCCTTGTTCTTGTCATCATCAATTTGCTTTAAAAATCACATTTAGGAGTATCATTTGAAAAGTCATATATGGTGCAATTAATAAACAGTAGAAAGGGAGCACAACATGCAAACTCAAGAATGCTTTACATATCTTTAAATAAACTACATCCATTTAAATAAATAAATAAAAACATATTAAAAGAAAAACATTAAGGACCTTGAACTTTGTGAAATAAGGTTATAATGTTATTACATATAAAGTTATTCATTAGCCCTGTCTCAGTCTTGTGTGCACTGCAAGCAGTAGCTGGAGCATTTGAATCAACTGCAGTCTTTTCTTTTCAAGGCAACACTTGCAGCGGTACCCCACATTCCATCTTGCCTTTGGATGGTTGTCCTCAGAGGTTGCTATTAGAGATATTTGAAATCACGGTAGCAGCCATAGCCTATTGAGGTTACAGAGATAGAGAGAGGAGGAGTGCATTATCGGGTTCAAAGTTGTTCTAAGTTCAAACTAAGTAAAATATTTAACTAAAATACCGTGCTAAAAATAAAAATTAAAAATTAAAAATATTGTTGAGGTGTAAAATTGTGAAGACTCCAAAGCTGAGGTGACACACTCTTAAGAGGCCAACTTTTTATTAACATTTGAATTTACCTTGCAACTTTCTATTAACATGAAGCAAACAAACACAACCTATGTTAATATTTCTCACTAAGTGCTTTTGTAAGAATCTGCCAATAACTACCAAAACATCCTGGACTTTGCATCAATTCCTAGTACAATGCCAACAATTACCAATTATCACAATACAGCTAACACTAAGTACAATAGAAGCATAATGCATATTAGCATTTACAACAACAACAAAAAAAATTCACAAACAGCAGCACCAAGCCTTAGTATAGCAGCACACAGCAGCAATAATGTTAGTTTGAATACTGGAAAATGAAGATTAGCCTTATGACCATAGGAGCAACATAGAAAGCCTATTGACTAAAACCTTATCTTCTTTCCTTTTTTTTGGTAAGTGAAAAACTTTATCTTCTTTCTAAATCATTTTATTTCAAATTACTAAAGCTCACCCTTCCAAGGGTTCAAAAGAATGATGACAGTGAAGCATAAGCAGCTGTGAACAGTTGTCAGCCTAATTAAACCATCAACACAATAATTAGACTACAAATATGAGTTATATTAATAATTATTTTTTACAAAATTAAATCTAAAAAAAAAAAAAAAAAAAACCTAACAAATAACAAAACCTAAATAATATTTAACACAAATTTTTGTTGTTAAAAATACATGTACTGGTAGTGGTTCTTGCAGTATATGAAGGTGTCAAGAGGTAGGGTTGAAGGTGGGTGATGATTTGACATGGTAGTAGTTTGACAATCCTAGAATTCCTCTCTTAATCTCTCTCCATCCATCTCTGTGTGCACATTTACGATTACCTTTATTGGCTACAAAATCATAATAAGAAATTATATTAAAAAATTAATGAGATGGAAACAAACAAACAAACCCAATTAATTGAACAAATTCTAAGGTGGGATTAGACTATTATAATCCAAATCGACTTTTGAAACCAACAATACTCAAACTAAAGCAATTCAAATATAAACCAATTAGTAAAACTAAATAAAAGTTAAAACGATTCAAGAATATCTAATGCTATTAGTACTAAAATGGATTTAGTCGGAGAGAGAGAGAGTGACCTTCTTGGAGGAGTTGGCTAATTCCGTCATCAGGGAAGAGAAAGGCTCAAATGGGAGTGGAGACTGAGTATTGAGGAGACGGAAAGAACAACAACTCTGACTCTTGCTCGTCCACCGCTTACTCTCCGATATCCTTATACGTGTGTAAGAAGAATAAAAACAACTGTTGCGGCAATCGCAAGAGGTTAAGAAGTTTAAATCAGTTTTGGCCATTCATTGTATCTTTTGGATTGTGTCAAAGATGGGTATAATTTGATTAATAAATTATAAAATGAGAGAAGAGATCTGACCTTTGGAAATAAAGTATAGAGAGGCAGTGAGAGGGAGGAGAACAAATAGAAAGAGAGGGAGAAGAAATAAATGGTTTTTTTTTGGGGGGGGGGGGGGGGGGTGTGGGAAGAAGAAGAACTATGCAACTTGAGAAGTTTAAAAGACACGTTAGAGTCTAAAAAAATAAGCGCTTCACTTTTTTTTTTATTGTTAATGGTGAAAATATATTTGACATCAAAATATTCTGTAAAATAGCATTTTGGGACAATCTACAATCTGGCCTTACTATAAGTAAGGCCATGCAAAATAGCAAGGCATCAAAACCAACTACCCATAATGTCCTTCCCCCACCCCAAGAAGAATCCGACTAAATAGCAAGGAAAATTAATCACCAAGATTAACTCCTCTTACCATGAAAACAAAATTGAAGTCAGCAGAACTAAAATCTGAAAACCCTGACAAGAAAGCTTCTTCAAAGTATCTAGTATTCTCAAGCCCGGAAATAGAATAAAACAAAAGGCTAAATAATAAGCGCTTCACTTAATACCAAAAGACCCCGTTGTTCTATGTTATGGCAACATAGCAATGAAAAATAACCCACAATTTGCCCATTAGATTCAACAATCAATATATCATCTTGGATGACAGTAAAGTCTTAGGAAATATGCTTCAAAAATAGATATAGAAGAAGGAAAAACATAGCTCTACCTTTTCACTTTGCTATTGCTGGAATTTGTAGACAGCTTCTAAACTATATAGATTTGGTCTTTTGTTGTGCATAACAGAAAGCAGAAAATAATCTCGTGGGTTACTGAAGGAGGACATTGGAAAAGAAGCTGGGGTCTGCAACCAAACAAAGAATCAAACAAAACCCCTCAAAAATCTAGATGCTACTCTTAAAGAAGATTCGGATCAAACTAAAATACAAAATAAATAGAGACTAAACATGAAACCAAAGCTTGAGATAACCTAGAAACTTTAATTAAATCAAAAAAAAAAAAAAAACAATAATAATAAAGGTCTCATATTAATACAAATAGAGCATAAACTGAGAATTCTTATGATGGAGGACATCAAATACCGAAACTACACAATTAAAAATTTGCTAAAAACCCCTTTTTAAGGGCGTTGAACCAAAGGCCAACCATTCAACCATAGCAACCCAAAAAACCAAAAGTAGATCAAACCAACAGAATTCCCCAATTTCACTCCCCCTTACGAATAACAGAACAGATAAGTGGGAAAACAAAACTTGAAAATTAAAGTGACATGATTAAGTTTAAAAGATCACTAACCATTAATACTCAGATAGGATTTCATCTTCTAGGGGTTTTCCCTCATATCAATAAATAGAGAGGAAAAGGGGTATGAACTAAAATTCCTAAATTGACAACAAACCATAATTGAAGAGAATATTAGAAAAAGAAATTAATACCTTTGCTGTGATGAAATTAGAGTCTCTACATTTTGAAAAATTCCACTTCATCTCTGCAAAGAAATTGAATGATTTAAATCCAAAGAGACGAATTAAAATATATATATATATATATAAACAAAAACATTTAATAACTCACATAGAATCCTATTTTCTAAGCTCTAATTTCTGAATTTAAATCTAGAACCAAAGCCAACTGAAATTGTAAAATTTGAAAACGTATAACAAATCTAATTTACCTTTTAGATTTGTTTTAAAAAAAAAAAAAAAAATCAGAGAAAGAATGGGAACCCATCGGAGGTGTTGTTTATGGGTGGAGGAAGTTTTTTTATCAGAGAAAGAGTAGGAACCCATCAGCGGTAGTGTTTATGGGCGGAGGAGATTACCTTTTGAGAGGAAGTAGGCCATAACCCGAAAATCAAAGAGAATGGTGAAGGACCCTCAAAATCAAATTGTTATCTCTGTCTCAGTGTTTCGCAGTTCTGTGTTTCTTTTTTTTTGATGTGGCGGTTCTGTGTTTTTTTGTAGAATAGAATCTGTTTGAGAGCTTCTATCAAAAAAAAAAAAGAATCTGTTTGAGAGCTTTTTGTGTTATTTATAGTTAAAACTTAAAAGGTGTTTTGAAACAAAACTGAACTAAACCGTAAGTTAAGATAAAAGATTTTACCTGTAGCCATTCCAACAGTCTGATGTTAGGTTTACTTTCACTTTCTTCAATTGAAGCTTACCGTCACCAGGGGAAGAGAGAAAGCTCTGCGTCTAGGTTTTCTATTTTTGGGTTCCTGCATATGGGTCTTGCAGTGTTTGAAGGACAGACAGAGAGTCAGAGACTGAGAAATAGGTTTTTGTATGGCGTTTTGTTTAGGAGTTGGAGAGAGTAAATTTTATCGGGTTTGTTTTAGGGAGAAATAGTTAAGGGTTTTAGTTTTTTTTTTTTTTTAATAGTTTTTTATCCTCTATTTTCCTTTGCTATTTTTTCCTTTTTTTTTTTTTTTTTTTTTTTAGTAATGCTAACGTGAAAAATTGTGGAAGCTTCAAAAGTTTCGGTTTTATATATATATATATATATAGACTATAAGAACTTATAAATAGTATTTAAGGCCCAAAAATATTGAGCTAATGTAGGCTCGTTTCCTGCCCGTCAAGTCTAATGAAAGCCTCAATGATTTTCAACTTAACTAGTCTTCGGCCCTGCATTCTAACATTTTAATTAGTTTATGGGCTATGCGTCTGACCACGACATACACTGCCAGGCCCAAACTCAAGCTTCCGCTCTACCCAAGCTCTCAACAAGAACTTATAAACATAGTATTTAAGGCCCAAAATTAATTAGTTCAACGTTTTTGCGTTCTTCGTGATCTTCTTCTTAATTCACCAAAAAATCAAGGACCTTCCTCAGGTGAAATGTCACTTTTTTGAATTCTAATTTTTATTATTATAGGATTTTGAATTCTAATTGATTAGTCATTTAGTGTTTTTTTATTGGTATTACTATATGTTTATGGAGTGAATAGAATAGGTTATAGAAGTTTCAAGGAGAACACAGAGAATGTTTGTATTGAGAAAAATATGTGAGAAAATGTCCATATATTCTTTACTATATTTGTTCTTCTTAAAATTTCATTCATCCCACTTTTCTATCCTCTCAAAGGATATCATAGAACGTGCCCTATAATAACTAGCTGTGTCCAAGTATTCTACTTCTGTGACTTTGTAACTTACACATTTTAGTAACTGGTTTACATAATCAACCACTACGCCCATTTTCTCTTGACTTGCTCGTGAACTATATATCATCTTTAACAAAATGGTGCCCGTTATTCCCTGCAGGTTCTAAAGAGAAAGTATATTTTGATATGCAGTCCTGCTTAGAATCTGATTGTGAAGATTTCTTCAGTGTCAATGGTGGTGAGAGTTGTTTTCAATTTGTTTCAGAATTTTACTTATACGTATATATTCCTAGTTAACTACTGTAATTCCTTGAAATGTATAGACTCTTAAAAAAAAAAATTGGGAGACTAGTTTGTAACTTTGTATATGAATCTTAGATTTTTTACTAGCTTGTGATTTCTGCAGATACTACCCCATCTCGTGGAAACACTCCTATCCACCATTGCAGCTTCAAAGAAACTCCTCACTACGAAAAACCAGTTTACATGGACAGTAGATCCAGTCCCTTTCTAGAACCCACTGCAACAAATATGAAAAAACAATTAATTGAGCTTACATATTGTAGACTAAACGGAGGAATCTAGTCACATGTCACATTGAAAACCGAACGGTTCCTAGGTGATAACAAAGAAAACTCATACAATTTTATCAGATTTTGGAAATAAGTTTCAGTCATGATACCTTGCCAATAATTCCTTTAGAGATGCAGCACTCTCAAGTCTCAACTCAGAAAGCTGTCCAATTAATTCTGAGATGGTTTTATTCATCATGTTGACACTGAGGTCCAGTATCTCCAAACGGGACAAATTTTGTATAGATAATGGAATTGAACCGGAGAATGCTTTGCCGTAAAGTTGAAGGTTTCTCAAACGTTTTACATACCCCAAAGAATGAGGCACGTTCCCAATGAGTTGGTTCAAGCTCAAATTTAAATGCTCTAGGCTACTGTTACTGCATTCCAAAATAGGCCTGGAAAAATTCTGTTATTTTGCCACTTAAATGATTAAATGATAAATCTAAAGTCTGCAAAATTGCATAGGTTCCCCTTTGTAATCTTAGGGATGGAACATTTGAGATAACAATTGCCAAGTTTGATATCTGTGAGGGAAGTGATATTGAACACCAATTGAGGAATTGAAGGGTTGAAGTCATTACCAAAGATATCAAGTTTTGAATGTGATGAAAAGTTGACAGAGGGAAAACATTGAGGGAGATAGTGAAGTAGACAAAAGGACAAGCGCAACTCCAACAGAGAAGGGAGCAAATTAATAGTTGGCAGCCAATCAGTTTTTGCTTCGGAAAGGTTCACACCATTCAAACTGAGGTATTTTAGGTAAGAGAGACCAGAGAGCCAATTTAAATTTGAAATTGGTGGTGTTAGTGGATATGCAAACGTAGAAAGATCAAGATAAAGCAATTTAGAAAGATTCCCAAGATGAGAGGGGATCATTCCAGCAAAGGATGCATAGGAGAGATTAAGGTAACTCGACTTATTGAGAGAACCAATGAAATTTGGGATGGGAATTCCTTGGAATTTATTGTTGCTTAGGTCCAAGTAATTTAGATATTTTAAATAAAGCAAAGAAGGAGATAAAACACCACCCAAACATACTGTTGAAGTATCACCAGACATTAGATCACAGAAAAATGGACTTTTGAGGTCGAGTTTTATGATGTTACCTGTTTGATTGCTACAGCCCACTCCCCACCACTTGCACCAATCATCGCCAACCCAGGAAGAAAGACTTCTTGAAGGATCTTCAAGTCCTTCAAACTTGCCTTTTCTGATCTTCAAACCCACCATATTCTACATAATTATCAACTTGTCTTTTCTAATCTTATATGTTTGCATTGTTGTTATAATGATGGTTCTTGTTTTCTTTGACAGCATATGATCCATGACGGTATGACTTGAAGTTTTGTAGATTCTGTCATTTTTTGTTGAAAATGATTTTGATTTGGTTCAAATAACTTGATTTGTTGATGAAGATGATGTATCATTTTAGCTTGAATCTACAAAAATTGTCACAGTTTTGGTGGCTCCTTAGTCCTTCATCATAGTGGTTTTGTACACTTGTCCTTTGAAATGCTACTTGTATTATTTTACGCATTCATTAGATCTCTTGACACTTGCAGGGTAAACAATAATCAGTTTGATGTTTTAGCACACTGACTGTAGAATTACCTTCTTTAAATGAAAGCAAATCATCTTTTGGCTTTGAAGAGTGAATGTCTACATGCAAATGGTGACATTATAAGAGAAAGAAGATAAAATTGCAATGTAGGAGGGGGAAGGAAGCTGTAATATAGTAAACGTTAACGGATGCCTTTGGGCAATTGTTAATAAACTATAATAGGAAAGTTTTAACACCGCTTTCATGTGAAATATAAAAAGCTGTCAACAACATTTATTATTTTATTATTTTCTCAATAAAATGTTTCTAAAAAAAGCTCTTTAACCAATTAGGACATTGGTTAACATTTCCCATATAGTACCATCACACACTCTTGGTGCGATGGTCACTCCACAAGTATAAGTGCTTTGTAGAATGTGGGGGGTAAGGGCGGGGGTTCAAGTCTCCAAAAGGAAGCTTCACACACCTATACACTTAAATTAGGCTAGAGTATAATTTCTATCTTGTATCCAAAAAAAAAAAAATCCCATATAGTAATTTTTGATAGCATAAATTTTATTGTATGTCTATTGGGCTGTGAAATTTTGTAACTTTTTAGCAGTGTGGTAGAAGCCAAAGGAGATAATTATAAACAGCTATTTCTATGGCCTCCATTGTACACCAAGGTTGTTGGGTTGGGACTGTTAGGTGTCTTTTAAACATTCAAAAGTGCGTTTGGTTGGGTGGAAAAGTGAGAGTAAAGAAAATGGTAAAGAGAGAATGGAAGATGGATTTATTAGAAAAGTGGAAAGGAGTTAAAAAGGAGAGAGAATTAATTTTCTATCTAGCCCACCATTTTTAATCTTCCCAAAATATGAGAAAAATAGGTGAGAAAATGTTTATATATTCTATACTTTTTTTTATTAATTCTTTTTTATATTTTCTTTCATCCCACCTTTCTATCCTGTCAAAGAATGTATAAATCAACAATGGGTTAGTGGCGGAGCATCATGAGGACCAAGAGGGGCCTTTCCCCCCACCCCCCACCCCCAAAAAATTTTGAAAAAAAATTAAGGAAGTTTTTTTTTGGAATTATCCTAAATAATTTGAAAATTTTTAAAAGAATCTTATCATTCCCCCCATACCCGATAATATACACATGTATTTAAGAAAATCTAAAAATAAACATAACTTTCATTTAAATAGAATGTATGTCAAAAAATTGCAATAATTAAACATTCAGCATCTTTAAAATAAACATATAGGTATTTTAACAACTACCTCAACAAATAAAAGTGAAAAAAAAAAAATCTAATTTCATCCCAACACATTTAGGGCTTACTTATACCACAATAGTAGAAAAATTGAAAGGTCAGTAGCTTTGTTGAATTGTCATACCACCAAGTCCCCCACACAATTGCAGAAAATTTTGCTCACAGTTGACTCTCTCTCTCTCTCTCTCTCTCTCTCTCTCTCTCTCTGTTGGCATTTGCCTTTTTTTTTCTTTTCAGTTCTTTCCTTTTTCCCACTGCTACTGCAAAAGTTCTGTGTGACTAGACTAGACATGAAAAAGTGAAAGATAAGCTTGAAGCTTCCGTAGACCCCTAACCCTTGTATAGTGCTCCTATGTTACTTTACTTTTCATTTGCTTTCTTTTTTATTTTCCTTATAAGATATTATTTGTTATTATAATAATCAATATACTATATATCGTATTGGCATTATAATTTATAAAATGTACTTGATTAGTTTAATTAAAGTATACGGTATATACTACTATATTAACATATATTTAGTTGTTGTTTATAGCACATATTGAGTTATGAAGTATTGTACATTACTATTTTAGATTTCATACACACTCAAAAATTTTATATATGGCCCCCCAAAGATAAATTCCTCGCTCCACCACTGACTGTGGGCAAAAGTTGGGAGATTTTGAATTCCGTATGCAAACTTATTTATGTAGACTTGTGATTTTGAATTCCGTATGCAAACTTATTTATGTAGACTTGTTGGGAAATGTAACTTGTTCAGGTCTTCTACTTCTGACTCTGTAGACTGTAGCTTACACATTTTAATAAACTGTTTTACACTTTCAAACCATTACGCCCATTTCCTCTTGACTTGCTCATGAACTATATAGCAACTTTAACAAAATGGTGCTCGTTATGCAGGTTCTAAAGCGGAAGTATTAAAAAAAAAAGGAGGAAGTATATTTTGATCTGCAGTCTACTAAGAATCTGATTGTGAAGATTTTTTCAGTGTTAGTGGTGGTGTGAGTTGTTTTCAATTTGTTTCAGAATTTGGCTTACTTATATATATTTACTCTTAACTTCTATAATTCTCATAAAGGCATGACTCTTTTTATTAAAAAAAAAAAAAGGGAGACTATAGTTTATATTTGTGTCTAAGCTTTTTTACTAGCTTGTGATTTCTGCAGATACTACCCCCTCTCGTGGCAATACTCCTATCTACCATTGTAGCTTCAAAGAAACTCATCACTTAGAAAAACCACATTACATAAACAATATCTCCAGTCCCATTCTTGAACCCTCTAAAACAAATATGAAGAAACAAATAACTGAGCTTTTTCAAGAGAGCTTCAGGGATGATGCCATTGATGGCAGTCAAGATTTACAAGAGAGGTCAAAAGTCCATCCTACCATTTGTCCCCTTTCTTCGAAATCTACAAATAAAAACCTTTACAGATACTAACAAATTTTTTTTTTTTTTTTTTTTTTGAGGAAACCAACTGGAATTTTATTAATGGTTTGACATAAAATTTCTGTCCTGCATTACAAATGGAGAGACATCAACAGGGATGTCCTCAAGCCAAAACTGGGGCAAAAGCAAATATCTTGCTTTCTTAGCTAAATTCATCTGCCACCACATTACAGATTCTATGCACATGAGTGAAAGCTGAGAACCTAAGGTTGCTTGCATGGACTCGGCAATCTTCAACTAGATGAACAAAATGGGCAAGGCAAGAACAATCTGAATTTAAAGAGTAAATGATCGTCTCAGAGTCCCCTTCAGAAACAACTTCCTGCAGACCAATTTCAATGGCAAAAGAAACAACTCTCCTGCAAGCAAGAGCTTCCACCTCCACCACGGATGCAGGTAGACCAATCCGTTCAAACAACAACTCCAATGCCAACTGATGAGGAGTCTCTAAAGAGAGCTCCATCGAAGTTAGCTTTGTAAAAAGGCAGGTCAGGGGGTACCCAATGCTCAGACCGAAATACAGGCTGAGGTAAACTAGATAACTAGATGGTATGGAAACAACATAGAATTCTTGTAGTCTTGCCACTACATCAGAGTAGATCTAATGGTATGGTAGTGATCCTTACACTGTATGATCTGCATTCCTCTTAAACTAGATACTCCACCCTACCATAGCAAATCGATATGCTGATTTTGGATCATTAGAATTCAAAACTCCCACAAACAAATCCCTGAAATCTACAAAGTGTTCAAATAAACTTGTCTGACAGAACTTATCCTCCCACCAAACATTTTAATCCTTTGACATCCTCAAAAAGTGTGAACTGTGTCCTCCAACTCAGTTGCAACCACCACATATTGCAAACTTAGTAACATTCCTATGGAATAAATTCTTCTTAGTAGGCAAAGCTTACATGCCCTCCAAACAAAATGTTTAACTTTATTAGGCACTTTCAAGCCCCAAATCTTTTTCCAAAAACCCCCGATAGCACAGTAGGATTCAAAGTACTAGGCCTTGTTGAGGCCTCATTGTCCATAAGCAGCTTATAGGCACTCAAATCTTCACTGGAGGTCAAGTCAGGTAACCATTTATCACCTCGAATCTTCACTTTTTTTCCATCACCTATTCGCCAAATAGAACCCAAATTGATCACCTTCCTCTCCTTAAAAATGCTTTTCCAAGCATATGAGCCTCCACCCTTAACGTCCTCATCAACAATTGATCCATTAGGGAAATACTTTGCTTTGAAGACTTCGTAGAAAAGGGAGTCTGTGTTGTGTAACAGCCGCCAGACTTGTTTTCCCAGTAATTCCTTCATGCAGTAGTGAGGCAATACCCAACAGAAGTTACAATCCTGGGAAGTGCAAATTTGCCAAGTCTGCACAATGTTGCCTTCCAAATTTGATGCTCAGCTTGAGCTTTAGTGGGAGGAGGAAGTGGCTGAGCCTTGACGATCCATAGAAGTAGAGGCTAACTAGTTAAGCCTAGCTTTTAACTCTGTCTATATTACTTGGCAAAGCTTCACTCTAAAAGCTCCTTTTCATATTACTTGGCTTCACTCAAGCAAAATTGCAAAGTAAGTTATATCATTATCATTATCATTATCATTATTTTTATTTTTATTTTTATTTTTATTTGTATTTGTGGCTAGGAGCTAGTTTTAAAGTGAATTATGAACTGATATTCATGTAATATCTTGTGCAAGTGCTCGTGGAGCTACTTCTTGTTGTTGCATCTATAAAATGTAAAGAATGAATTTGTTCATGTCAACTTGCGTTGAGGTCCTTGAGGATATAGTAGTATGGTTAACACAGCAAAAGCACCTACATGAGTTAAGAGGTACTTCCTATGAGAAATGGTTATATATGTGATGTACCAAGTTTTAGATGTGCACTAAT
Source organism: Quercus tomentella (assembly GCA_028535165.1). Lineage (NCBI taxonomy): Eukaryota > Viridiplantae > Streptophyta > Magnoliopsida > Fagales > Fagaceae > Quercus > Quercus tomentella. The sequence goes on along the minus strand of JAPQVY010000089.1, from coordinate 47,289,592 downwards.
CATTGGAACCACCTCTAGCATTGGAAGCATCTCCCAACACTAATCATCCTCAACAAGCATGGGAACCACCTCCTCTTGGTTGGATAAAGCTAAATTTCGACGCTGCTGTATCTAAGTCTTTCGCTTCAACAGCAGCAGTTGCTAGAAATGATAAAGGTGAAGTCATCAAGATTTGGGCCAAGCCGATCTCAAAGTGTACCCCTATCATGGCTGAAGCCTCTGCACTCCTTTGGGGAACTCAACTTGCACTTAATGAGAAGTGGAGTCATGTTATCTTTGAGGGAGATGCCAAAAACTATATAAACCCACTGTCCTCAGAGAGCAGCTCTTCTTATTGGTCTATCCATAATGTAATTAGCAGTGTTTTTTCGCTTAAAGCTCTTTTCCTAGGTTTTAAATTTGATTGGATCAAGAGGGATTGTAACTTAGCTGCTCATGTAGCTGCAAAACTCTCTCTTAATTCTAGGATTTCTGTTTGTTTCTACAAGGACAATCTTCCAGGAGTTCTTGAGCTCGCCTGTAAGGAGGATTGCCCCACTTTCTCTTGCAAATGATATTGAAGTTTATCAAAAAAAAAAATAAAGTTTTAGATGTGCACTGCCTTCTATACCTACATTATTCCATGCATTTCTCAATCTAGAATGGCAAAACAAACAAAAACTTGACCATTGCGATTTGTGCACAATGGAGGCAACAAGCATCTTCAATACATGAGAAGTACAAATCGTAATACAAAGCTTCAAATTTATCCAAGTCCCTTTTAGGGAGATAACACTTTAGAGAGACTCCACTCGAGGCTTAACATATTAAGATATCATTTAACCCAAAAGTAAAGCCCAAATATTAAGTACAATACAAAGACAAGTACAACAAACACACACACACACACACACACATATATATAGACTAGTTTCATTAAATCCCAGTCTTAGTGTCTTTCTGCTTGAATCTTCCTTTGCAGATGAGCCATATTCAATGCAATGACCACTAAAAGCCTATCTTTCATTTTTTCAGCAAAACAAAAGTAAGTATGTCTCCAAGACTTCTTTATCAACAAGCTGCCACAAACAACCCAAAATCCCACAATGAAACCCAGCGCAATACTTAGGTAAACCCATAAATTTTCAAATTGATCTTCACCGTTGTTATGTACATGTACATCTTCTGGATCTTTATGTTCTGCATTCCTGTCACTTGGCATTGAACTTGTTGGCAATGGAGGAGGCCCATAAAGTTGTGGGTTACCTTCATAAATAGAGGGATCGAAGGTTTGAAACTGGTTGGATGATGGAATTTGTCCAGACAAGTTGTTATATGACAAATTCAAATGGCTCAAAAAAGTCATAGATGACATGCTTGGAGGAATGTGACCTGAAAGATGGTTGCATGAGAGATCAAGAGTTTCTAATTGGTGCAAAGCTTCAATATTCTCTGGTATCTTTCCCGTCAACTGATTCCATGACAAATTCAAGGAATTCAGTAACGTCAAATTTGTTAGTTCTGCTGGGATCTCCCCTGAAAGATTGTTTCTTGAAAAATCCATGATTTTAAGAAAAAAAATTGCATCATTGTATTCATATTGTCTTCCTTTAACAACAAAATCCATATACCGTGGGATGTTCATATGATCCACGACATTGGAATCTATGTAACCAACCAAACTACCCAAACATGTTGGAATAGGTCCTGAGAAATTATTATGGGCAAGGTCCAAGGCATGGATATTGGTGAGACCACACAATTGTTTAGGAATTTGTCCATAAAGCATATTACCTCGAAGGCGTAATATCTTTATTGAAAAATTTCCTTCTCCAATCCATTCTGGTATGGTCCCTGATAATCTATTTCCTCCAAAATCAAGTGTTGAAATCTGTCTTGAAAGAAATTTCAGGCCTAAAGAGAGGTTTCCAGAGAGATTGTTGTCACTCAATTGCAACCAACTAAGATGAGGTAGTGAGCACATTGAGCTTGGAATGCCACCAGAGAGATTATTTCTGGACAGATCTATGAAAAACAAATCCAGCATACCCTCCCAGTGGTTGTGGATATTTCCAGAAAAATGATTGTTCGACAGACGAAGAAAGCCCAAAACTCTTAGTCTGTTAATGGATGATGGGATGCTACCATTTAGAAAGTTGTCAGAAAGATCTAATTGTACCAACTGCGACATTTCTTGGCCAATTCTTATTGGTATTGGTCCTGAAAGTGAATTGCTTCTCAAAGAGAACGCAGTCACATTAGGCCATAGTGGTAGTGAACCCTCTAAATGATTGAAATCTAGATATACCATCTGCAAGGAAGAGAAGTTTAATGACTTAGGGAGATTTCCCACTAATTTGTTATGAGAAAGATCTAACTCCACAAGCTGTGAAGACAAGTTCCACAAGCAATTCGATATTGTATCTGAAATTGCAGTATTTACTAAATGGATCTCTGTGAGTTCCTTCTGTGTTCTAAGCCATGCAGGGAATGTAGGGTTCAATTGACAGTCCAAAATCTTGACATATTTTAGACTAAAATGAGGAATCCAGTCACGTGTCACATTGAAAACTAAAGGGTTCCTAGATGATGATGACAAGGAAAACTCATACAATTTTGTGAGATTTAGGAAATGAGTTTCAGTCATGTTACCTTGCCAATAATTCCCGGAGAGATGCAACTCTCTCAGCTCAGAAAGTTGTCCAATTGATTCTGGGATGGTTCCATTCATCTTGTTGTCATAGAGGGACAGTATCTCCAAGCAGGACAAATTTTGTATAGATGATGGAATTGAACCGGAGAATGCGTTTCCGTAAAGTTGAAGCTCTCTCAAACGGGACAAATTTTGTATAGATGATGGAATTGAACCGGAGACTGCGTTGCTGTAAAGTTGAAGCACTCTCAAACGTTTTAAATTCCCCAAAGAATGGGGGATATTCCCAATGAGTTGGTTCTCGCCCAAATATAACTCCTCTAGGCTACTGTTACTGCATTCCGATAAGGCCTGGAAAAATTCTGTTATTTCGCCACTTAAATTATTTTCTGATAAATCTAAAGTCCGCAAATTGCATAGGTTCCCCTTTGCAATCTTAGGGATGGGGCCATTGAAATTACAGGGGCTAAGTATGAGATTTGTGAGGGAAGTGATATTGAACACCCATTGAAGAATTGAAGAAGAGTTGAAGTCATTATAAGAGAGATCAAGTACTGAAAGTGACGTAATGTTGACAGAGGGAAAATTTTGAGGGAGATAATGAAGTTCACAATCAGACAAGAGTAACTCCAACAGAGAAGGGAGCAGATTAACAATTTGAAGCCAATCAGTGGTTGCTTTGGAAAGGTTCACGGCATTCAAATTGAGGTATTTTAGGGAAGTGATATTGAACACCCATTGAAGAATTGAAGAAGAGTTGAAGTCATTATAAGAGAGATCAAGTACTGAAAGTGACGTAAAATTGACAGAGGGAAAACTTTGAGGGAGATAATGAAGTTCACATTCGGACAAGTGCAACTCCAACAGAGAAGGGAGCAGATTAACAGTTTGAAGCCAATCAGTAGTTGCTTCGGAAAGGCTCATGTAATTCAAATTGAGGTATTTTAGGGAAGAGAGACCGGAGAGCCAATTTATATTTGAAGCTGATAGGAAATTCCAAGAGAGATCAAGATAAAGCAAGTTAGAAAGATTCCCAATTTGAGGAGGGATCCTTCCTTCAAACCATGAATCGGAGAGATTAAGGTAAGTCAACTTATTGAGAGAACCAATGAAATTTGGGATGGGAATTCCTTGAAAATCATTGTAGCTTAGGTCCAAGTAATTTAGAAATTTTAATTCAAGCAAAGAAGGAGATAAAACACCATCCAAAGGATACCAACATTCTGTTGAGGTATTACCGGACATTTGATCACATAAAAGTTGGCCATTGAGGTCGAGTTTTATGATGTTACCTGTTCGATTGCTACAGCCTACTCCCAACCAGTTGCAGCAATCTTCGCCAACCCAGGAAGAAAGAGTTCTTGAAGGATCATGAAGTCCTTCTTTAATTTTAAGAAGGGCTTCCCTTTCCATCTCAATGCAACCCACAGTGGAGTTGCCAGCACTAGAATTGGACCATATAGCTTCAAGTGAAATAAACTCAGTTTGCAAAAGAAGGAAAATAAGAGCAAGTAGAAAGGTGGTTTTCATGCTAGCCATCGTTGCTTGGCGATTTACAATGTTGAAGGTTTAAATGCTATTTATAATGATCATGGTCCATTTCAGATTTTTTTTTTTTCCCCCTTTCCTTTGAAAGCGAAATTATGCTACTTATCTTAAAACACGCTTCGTGGGAAAGACAAGGAATTTTTTGCATCCCTAAACTAGCCTTCTCACACACCGACACACACTACTGGCTAGTATGTTAAAGCTTTTTTTTTTTTTTTTTTTAATTTTTAATCAAGAATTTTCTTTTTACCTTTTAGCTAATATTTGGATATTGGGTTCATATTAATTTATGGGTTAGTTTTGGTCATTGAGTTGCCATTTGAAGAAAAATTAAAAGAGAAATATAAAATATTATTGGTGATTATCATTTTAACTACAAAACGAGGAGTGGATTTTTTATTTTTTTGTTTTAACCATAGCCGCATGTATTTAATTTAATTACAGCATTATTATTTTTAGAAGAAACCATAACCGCATATAGATAAGAAACCCTTAAATTCAAATGGGAATAAATAACCTAAACGAGAGTGGGGAAGGTTTTTTTTTTTTTAATTTATATATTAATACGATAGCATTTGAATTTATGATATCAATATCATTTATTTGTTTATTTATTTATTACCAAGAGCATTGTAGCTTTATTGGTTAGAAATCTTTATATCACCCTCCTAATTATCGATGTATTGAAAAAAATAATGACATCTATTAGTTTTTTAGGAAAATTATTAGGTACTCCCGAAATATCATAAATACGTACTCCCTCTTCTCACATGAACGGTGGGTCCCACCATGAATTTAATCAGTGGGACCCACCATTCATGTGAGAGAAGGAAGTACGCATTTATGATACTCCTGGAGTATATAATAATTTCCCAGTTTTTTATATAGGTGGGATTCAAACTTAGATTTTTTTTTTTTTTTTTTTTTAAGATAAGAGGCTTTTCCCTGTTAATCTAGTAAGAACCCATGAAAATAATGAAGCTGTGAGATCATGGATTTTGTTTTTTTAGTTTATCTTTTAATTGTTAAGATACTATTTTGAGTTTGATTTTTTTTTAAAGAAAATTAATTTGAAATAAACAATAAATATTTTTTTTTAAGGGCGAATATTAAGTTAATATAATAATGGGAAAAATACATATTACAAGTATAATATGATTTATTTTTATAAAACAGAAGATTTATTTATTAACTAGAGAGCATTGTTATATATATAAGATATGATTTTCTGGTAAACACCAGAAATTCTTGACAAAACATCATGACCTTTAGACTATGCTTACAGTTACAGTAGGAAAGCCTTTCTTTTTTTTTCATTTTTCTTTTTTTGAGTCCACGGTAGGGGAGTTGTCAAGTCTTCTTTGGAAAAATAGGAGCCAAGTCAAGTCGTTAAGGAAAATAAGTCACCATAGAAAATTTGAACAGGACCTAGAATCAATAAGTGGATGACAATAAATCTAAGCAAAACTAAATTGGTTGTCCCATAGGCTTTATTAGGGAGAATGAAAAGATTCTCTATAAAAGGAAATATAAGTGGATGACACGTTTGGGGGACAAGGAATTTTTTCCATCCCTAAACTAACCTTCTCGCACACACCACGGGTATGTTAAAGCATTTTTTTAAAAATTTTAATCAAGAATTTTCATTTTGCCTTTTAGCTATTATTTGGATATCGGGTCATTTCATATTAATTTATGGGTTAGTTTCGGTAATTGAGTTGCCATTTGAAGAAAATTGAAAAAGAGAAATATAAAATATTATTGGTGGTTATCGGTTTAACTACAATATAAGAAACTTTTAAAGTCATGCTAACAAATGGCCTTAAGGTATTGATTAAGAATTCATTTTAAGAAAGTTTTGACATCACTTTTATGGGAAATGAAAAAAACTATCAAAACATTAATTATTTTTTTTCTTTTCCAATAAAAATTTTCTTTAAATAGATTATTAACCAATGCTCTAAGGGCACTTGTTAAAGCATTTCCCTAAATTCAAATGGGGATAAATAATTTTTTTTTTTTTTTTGAGAAAGATGGGGATAAATAACCTAAATGAGAGTGGTAAAGGTTTTTATTTATATATTAATATATTAACATGATAACATTTGAATTTATGACATCAATATCATTTATTTGTTTATTTGTTTATTTATTACCTAGAGCATTATAGCTTAATTGGTTGGAAATATTTAGATCACCCTCCCTAACAAGGACAGACCCAAGATTTTAAGTTAGAGGGGGCCAGAGTATAAGCCAAAAAAAGAAAGAAAAAAAAAACTCCAAATAGGCATTCATATAATATTAGCAAATTATAAATACATAAAATCATTGTTTCTTAATAAATTAAGATGCAATTGTAGAGAGGGAAAATTCCCGACCTATCACAAGCTGACACGTCACATTACCAAGTCCACAAAATACAGCCAATTACAGAACACCATGTATTGCTGCTAGGTTTTGCTATCATTATTCAGAAGCCAACAGAAATTTGCCAAGTGTCATGCAAGAGCCAATCACGCATCAGCGCACGTGTAAGCGATGACTCAGGCAGCCTCGCACGTGTAAGCGATGACTCAAGCAACCTCGCACGTGTAAGCGATGACTTAAGCAGACCAATCAGGCTGTGACATGTGCCACCAATCAAGCTCCGCCACGTGTCGCTCATCCACTCCCAAACTCCTATAAATAGAAGCCTTCCTGAGACATTCAAGGGACTAGAATTCAGAAGTGAAAAAGCTCTGTGAAGATCAAGCCTCAAAGCCTTCAAGAACTTCAAGAACTTCAACCCCAAAATCGGAGAACATTCGAAGCAGAATCATCCAGATCATCTGCCTAGATCCTAAAGTTCACGGGAATCAAGCCAAAAGTGTCCGAAAACATCAACAAATCACAAATCATTGAAGCTCAACGGATTCAAGCCTCTAAAGCTCCGAAGAACTTCCACCACAAACCTTCGAAGACGAAGAACGCACGAAGAACACGAAGAACGCGAAGAACAAAGGATTTCTAAACAAGCTCATAGCCAGAGATTCATTGTAATTCCGTTTCAGTAATCTTCGATCCATCCCTCAACCAAATTGAAGGATATTTTGTGTTCAAGTCAAATCCACATTACCATAAGTCTAATCAATAAGTTTTGCAAGGAGATCGAATCAGAGGATCACTCTTTTGTAATTCCAGAGAATTGTACCACACAATCATCAATACAAATTCGCATTTGTGAAACTATTTTACTTGTTTGATTTATTTCAAACTAGAAATTTAGTCGCTTACAAATTCTGGCACGCCCAGTGGGACATCTCTGCCTCTCATCTCTTTCTCCTTCAAAAGAAAAGAAATTCGATTTGCTACTAGTCTCAATGGCCTCTAGCAAGAATGTCCGAAAATCTGTGGTCGATGATTCCAGTGCTGATGATTATGTCGGCCCAATCACTCGCAGTCGATCCAAAGTTCTTGATCGACTTCAACCCCAACCAACCATCTCTCTAGACTTTCTTGCAAATAGGAAGGCTACCGCTGAGGATTCATCTGTCTCAAAAGACTTCGAGATCAATAATAAATCATCCCCAACAAAGACCTTTTCTATCAACTCTTCGCCCGTGATGAGAAACTTAAGGAATGAAATACCTTCGACTCATCCTGTTTCATCATTCTTTCCATCATATCTAGAGGTCATGCCAGTGATGATGACTAACACCTCTACTATGGAAGAAAAAATGGCTGAAATGGAACAAAGGGTCACCCTTCTCACAAAAGCACTTGAAGAGAAGGATGTCAAAATTGCAACCCTGATGAACAAACTGGAAGTACAAGATTCGGGTGAATCAAGTCTTGGCCCTGAGCACCCACCTGGCTTTACCTTCAAAGGAGAAAACGCCAGGGGTGATAAAGGAAAAGGAGGTGAAGGCACTTCTCAACACGGACATTCCACCTCAATGGCCTCGATATCTGTCCAACAACTGCAGGACATGATAACAAATACCATTCGAGCACAATATGGAGGATCTTCTACAAGTTCTCTCATATATTCAAAACCCTACACAAAGCGCATTGACGGCATGAGAATGCCAAATGGGTACCAACCTCCTAAGTTCCTGCAATTTGATGGAAAGGGCAATCCAAAACAACATATTGCTCACTTCGTAGAGACTTGTGAGAATGCAGGAACTCAAGGAAGCCTCCTTGTAAAACAATTTGTCCGTTCACTCAAGGGAAATGCATTTGATTGGTACACTGATTTGGAACCCGAATCGATCGACAATTGGGAGCAACTCGAAAGGGAGTTTCTCAATCGATTTTATAGCACACGTCGCACGGTAGGCATGATGGAGCTTACTAACACCAAGCAGTGGAAAGATGAGCCTGTCGTTGACTATATCAATCGGTGGCGTTCTTTGAGTCTAGATTGCAAGGATAGACTTTCTGAAATATCTGCTGTAGAAATGTGCATCCAAGGCATGCATTGGGGACTTCTTTACATCCTTCAAGGGATAAAGCCCCGAACATTTGAAGAGTTGGCAACTCGTGCGCATGACATGGAATTGAGTATCTCTAGCCATGGAAATACGAAACCTCCCGTACCTGAGGAAAGGAAAGAAAGACGGGAAATAAGGAAAAATGACAGGAATACGAAAAGTAATATCAAAGATTCAATGAATGTCAATCCTGCCCCAGTCAAAGTTTCAACAAGAAATGTGAGGGCTAATGAGAAGAGGCCCGAGGGAGGCCAACAGCGTGAGACGCGTCGCTCATCACTTAAGGAATGGGAGCAAAAGGTGTATCCTTTCCTAGATACCGATATGCCCGAAATGCTAGAACAACTGCTCAAGTTGAAATTAATTGAATTGCCAGAATGCAAACGGCCGGAAGAGATGGGAAAAGTTGATGACCCGAACTATTGTAAGTATCATCGCATCTTAAGCCATCCAATCCAAAAATGCTTTGTCCTTAAAGAACTCATCATGAAGCTAGCCAAGGAAAGGAAGATTGACTTGGATTTTAATGATGTTGCTCAATCAAACATTGCAACAATTTCTTGTGGGTTACCTATTTGCATGTCTCCAACTACTAAGCAGGGGGCAAATACCACCCTCATCCAGTTTGGTTCTCTGGAACCTGTTCAAGTTCAGCTCTCACAAAAAGCACCTAATTATAATTCAAATGATGATAAAAGGTCAACAATGGATGAGGAAGAGGGCTGGACAATGGTTACTCGCAGGAGATGGAAACAGAGACGAACATTCCCTCTTCATTTGATCGCCAAAGAGTCCAGAAAAGCACAAAACCAAATTCAGCCTCAATCAAGAGGAAGGAGCAATAAGAGGCGAGGGAGACTGGGAACAAAAGTGTATGAAGATTCAGCACAGACCCAAAAATCTCGAAAGCTCATCACATTGGAAGAATTCTTCCCCAGAAAATTCCTTCAAAATGACTCAGCCGAGGCCGTTCACACGGTCTCTCATTGCGAAATTCAGGACGAAAAGGAGGATGTTGACCATGGTGGTCCAAATGAGACTTTGTCATCGTTGGAGGAACTCCAATCTCAGGTTGATGAAGTTGAACCCTTGCAATCCTCCACCTCACCAAAAGAAGTGCTCACCCAAGCTCCTGAAAAGCCAGAAATGTACATTCCCTCTACCAACACTCTTCAACAAACTCAGGAATGTTACACATGCTCTCCAGACTTAACTTTCACAGATGAGGATCTGTTGTTAGGCTCTAAGCCCCACAATCGCCCACTTTATGTCTCTGGTTATGCTCGTGAACAAAAGATCGATCGTATTCTCATTGACGGAGGCTCAGCTGTTAATATACTACCAAAAATGACAATGAGACGACTTGGTCTTACTATGGAGGAATTATCACATAGTCGTTTGGTCATTCAAGGTTTCAACCAAGGAGGACAACGCGCAATCGGCATGATCCACCTGGAATTGATCATTGGAGAATTGACAAGCAACGTCTTGTTCCACGTTATTGATGCCAAGACTACTTACAACATGTTGTTAGGACGTCCCTGGATCCATGGAAATGGAATAGTGCCGTCGACTTTGCATCAATGTTTCAAGTACCTTCAAAGTGGAATAAAGAAAGTCAATGCCGACTTAAAGCCTTTTGCTGAGGCGGAAGCTCACTTTGCTGACGCAAAATTTTATATAGAAGATGACATTTCTAGTGAAGTTCTCCCAGTTGAAATCCTGTCCATGGAAAGCAAGCAGGGTGAAAAGAAGCATGTTAAATTCATCACTAGAAAGGATATTCCTTCCCCAAAGGAAGGTCCAGAATCTAGGAATGATCATTCTAGTGAATCTACCAGTGGTACAGTGAGGGCGAAAAATTCAACGCCTTCCAATAGCCCTCCATTCCTCCGTTATGTACCATTATCACGCCGTAAGAATGGACAATCACCATTTGCGGAATGCCTTCAATCTACAGAAGAAATGGGAAGGCCTCCTGCAAGGCTCACGACGGAGGATGTAGCCATATTGAAAGAAAACCATGTCATGCCTTTAACTTCATCCATAAATCCTTTGCCCTCGAAGCCACTAAATGGATTCGTGAGGTCTTCACAAAGTCTGACAGAGCATGGTATTCTACCAAGCGAACGGACGAAAGAATGGTTTGACCCGAAGGCGTATAGGCTGTTGGCCAGAGCAGGCTACGATTTCTCAAGACAAAGCGACCTAGGGAAATTGATTCCAGAAGTCACCGGAGAGAAGGTACATGGCCTTAGCAAAACACAAAGGAGAATGCGGCTTGAAGGGCATGAAATTCCTATCCCAAAGACCGGATTAGGTTATACTCCTGAACAACCAGCTCAGATATGGATCAAGAAAAGAAGCAATGCTTCAAATTCCCAATACATAACAGTGGAGGTTGGCGAAAGTTCGAATCAAAGAAAAGATCATTCTTCATCGCGCGTCTCAGTGTTTGATCGCATTGAGGCCTCATCGTCACGAATCACAGTGTTCGACAGGTTAAATACAACTTGCTTAACACAAAATCGGGACACTCTTGCTTATAAATCAGTCTTTGATCGATTGGGGGCAACAAAAAAGCCTGTTGATAGTCATTCTCAAAATTCAATGAACTTTGAGGTTCAAAAGAAGGAGAAAGTTCATGATGAGATCCGCAGTAGCATTCCTTCACGCATGAAGCGTAACTCTACCTTAGACATCAGCACTGAAGGATCGCTGAAAGTCAAAAGGCGAACAATTGTACGCACTAGACCATCATTTGTTCACAATGAGCAAATTGAAGAGGTATCATCCTCGTTTCATATTACAATAGAAGAAGGTACACTTTCAGATGCTGAAGCAACCAATGAAGAGGTCGATGAAGCTCCCCCAGCCTTGGAAGATGGAGTACAAGCCACAGTTGATGAACTTAAAGAAATCAATTTAGGAACTATTGAAGAACCTCGACCAACTTTCATTAGTGCGCTTCTCACTCCTGAAGAAGAAGAAGGATACCTCAAGCTCCTGGTAGAATATAAAGATGTGTTTGCTTGGACTTACAAGGAAATGCCTGGGCTCAATCCAGGTATTGCTTTGCACCATTTGGCAGTAAAGAAGGGCGTGCGCCCAGTCAAACAAGCCCAAAGACGCTTTCGGCCAGAGCTTATCCCTCAAATAGAAACCGAGGTCAATAAGCTCATTGAAGCGGGCTTCATTCGTGAAGTACAGTACCCGGAATGGATTGCCAACATCGTCCCTGTCAAAAAGAAGAACGGACAAATTCGAGTGTGCGTTGACTTCCGTGATTTGAACAATGCATGTCCCAAGGATGATTTTCCATTACCCATCACTGAGGTCATGGTTGATGCCACTACTGGTCATGAAGCTTTATCTTTCATGGATGGTTCTTCAGGTTACAACCAAATTCGAATGAATCCAAAAGATGAAGAGCTTACAGCTTTTCGTACTCCTAAGGGTATTTACTGTTACAAAGTAATGCCTTTCGGGCTAAAGAACGCTGGGGCTACTTATCAACGGGCCATGCAAAAGATCTTTGATAATGTACTTCATAAATACGTGGAGTGTTATGTCGATGATCTGGTGGTTAAAACAAAAAGAAGAGAAGACCATCTGGCAGAATTGCAATCCGTGTTCAATCGCCTAAGAAAGTATCAGCTTAAAATGAATCCCCGCAAATGCGCTTTTGGCGTAACATCCGGTAAATTTCTTGGTTTCATTGTAAGGCATCGCGGTATTGAAATTGACCAGTCCAAAATTGAAGCTATCCAGAAAATGCCAGAGCCCAAGAATTTGCGAGAACTTAGAGGCTTGCAGGGAAAACTAGCCTACATACGACGATTTATCTCGAACTTGGCTGGTCGATGTCAACCTTTCAATAGATTAATGAAGAAGGATGTGCACTTTGAATGGGATGAGGCTTGTAGCAATGCTTTTGCACGCATCAAAAGATACTTGCTTAATCCTCCAGTCTTAGGTGCTCCTATCCCGGGGAAGCCTCTGGTGCTGTACATTGCGGCGCAAGAAAAGTCCCTAGGTGCTCTTATGGCGCAAGAAAATAAGGAGGGAAAAGAAAGAGCTCTTTATTATCTAAGTCGAACTCTTAATGGGGCTGAATTAAATTATTCTCCTATCGAAAAGATGTGCCTCGCTCTTTTCTTTGCCATAGACAAACTGGAGCACTACATGCAAGCATATACGGTTCGTTTGATAGCAAAGGCGGACCCAATTAAATATGTTCTCTCCAGGCCAGTGGTTTCGGGTCGTATAGCTCGATGGGCAGTCCTGCTACAACAATATGACCTTGCATATGTTCCACAAAAAGCTGTCAAAGGACAAGCATTGGCAGACTTTTTAGCTGATCACCCAGTTCCATCTGATTGGGAGTTCTCCGATGATTTCCCGGATGAAGATGTGTTTTACATTGAAGTAATACCACCATGGATGATGTTTTTCGATGGGGCCGCACGTCGGGAAGGAGCGGGGGCAGGTGTAGTGTTTGTTTCTCCACAACGGCAAATACTTCTATACTCGTTCTCATTGAGTGAACTTTGCTCAAACAATGTAGCCGAGTATCAAGCATTGATTATTGGTCTACAAATGGCCATTGAGATGGGCATATCGCAGCTTGAGATCTTTGGGGATTCCAAATTAATTATCAACCAAGTCTCGGAGCAGTATGATGTCAAGAAAGAAGACCTTATCCCTTATTGCAAATATGCGAAGAAATTGGTAGCAAGTTTTGAGGCCACCACATTGGAGCATATACCAAGGAAGGAGAATAGACAGGCCGATGCTTTAGCTAATTTGGCTACCGCCTTAGCATTATCCCAAGAAGAGACAACCGAAGTTGCTATTTCCCAAAGGTGGGTGGTACCTCTCCTAGTTGAAGAAGATGAAGAAGAGCAAGCCAACATCATTTCTGTATGCCTTGTTGAAAAAGAAGATTGGCGACAAGTGATCATTGAATACCTTCAACATGGAAGACTCCCAGATGATAAACGCCACAAGACCGAAGTTCGGCGAAGGGCTGCTCGATTTATTTACTATAAAGATACTCTCTTCCGCCGTTCATTTGATGGATTGTTTCTCCGTTGCTTAGGAGAGGAGGAGGCTAAACAAGCTTTAGAGGAGGCTCATTCTGGAATATGCGGCGCACATCAGTCAGGTCCTAAGTTACACTATAGGATCAAACGAATGGGTTACTATTGGCCTACAATGGTGCAAGATTCTATGGAGTGCGCTAAGAAGTGCGAAGCATGTCAGTATCACGCAAACTTCATCCATCAGCCGCCAGAACCTCTACACCCAACTGTAGCTTCTTGGCCTTTTGATGCGTGGGGACTTGATGCAATAGGGCCATTACCAAAGTCATCCGGTGGCCATTTGTACATCTTGGCCGCAACTGACTACTTCTCGAAATGGGCAGAAGCTGTACCCCTTAGGGAAGTGAAGAAAGAAACGGTGGTCAATTTCATTCGAACTCACTTGATCTATCGGTATGGTGTCCCTCGGTATATCATAACTGATAATGGCAAACCATTCTACAATAGGCTGATGACAGAGCTATGCGAGAAGTTTGAATTTAAACAATACAACTCCTCCATGTACAATGCCCCGGCAAACGGACTAGCTGAAGCATTTAACAAAACACTTGGCAGTTTGTTGAAAAAAGTGGTATCCAAGACAAAGCGAGACTGGCATGAAAGAATCGGAGAAGCATTATGGGCGTATCGAACAACATTTCGAACGCCTACTCAAGCGACGCCGTATTCTCTTGTCTATGGAGTGGAAGCCGTCCTTCCTTTAGAACGCCAAATCCCATCATTACGGATTGCCATTCAAGAAGGATTGACTGGAGAAGAAAATGCCAAGCTCAGATTGCAAGAATTAGAGGCGCTTGATGAAAAAAGGCTCGAGGCCCAACAACGCCTCGAATGCTATCAAGCTCGTCTTTCAAGCGCATTCAATAAAAGAGTTAAACCACGATCATTCCAAGTTGGTGACTTAGTCCTCGCCGTTCGAAGACCTATCATCACAACTCATCGTACAGGCAATAAGTTCACTTCAAAATGGGATGGACCTTATGTTGTGCAAGAAGTCTACACCAATGGAGCTTACAAGTTGATTGATAATGATGGTGTAAGGATCGGCCCCATCAATGGGAAGTTCCTCAAACGCTTCTATGCTTGAAAATCAAGGATTGCTCCTCGGTAAGAGCTTAAACTACCCACTGTAGCGCTGCAAGAGTACATGATGTTTTCCCATTACCCTTGAAAGCGTACCAATAAGGAGAAATTAATCCCACTCCATGTCAACAATTGCGAGTGTAGCGTAGCGGTTGGATGCCTATGTCACCCTTGAGGAGGTCTCGGGTTCGATCAGTGGTGTACCCACTATTATACACTGCGCCCCCCTTTTTGCAAAAACACATAAAAAAAAAAAATTATATAAAAAAAAAAAAAAACACAAAACAAAAAAAAAAAATCATTTGAACTACGTGATGACTTGATCCCTCTCCGGGGTACGTAGGCAACTTAGTATCTTTTGCTGAGTTCAGTCACGCACTAAAAAAAAAATTATTATCAAAAAAGAAGAAGAAGAAATTATCAAAGAAAAAAAAAAAATCATAAAAAAAAAAAAGGATCATAAAAAAAAGATCATCAAAAAAAAAGATCATAAAAAAAAAAAAAAGGAAATCATCAAAAAAATATATATAAAATAAAATAAAATAAAATCTGTTGAACTACGTGATGACTTGATCCCTCTCCGGGGTACGTAGGCAGCTTGGTACTTGTCACTAAGTTCAGTCACATGAAAAGAAGAAGGATGGCCAGTCTAACTTGAAGAGTTTTCTGACAGTCATCAATGCGCTTTTAAGGTCCTTTCGGTTGGCAAGGCATTGCACAATAGGATGATCAAAGATCGACGCAGTAGAAAATGAAGACTGAAATGAAGTCTTCATGGCATTGCTCATTTTCTGTGGCCATCCTCCTACATCTCTGAAGTATACTTTGTATCATTTATCTCCTGGGGGCATCTCCTTGTACCTTCCATCTCTAGGCTGCATCGTCTCTTTTCTAGGTTGTGCCACTTCATAACTCTGAAATTAGAACCACATCATCTCCCTTCTGAGTGGTGTTGTTTCACATTATGTCTCTGAAACCTGGATGACGTCAATTTCTTCCAGAATGATGGTAGATTATATATCTAAAATCGGTGTGGCATCATCTCCCTTCTGAGTGGTGCAGCTTCATATCATGTCTCCAAAAGTTGGACAATGTCACCTTCCTCCGGCATCTGAAGTTGGTGTTGCATCTTCTCTCCTCCAAGGGCATGCCCACGCAATGTCAAAGTCTTGGTGGCATTCTTCTTGAAACTTCAAAGTCTTGGCATCTCCTTACATCTTCAAAGTCTTAATAGGGATTCGTTGCATTTTCAACATCTTGTTGGCATCTCTGAAATCTTGATGTCTGGCTACAGTGCTATACGCCCTTGATGTCTAAGTGATGTTGCCTCTGAAAATTGTTTTGGATGAATGTTGTCACGGCTTCAGCGCAAATAATGGCATGACTTCAATACAAGTGCAAGGTGCGAATGGAGTGTTGTGATGGCTTCATGACAAAAATGAAGTATTGACATAGCTTCATGGCAAAAATGAACGTTGGCACGGCTTCGGCGAAAATACAGTGTTGGCGTAGCTTCATGGCGTTAGCACAAATGAAATGTTGACATGGCTTCATGGCTTCGGTGCAAATGAAGTGTTGACGTAGCTTCATGGCATGGATGAATGTTGTCACGGCTTCAGTGCAAATAATGGCATGACTTCAATACAAGTGCAAGGTGCGAATGGAGTGTTGTGATGGCTTCATGACAAAAATGAAGTATTGACATAGCTTCATGGCGAAAATGAACGATGTCACGGCTTCGGCGAATGAAATGTTGAGGCAGCTTTATGACAAAGATGAATGTTGGCACGAATGAAGTGTTGACATTGCTCCATGACAAAGTTGAATGCTAGCACGGCTTCAATACAAGGACAGATACTGGCACGACTTCGTGGTAAAAACTCTTGATGCGGCTATGTTGCAAAGACTCTTGAAATGGCTGCGTTGAAAAGACAAGTGTTA
Organism: Quercus tomentella; assembly: GCA_028535165.1. Lineage (NCBI taxonomy): Eukaryota > Viridiplantae > Streptophyta > Magnoliopsida > Fagales > Fagaceae > Quercus > Quercus tomentella. Next base: position 47,272,808 of record JAPQVY010000089.1, on the reverse strand, counting down.
GTGCAGCTTAATTGCCAAGGAAAGCATGCTGCATAACAAAAATAAGCAACAACAAAGAGCTTGTCAGAAGGAAATCTCATGGCACATCTAAAAAAAAAAAAAAAAAAAAAAAAAAAAAAAAATCAATCAAAGAGAGAGCTTCATTTCTAATATCTAACCTGTGAAAAAAAAAAAAAAAAAAAAAAAAAAATCATCAGTACGAATAAAGCAAGTCATAAAAAAAAAAATAAATAAATAAAATTAAAAAATTAAAAAAAAAAAAAAAAAAAAAAAAAGAAAAGCATAAATTCTCTACACTTAGAGTATTATGCTACCCACCAAAGAGGCTGTTTGTACAAACTCAATGCATGCCCCAGATGGCCTTATATAGAGATTTGTGGAGCTCAAAGTCAGATTTTGCAAACACTCAATGTCAAAGAAGTCTGCGCCAAATCCTGAGAAGAAAAGGGTGCTCATAAATATATCATGCTGTCAGAAAGAAAATATTACACTAGACTATAAAAAAAATGGCTTATAGGTCTGCACAGAGACACTCAGTGGTTACCTTGGAACCACTACTGCCTGGATTGTCAAAAACTGTCAGGATGGCCACCGTCAAAGAAGACCAAGGTGGCAACACATTCAACAATGGCTGCGGTCTCCCATCCCAGATTTCTACAATTTCTGACAAGATTTCACAAAAAAATCAACCCGCAGAAATCTTCTAAGGACTTTGATGAACAAAACCCAGGAAAATTATCCTCAAAAAGCCCGGCCAGAACACACAGTGACCAAAGGAATAGTTTTTCAAAATCTGCGCAAAACCGGCCTTCATTTCACAAAACTGATATCACAAGGCTGTTAAATGGACTTCGATCTACAAAACCCAGAAATTTCAGGTCCAAAAACCCAGGCACGCGCCCCCACGCGCCGCCACAGACTAGCGACGGTCCGCGGCCTAATCCTTCAAATCTGTGCAAATCTGCCCATGATTTTAGAAAACTGACTATACCATGGTGTTTTACGGCCCAAGATCTACCAAACCTGAAAATTTCAGGTCCAGATGCACTGCCACGCGCCTCCACGCGCCGCCAGAAACGCTCCCTTAACGAACACGCGCCTCCACGCGATCACACGCGCTTACACGCGCCGGCGCTTCTCTCGCACGTGCCACGCGCCGCCACGCGCCATACCTGACACGCGCCTCAGTTGGCCTGACGTCACCCATGACGTCATCCTCCACTGGTCTGACCCGTTTGTCCAGATCCGAACCGGACCGACCCGGAAATTTGACCCGGTCCGAACCGCCTTAAAAAAAAAAAAAAAAAAAAAAAAAAAAAAAAAAAGAAAAAGAGAAAGAGAGAGAAAATGCTTGGACCAAGCAGACTTTTGACCTTGACCAGAAAATCAAAATTTTCAAAACGGACTTGACCCACTTGATTTTTCGAGTACATTCCGATTTTGGGACCCATTTCTTCATTCGAAGTTCAGAAATTGTGCAAACGTCCAATTTCCAAAAAAGTTGACTTTTGTGCAAATATTGACCAGAAAGTCAAAATTTTCAAAACGGACCTGTCCCACTCAATTTTTCGAGTACATTCCGATTTTGGGACCCGTTTCTTCATTCGAAACTCAGAAATTGTGCAAACGTCCAATTTCCAAAAAAGTTGACTTTTGTGCAAATGTTGACCAAATGTCAAAATTTTTGAGATGGACCTATCTTGCTCAATTTTTTGAGTACATTCCGATTTTGGAGTCCGTTCCGTCATTTGAGACTTGAAAATTGCAAAAATGACTCAATTCCAAGTGTTCAAAACTTAGGTCCTCAAGAATAAAATTTGAGATTCATCCATTTAATTGGGATCCCCTCAGGGTTATTCTCCAGACTTCATCAAGACTTCCTCTCAAAATACAAATGAACTCTCACAAGTGTGTCTTGAACCTGAAATTACACTGGGTCACTAATTCAACCCACTATTCCCGTTCGGTACCTACCAGTCTCCAACCTACCATTCTCGTTCAGTGCCTACCGTTCCCATCTACCGTTCTCACCAAAAATTCTCAACCGCCAGTCTCACCAAAAATTCTCAACTACCACTCTCAACTACTAAATCTACCATTCTTCATCTCTCCACTATAAATAGGAGGGCCGGGTTCATCAAGAACTCATCCGAAAAAAAAAAAAAAAAAAAAACAAACACACTGAGTCATGAAATGAAGATTTGCTTCTTTCAGATTTTCAAGTTCTCATTTTCACAGCCATTTCTCACTATGACCTCATCATTCTCAACACCTAGCAACCGATATTGCTTTATAATCGGTTTGAGATCAACCCTTCTATGGTTCGGTCGAAACCCTATTTACAACATCATTGCAGTTTTGAGATCCAAACAAATTTTGTTTCTCCACTTAACGACCACCTTTGTCTACAAAATTATTCATAACAAGGTCTGCACTTTGGTTCCATGCTTCCTTGGACTTGGTTGGCCAGGAAATCCAAGTCCAGCAGAAGCACCTGTTCCTAACCTCAGGGCTCCTGTAGTCTCTCTCCAATTGCTTGGTCTTCCAGCAGAAGCAGTGGTTCGGAACAAACAGCAACTTGGCTGGTTTCTAAGACCAGAATCACAAGTTAGCTCCATCTTTCATTTTTCTGTGCTTTTCCAACAAGTGGCAGTAGGTGAAGATGGTAAAAAAGTGTTGGGGTATCCTACAAATTGTTTTCCATCAACACTTAAAACAACCTCCAAGGCGCCAACTCATCAGAATTCAGCCTTTGGTGCCGGTAAATGGTCATCAAAACCTTATTCCATGTCCCCACTACTATGGGACCCAAAGGTCATCGTTGCTGGTACCTCAAAACTCATTTTCTGGAATTACTCCAACTTAAAATCAGCTTGAAGAATTTCAGAAGGTACTCTTCTGAAATTACTTCAACTTAACGTCCGTCGGCATGGTCCCATTACACAGGCACATTCAATAACTTGCCGTCGGATCTCATTCAGCATGCAGTCAGTCACATATCCAAAAGTGTACCTCCCAGAGACACCTACACCAGAAGGTCCCCAATGTACGGGGTCAACGCCATGGTGGTGTATGTTTCACCCATTCACTTCGCTTCATCTCCGTCTTCTTCACCACCAACACCAGCATCACCAGAATCCATACTCTTCTGAAATTACCTCAACTTAACCTGAGTGAAACAATTACACATGCGCATTCAACCACTCTCCCACATGTCCTCGCCGTAATCCAAAGCATGTTCCTCCGAGATAACTTCACCAGAACTTCTTAAAAACACAAGCTTAGCCCCATGACTCTGCATGCTGTACCCAACCAACATCTTCACCTCTTCCCCATCTTCTACACCCTGTGATCGCCGCCAACAATCCAAAATACTCTCCTGAAATTACTTCAACTTAAACTATGCTGAGAATACTCGGTCACGCAAGTACATTCAAATACTGGCAAACCCCTTTTCAGTCTCATCAGAGCCTTTCATATGGGTCGGTCTACTCTTCGGAAATTATCTCATCCTTCTGAAAGCTCCACCACCTTCAACAGCTCCACTACCTTCAACTACTTCACTTAAAGAGTCAAGTACCAAAAATCCATTTTTTCGAAACTCATTCCCACACCACACTCCGAGACCGTGTGTGTAAACGAGTCTCGAGGGGGCATTTGTAGAGAGGGAAAATTCCCGACCTATCACAAGCTGACACGTCACATTACCAAGTCCACAAAATACAGCCAATTACAGAACACCATGTATTGCTGCTAGGTTTTGCTATCATTATTCAGAAGCCAACAGAAATTTGCCAAGTGTCATGCAAGAGCCAATCACGCATCAGCGCACGTGTAAGCGATGACTCAGGCAGCCTCGCACGTGTAAGCGATGACTCAAGCAACCTCGCACGTGTAAGCGATGACTTAAGCAGACCAATCAGGCTGTGACATGTGCCACCAATCAAGCTCCGCCACGTGTCGCTCATCCACTCCCAAACTCCTATAAATAGAAGCCTTCCTGAGACATTCAAGGGACTAGAATTCAGAAGTGAAAAAGCTCTGTGAAGATCAAGCCTCAAAGCCTTCAAGAACTTCAAGAACTTCAACCCCAAAATCGGAGAACATTCGAAGCAGAATCATCCAGATCATCTGCCTAGATCCTAAAGTTCACGGGAATCAAGCCAAAAGTGTCCGAAAACATCAACAAATCACAAATCATTGAAGCTCAACGGATTCAAGCCTCTAAAGCTCCGAAGAACTTCCACCACAAACCTTCGAAGACGAAGAACGCACGAAGAACACGAAGAACGCGAAGAACAAAGGATTTCTAAACAAGCTCATAGCCAGAGATTCATTGTAATTCCGTTTCAGTAATCTTCGATCCATCCCTCAACCAAATTGAAGGATATTTTGTGTTCAAGTCAAATCCACATTACCATAAGTCTAATCAATAAGTTTTGCAAGGAGATCGAATCAGAGGATCACTCTTTTGTAATTCCAGAGAATTGTACCACACAATCATCAATACAAATTCGCATTTGTGAAACTATTTTACTTGTTTGATTTATTTCAAACTAGAAATTTAGTCGCTTACAGCAATCATTTACCAACAAAGACAAAAACAAAACAAAAAAAAAAATTTAATACTCGGCTAGCTAGGATTTTTATTTTATTTTTGAAGTTAGAGCATTTACAATAGTGGTGCTAAAAAATTTAGGTTTTAGCACCTCAAAAAGCTATTTTATCTATTTTTGTTACCTCACTATACAATACACCCAACATCAAAATGTTCTATTTTTTTACCACTTCATTTAAAATAATATAAACAACGCATTAAAATAATAAGGATGAGAGAGAATTTGGGTATTTTAATAGAAGGAAGAGAGATAATCTTAATAAAATATTTTATTTTATTTTTAACAACTTGCTACAGTCAACTGGTATTTATATCAGTATATTGTAGTTACAAAAAATTTAGCTTTAGTTTCTTCAATAACACATGGTTTTTTAGTTCTTTGGTGGTCAAATACTTTTCTTTTGCTAAAATATAATCACAATTGTGAATTCTTTTATTGTTTTTGTTAAGTTTTTGGATTGGATAGTTGTTAGTTGTACTAAGCTGGCTAGGCTGATTAGGGAGGAGGGGTACCTAAGGTTTTAGAAGTGGAGTCCAACTACAAAAATGAAAAATAGCATATGTAAAAATAAAAATAAAAAAATTAGGCCAGGGGGACCTAGGCCCCCACCTGGGTCTGTCTCTACTCCCTAACTATCGATGTATAAGAAAACAATGATACCAATTAATTTTTGGTATAGGTGGAATTCAAACCTAAATAGTTTTTTTTTTTTAAAGATAAGAGACTTTTCCAGTTAGTCTAGTTATAACCCATGAAAATAGTGAAGCTGTGAGAACATGGATTTTGTTTTCTAAGTTTACTTTTTAATTATTAAAATACTATTTTGCCTTTGAATTTTTTTAAAGAAATTTAACTTCAACTAAACAATAAATATTTTTTTTAAAAGGGTTTATATTAAGTTAATACAATAATGTAAAAATATATATTACAAGTATAATACAATTTTTCTTTTTCTTTATTGATAAAACAAAATATTTATTTATTAACCAAAAAGCACTGTGTTACAAGTATAATATAATTTTCTAGGAAACACCAGAATCTCTTGACAAAAAATCATGACTTCTAGACCATGCTAGCAGTTGCAGTAGGTGGGCCTTTTTTTTTAGTCCACGGCAGGGGAGACTTGGTCAAGTCTTCTTTGGAAAAATAAGGTGCCGTTCGGTTAAAGACTTCTAGTATTATTGTTTATGTGTTGTGAAAATATGTGTAGGTTAAAAAGTGTTGTGAAAATACATGTTTCAATATTTAAACACTGAAAACTGTCATATAAGTACATATACCAAACAACCTCAAAGAGTCAAGTCAAGTCATTGTGGAAAATAGGAGTCAACAGAGAAAATTTGAGCGGGACATAGAATCAATAAGTGGATGCCAATAACTCTAAGCAAAACTAAATTTCTTGTCCCTTAGGCTTTATTAGGGAGAATGAAAGAAAAAAGAGAATGGAGAAAAATACTAATTTTTTTTATCTTATGTGTTATGTGTTTGATAGGAATGATAGAGCAGTAAGATGATGGAAATTTAGAATATATTCCCTTTGTTTGATAATAAATAAAATAAGTTTCAAAAAAAAATAATAATAAATAAAATAGGATGACTAAAATAGATATTCGTGGTGATGTACTTCTAGATCTTTAATACTCACATACTCACGCAATGCGTGAGAATATAATATATAAATATTATGTAATGTGATGTAATATATAAAAAGTAAATACATGACAAATAAAATTAAGTACAATACATATTTATTACATTGTCTAATCTATATATTACCAAAAGTTGAAACGTGACATTTATTCCTATTGCGCCATGTCATTTGCCACATAATTATTATTTATTATTTATTCCTTTTTTTTACAAAAAAATATATATGTGTAAATAAATTATTGACTTTACGTATTCATTTTTGTCGGTTTTAACATCTATATATAATTTTTTTTATTTCTAATTTTCCTTTTTTTTTACATTCACTTATTTTTTAAATATTTACACTTTTTTCAACATTTTTTCTTCCCTTACTTTTTCATCTCCTCACTACCCTCTACTTTAATATTGCTATTCATTTTTCCCTTCATCTTCCTTTATTTTTCTCTTCTTATCTCTTCCCTCTTACTATAAATTTGTCACTCTTTTCCATTCTTTGCATAGTTTTCTTTCACAAAAAGGTTCTCTCTCTCTCTCTCTCTCTCTCTCTCTCTCTCTCTCTCTCTCTCTCTCTCTCTCTCTCTCTCTCAATGTTTTGGTGGATTTTTATTTTTTATTGCATCTCCGCTTTAGATTGATAAATTTTTGTGTTTTTAAGAACTTTAATTTAGGTTGATACGATTTAGTTTTGTGTTTTAAGTTATTATTATTATTTTGCTCTTTAATTGTTAAATTTTATCTGATTACATTATAAAAAATTAAAGATAGTAGATAAAAATAAATTAGTATTCCATTACATAGCATAATTTGGATAATTTAATGTTTATTGTTATATCTTTTAATTTTTCTTTTTTTTTTCTTCTCTTCTATTTTACTCAATATTGAAATTCAACCACATCCTCCTTATCATCAAATTATTTATATTTTCTCTCTCTTTTTGTTTTAAAAAATAAAAAATGAAATATTTTACTTAAATTCAAATAAAAGAAAATTGTGCTCATCAAATTGTACTTATTTTTTTTAGCATTTATACTTTCTCCAACCTTTCTCCTTCTCTTTACCTTTTCATCTCCCCAAACATTCTACCTTGATATCACTCTTCCTCTTTCCTTTTATCTTCCTTTATTTTGTTTCTTTTTATTATCATCCTCTTAGTATAAATTTGTCATTCACTATTCCATTCTTTACATAATTTTCTCTCACAAAAAAGTGGTTATTTCCTACTCTTTCTCCTGTGGATTTTTATTTTTATTTTTATTTTCCTTGCATCTCTATTTTAGCTTGATAAAGTTTTTTATTTTTTAGAACTCTATTTTGGTTGATGGGATTTAGTTTTGTGTTTTAAGTTTTTTTTTTTGTTTTTTTTTAATGACTTTGATTGTTAAATATTATCATATTGCATTATAAATAATTAAAAATAGTATATAAGAATGTACTATTATTATATTACACAGAAATATTTGGATAAGTTAGAGTTTATTGTTATGTATTTTATTTTTATTTTTTTCTCATATCATTTTATTTAACATTTAAATTCAGCCACATCCCCCATATATATCATTAAATTATTTATATTTCCACTCCTTTTTTATTTTAAAAAATTTTAAATATAATATTTTGGCTAAATTAAATAAATAAAATTGTCCACATTAAGTGGAGTAATGCCAGGGAAACTCCCATTCTCACACCCAATGCATCAAAGGAAGAATGAAATACAAAACAAATCAAGTTAGAAACACTAAATTAAAAATAATAATAATAATAATAATAATAATAATAATGCATATTTAATGTTATAGAATCATCATCAAATTTTGGAAAACGATAGGTTGCCAATGGAGAGAGAGAGAGAGATGGTATAGAAAAAACCAATACAAAGTAATAAAGAGTAGATAAAGAAAATAAATAAATAAATAAATAAAAAACCAAACGTCAATTAATAATCGTTGATTGGAAAACAAAGAGGTTGTAAGGAGAAGTAAAAAATAAAATAGAAATTACCGTGTGGAGAACATTAAAAACTTTAGAGTGCAGTAACATAAACCATTAAATTCACTTAAAAAATTAAATCAACAATTAAATACAATCATAGTACTAAATTTAAATTTTAAACTAATCAAACTCTAACTATGGAAACCATATTAATCATAACTAAAAAAGAGATGTTCTTTGATAGTAGTAGAAATTACATAAGAAATAAAGTTAGAAAATTTAAAAATCCATTTTTTGACATTTCATTTAACCTTTTATATATATATATAATTTTCATATACTATTACTTTCGAAAATCTAATGAACAATGCTACCTCTCATTTATTGTCTTTGTTATGCAAATCATTAGTTAGTAAATATATGATAATGGTAAGAAGCGTTATAAATGAGATCACTAAAAAATATATATAAAATTAATTAGCCACTATCATTATGGAGTAGTAGTCTATAATTTTTCGCATCCAAAAAAGTGGAATATTTAGAGTTTTCTTAAATATATGTGTAAAGATTCACTATGTGTGTGTGTGTGTGTGTGTGTGTGTGTAAGGGTAAAAAAGGTATATTCAAGGTTTTTATTAACTTAAAAACTAATGAAAAACCAATGGTTAATAACTAAAATTATAGTATTAATAACATATTTAATGAGACTATCCTAAAAAAATTATCACGCGCAACGCGCGAGTATGCGACTAGTAATTAATTAAAAAGAGGAAAACAAATGAGATTGAATGCATTAACAGGGTTCATAAAAAAAAGAATGCATTAACAGGCTTAAATCAATAATGGCCTATTTGGTTAGAGATTTTTAATATTATTGTTTAAATATTATGGAAATACGTGTGGGTTAAAAAGTGCAGTAGAGAAAACGTGTTTTAGTGTTTAAACACTGAAAGTGAAAACTGTCGTTTAAACAACAGTACTAAACACTCCCTCAAAGATACAATATTCTTCACCCTTTTTTTTAATTATGAAATAAGTTGTCTTTGGATTTATTGTTAAGTTTTTCCTTGCGAAATAACAGGGCAATCTCACTTTGAAGATTTTCTGTTTTTCTTTTTTCCGTTTTAAAGTCTGTAAGTTAAATTACACAAGAGACAATTATGAATTTGGAAGTCTATAGACGTGTGTGTCCCAAAATTCCACTCCTGTTGACGTAAACGAAAAAAAAAAAATTTGTGTTTTGCATTCAAGGAATGAATGGGGCCAAGAAAATGGAGAAAACATAGAGCTATCAATTCACACTAGACAAGACTTGTACCGTACATGACAAGAAATAATGGCCAAATTTTTGTGAAAGAGACAAAAAAGAAGAACAGTTGTTTTCACTTTGTGAATTGGAGGTGATCATGTGATGACAAAGAAGAACAGCTATTTTTCTCAGTGCTAGACTAATTGAAGTAGCACGATTAGAGTATTCTCGTCAACTCTCTAAAAAAAATGTCATTTTGACACATTAAAAATTCACTTTATCATTTTAGCACATCATTTTACAACATATCATTTATCAGATGTTTTATACTTCAATTCTATACATTAAAATAATATTCACTACACATTAAAATAATATATTACCTCCTCCTCCCTATCACTATCATCATCATCACCAACAGCCACCACCGGCACAAACACTGACGGCCACCACCGGCACCTAAAAAAAAAAAAACACAACCCGTAAATGTCTTTTTTTCTCTCTGTTTTTGTCTTTTTTTCTCTCTCTGGTCTCTGCTTCTTTTTCCTTCTCTCTTCTCCTTCTGGCTCCAACCCTCGTCGATCTCTCGGCTCCTATGGCGACTCCAACTGGGAGCGCCACGTCACTCACTCGGCTCACCGTCGCTCCGACTCCGGCCTCACCGTCCTTATCACTAGCACCACTGGCTTCGTCAAAACCCACGTCTCCATGGCCCTGAAGTGACGAGGCGACGGTCTCGACAACTTCAATGGGTCTGTTCGCCGATCGGGGTGGGTGATGATGGTGGTTGGGTGCTCGGATTGAGTGGGTTTCAACTTGAATGGGTCTGTTCGCCGATCAGGGTGAGTGATGATGGTGGCTGGGTGCTCGGATTGAGTGGGTTTCGGCTTGAATGGGTCTGTTCGCCGATCAGGGTGAGTGATGATGGTGGCTGGGTATGGAGTGATCGAGTGATGATAATGATGATGGTTGGGTCTGTTCACCGATCAGGTAGTGATGATGATGGTGGTTGGGTCTGAGAGAAAGAGCCAGTGAGAGAGAGAGAGATGGGTTGCAGACGGAGAGCTAGATAGAGACAAATGATGGAGGAGAGAGAAAAAACGAATTAAATAAAGTCAAACAGTAATGGCATTGTTGTCCGTACCGTCTCATATTTGAGACGGTACTGTAGATATGTTCCAAATTTTTTGAGATTTAGAACGGCTGATGAGGGCTTGTTTTTGTGTTTGGTGTGTCAAATGTGCCAAATATTTGGCATTTGGCACATTTGGCACACCTGATGGGAGTGCTCTTAGCATCCACATCAGTTGATATAAACATTTGCAAAATATGCAAAATACAAAAAGCAACAAATTTTATACATTTTATCTCAATTCACATGAGTCCTTCTAAAATTGTATATATACACATTTGCTACAATAATCATCTTGTGTATACCATTATTTTATTAATTTCACGTTTTGCGCCTTTTTTTCTCTCCCTTCTCCTCATCGTCTTTTTCCTCAGATACACATAAACACAAACACACCCACACACAAACATACTCACACAGACAAACCAATAGAGAGACAAATCAGTGCTGGCGGTGGAGATCGGTGCTTGTGGGTCAATGGAGTCCGTGCTTGTGGGTTTTGATTCTTGTGGTGTTGGTGGGTTTTTATTCTTGTGGTTCTTGTGGTGGAGATTGGTGCTTGTGGTGGATAAATTATTTGACCATGAGAGGAAAAGAAAGAAGAAGATGCTTGTGGAGTTTATCGTGAAAGGTAGAAGAAAGAAGTAGAAGAAGCCAAAAGGACAAAGATTGGTCTGAGTGAGAAATGAGATAAGAACAAAGAAAAATGAATAAGTACAAAAGAAAAAGTAGGTACCTTGGAAAAAGGGACAAGTACAAAAGAAAAATAATAATTAAAAATTAAAAAAAATATTATTATTTAAATAGAGGAAATTATAAAATAGATGAATTGATGTGGGTACTTTGAAAAAGTAGTAATGTAAAATAGAAAAAGTAAGTTTTAGAGTGCGTTTGGGAAGTGCGTTTTGTGCTTCCTAGACGCACGATTGCGTTTCAGATTTTTTTTTTTTTTTTTCCCAGCCGTAACTTTTTTACTTTTCTTCTGTGAACAGTGCTCTCATGCACTGTTTATGGGTGCCACAAACTACACTTTTCAGCAACTTTTTCATTAAAATGGGTCCTACGGTACTATTCACACATTTAAAAATTATTTTGCTACAGTGTTTTTCAGTTTCAGTTTTTAGTTTTCAACTGTATCCAAACAGACCCTTAGTGTAAAATAGTTGGTGAACCTCTATTTTTCTATAAGGATAGATCTAAATGGGAAGGTAATCAAGCCTACGATTCTATTAGTATATCATTTTCAACTTTATAGCAAAACCTATTTTTTAATAACGGTCTGTTTATTAATTAATTATTTTAGAAAATTTTCTTACTACTATTGTGCATTTTTTTTTAAAGTTTTTAAAAGCATTTCCTAAAAAAGGGTATTTATTAATTATTTATTTTTAAAAAATTTCATACTACTATTATGATTTTTTTTTTTTAATAAAAAGTTTTTAAAAGCATTTCCTAAAAAAAACTAATTTCGTTTAAACAAAATACTTGTACCATAAACGACAAGGAATAAATGGTTAAGTAATTGTTTTCATCTTTAAAATAAATAAATAAAACCACTTTGGATGCTTGACTATAGTGACATTAAACTTTTTTTATTATGAAAAAACAATGATAATATATATATATATATATATATATATACACACACAATTATTTACACAATTGTTTTTAAATGGGATACTTCCACGCAACAACAACATGACTAGGAGTAAATGCCAAAATAGAGAGCTAGCAATAGCAACATTAGTGACTAGAAATGACTTGTACAGTACATGAGAGGAAAAAATGGCCAATTCATTGTGAAAGGGAGGTGATGGCAGGGAACAATTTATTGGCATCAAGCAATTATTATACAGTCCAAACTTCCAAGACTTCAGCTTTCCAAAGTCTTTGGGAGTTCCAAACAATGACCAAAGACTTGTGAAACGTTAACAGTAAGTCTACTAATATAAACCACACGTTTTCAAGGTACATTGAATCTTTTTGTAAGAATAGTCGTATTTTGTTTTCTCTCATACAAATTGACGGCAGATATCTTTCATTCCACCACCGTGTGTTTCACCAAGTCTTTTGGTCTTTGCTCGGAACTTCCACAAGACTTGGGAAGTTATAGTCTTGTCTATTAACCAATGTGCATTTTCAAGGTTGATGAATGACTGAGTTGAAAGCAATGAACAAGAAACTGAAAAGAGAAATAAGAGAGTTTGGGAAGTGAAGAGAAAAGGAAACTAAGAAGCAAGAGACATTTGGATTAAAAAAAAAATAGAGAATCAATTGAATTAATTCATCTCAGAACAAATATATTATTTATATATAAGAGCTAGGCTTAACTACTTGCTTCTTAGTTTGAATCCAAAGTAAATTAAAAAAAAAAAATTTAATTTACTTTGGATTATGAGGAAACACTTGATCGAGAAGCAAGCCTAGATCAAGTGTTTCCTCATAAACCCCTTTTTCTAGTTTTATATATGAATTGCACATCACACTCATCATGGTGAAGTTCTATTTTTCATCCATAATTTTTCATTATTTGTGAATTCTAATGCATAAAATCTTTTATTAAAAAAATATATATCATCATTTTAAAAGGAAAAAAAAAAAAAAAAAAACAATTCATGTAGATCATGAGGATTGAGAATTTATTTAATGTTCACTAAATTGATATTTAATTTATTTTTTACTAAAGAATTTATTGTAACATAGAAAATTAATAGTTGATAATGATGCAAAATTGCAAAGTCATCTTGTTGAGGACCAAATAAAAAATAAAAAAGACAACTAAAAATCTTTTAGATGGAGTTAGACAACACATACCCAGATATTGAAATCCCAAACTTTAATTTTGTAGTCTAAATAAGCAACAAGCCAATTTCTCAAACCAAATACATAGTTATAGTGTATAACCAAATATAATTTAAGTGGCCACTTCATTGTTTGAGTTTTTAAGGACAAATTTCAATTTTCGGGGTTGATTTTTAATTTTTGAGGGGCCAAGAATTTTTTGAAACAAAATTCTCAAATAACTGTCGATTTATTAGTTAATTATTTTAGAAAATTTTCTTACTACTATTGTGCTTTTTAAAAAAAATAAAAAGTTTTTAAAAGCATTTCCTAAAAAAAGGGTATTTATTAATTAATTATTTTAAAAAAATTTATACTACTATTATTTTTTTTTCTTAATAAAAAGATTTTTAAAGCATTTCCTAAAAAAAAAACCAATCCCGTTTAAACAAAATACTTGTACCATAAACGATAAGGAATAAATGGCTAAGTAATTGTTTTCATCTTTAAAATAAATAAATAAATTACCACTTCGGATGCTTGACTATAGTCACATTAAACTTTTTTTATTATGAAAAAACAATGATAATATATATATATATACACACAATTATTTACACAATTTTTTTTTAAATGGGATACTTCCACGCAACAACAACATGACTAGGAGTAAATGCCAAAATAGAGAGCTAGCAATAGCAACAGTAGTGACTAGAAATGACTTGTACAATACATTAGAGGAAAAAATGGCCAATTCATTGTGCAAGGGAGGTGATGGCAGAGAACAATTTACTGGCATCAAGCAATTATTATACAGTCCAAACTTCCAAGACTTCAGCTTTCCAAAGTCTTTGGGAGTTCCAAACAATGACCAAAGACTTGTGAAACGTTAACAGTAAGTCTACAAATCTAAACCACACATTTTCAAGGTTCACTGAATCTTTTAGTAAGAATAGTCGTATTTTGTTTTCTCTCATACAAATTGATGGCAGAGATCTTTCATTCAACCACCGTGTGTTTCACCAAGTCTTTAGGTCTTTGCTCGGAACTTCTACAAGACTTGGGAAGTTATAGTCTTGTCTATTAACCAGTGTGCGTTTTCAAGGTTGATGAATGACTGAGTCAAAAGCAACGAACAAGAAACTAAAAAGAGAAATAAGAGAGTTTGGGAAGCAAAGAGAAAAGGAAACTAAGAAGCAAGAGACATTTAGATTAAAAAAAATAGAGAATCAATTGAATTAATTCATCTCAGTACAAATATATTATTTATATATAAGAGGTAGGCTTAACTACTTGCTTCTTAGTTTGAATCCAAAGTAAATTAAAAAAAAATAATTAATTTACTTTGGATTATGAGGAAACACTTGATAGAGAAGCAAGCCTAGATCAAATGTTTCCTCATAAACCCCTTTTTCTGGTTTTATATATGAACTGCACATCACACTCATCATGGTGAAGTTCTATTTTTCGTCCATAATTTTTCATTATTTGTGAATTCTAATGCATAAAATTGCTTATTAAAAAAAAATATATATCATCATTTTAAAAGGTAAGGGTGGGAGGCGTCTCTCCCCGATGTGGAATTGAGCAAATCCGTGAGGGTCACATCTGAACCCAAAGCAAACAATTCCTTCTTGGGGTAGATTCGTTCCTCCCACAGTTATTATTATTTTATAACAATGCATATATAGAAATTTAATTCTTAGATTTTGCTAATAATTGGTTATTTGATAATATGTTTTGGGTGGGTGAAATTACAATTTCTGCAAAGAAAATAACTTTAATAGATTGTCAACAACAAATTTTTTTTCCTAATTGGTCCAATTAATCATTGTTAAGTTTATTAATTTTCTTAGTTACGTTTTTCAATATTTTGGATTGTAGGCAGAAAAAATAAGGTTTGAGAAAGTTTGTTTAAAAATAAAAGAATAATTTACAAATTTTATATTCTTTTTAATGATTCACAAATGTTATAAATAAATTTTATTAAAAAATGAATATTTTTGTTAACTTGCCTATTGAATTTCTGAGAAAAATTGTATTGTTTTAATTTTGGTACAACAAAATTTATATTTATGATTTATGATTGTTCTTATATTACATTTATGATTGTTTCTATAATAAATAAAAATATGATTATGAAATACATTATTCTTTATTAAATTAGTTTAAATTAAAAAAAAAAATTAATAAAACTACCATAAAAATGATTATTACGCGCAACGCACGGGTTCGCGGCTAGTATTGCTAAAAACTGAAGCATGGCATTTAATGTTGCTACGCTCACATTTAACAGCCACGTCATCATTTTTTGTTTCCAATTTTTCTTATATATTTTTTTAAACATTTTCTCATTTAAGGTGACTTAAAAATTCCATTATTTAAAAAATAAAATATCTTTTAACAATTATTTTTATTATTAATTTTCCAAAACTCTCACTCTCTTTTACCTCTTCATCATCCCACTACTTTCTACATTAATATTATTCTTTCTCTACCTTTTTATTTTCCTTTATTTTGACTCATCTTATTCTCAACATCTTATTATAAATTTGACATTTTCTTTTTCATTTTATGCATAGTTTTCTCACACAAAACAGGTTACTTCTCTCTCTCTCTCTCTCTCAATTTGTTTTTCATTTTTTTTGTTTGATTTTTTTTTTATTGCATCAATTCTTTAGGTTGATTAATTTTTGTGTTAATTAGAATTCTACTTTGGGTTGATGCAATTTAGTTTTGTGTTTTAAGTTGTTATCTTTTATATTCTCTTTGATTAAATATTATCCTACTACATTATACATATAGTATATAATAATATAATGTTATTATATTACATAGAATGACTTGGATAATTTGATGTTTATTGCTATATATTTTATTTTTACACTTTTTTCCTCTCATCATATTTTATTCATCATTTAAATCCAGTCACATCCTCCATACTATTAAATTATGTAGCACAAATCAAGAAAGTGGCTAGACACAAACCTGCCTTCCTTTACCATACATTGGGGGAATCAAAATATTTGTGTGATAAAGGGTCATATAATTTATAATTTAGATAGCACCTTTTGAATGTGTCTAGGTCCATAGATTGAGCAATTTGTAAACTTAAAAGGCTATTGAGAATGAACTTTTTGAATCAAGTCTAAAAAAATATGAATTACTATATATCATTTAAGAATACTATTATATATTTAAATATTAATCTTATGGGAAAAGTTACATAAAATATTGAGCAAAAAATGTTTTATATAACAATCTACTAAAAATGTTTTTTAAATATTTAAACATTTTTATTTTTCATATCACTGACGTGTTTTACAACTACCACATGTGTTAACTTAAGTCTTAATATTCTTAAGTTGTTTCGGCAAAAAAAAAAAAAAAAGGTTGTCACAAAAGAGTTCATTTAAAGTTTCTTGCAAAATGAAATATATGTTTTGTAAGACTACCAGACTTGATAATTTGTAAATGATGGAACCACTCGCAACAATATTTGCATAGTTATATAGTTCCAGTTAAAACAATTGTGTATACTTTTAGTCTTCAAAAAATACACATCTACCAGTCGTTAAACGTCCATCTTGGATAGTTTTAACTTTTCATATAATTTTACTTTTACATATTCATCTATTTTAATTTAGATTTTTTTTTATAAAAAATAAAAAAAAAATAAAAAAATAAAAAAAAACTTTAATTTAGATATTTATAAGTAAACAATGAAATAATGATTCATGAATAATTAAAAAAATATATATATAAATATATATATATATATCTATACATATTTATCTTGTGTGGTTGTAACTTTACATATAATTTTGCAGTTATACATTCATCTTCTTTAATTTAGATGTTTATAACTTAATAATGAAATCTATAAACAAGGTAATTAAAAAAATCATATTTCTACAATTCAAAAAGTCACAATTTCATTTTTCAAAAAAAAAAGGCCTTTTACATTTCCTCGGAATTATTTTTAAATTCTTTTTTTTTAATAAAACCTTTGACATACCACTGACCTAACCACTTCATACATTAAAAGAATTTTAAGGCTCATTATTACTTCCGTTAATATATTATGGATATCTTAATTGATTGAGACCAAACTAGAGAAATGCCTTTCATATTTCCTTGAAAATTCAGAAGAAAAAAGAAATTGACATACCACTAACGTAACTACATCTATAACTATTTAAGCCATTTATAGTATCTATTTCTTATTGATAAACATAAAATTTACAACTAGCCAAGAACATACAAAGTAATAAAGAATAATGAAGGAAGAAAAAAAGAAATGAAATCAAACGTCAATTAATAACCGTTATTTGGAAAATAAAAAGGTGGTCAAGAGGAGTAAGAAATAAAATAGAGATGACTATATAGAGGACATTGAAAACTTTATAGTGCAATAAAATCAACCAAAACATTCACTTAATTAAATCAATAATCAACAATTAAATATAATAATACAAAATTTAAACTTAAAACTAATCAAACTCTAACTAGGGAAATTATATTTATATATATATATATATATATATATATAATCATAATCTTCATACACCATGACTTAAAAAAAATTAATGAATAGTCTTATCTCTTATTTAATGTCTATGTTATGCAAATTATCAACCAATAAAAATATGATAATGGTAAAAAATGTTATAGGCAAGATTATGAAAAATATGATAAAACTAATTTTTTTTTTTTTTTTTTAAAACTCATTATAAAGTTTAACGACTAAAATAGTATTTTATCTAAAAAATTATCACACGCAACACATGGGTCTGCGACTAATATATATAATAAAAAAATAAAAAATAAATAAATAAAACATAGGGCCCTAGTCCAACATGGCTCCATCCCTGCCTACGGTCAACTAGTATAAACTTAATACTAACGGCTCCTTCTTAGGTAATCCTGGCAAGGCTAGGGGAGGTTTAGCGTGTGCTATTGGGTCAACATCTAGTGTTATTGCGGAGCTTTGGGCTCTTAGAGATGGACTTAGTCTCTTCAACCAGTTCCATATTCAGTCTCTTAATATTGAATTGGATGAGTCTCTTCAACCAATTCCATATTCAGTCTCTTAATATTGAATTGGATGCCTCTATGATTATTAATTTGCTTTGCAATAATAACAGATTCTCTAGAACCTTATCTCCTCTAATTGATGGTTGTAGAGTCCTTCTCATCAGGATTCTACATCACAAGATTCGGCAATGCATTCAGGAGGCTAATAGGTGTGTTGACACTTTGGCTAGAATGGGAGCTAGGATGCTTACTGATTTTGTTTCTTTTGTCATTCTCCCTTCTTTTATTTTGGATCAAATTAGGATTTATGCCTTGGGTGCTGTTTACGTAGGTGCTGCAGTAGCAGTGCCATAACTCTTTAGTCTCTTCTATAATATTTTCCAGTTTATTGAAAAAAAACAAAAAGACTTATTATGGGGGAATTATTTGATTGTGTCATTTTGGGTTATCAGGTCTAGGCCCATTGTATAAAAAGTATCCCACTTTAGTATGTTTGGATTGGATGGTTTCGATGGCCTA
The DNA here is from genome assembly GCA_028535165.1 of Quercus tomentella. Taxonomy (NCBI): domain Eukaryota; kingdom Viridiplantae; phylum Streptophyta; class Magnoliopsida; order Fagales; family Fagaceae; genus Quercus; species Quercus tomentella. The sequence continues at coordinate 47,253,892 of JAPQVY010000089.1, read as the reverse complement.
GATGGGCTAGGTTAAGGCTCCGTTTGGGAGTTCATAAGGGAATGGAATGTATTTAAGTAAGGGAAATGAATGGAAAAGAATGGAATTAAGTAACCTTGATTAGATGTTTTAAAATAAATGAATGGAAATGAATGAAAATGAATGTAATGTAAGTAATCTTGTTTGGGAGCAAAATGGAGGGAATGGAATGGAATCATTTTATGACAATATTACTATTAGATCCCTATTTTAAAACAAAGCGTTGAATATATAGGGGTATTTTGGGAGTTTTAGTAAAAAAATCATTAAATCTAATTTTATTCCCTCCCATTCCTCCCAATTTCAAGGAGAATGAAAATTTGAGGTTTAAGGGAATAGAAAGGAATGAGTGTTCCCTCCTACTCATTCCATTCCCTCCCATTTAAACTCCCAAACAAGAAAATGGGCTTTCCATTCCCTCCATTAAAACTCCCAAACAAGGAAATGGAAGAATATTCTAAAATTATTCCTTTCATTCCTTTCCATTCCATTCCATTCCCTTCTCCCAAACGAGGCCCAAGAGTGCTTATCGACTTCTAATGGTGAGGACACAAGAAACGTTTCTTCTACAAATCATTGAAAGGGAGGGGGGGGGGGGAGAGAGAGAATGAACAAAATAAAAGAATAAAGATGTTGTTTATAGATTATTATTGATAAGGACAAAAGAGTGGCCAAATAAAGGATATGGGTGACGGTACCTATTGGGCCGTCAGCCTTTGATTAACGACTGACGGCGCGACAAAATGAGTTCCATAGGCCGACGAGATAGTAAAGCTGAAGGTCATCCTGAAGCTGACGGTATGAAGACCGAAGGCACAACATAAACTGACGGCACTAGTCAAAGAATGCTTGCTAAACACATTCGCGTGTATAAGTAAATGACTTGCTCTCCACGTTTCGTGAAACCTAAAAGGGATTCCTATATGGAAAGGATCCCGCAAATTACGCCCAAGGAGACTCCTATAAGGAAAAGACTTCTACTCCAAGGAAAAAAGGATCACGCCCTACTACTATAAAAACCAAACATCCTCACGAACCAAGGTACGCATAATTTACCCTCTCTAGCACTCTAGAGCAGTGAGAATATTTCTGACTTAACCTTCGGAGGATATTTGGCCGGTACCACACCGGTGCTCTCTGCTAGGTTCTTTCTTGTTGCTGTGCAGGTGCTATTTGGAGCGCACGAGGACCGTGTGACTTACTGGTGGTATTTTCGGCATCATCAGTTGGCGCCGTCTGTGGGAACCGTGTAGTGTAAAGTCATATTACAGCTTCCTGGACAAAAGTCGCATGGTGCTCACCCGCTCAATGGCAACCACTAACGACATTCAAGAAGAGGAACCACCCACGACCGCCCTCGAGAAGCAAGTCAAGACTCTCGCCGCGGCTATGGAACTTCTCACACAACAAAACCGCAACCTGGAAGAGCAGCTACGCCAGAAATACGCAGCGCCAGACAACCAAGGAGCTGATCAAGAAGGAACCAGTGCTGACAGAAGAAACCAGGAGGGACCCCAAGCGAGCAACGCCCCGAACAAACAGGAGCGACAGAACGTGAGTCTCCTTTCCCTCGCAGATACAGCTCCGCCACCTATTATCGCAGAGATGCAGGCTATGAAGGAACAAATGGAGGTTATGATGAACGCCCTCAAGGGGCGAGTGTCCAGTGATCTAGACGACCTTGTCAACCGGACTGACTCACCGTTCACTGCCACCGTCAACTCCTTCCCCCTACCGAGTAAGTTCCGCATGCCGCAGATAGATAGTTATGACGAGGTCAAGGATCCTCTAGACCACCTGGAGACCTTCAAGACCCTAATGCACCTTCAAGGAGTAGCAGATGCGATCATGTGTAGAGCCTTCCCTACGACGCTGAAGGGCGCAGCGAGAATTTGGTTCAGCCGACTGACATCGAACTCCATCAGTACCTTTAAAGAACTCAGTGCTCAATTTACCGCACACTTCATCGGAGGCCATCGGTACAAGAAGTCTACGGCTTGCTTGATGAGTATGAAGCAGCGAGAGGATGAAACTTTAAGAGCCTACATATCCCGCTTCAACAAGGAGGCACTCTCGATCGACGAAGCCGACGATAAGATACTTGTCGCAGCATTCACGAACGGCTTGAAGAAGGGTAAGTTTTTGTTCTCCCTATACAAAAACGACCCAAAAACCATGTCGGAAGTACTTTATCGTGCCACAAAATATATGAACGTCGAAGACGCGCTGTTGGCCCGAGAAGAGAGGCCAAGAAAAAGAGAGAGGTAGGAAGACACTCGACAGGACCAAGGCCGAAAGAAGGCAAGAACGGGAGACCAAAGGGATGAAAGGCGCCCTAAGCCCCTGGGGGGAAGATTCACGAGCTTCACTCCATTGACGGCCCCGATAGATCAAGTCCTTATGCAAATCAAGGACGAGGAGGCTCTGACGTTCCCGGGAAAGCTAAAGAGTGATCCCAACAAGCGTTCCAGGGAAAAGTATTGCCGTTTCCACCGCGACCATGGTCACAATACGGCTGACTGCTATGACCTGAAGCAACAGATTGAGGCGCTTATCAGACAAGGAAAACTGCAAAAGTTCGTTAGTAAGGAGAAAACGGATCCACCTGCACAAGACCAACACCCCCGACGGGATAATGAGCAACCGAGGCCCCCGATAGGGGACATAAGGATGATCGTAGGAGGAACGGCGGTCGCCGGGTCATCCAAGAAGGCCCGCAAGGCCTACCTTCGTATGGTACAAAATGTTCAGCTGATGGGAGTCGTGCCGAAGATAGCACGAAGAGAAGGCCCCATAATTGGGTTCTCAGAGGAGGACGCACGGCGCCTTCACCATCCACATGACGATGCGCTCGTCGTCAGCTTACGGGTAGGAGACTACAACATGCACCGGGTGTTGGTTGACAACGGCAGTTCAGCAGATATTTTATACTACCCGGCGTTCCAGCAGATGAGGATCGATAGGGAGCGATTGATTCCGACAAACGCCCCGCTCGTAGGCTTCGGAGGGAGCCGGGTATTCCCCTTGGGAGTGGTCACATTGTCTGTCATAGTAGGCGATTACCCTCAGCAGATAGCCAAGGACGTGACGTTCTTGGTGGTCGATTGCTCATCTGCCTACAACGCTATCCTCGGACGGCCCACGCTCAATTCATGGAAGGCGGTAACTTCAACCTACTACCTGATGATCAAGTTCCCTACTGCCTACGGAGTAGGGGAGTTGCGCGAAAGTCAGATGGCCGCGCGCGAATGCTACATAGCCATGATGGAAATGGAGGATCAGGTTCAGGCTTTAAGTATAGAAGAGCACCGGACGGTAACGGAGCCAGTAGAGAAGATAGAAGAGATACCACTTGACAGTTCCGATCTTGGTAGAACGACCAAAATTGGAACACTCGCGAACCCCACAATCCGTCAGGAGCTCATAACCTTCCTCAGAGGCAATCGAGACGTATTCGCCTGGAGTCATAAAGATATGCCAGGAATAGACCCTTCGGCCATGGTTCACAGGTTGAATGTATCACCCGCCTTTCCACCTGTCCGACAGAAGAAGAGAGTGTTCGCCCCCGAACGAGATCGGGCCATAGCAGAAGAAGTCCGAAAGCTACAGGAAGCAAGCTTCATTAGGGAAGTGTACTATCCCGATTGGCTGGCGAACGTAGTAATGGTCAAAAAAGCTAGCGAGAAGTGGCGGATGTGTGTGGACTTCACCGACCTTAACAAAGCCTGCCCCAAAGATAGCTATCCCCTCCCAAGGGTCGACGTCCTAGTAGACTCAACAGCCCAACACCAGTTGCTGAGCTTTATGGACGCCTTCTCAGGGTACAACCAGATCCGAATGCACGAAGCTGATCAGGAAAAAACTTCGTTCGTGACCAGCCAAGGGCTCTTCTGTTACAAAGTGATGCCCTTCGGCCTGAAGAACGCAGGCGCAACATACCAACGACTTATGAACAAAATGTTCGCACAACAGATTGGGAGGAATGTGCAGGTCTACGTTGACGATATGCTAGTAAAAAGCCAAAGGGAGGATGACCATCTGGAAGATCTCAAAGAAACATTCAACACCCTTCGTTCCTACAACATGAAGCTCAATCCAGGAAAATGCGCCTTTGGAGTGACGGCAGGAAAATTCCTAGGATTTATAGTGTCCCAAAGTGGAATCGAGGCAAACCCGGACAAGATCCGGGCAATTATGGAAATGGCGCCACCAAGAAATGTGAAGGAGGTGCAAAGCCTCAACGGAAAAATAGCGGCACTAAACAGGTTCGTGTCAAGGGCGACGGACAAGTGTTTGCCCTTCTTCCGAACACTGAAGAGATCATTCGAGTGGACCTCTGAATGCCAGCAAGCGTTCGAAGAGTTGAAAGCTTACCTCTCCTCCCCACCACTGCTAAGCCCGTCACAGCCAGGAGAGGAGCTTTTCCTCTATCTAGCCGTCTCCTCCGCAGCCGTTAGTGCTGCCTTAATCAGAGAAGAAGAGAAAGTACAAAAGCCCGTATACTACGCAAGCCGCGCGCTCCGCGGTGCTGAAGAAAGATACCCGCCCATGGAAAAACTTGCTTATGCATTAGTGACAGCGGCCCGCAAGCTCAAACCGTACTTCCAAGCACATACGGTGAACGTCCTGACTGACAAGCCCTTACGATGGGCGATGAGCAATCCTGAGGTTGCGGGTCGATTGGCGTTATGGGCTATAGAACTGAGCGAATTTGATATCCAATACCGCCCACGGACCGCCATCAAGGGATAGGTTGTCGCAGATTTCATAGCCGAATTCACTCATGACGAAGACAAGGGGGCAGAAGAGTCCCCTCATTGGAGCATATATACGGACGGGTCATCCAACAGACAAGCCGGAGGGGCCGGTATCGTGCTAACATCACCCAAAGGAGACACTATTGAATGTATGGTCCGTCTCGACTTCCCCGCTACCAACAATGAATCAGAATATGAAGCGTTGATAGTAGGACTGGACCTCGCTAAAGCTGCAGGAGCCGCAAGGGTAGTCATCTACTGCGACTCTCAGGTCATTACTAACCAAATACATGGAGACTACGAATGCAAAGGCGAAAGGATGAAAAGGTACCTTGATCAAGTAAGGGCGAGAGTGGACGACCTAGAAGCCAAGATCGTCCAAATTCCCAGAGGAGAAAATGAGCAAGCCGATCGCCTCGCAAAGGCCGCTTCAGCAGAACATATGGTCATCCCTGATAATGTACTCTCTTTTGTTCAGCTTTCTCCGCTAATAGACCCTAGCAACATGCAGGAAATAGGCTCTAATAGTAGCTGGACCGTGCCGTTAGTGTCATACTTGAAAAACGGGGTATTGCCAGACGGAAAGGAAGCTGCAAGAAAACTGAAGGTCCAGGTGGCAAGGTTCGTCCTAATAAAAGACGTCTTGTACAAAAGAGGCTTCTCCCGACCATATTTGAGATGCTTGGGTACGGAAGAGGCAGACTACGTCATGAGAGAGGTACATGAAGGAATTTGCGGAAACCATTCAGGGTCTAGATCATTGGTACACAAGCTTGTGCGAGCGGGGTACTATTGGCCCACCATGCAGAAGGACACCGAAGCCTATGTCAGGGCCTGTGACAAATGCCAAAGGTTCAACAATATTATTAGACAACCAACCGAAGAGCTGACCCCGATGACGGCCCCATGGCTGTTCGCACAATAGGGGTTAGATATTATGGGACCATTCCCTACAACAGTACGACAGCTGAAGTTCCTGGTGGTGGGCATTGACTATTTCACGAAATGGGTGGAAGCTGAAGCTTTGGCGACAATTACAGAAAAGAATGTGCGCAGCTTTGTCTGGAGATGCATCATATGCAGGTTTGGCATTCCTAGAGTCTTTGTCTCGGACAACGGGAGGCAATTCGACAACGACCCCTTCCGGGATTTTTGCTCACAGCTAGGAATAAAGAACCACTACTCCTCCCCCGCCCACCCTCAAGCTAATGGCCAGGTCGAAGTCACGAATCGATCCTTGCTCAAGATTATCAAGACTCGGCTTGAGGGGGCAAAGGGTATATGGCCCGAAGAATTACCAAGCATACTATGGGCATACAGAACGACGGCAAGGACGCCCACAGGAGAGACACCGTTCCGACTGACGTACGGAGGCGAAGCGGTCATCCTGGCCGAAGTTGGGCTCACGAGCTACAGGGTGCACAACCATGATGAGAACAAAAACGACGATGCTAGGCGACTACAGCTCGACCTAGTGGACGAGATCAGAGCAGCAACAGAACAAAGGCTCGCTAGGTACCAGGACCGCATGGCCAAACACTACAACTCTCGGGTTCGACACAGAGACTTCCAAGTTGGAGACCTTGTTCTTAGAAAGGTCATGGGTGCCGCCAGAGACCCTACCCAAGGGAAACTCGGCCCCAATTGGGAAGGACCTTACCGAGTTACGTCGTGGCAGAGGAAAGGCACTTACCACCTGGAGACGTTGGAAGGACAGAAACTGCCACACCCATGGAACACCGAGCACCTACGAAAGTATTACCAGTAAGAGCAGCAGTGTGAAAACCAACCCTTTTTACTTACATTCCAGCAAATTCTAGCCTTACTCCTCAGATTTATTATTTACTTTAGTTTTTTTTGCAACAATATCTATTTTTTGTTTTAAGCCCAAAAGGCAGAATTCGGTTTTAGAATTACTTTTATTTACAAATGCATGGCAATAAGAGGAGTTTATTCAAAATTGCTGAAGTATCTATTTTTATCTACGGTTCAAAGTCCACATAAGTGGGCAACTAAGTTCACAAAAGTGAACAACCAAAACAACCATGTCCATAACACACGGACTAAAAAAACTGACGGTCCCATAGATGAAGCCATCATCATGTGGACGAGGTCCTGAAACCAACGGACCTACAAAGATGACAGTCATCAAAACTAAGGCTAAAAAAGCTGACGGTCCCATAGATGAAGCCATCATCATGTGGACAAGGTCCTGAAACCAACGGACCTACAACGATGATAGTCATCAAGAGTAAGGCTAAAAAGCCGACGGTCCCATAGATGAAGCCATCATCATGTGGACGAGGTCCTGAAACCAACGGACCTACAAAGGTGACAGTCATCAAGACTAAGGCCAAAAAGCTGACAGTCCCATAGATGAAGCCGTCATCATATGAACGAAATCCTGAAACTAACGGACCTACAAAGATGACAAGGTCATCAAAGCCAAAGCTAAAAAGCTGACGGTCCCAAGTGGTGAGGATATCACCATACGGACAAGGTTCAAAAACCCATGGGCCTACAAAGGAGAAAAGTTCATCAAGCCCATAACAAGCTAAAACCAAAAAACTGACGGTCTTACTAAACTTATTGGGCCGGTATAGAGCCAACGGACTTACACTAAAGATGGCCACAATTAGAAGATTGACGACCATAAAAACCAATACTTGGACGATGCCACTAAGCTGACGGACCTTGGAAAAAGGCCAAAAATCCAGCCGGAAACCCATAAAACCGACGAGGTAAGAAGAAAAACGTCAGTCATACCGACGGAATCTTCCGATCGTTCAAAAATTGACGGGTTCCCAAACAGACGGGAATGTTTACCAAGACTTCGTATGGCGCAATCATTGGTTAAGAGATATGAAAGCAACGGAAATAAACATAAGCACAGCTGTATATAAATAAAAGCCCAAGAAAACCAAAAGGGCACTTAAACAATTGTTTGCCAAGTAATTGAAATACAAGGTTGAAGTACAAATAAAAAACTAAGGAACAGGAGCGTCAACAGTGTTCCCGTCAGCTTGCTGATCTTCAACATTTACAATTACAATTGGGGTATTGGCAGCAGGAGGAGAAGGGTTTGCAGCAGGTTGGGCTAGGACAACAATACCGTCGGACTTAGGAGTTGGAGTAGGCTGAGAGGAGCCGTCACCTCCATCATCCATTGTAATTCCGGATAGGTCCAACTCTGGGAATGCTGACGCGACCTGCTTAAGGCAATCATCAAATCCAGTGCCATAATACTCGGCGCAAGAATCAATAAACGACTGCGTCGCTTTAAAGTCTCGAACCGCGTCAGCCCCAGCCGTCTGCAGCCTTTGGCCTAGATCCGTCACCTCCTCGTTGAGCTTGTCATTCTGACGGTCAGCCTCTTCCAGCTTCTCCTTGACTTCCTTCAGCTCTTGATTCAGCGTACGGACGACTTCCTTGTACTGCCCTTGTTGATCCATCAGATTTGCATTATGCTTCCGGACCTGAGTGACGACTCCCTCCTTCGCAACGCAACGGTCTTGAAGGGCCGTAACACGCACCAAGGCCTAAGAAAAGAACACAGCCGTCAGTCAAAGTTCATCACAGCAAAATGAAACCATCTCGACAAAAGATGGCAAGCATACCCTGGTGAGATCAAAAAGGGCTGACGTCCCTAAATCCTCTATCCCCAACTGGTCACACGGCTCTATGTCCGCCAGCTTTATGAAGGACTTAACCTCCCCGACGGCATAATCCTTGTGGGTCAGGAGGCGGCAGGGGCCCTCGTTGACGGGACCCAGGGAGGTCATCACCCCTTTGCCCGCACCATGACTCGGCTTGGGAGGTGATTTTTCCTTTGCAGCACCATCTCCAGGAGTGACGGTGGCCTTTTTAGTCGGACGGCCATCACTCCCGTCGGGCTTCCTCTTTACCTGTTTTGTGAGGGCCTTAGGGGTTAACGACGTCTCCCCTGCCTCCTTGGCCTTCTTCTCCGCTTTCTGACGGGCCGCGACAGCCCTTATCCTCTGTTTGGCAGATTCCATCTCTACAATACAAAGAAGTCGTTAGAATAAGAGACGGAGGAGTAAACTGACGAAACCAATAAAAAATCTACTTACGTCGACGTGAAAATTCCTCCAACCTTCGAGCTTCAGCTGACGGTTCTGGACCCCCATAGTACAAATGAATTGTGTCAAGGGTGATCAAATCCCTACACTTACGTTCCTCCAAAGGGATGTCCAGAACCCGACGGATGAACTCCTCCTGTTCGTCGGTTATTTGGGGACGGGTATAAGCTGAAGGAAAAAGAGAAGGAATGTTAGCAGCGTCACTTCAAAAAGCTAAAGGAACGTAGTTGATGGGATTAACCTGAATCCCTGACAAAAACCAAGTGTTATCAAAATAACCGTGGGGCATCGTCACCCACTCCTCCTGACGGCAAACCCAATCCGTCCCTTCAACAAAAAAATACCTACTTTTCCAGTTCCTATTGGAATCTGGCATATCTGATACCAGCCTCAAACTTTTCTCTCGGGCATTAAAATGGTATGTCCCCTTAGACGAGGCGATATGATGGGGCCTGTAGCAGTAAAAGAATTCGTCTAAGGTAAGTTGACGATTTCCACCACTTAGACGGCCCCACAATATCTCAGCTCCTATGAAAGTCCTCCAGGCATTTGGGGCGATCTGAGTGACGGACAAGCCCAGGAAGTCAGCTAGCTGACGGTGTAGGGCCGTCAATGGTAATCTCAGACCCGCAGCAAACATAGCATCATACATGCCCACGTCAGCTGTTCTCCCTGAGTAACAAATTTCATCCTCCTCAGGGAGACGGATCGAGATATGGTCTGGGATTTGGTAACAAGTGCGCAACTCCCTAAAAACCTTATCACTCATCCCAGGTAAAAATTTGTTGACAGCCCAATCCTCGGGGAGAATGAAAGGACGGTTATCTCCAGGACCCTCTGAAGTTCCTTCACTTAGTCCCTCATCACCGTCACTATCACCTCCATCGCTATCATCGCCGTCAACGTTTATATCACCCCCCTCACCTTCATCCTCTCCTCTTCCCTCTTCTACTTCATCCTTATCTCCCTCAGTGTAACTCTCATCACCGTTAGGAGATCGGGCCAACGTCTCTCTCTCCGACAAAGGCGAGAAGTCTTCTGACTCATCGTCGGAACCAAAGGTCTCGTCGTAGCCCGCTCCTTCGCGGACTGACGACTCCTCACACGAAACATCACTTGACATCTGACTACCTACAAGTAACGAGTCCAATCTAAGTACCTAGGCTGACGTCCTCACAAATGAAATAGACAAAAATGAAAAAGTAGAGGAGATGGAACTTACTGGTAAGGTGACCTTCTGGAGAAGTTGACGGAAGCAAAGGTTGCGCTGGCAAAAATAAGGGCGACGGTCTCTCTCTCTCAAAGATCAGCAAGAATGAAATAGTGGAAAAGGAGGAGGAGGTGCTACTTATATATGGGATAAAAGGGCGCGGAAGACGAAGTGACGCCCTCGTCAGAAGTAAAACCAATAAGAACATGCCACCTATCCAAAGCATTAAGTGCGCGGCGGCTCGAGGAAACCCTTGTACCCAATTTTCCCGCCTCTTTAAAAATAACGTTATTGACAAAAGCATGTACTCCATAACCCGTCAGTATAAAAAGTGACGGAGACATGGAGTAGGGGGCAACTGATAAGGACAAAAGAGTGGCCAAATAAAGGATATGGGTGACGGTACCTATTGGGCCGTCAGCCTTTGATTAACGACTGACGGCGCGACAAAATGAGTTCCATAGGCCGACGAGATAGTAAAGCTGAAGGTCATCCTGAAGCTAACGGTATGAAGACCGAAGGCATAACATAGACTGACGGCACTAGTCAAAGAATGCTTGCTAAACACGTTCGCGTGTATAAGTAAATGACTTGCTCTCCACGTTTCGTGAAACCTAAAAGGGATTCCTATATGGAAAGGATCCCGCAAATTACACCCAAGGAGACTCCTATAAGGAAAAGACTTCTACTCCAAGGAAAAAGGGATCACGCCTTACTACTATAAAAACCAAGCATCCTCACGAACCAAGGTACGCATAATTTACCCTCTCTAGCACTCTAGAGCAGTGAGAATATTTCTGACTTAACCTTCGGAGGGTATTTGGCCGGTACCACACCGGTGCTCTCTGCTAGGTTCTTTCTTGTTGCTGTGCAGGTGCTATTTGGAGCACACAAGGACCGTGTGACTTACTGGTGGTATTTTCGGCATCATAAATTATACTATTATTAATAATTATTGACATCAAAATATTATTATTATTATGGTTAAAAAGTTGCTATTTTATAAACTTCTAAAACATCAACAAGATTTAATATACATATGGCGACATTCTGAAGGTTTAATTTTTTTTATTCACGGGTATATTAGAATGTAATTCTCAGTGGATATATGTATACATCCAAAATCGGGACATCTTGATTCTTGAAAACTACTTTCGAAAAAAGAGTGCTAACCCAAATGAAAAAAAAAAAAAAAAAAAAAGACTCTTTGGGTATCTCCCTTATTCCTTCGCTTTCAAATCAATACTCAAAAGATCGAAGTCAATGCGCTTATTCAAACTAGGAAACTTCCAAGTTCGTTGCATGAAATTACCTGCGCAATTGCAGAGAAAATTAGAGTCACTCTTTTCTTGGCAGATAAGAAGTGTTCATTTCTCTTTATCAATAATTGGTTTGCTTCTATTCTGTGCAGTTTTTGATTTCTTTGAAAGAAAATCTAATTCATCCAAAGAAAATCATAGTGTTTCTTATCTGGGTTTTCACTTTTCAAAGATATTGGACACAGAGTTATGGCAGAAGTTGGAGTTACGGTCGTCTAGATATCACGTCGAGATCAGAGGTGATGCAATGTAGGAAATTCTGCAACGTTTATCTTGAAAAATTCATTTCTCTCAATCTGTGGTAGTTATTGTTGAGCCCTTTTTGTGGGAGGTATTCAAGACATCATACTTCAATCCTGTTTAGATAGATTGCCCCAATTACTATTCAATTGGTACAATTTTTTGCACGAAAACGGCCAAAAAACAACTCTTTTGACTTGGGAAAAAAAAGTGAAACATTTAATTAGGGTTTCAGAATTTTATTGATATCTCATTTGTTTTAATTTCGATTTTGGCCCATGAACCTTTGTTTCAAAGGGAAAAATATGACCTACAAGATGGTCCAAAATTTAGTCCGATCGGATAGCCAAATAAAAAAGTCAACTTTTTGACCGACCCCAATTGGGGATTTTGGTCTTAATTCATCAAAAGGGATTAAATTGTCGTAACTTTTTGATTCAACGTCCGATCATGCTGCATTTATTTATTACCCCTTTTTGGCTTTTAAAATCACAATTTTTACCCTTTCTTGAATTTTTATCATTATTTTGACGTGTTAATTAGGGCCGGACAAAATATAGTATCAACAATAAGTATAATCTAAATAACAAGTTGCTGTAGGAATTTTCTATTATGATTACTTGGCAAGGCAGAAGCTTCATAAATTCAAAACTTAGTCTATGGGTTTTACTATTTCAACAAAATAATGATTAGGTGCAATTTTACAAAGGGCAAATGTTATTTATTAAGGAGTTAGCTAAGTGTGTCATAGAAGGAACTCACCTTTGGGACTTGTCTTTTGGTACAATATTGTTTGATATGAATAATGGATTCCTTTGATTATATGAATCGTATATTTTTATATGTATGTGTGTGCTGTGGGGAACCTCTTTGAGGTGAGATTTAAGATTTTCTTAAGTTTGAAAGTTAGGTTGTGATTCATGTGCAAGTTTTTATACTTAGGAAGAATTGTCAATAATAAGTTTGGACCTTCATTTAGGTGACGAGAATGTGGACACTTGAGCTCCTCTTATTCAAATCTCTCACGTCTTCTACTTTCAAGTAAGGGATATGTGATATGGGCATTTGATAAGCATGAGGTTTGTTTAATAAAATTATTATGCATTAAAACATTTTAATTAGAGATGTTGCATATAATCATTATTTGTGTAAAGATATATGTTCGTGAATTTTTTTAATCTTATATATGATTTTTTTAGCATATTGATGCTATTACTCATACCACGAACATAATATTTAAAATGAAGTGGATATGCTACTATTATGAAATATTTATGTAAAAGCATAATTGTTAGAAAGATTTAGTTTTTGGGATATGTCCATTGTTATGATCTGAACTCGACTACTAGGGGTTAAATTATTGGCATTTCCATGGAAATATTGATTGATTGACCATTAAAAGTGGTGAGGACTCTGTTATACCTCCCTTATTGGAAAATACCAACTTATGGAGGATGCCAACCAACCCCCATGGTTTATGATTTGATCACACCGAAAAGGTGTGATATTTTCTGATATGATCCTGGGATTTCTTAACATTGTGAAGAATGCTAGATGCCTAGCACAGTGTGTTGGAAGCCTCCCAAAAGTTGTGACAGACTTACAAATGGACTAACTGACTAATATATTATTTGTGAGCTATTAAGCTATTCAGAATTATAATAAAAAAAATAAAATAAAAAAGTATGATTATAAGAAAAGTATGTTGAATCATGAATGTATTATAAGTCTGATAGAAAGTTTATGATAAAATCTTTTATAGTTTATTTAACGATAAGGTTATTGAATTATGTTAAAGTGACAAAAGTTATTTAATGTAAGTTCCTTATTTTGTCCATTTATTTTTACATGAAAGGGAAAATGATTTATTTTCATACGAAACTTCATAAGTTATTTTAAGAATAGTATGAAGACTATTTATCAAAGCTGGCATATCCATAAGACATTTGATTTACACACATTCTTATTAAATGCTCATGGAACTTAATTTTACTAGCCTTTGCAGTTCACCCTATTATTTTTGAGTGCACAAGTTCTTTCTTGAAAGCAACGAGAGTATTAAAGGTGACAAGGGATCTATGGTTCACATTTGTTAGAATGTATAGTTCTTTTGTTGTATGGAAGATATAGCTCTTTTGTTGTATTGGAGGAATCAAGATGTACTTGATCCTTTTGAGTATAGATATATTTTGGAACCTTAGTTTGTTACGCTTGTTTTGAAATCCTAGTTGTATGTCTTTGGAGTTAGGTTTGTAAATAAGTGTTTTTGCTAAACATTTAGTTATGTAATATTTACACGAAAACCTTAAGTTTCAACAAAGTGGTTAAACTTACAAGTTTGAAAGTAATGAAGTTTTAAGTTTTATGAAATTTTGTATATTATGGCTTTTGGGCAAGGAGATACAAAGGTAGACGAAAAATGAAATTTTTATAATCACCTTCAGCTTTAGTTGGTTCGTGTTAGTATTGATTTTAACTTGATATTAGCATGCCAGTTATGCTCTAAAATCTGAAGTACAGGTTTGGGTCATGAGAACACCTGTCTCTATACATGAAATCCTTAGATTCGCTTTTAGGAGCTTTGCTTGTTGGCATGTGTGTCGTCCGTAATTCAATTCAATGGATCTACGGACACCAAATCCAAACCTACATTCGTTCCTTGTGAACACACTTTCTTTTTGTTTGTTTGTCTGCTTGCATGCTTTCCTTTCTTTACTTGTTTGCGATGTGTTTGCTTGTCTACTGTGTTCTTGTTTGCTTGTTGCATGTGATGTATGGAGCACGCACGTAACTTCCAAGATGAAAGCAAAAAGGGCATTGATCAGTAGATTGGGGGCTTAGCCCCTCTATGAGGTCCTTTCTTTCCTAGCATTTTCATTAGAACCATGTCTAGTCGCTTTCCTAGATTAGGGTTCATTTCTTGTACCTTGCTTGGGCCACACCATCTAGGTGTGGATATGTCTACTTTTCTACTCTATGTGTTGTTATATTGTCCATGCTATATGTTGTAAAGGTAGTCATGCACTTCGGATGATGGGCATTCATGATTAGGAAGGCAACCCCTCCCTAATCATCGTTGCTCTTGACCTTGGAGTATAGGTATGCATTCAAGGCTTATGTTGTAGATGTATATCCACGCTTTATTGGGTGCATGATTTACTACGTGTGTGATTGCCCCTATACATGTCAGCTAGTGACATCGGTTTCCCCATGTATACGACACACATCACATGTTCAGTACTTTGGTGAGCCTCAACATGCCTTAGTCCAAGCATATTGATGCATGTCATATACATAGGCATGAAACCCTATCGGTCCGCCGTGGCGCACCTAACATGAAACTCTACCAAATTTTCGTCGTGAAAATGTGGCATCTTCTTGCCATATTCTCACTGTGAAACTTGGTGAAAATAATGTTATGCATGACATGATGCACCTGACCCAAAATGCTACCGGATTCCCGCTACCAAAATAAGGCGAAATGCTACCGAATTTTCGTCGTAGAAATTTGGTAACAATTCTAATATGCTAGCAAAGCATTGATGAAGGCCACACGCCCTTCCCAAATCAAATCTCAAAGACCAATTTCTATAAAGCCCTGAAAGCTACTGCCAATAACTTGTTTTTATCTACCAATGACCAAAAATTAAGAGTTTACCAAAACAAAGGACTGTCTTATGATAGGCATTGTGGGGTGCTTAACACCTTCCCCATATGTAACCTAATTTCCAAATCCAAGAATCAAGATTTTTATCATCCATTAAGATTTGGAAAAAAACTGATTTTTTCTTAACCTAGGATTGGTAATAAAATCAACATAGAGTTAGGTGACCAGTTCACACCTTAGAAAAACTCAATGATTGGAGGTAACTCTTGAACCTTAATTAAAAATGACTCATTAGTCATAGTTCACACCCCAAAGCATGCTTCATTCTCAAAAAGAGGAAAAATAGGGGAAGAAGGGACCGTAAGTGCCCTGCTGCCCATTTCTCCAAGCCCTATCCACACGTGTGGGAAGCACATGTCACTATCCGGAGTGGTCGAAGGCCGCGAGGCATCGATAAAATTGATTAATTTTAGGCAAGACAAATCGATGAATTAACTTACAGAGAATTTTAAGCAATTAACATATCCAAAATCTATGCTAAATCAAATAATTATACAGAACTAAACACTTTTTCTAGATAAGTAAAATCAATTAAAAACACAAGAACATAAGCATTAAAACCATAAAATTATTGTTAAGAACATACCAATAAATAGTTAGGTTTCATCCCTTGCCTTAACAAGACTTTTAGCAAGCCATTACACCAAATAATGTAAGGCACCTAGCCCTTGAATTTTGCCATAAGGAAACTTTAAATAGGCCAATAAATCCTATTACAAGTTGGATTCTCGTTTGCCATTTTTGTTTAATTTTTTAATTAATTTAGTTGTAAGAACATATGAATAGTACTTGGTTATATAACCCATGCTTAAGTATTTACATGAAAACATTCAATAGAGTAACAATAAAGTAGTCTTATCTAAGTAAGTAAAGTAGTTATATCGATTTTCAATATTATGAATGGATCACTTTAAAAAAATTAAAATAGACACTAACCATAAAATCATACTACAATTAGAAGCTATTTAGATTCAGTTTAGATTTTGACAATGCTCAACTCTAATGTATTACTCCTTCCATCCCAAATTGTTTGGCTTACTTTAAAAACCCAACTATTTATGGGAACATCATTAAATGCCTTATCCTTTTTTAAAAAGTTAAAAGCTTCCTAAATTACTCTTAAACAAATTTATCAAAAATTTAAACAGCTATAGATATAAAAAATAAAAAATACAATGTTTTACAATGTTCAATTTTCAAAATTATTGTAGAATACTAACTCTATTGGTGTACTATTTCTACAATTCTATTTGCTTTAAATTACAAACTTATCTTCAAATTTAAATTCTATAGCAGTCAAGTCTCATTTAAATACAATCTTAGTCTTCAAATTAAATTTTAATACAAGTATTGATAAATTCTACAAGGGCATAATGGGAATGTTAATAAAATAATGGGGTTTGATTCTTCAAAGAGGACTTAATTTTGAGACATCTCAAAATGAAATACAGGCCAAACAATTTAGAACAAATGAAGTAACATATCTTACCCCAAAAATTAGAAGAGCTAACATGTTTCCTGCCCGTGGTCCATGTCCATTGAATTGCCACCCGATTGAGCTCTACTTCTAAGAATGGCTTGGCACCTAGGCCTTCGGTGATAATAGATTTAAGGTCCGTTTGGATACAGCTTATTTTGCTGAAAACGGAAAACTAAAAATACTGTAGTAAAATAAATTTTAAATGTGTGAATAGTACTGTACGACCCATTTTTAATGAAAAAGTTTCTGAAAAGTGAGGTTTATGGATCCTGTAAACAGTGCACAGGACCCACTGGTGTTCATTATCCACCGCTTATTTTGCTGAGTGGACAGTGCAATGACAGAAAATTCAAAAATCACGGCTCAAAAAAAAAAAAAAAAAACGCAGACACAAAACACGCTGCTTTTTAGCATCCAAACCAATGTTATTAATTTCATTCCGTTCCGGCCGGAATTTCTCATGCCGGTGTGCAATCCGGAAAGGTACTACCACCCATTCCACCTCAAGTCAAATTCCGGCCTATTTCGGGGTGTTTCGGCCGTTCCGGTCAATTCCGGCCAATTTTGGGTGGAATGGGAATATCGGCCGGTACTGGTTTTGCCTTTTTTTTTTAAAAAAAAAAAAAAATTATATCTTGCAACTACGTTGTTTTACATCTCAAATCAGATGTTCATAGATCCATTCACACATGTAAAGCTTCTATTTTGCCAAGATCTAAAGCTTTAAATTCATAAGAAAATAATCACAACCCAAAAAGAAATTAAGAAGAGAGAAGGAAATTAACAACAATGGCAATGTCCAACCTTCATCTACATGCTCTATCTTTTCTTTTCCCTTTTCATTTTTGGCTTTATTTTCTTTTTGCACTACATTTTTTCGCTTGCTTGTCTTCACATTTCATCAAACCTTCAGAGTGCTAAGAGCTTGAGACTTTTTTCTTTGTTAAGCTGAATGCTAAAAAACTGAGACTTGTTATTTCTAAACAATATGGTTTGGTAAAGTTTTTAATGGCTCCTACTTCGAAGATATAATTGTCTTTTAGTGAATCTGAAAATTATTATTTTATTTAATTTTTGAATGGTGTGATGGACTGATGGGTTATTACTTATTAGTATCTACTTGCCTATTGAAGCACATTGGATATAGAATGTAGGCGTGGAGTTTTCTTTACTACACAATGTGAGGGAATTAATTTATTATAATAATAAGTATGAAAAAAAATTCTACTGTATATATATTTTTAATTTTTTTAAAAAAACCCGAAACATTTTGAAACGGTACGCTAAAATTGGCCAGTACCGAAATATTCCGTTCCATTAGAGAAATCGAAATGGGTCCGAAACAGAATTAATAACAATGATCCAAACCACACCTTAACCAGTCTTTCGGCCCAGTATTCTAACATTCTATTTATTTCATGGGCTATGCTTTTTGAAAACAACACACACTGCCAGGCCCAAATACAAGCCCATCTTAGGCCTAACTTCAATTTTATTTCCATCGTGAACTCATAAGGACACTCTCTCCGTCGTGACTATCAGTTCCAGACTTCCAGTTATAGACTGTGTCTGCGTTTGATCTAACACTCTCAATTTCAACCTTATATCGATCACTGAATATATCCACAAAAATCGACATGCTGTGCATTTGAGCACAGATAAACCCTAATCTGAAAATGAGTGGAAATGGCCGGAGAACTACTCGGAGCAGAACCAAATCCGCCACCGATGCCGACGGCGGCGATCCTCTCCGTAACACAAAACCTAATCCGAAACTACGTAAAGATAGGAATAGAGCTCACAACTCTATTCGGATCTTCGACGTCAATCTCAAAGTCATGCTAGGAGTCAGCGTTTTTGCGTTCTTTGTGATCTTCTTCTTAATTCGCCGCCTTGTAAATCCGGCTGAAGAAGTTCGGAGACCGAGGGTTGTAACGCCATTTCCGGCGCCAAAAATCATGGACCTTCCTCAGGTGAAATGTGATTTTTTTTTTTTTTTTTTTGAATTCTGGTTGATTAGTCATTCAGTGTTAGTTTTATTGGTATTATTATATGTCTATGGAGTGAATTGAATTGGTTATGGCAGTTTCAAGGAGAGCACAGAGAGAGTTTGTATTGGGGAACCTATCGCCCTCATGTTTATCTCGGAATTCGTGCCAGGTATTGTGAATATTCTTATTTGTTTGAGGATTTTTTTTTTTTTAATTACAACATGTTCTTTGTGAAATGAACTATGTATGGGAATGACGGAATAGTCATATAGATTATTATCCAGGTCATGATGATAATCCTGAAAATTCAAAAAAAGAGAGACCAAATGTTTCTAGTAATTGATTTATTTGTTTTTGTAGTAGAGTTTATGTTTAAACCAGTTTCAGTGTAAATATTATAGGAATTTGTTTGGAGTGTAGTTTTTAGAGCATTTGGAATTTTCATTGAAAGTTGCCAAAGATGATACCAGAACTATTGTTTTGGGTAGAGGATTTGGTTTGGGTAATACTCTTGGGATGTTCGGAATCTTATTTTTCTGTTTTTGATGTGGACATTGTGGAGGGAACATAATAAGCTGCACTTTGGAAGATACAGAGAGACCAATGGATCAGTTGGACTCCTTGTTGATTTGAACCTTGTTTGATTAGTCTCAAATGCGGTGTTCCACACATGGGAATTCCATTTTTGAGTGCCGAGATTCACTTAGATTTTGTGTGTAATTCTTTGTAATTTATTAAGTTTCTTTGTGTTCATCATCATACACATGAAGTAATCTACCTTCTTAATATATACATTTTATAGGAGTTGGGGTTTAAATGTAAAAAAGTGGGTGGTTGATTATGGCTGTTCATATTCTGTGCTAAAGTATGTAAATAAAGATCCAGACTTAAACTTCAAAGTATCAAACACCTTTTACCAGTACTTATCCAAAAAAAACACCTTTACACTGTGGTTTCGTTTTTGGTTTGCAACAGCAGATAAATAGACTTTAGTTTGAAATCAAAATTGAGGAATTTCATGATCCCAGATCTGCAATTGTGCGTGTTGTGTACTTGGAGTTCATGTTTGGACATGACTAAAGTTACTATAAACACTAAAGCAAGGAACTTTGTATTGCTACAATCAGAAAGCCAGTTCCCGGCAAAATGATATAGTTGGGAAGATCACATGGCTGTTATATTTTAGAAAGAAGAGGGAAAAGAAAACATTTTTGTCAGCATCTGATTGTTTTTATGTTTATTTTATTATTCACTTTCATCCAACTTTATGAATTACAAAAGATGTGGTAATAAGCTGCTATAACTGGCAGGACTCCACGGTCTTTGCTTGCTGGCTTGATGTGGATTGGTGTAAAGGATGGAAGATATGCCATGAGACATGTCTGCCAAGATTCAGATGAGCTAAGCACATATGGTTGGACGCATCATAATGGACGTGACTTTGGGCACCAAATTCTGGTTGACCAGGACATGACTTTGGCAACAAGTTTCTTGAAATCCAAGGTTGATGGCAGTGGCTATGGAGGAGATTGGGCTGTTCGGATTGATGTTCAAAGCAAGCAGTAAATGACCTGACCTGCTAGTTATGATCTTTGCTTTATCAAATGCATATACTATGTTAAGCTTTAATAAAAATTAATAATAAAATAAAATAAATATAAGGAAAAAATCATCTTCAAAGAAAGAAAGAAAAAGTAGCATCTCAAATTGAGTTAAAAAATGAAGGACCTGTAAGGACTGCATCAAGTAATCTCTCTGGCATTCTTTTCTGGCTCTGATTCATAAAGACCATAGTTGATTATTTTAAGTTTTTTAAAGAAATTTATGAATTTTTTAATGCTTTTTATTACTAATATATAGCTCTTAAGCACTTTGTAAATCACGGATTTTAGGTTAATATCTTGGAGAGAAGTGACTAGATGACATGGGTTAGCCATCGGCAGTTTTTTTTTTTTTTTTTCCTCCTGTTTCTTGTTGCTAGTTACACACACATATCCCTACTTTGATGCTAGCGCAAAAATGTGAACCACATTAGTGCTGGGTTAATTTTTTTTGTTGGAAAATGATGATCTGTTAATCTTACAGAAAAAGGAGGGGGGGGGGAAGCTTTGCCGATCTCATTTTGCAACACAAATTTTTATCTTTTAATATTAAAAATTCCAATCAAATTCTGTACTAAATGAGGTACGTTAGTAGGCATAAGACAAGCCACAGTCCAGAAGTTGTGTGCATCATTCATTTATTAATGGAAGATTGCCTGAGGGAATGAGTGTTATATTTTCAACATAATGCCTACAGTTAAAAGATTGCCTGCATACTTTATACACTTGCTATGCACATGGTTTTTGGCAGACCCAGGATTTCTTGATTAGCCATTCATATACACTTTGCAACATTAATAATGGTTGTAATTCATCAACAGATCTGAAAGGAGTGAGGATATGTTGAGAACTGCACATATATTTTTCTATATGGCTGATGAAGATGGCCACGCTCTAAGTTTGAGTAGAGATAACTTGGATGTTCATGAAGGTTCTCTCCTTGCATCGGGTTCACGAATGGATGTTGGAGGCTGGCAGCTACATTTAAAATCAATGGTAATGTTAGCAATGGAATGAAATGACAAAGTAGCCAAAATTTTGCTTCTTTGTGAATGATAGAAGTATTGCCTTTGAGGAATCACATGTACATAAGCCACCTAGCTTTTCTGGTGTTATATTTGTAGATATTATCAAGGAAGTTTTCCATGGAGTAGCACTATTAATTTAATCTTTTTCCTAGTTTGGATGCTTACCTGTAGCCTACTTTGTGTTTGTGCTTTTGCAGGATGATTTGGAAGTCCATTATTCTGGTTTTAAGACTAATCACATTCACAATTTATCTGAACTTGTCCAGGAAAACCTTGGAGCTCAAGTATGTCATATTTATATTTGCATCCCAATTTCCATTTCCTTTTTTTTTTTTTTTGGTATCATTAGAAAAACTTTGCAGCTTCAAATTATTAACCTGGTTATTAATTTCTTTGCTTCATAATGCCACCAGGCAAGAAAGTATGGTCGGCTGCAGCTGTCTGACACATCTGATGGCTCTCCAAATATTCTAGTTTTTCAGGTAGGTGGTTATAGAGTGATTGGGTGCCACGTATTCTTTGAATTATATTCAACTATTTAACTAATTTAGGATCTTAAAGCTGTGAATTATCTGTTAACTGCTCAAGATTTTTTTTTCACCAATCGATTGGAGGCCACTTGAGCTTATGGGCTACTACAGAAGGCGAGCAGCTACCAAACCACCCCCCACCCCCCTTCTCCCAAAAAAATAAATATTTAAATAAGGGTGTCCCCAGTGAAAGTGTGTTTCAATTCATAGTCTCTGATATGAAACCAAGACTTTAATAAGTACGCTAACTGACACCTTCCATCCTTGAAGTTTTCATTATCATCTACCTTCTTTTGAAGTTTTGCAATTCTATGCAGGTTTCTGCTAGGATTCCTTTCAAAACAGATATTGTGTTTGTCTCTAGAACTGGATTGCAAAGCTCAGGAGCTGAAGAACGTGTCAACAGCCTTACAGGTGCCTTCCACATGCATTCAATATGTCTATGATATGCATTTGCAAATGTTTTATTTATCTGTTCATTGAGTTTTCCAATGTCTGCTGGCAACAAAGTATATATAAGAAAAATCAGAAATGTACAAGATAATAGAAAGCCGGCACTTGAAATTTGAGCTACATAAAATTGAAGTTCTAGATAGGGTTATCTGTGGGTTTAGTCTTTGAAAAGTATTGTCGCTAGCCATTATGATCTAAATTATCGAACCAATTTCACTCTGCCTTCAATCTTACTGCTAGTGTTGCTTTCTATTGTGGTTTTTGTCAATCCATAAATCATAGTTCTCCTTCCTGCTAATTATCTAGAATGTGTTTCAGTTTCTCTGCTAATTATCTAGGATGTATTTCTCTATATATAGTTTTGTAGTCCTTTTCCCCTCCCTTTTTGGCTTGAACCTCTCTTTGCCAGCTGAGCCAAGACCCAGGGGCAGGTCTTTCCTGAATCCAGGGGAAGTTTTCTACATTAGCTTCTAAATTAAAAGTTGTTTCTCCTTTCACTCTGTTTGTTTTACTGTTAAATTTTAGGTACCTCACTGACTGGTCAATTGAAAGAGAAGCAAAGAGAATTTGACACTAAATTTGAGAAGAGCTTTAATCTGGCTGACAAGGTATCAATTGTTAAATCTTTGGAAGCTTTTTCCATCTACTTTATCATACCTGATTTTTTATTGTCATGACACCAGTGATGTCTCTTGTTTTTATAGTTGCATTAGATAAAGTGAGGTAACAGATAGAATTCCCTTTTAATTTAAAATATATATATAAAAAAAGAAGAAGAATTTAGAGTTCCCTTCAATGATATCATTTTGTTTATGATATCAATTTGATCCTGAGTAATATGGTGGAGACTATGCTGGATAAGCTGACTAAAGCTTGATAACTAAATGCCCCTGCCCGCCATCTTGACTACTTTGTTGAAGTATGAGATGTGATGTTTGCAGCCTACCTAAGTCCTTAATTCCCTTGTATTCACGCCTTCCCTCACCCTGCCTTTAACTTTTAGGGTGCTATTTATGCTTTCTGATGTGATATTTAGTTTTGACCTAGCCATCTCTGAAATATCAAACACTAAAACCAAACAATTATTGAGATTGGTTAAATACATTTCATTAAAAACAGTGCAACTGACAATGCATAAGTTGTACATTTGTGACTACTTGAACTTATATATATGATTTAATTTTAAGAAAGTTAAAATTACAAATGGAAATTAATGGAAGGAAGAGTCAAAATTTATTAAAAGTCTTTTTCCCTTGAGTTTTGTTTTATTCGCCTACTTTATTCTTCCTAAACTTGAAGAATTCTGAATTTGTGGGGTTATATTTTCAGCTCGATTCTGAATCCATGATTGCTGGTAAAGCTGCTATTGGAAACATGTTGGGTGGCATAGGCTATTTCTATGGCCAGTCAAAAATTTCGCTCCCAGGAAACCCTAATGTGAGTAATATGAATTTGTTTGATTTTCTTTATGTGAAGTAAGTTCTCTTTCAGTAGCATCGAAGTATTTAAATGAACATTGATTATTCCAAACATAAATGATAACATCAGCCATATGATGAAGTTCTTGTTCTACATGATTTGAGGTATTATTCCATGTCTCAAGCTGCACCATTATCAAGCCTGATTTCTAGTTAGTTAGACTGCTTCTATTGATTAAGATGGAATTTTAGATCTTGTTAAGTATTTTAGACAAGTGAGTGTTAAAAGAATGATTAATGGACATAATTAGAGACTCTGGCAAAATAACGAAAATAAAGCTTTCCATGATTAGTGGACGGTAAGAGGAAAAAGTAACTAAAGATTTCAGTGGTTTCCTAATGCTCCCTTCACCATCTTCATTGTATGCTATCCTTCCTCATCTCTATTGACCTAGGATCACTTTCCATTCTCTGGTTTTATGGTTTGAAGAAGATAGCATTGAGTCGGAAAGGTTTCTTGGTAATCCCGGAAGGAAGAATGGGCAATGGTTGGAGAGGTTTTGTTGGGCATTTGAAGAAGGTTTTAGCTCCGGGGGATACTGCCATTAATCTGCCCCTTAAACTCCTACCTGGGTCTGAACTTCAAGCCTCCAAATCCTTTGCAGCAGCGGTGGTACAAGGCCGTCGGAGTGAACCCAAAGCTCACAGGATGGCAGCGGTGGAGCTTCCTCAGACCCAGGATTCTCGCGACAAAGTAAATCCTAGGCATTTATTGTTGGACTCTCGAAATCCTAACTTAGCAATTCTGGGTTCTCAGACCCAGGATTCTCGCGAGAGCTTCCTTGGGAAGGAGAAAAATCTGATCAGGACGAAGCTCCCTCCTGTCTCCTCTGATGGGACTGAAGGTGAGGTGCAATTAGATATTTATTTTAGACTGATTCGTGGGCCTCTTGGTACGTGGGAGATCAGTTGCTCCAATGTCACTGAGGTGGACTCCCCACTCAGCCAACCCTCTAACCCAAAACCCACTGATCCCTTTAAGCCCAAACTTCCTACAGTTGGCCGAAACTCAAAAGCCTCAAACCCAAAGCCCATCTCAAGCCCAAAGTCTAAACCCACTGATCCCTTTAAGCCCAAACTTCCTACAGTTGGCCGAAACTCAAAAGCCTCAAACCCAAAGCCCATCTCAAGCCCAAAGCCAAAGCCCATCTCAAACCCTAAGCCTAAGCCTTTCTCAAACACAAAGCCCACTCCTAATTCTAAACCCAAAGCCCTTCCAGCCTCTAACCCAAAGCCCAATATTAAACCCTCCTATATTTGGAAGCCCAAACACCACCGGACCTCTTTGTCTCAATTCCAGTCTCATCTTTTCTCCTCGCATGTCCCTCCCACTCTCCCTTTCTCTCCGTCACCTTCATTCACGAGTAGCGAGATGTCCGACGCGGTGCTGCCTCTGACCCACATGGATCCGACAGGCACCGACAAGCTCCTCTCAAACCTTGACAGCTCCGACGCCTCCGTCACTGAGTCTATGGCCTCCGATGGTTCCTTAAATGATTCCTGGTGCTCCGATGATGATGTGGATTTGCATCGCAACATCCAACAGATCATTCAGCAGCACTCAGACGATGTCATCAGGAAATGGGGAAATTCCGAGCAGTGGGTTCTCGAATTACGAGATGGGAAGAGGGTGGCAGTTCCGATTCATATTTCTTTGCCTCCGGGAGATGACATTGTCGGAGTGGACAACTCAAACCATTTAGCGATAGTTCCGGCGAAGGATTCGGAATCTAAGGAGCTTAATTCTGAGTCGGAAAAAGGGATTGATGCTATTGTGGAGGATTGGTCTTCAGATTTTTCCTCCGAGAATGCCTCTCAATTCACTGATTCTTCGCCACCCCTCAATGTCGATCCTCTGGCTTTCTCTTTACCTTTGGCTGCCACGGATGTTTCTGATCAGCCAGCAACTCTGGTAGTAGAGAATTTGCTGGGTAAAGGCAGTTACTCGGAATGGTTTCAGGATAAATTCCGTGGCTTTGATGATTTTCTTGGGACTTCCCTTAAAGGCTTAGAAGAGCCAGCAACCAAATTCTTGTTGGCTGTTGAAACTGAGATACAACAGAGGGACTTTAAGGATAAAACTGACAAAGCCGAGAAGAGCTCAGGGAGGAAAGGAATAAGAGAATTAAGGGGCTTATTCAGCTCTGTCAATTATGGTTCCGCGTCTTCAAGACGCTCTAGTGTTGGTAAGGACAGGGCTCTCTTTGTTTCCCAATGAATCTGAAGATTATATCCTGGAATGTTAGAGGTTTGAATGACAAAGATAAACGGCTCAAGATTCGCAATTTTTTACGCTCTTGGAGGGCTGATATTGTTTGTTTGCAAGAGACAAAACTGGAATGGGTTTCTAGAGGCCTAGTTATAAGCATTTGGAGTTGTCCCTTCATTGATTGGTTATATTTAGGCTCTGAGGGTGCTTCCGGTGGTATCCTTCTCATGTGGGATAGAAGGGTGGTGGAAAAGTTAGAGGAAGCAGTGGGGAATTTTTCGATTTCATGTAGGTTCAAAAATGTCTTTGATCATTTTGAGTGGGCCTTCTCTGGTATCTATGGTCCAAATTTAAACAGGAATCGTCATCTTATGTGGGAAGAGCTGGCAGGCTTGATCAGTTGGTGGAATTTGCCTTGGTGTTTGGGAGGTGATTTTAATGTCATCCGCTTTCCTTCGGAGAGATTAGGGGCAGGAAGATTCTCTCGCTGCATGTATGACTTCTCGGATTTTATTGCTCTTCATGGGCTTATGGATATTCCTTTAGAGGGAGGTCTCTTCTCTTGGTCTAACTCCACCTCAGCCTCTAGAATTGATCGGTTTCTCTTCTCTCCGACTCTAGTAGATCACTTCACTCACTTCTCCCAAAAAAGGCTTCCTAGAGTGTTATCTGATCACTTCCCTATTCTTTTGGAGAGTGGGAGTCATCGAAGAGGGCAAATCCCTTTTCGTTTTGAGAATATGTGGTTGAAGGCGGAAGGGTTCTTAGATAAGGTGAAGTCCTGGTGGGAGAATTACCATTTTCAAGGGACCCCTAGTTTCATTCTTGCCAAGAAGTTGACTGCTCTAAAATCGGACCTAAAGAAGTGGAACGAGTCCGATTTCGGCAATATCACAGCAAAGAAGCAGCTGCTATGGAGTAAGTTGAATGCTTTAGATGTCAAAGAGGACTTTCAACCCTTATCTGAAGAGGAAAAATTGGATCAAGCTTCCTTTCGCGTCGATCTTGAGAAGGCTGCCTTGCTTGAGGAGATTAGTTGGAGGCAAAAGTCCAAAATGTTATTTTTAAAGGAGGGCGACTCTAATACGAAATTTTTTCATAGAATGGCTAATTCTAATAGAAGAAATAATTGTATTGAAACCCTTATGATTGATGGGGCTGTGACTACCAACCAGGATAGGATTGTTGACCATGTTGAACAATTCTTTATAAACCTATACTCTGAGCAGCAAGTGCAGCACCCTTTTCCGGAAGTATTGGATTTCCCATGTATTTCTGGGGACAATGCGGATTGGTTAGAAAAACCTTTCGAGGAATCTGAGGTTTTAGAAGTCATCAAGGAGTTCAATGGGGATAAATCTCCTGGGCCTGACGGTTTTTCGATGGCTTTCTTTCAAGCTTGCTGGGGGATTCTCAAAACAGACATCATGGCGGTGTTCCATCACTTCCATGTCACTGGCCAGTTTGAAAAAAGCTTGAATGCAACCTTCATTGCTCTCATTCCTAAAAAAGCCGCAGCTGTGGAAATAAAAGACTTTCGGCCTATTAGCCTTGTTGGGGGAGTTTATAAAATTCTTGCTAAAGTTTTGGCTTCTCGTCTTCGCTTGGTTTTAGGCGAGATCATCTCTGCTCCTCAGAATGCCTTTATTCTTAATAGGCAAATTCTCGACTCTGTTCTTATTGCTAATGAGTGTCTTGATAGTAGACTGAAGTCTGGTCAAACAGGGTTGTTATGTAAACTGGACATTGAGAAAGCCTTCGATCATGTGAACTGGAGTTTTCTTACTCGCTTGCTTGAGCGTTGTGGTTTTCCTGATAAGTGGAGGCGATGGATCTCTTTTTGTTTATCTACTGTTCGTTTTTCTATCCTTATTAATGGTACTCCCCATGGGTTCTTTGGAAGTTCTAGGGGGTTACGGCAAGGTGATCCTTTGTCCCCCTTATTATTTGTTCTGGTTATGGAGGCTGTCAGTAGAATGTTGGATAAGGCGGTCCTTGAAGGTCGCTTGTCAGGTTTTAATGCAGGTGCTTCTTCTGGTAGATCTTTGATGGTTTCTCATCTCCTTTTCGCTGATGATACTCTAATTTTCTGTGATGCTAATATTGATCAAATGCTGATTCTTCGTATGGTGCTCATTTGGTTTGAGGCTGTGTCTGGTCTAAAGGTCAATTTGGGTAAGTCTGAGCTGGTGGCTGTGGGGGCTGTTCATAACATGGATCTTTTGGTGGCTATCTTAGGCTGCAAACGAGGGTCTCTCCCAATGAAATATTTGGGTCTTCCTTTGGGGGCAAAATTCAAAGACAAGTCTATTTGGAATCCAATTCTTGAGAAGATGGAAAGAAAATTAGCAGGTTGGAAAAAATTATATTTATCTAAGGGAGGTAGAGTCACTTTAATTAAAAGCACGCTCTCTAACCTTCCTACATATTTTCTCTCTTTATTCCCTATTCCTGCCTCTGTGGCCAACCGTATTGCTAGACTTCAGCGGGACTTTCTGTGGGGTGGCCTAGGAGATGAGCCCAAATTTCATTTGGTTGATTGGTCTACGGTGTGTACCCCGCTTTCTTCAGGTGGTTTAGGGATTAGGAACCTGAGAACTTTCAACATAGCTCTTTTAGGGAAATGGCTTTGGAGATTCGGGCAAGAAAGGGATGCTCTCTGGCGTCAAGTGATAGAGGTAAAGTATGGTTGTGATTGGGGTGGTTGGTGTTCTAGCTCTTCCTCTAGTCCTTATGGTGTCAGTTTGTGGAAAAATATTAGCAGGGGGTGGCACTCTTTATCTCGGTTTATTATGTATGATATTGGAGATGGTTCAAAAGTGCAGTTTTGGCTAGATCGTTGGTGTGGGACTTCCTCTCTCGCTGTCCGCTATCCCGATTTATATAGGATTAGCTGTAGCAAAGAGGCAAGTGTGGCGGAGCTTATGAGATTCTCCAGTGGAGTCCTCCATTGGGAGATTCAGTTTTGTAGGGAGGTGCATAATCGTGAATTGGAAGCTTTCAGGAGCTTCATCAACTCCATTTATAGCACTCCTGTAAGGGGAATCGAGGAGGATAAGAGATTTTGGCTGCCTTGTAAGAGTAAGGGGTTCACGGTTAGTACTTACTACCATCTTCTTGTTGGCCATAGTGAGCATATTTTCCCTTGGAAAAGTATTTGGAAGCAGAAGATCCCCTCTAGAGTGGCTTTTTTTGTCTGGACCGCAGCCTTGGGGAAATCTTTGACTATTGACAATCTAAGGAAAAGAAAGGTTTGCATTTTGGATTGGTGTTATATGTGCAAGCGTAGTAGTGAAAGTGTTGACCATCTTTTCCTTCATTGCCCGGTTGCTTCGGAGTTATGGGATATGGTTTTTGGTTTATTTGGAGTGTGTTGGATCATGCCCTCGTCTGTTGTTGGTCTCTTTGCTTGCTGGCAAGGTCACTTTGGTCGCCTCCGCAATGGAGTTATTTGGAAGGTCGTTCCTCTTTGTTTGATGTGGTGTATTTGGAAGGAGAGGAATAGTAGATGCTTTGAAGACTCTGAGCGTGCTATGCCTGACCTCAAGCTTCTTTTCATCCGAACCTTACTTGAATGGTTCTCTGTGTGGAGAAACCATCCTTTTTCTATTTTGGATTTACTTGACTTTTGTAATTTTCGTTCTTGACTTGCTCCCCCATGTATACTCCCTGTGTGCTTGGGTGTATCTTTTTTATTATCAATGAATTCTTATTACTTATCAAAAAAAAAAAGATTTCAGTGGTTTCCTGTCTTTCTTGGGGCTTTCCAATAACATAATTAGAGAGTCTCGCTAAATTACGAAACATCACTTGATTTGGTTTACTTCTGAAACCTTTGACATTGAGAGTAGTAGTATACATCAGGGGGAAAAGAAACCCTCAAGTATTATGTGTTAGGTTTTTTGCATTAACTTCTGTTGTTCATGTTAGTAATTACATTCTAACATTTTTTAACAATGGGACATTATCAAGTCTTGTAGCTCAGTGGCAATGCCTAGTCCCCTTTAAGTGGAGAACCAAGGATTTGAATCCCCCATCCCCACACTTGTAACAATTGAAATATAAAAAATAATAATAATAATTAACAATGTTTCATCGTTTTATATAGTTTTCATCTATTCCCCTTTGCTTTACAATCTGTGAAACTGCTATTATTCATATATGTCATCAGCTGTCATCAATTTGGACATCTGACAAAGTCCTATAGTGGGTCATTTTTCTCTACAGCTTGGGGGTCTCAATAATTTTATTTCGTATTGGCCAGCTGAGCTTTACACAGCTGTTCCAAGTCGACCCTTCTTCCCAAGGGGATTTTTATGGGATGAAGGTTTTCATCAGCTGCTGATCTGGTTAGTTGTCTCTTTTATTGTTCAATCTGCATTTTGTTTTTCCATTGTCACAAGTGCAGATTTTCTGTTACCAGTATGTTTAAGGAAATATGCAATTTCTCTGACAGTATGAAGTTAATTGCTTTTTTAAATACTAATACTTATTATTAACACCATATATATACTATTTAACTTTGAGCAGGCGTTGGGATGTTCACATTAGCTTGGATATAATTGGACACTGGTTAGATCTAATGAATATTGATGGATGGATTCCACGTGAGCAAATTTTGGGTGCCGAAGCTCGAAGGTAATATTGAATCTTCATTCTCTTTTCTTTTCTTCTTCCTCTTCCCTTTTTTTTTTTCTTTTTTTTTTTTAATTTTGTTGTGCAGAGAATCTTTTTCAATTATGCACAATAAAGTTAAGAGTTTTAGATTTTTCCGGTGCAGTAATGCAAAGTCTTTTCTTGTGCACTTGCAGTAAGGTCCCAGAGGAATTCATTCCCCAGCATCCCACTAATGGAAATCCACCAACTCTTATTTTGGCCTTGCGTGGTAAAGTTCTCTCTCAATAACTTTACATAAATATGTTACAGGAGAATCAATTTCTGATCATTTTATTTTATCATTTTACGAGGCTTCTTATATGCTAAGTTGAACAATAATGTCAATGAGTTGATGGTGATGCTTAAGTTGATACAAGTTATGGCCTAGTGCAAGATCACATAAGGCCTTGATTCTCTGAATCGAATCATTATGTAGAAAGTAGTTTGATACTGAGTACTGTAGTTGTGGTTACTTATTGCTTAGCAAAAAATCAAGTTTTTGTAGACTAGATTCTCTCTTTGATAATGTGCCTCTCTCCCTTCAAATGTGCTTACTTTGTAGTGGGGCAATTAGTACATAGCTTATAAGCAAGGGACAATTAATAATTAGGGAATGGATCCCTTCAAGATTACA
Organism: Quercus tomentella; assembly: GCA_028535165.1. Lineage (NCBI taxonomy): Eukaryota > Viridiplantae > Streptophyta > Magnoliopsida > Fagales > Fagaceae > Quercus > Quercus tomentella. The sequence goes on along the minus strand of JAPQVY010000089.1, from coordinate 47,222,521 downwards.
TTTGTACATGATGCATCAGTTTATGATTTACCACTTCCTAGATGTGGGTGATCAGAATTAAGAGCATTTATATGGAATAAATATGGAGAAAGTCACAATCGGAAGAATATCTCTGAAACTGAATCTGCCATAGTGCTGTTTCATGCCACAATATTGGGGCTGATATGGATGTCAAAACAACAATGAGATGATACTTTATTAAACTTTTATATCTTTAATGATAAATAGTGAGCTATGGTACTTATTAAAAAAAAAAAAAGATGAATAGTGAACTATAGTAAGAAATGTGGAACCATTGCAAGCTTTAAAGCGCCAGTTAAACAAATAACAAAGCTATAATTTGTCAACGAGCTATAGTTTAATTGGCACTTCCCTCATAATATTGGGATGGAGGGTTATGTCATGGGTTCAAGACCCACTAGGTGCATGTGTAACTTACCAATTACCAATCAAAAAACAAAGCTAAATTTGGTCCTTAGATTCTCAAGATTGGGATTTCATATTGAAGTAGTGGCTGAGTTTAATCTGATGCCCTTTCTATTGATGATTAATAATTTATCAACAGAGGTTAAGATAAATTAATTTCTTTTTTCTGGTTAAGTGAATGAAAAGTCATCTTGATTTGAAAATCTACCACTGCCCAGGAGATCTAGCTCAAACGGCATCTCCTTCCCTTGTAAGAGCAAGTTGGAAGGTGAGGTCATGGGTTCAAAACCTACTAGGTGCATATATAACTTACCAATTAAAAAGAAAAAAAGATCTGAGAATCAACAACCATAGCTCATATTTTTCTTATAGGGTAGCACTCATGGCTCATTCAGCAATATTGAGCACAACTGCAAAGCTCCACTAACTTAAAGAAATAAAATTGGACCATACTGACTTGGGAGTTCTGACTGGGATTTAGATTCAAAGGTAGTTGAGAAATTTAGGAATCAATGACTCAAATTGGATTTTAAATTAACTTGCTTGGGACATCGGTTATTTGTTAATTTGGTCATGAAGATGCCATTTCAAACAAGTAGAAGGAGAGAACTTATGTTCATACAGTGGGTGAACATCCCTTCACTTTATATGTAGAAGAATTGAAGTTATTGCCAATGCCCTGTTTTCTGTATCTGTGGCACATTGTTTAAAACAAGTCAGTTTCTTCTTTTCTTTCTTTCTTTCTTTCTTTTCTTCCAGAATTGTGCATGTCTCTTGTTTTTGTCATTCAGTTATGCATGATAACAGGAGATTAAAGAACTTGCTACTCTATTTCTTTCTGTCTCCATTTTTTTTATAAGCAAAATAATGTTATTTGAAAGAAGAGCTAGTTCGAAAACCACTCCTAAAAATTACAAACTGAGATTCAAAAGATCTAAGAAAATTTAACAAGGTTGATGATGGGAGATTAAAGAATTGTCTACTCTGTTTCTTTCCCTATTCCTTGTATACATTTGTTATCTAAATAATAATTTAGCACTCTGGACTTTGAATCCAGCGACCTGGGTTCGACTCCCAGTAGGAACTCAATAATATCATTTACTTATCAAAAAACATACACCTATCCAAAAAAAAAAAATCTAATAATAGTTTACCATCTTTCTATAAACCTAATTTTCCATGTGGTGCGAAACTTTGCTTCTTCTAGAAATTGTTCATAGCTTAAAGAGAAACAAGTTTACTTCCACGGAAAGCAAGGAGATCTCTTCATTCCTAGAGCGGGCTTATGTTCGCCTTGAAGCATGGTTCCAATATTTCAACACTACGCAGTCAGGTATATAAGGTTTATCTTTCTTTTCCTGTTTTTTTTTTATTTTTTTATTTTTATTTCCTGTGGTGGTTGGGGCTGTAATTTTGCGAAGCTGTAGACTATAAAAAGCACATTTGACATCAATGTATGTTTTTGTTTATAATGTTTACATTGATTGTTACTTATCAAAAAAAAAAAAAAAAAGATTACATCAACCTATGTGAAGCTCCATTCTCTGAGCTTGATGTCATCTAAAATAGTATATGATTGTGTTTAATATTACTCAAGGATATAGACTATATATAGCCGTTGCTGGCATGGTGTATTTAAATGTATGTGCTTGTATTTGTATATCATATCAGATACTTAATAAAAGTTTCCTACAAATTGTGGTTGTGTCGACTGGATGTCCTTTTTTATTTTATTTTATTTTTTTTTTGGTATGTGTGTGTATGTTTTTTTTTCTCCTTATGCCACATGAACAGTTCTTTTTCCCCTTTTATTTTAAACGTATAACATAGTTTTCTCTATAGGAAACTCTATTACCCATGGGTTTGGTATATTTAAAATAAGCGAAATCTTGGTGATTTGTCATTTTGGTCCCTTAATTTTTTTTTTTTTTTTTTTTTTTTTTTTGGGTCATTTTAGTCCGGAATGTTTGTGTTTGTTGTCAATGTTGGCCCTTCCGACAATCTCTATTAACTACTAAAAAATATTTTTTGATTCTAAAAGATAATAAAATTTCATTCTATTTATAACAAAAATACAATGTACACCCCATAGGTTTGATAAATTGTCATTAAAAAAATATTTCTTTAGTAGTTAATGGAGTTTATGGATGGAAGGACTATTGCTGACAACAAAAAGACAATTCACCAAGCTTAAAGGGTGTAATTTTATTTTGGCCTTTAAAATCTTACTCCAATTAAATTTTAAAACTCAATTACCAAATGTTTCAAGAAATGTAAAAAAGAAGTTTCATTATTTATTTTAAATTTTTTTAATAATTTACCTGGTCTTACATGATGTGTTTTCACCACGTACCTTAAAATAATTTTTGATCTTTCATTTTTATTGTTCAGTTTCAATTTTATTTGTTGAAATATCTTAGTTTATATGTGCTTTTTTGCCACAAGTATTATACCAAGAGACACATTCTCGAGTGCAACAATGCACAATTGCGCACTCTCGCATTTATGTGCATCTATGCTCTCTTCTTCTTCTTCTTTTGTGGATAAATAGATGTGTGTCTATTCTTTCACAATGCTGGATTTTTATTTTTCAAATTTCTGATAAATCTGGACTATTGTCTTTGCACAGGGAAGGAGATGAGCAGCTATTATTGGCATGGGAGAGACATTACAACAACTCGTGAATTAAATCCAAAGGTTCTACGTTTCAGCATTTCATAATTAGAAACAAGGAAAATGACTTTCTTTTGGTGTGTAAATATAGAAATAGCATCAATTTTACAATATAAAAGGTCCAAATTTTGAGAAAAAATCTATTAAGGTTAGCTTTTAATTATGTTGTTCATATATTTTCATTATCAGGTAGGTTTTTTATAACATAGATTGAATCTTTTATTTTTATTTTTTAATTTATCGGACACGTCCAAATTAAATGCTTTTGAAGTTTCAATAAATGACAACTATTATCTTATGAGTTTGTTAAGTGAGCGTCTTCACATCATGCTGTATCCTCTTTTTTCCTTTTATTTATTTTGTTCTTTTTTTAAAGCATTTCTGGTACAATGAATTACTGAGACCTACTGTAACTATTGTGCTTTATCCCTAGTTCTAACTATGTTTGCCCCTAGGGATTCAGTAGAGTGTTTTTGGTAACAAAAACACATCTGCATATATTTGCAAATTTACCAAACCTTATTACTTGTCACCGTAATCTTCTCAAAAATAATTCTGGCAAACTTGACTCTATTGATTTAGGCGATCTTAGGAGTAATATGATGTCATGTGTAGATCTAGAAATTGGACTTCATTTTGTGCACTATTTATTGACCCCTTTATCAATGTAATGTTGGATTCCTTGGAAACGTTTCCCTAATTGAAAACTAGTGGTAAACTTACATTGTTTCTGGCATTGCCAGACACTGAGCTCTGGTTTGGATGATTATCCACGTGCTTCACACCCAAGTGAAGATGAACGTCACTTGGATCTTAGATGCTGGATGTATCTTGCTTCAGATTGCATGCATTCCATTGCAGAGCTTCTTGATAAGGATACTAAACCTGGAAAGGTAATGAGAAAAGATATCTAGAAAACTATTAGAGGTCTCATCTAGGGTTCAAATCCCTCCCTCCCCCATTGTAACTCTTGAATTATCAAAAAAGAAGTAGAACTCATCTATTACTTAATTGACCTTCATTAAATGATGCAGGATTATGGTGCAACAGCTAAGCTGCTCTCAGATTTTCAAATTCTGAATCAGGTTAGTTTTATTATCATGCTGTCTGAAACTGAAAGTGTTAATTCCTCTACTTTTTGTGCTTATCATTAGGTAATCTATGATATGTCGTTTTTATTTTATTGTGTAAATAGGTAGTACTATTGGAATATTGATCACAAACAATTCTTCCCTTACTGTTATCAGTGAAGTGAGGAGAAAAAAAAGGGTGTTATAAATTTTGATGACTTTTCTTTTTGTCCTTTTGCTTTTCTTTTTTTCTTTTTTTTTTTATTTGGGGGGGGGGGGGGGGGGGGAGGGGTTGAGTAAAAGCTATTAAAAACCCAAGAGCACAGGGTTTCTACAAGAGTAACCCCTTCTAAGAAAAGGAAAAAGGAAGAGAATAAAAAGTCCAAATGAAAAATACAAATAAATTTTTGAGCCGCAAAATATAAACTCTAGGAAGTAACTCAAAGCCGTGAAAGAAGTATGTAGTTGAGTATTTGATTAGATGTTTAGGTGAGTACATATAAGAGTAGGGTTGCCATTAAAGATTTATTTGTCTCATATGTGCTTGATGTTTAAACAGATGCACTTGGATAATAAATACGGAGCTTACTTTGATTTTGGAAATCATACAGAAAAGGTATGCTGCTTGCATGTTTCTGTTTCTCTCAATATGATATGATGTTTGTGGTGCACTTTCACAAACTGGTGAGTTACACATGCATCCAGTGGGATTGAAACCGTGACCTCACCATTGTCCTGCATTGTTTCATTTAAAGGTCAATTGAGTAATATATGAGTTCTCAGTCTCCTAGATAGCTTTTCTCATTGTTATACCTTTCTCTCCTTTTGCATAAACATGTTTTCATCTTATTCATTTGGTAAGAATTTAAAAAGGTTCATCAATTACCATCAATCTATCTACTCTGCAGGTAAGTGAATAAGAATTGATTCAGGGACTTCTCTAGGCTTCTTAGTACATTAGACTTTGAATCTGCAGGCTTGACATGCTAGCATTTGCTATCATCATTGAAACATTAGATATAGATTGACTCTGTTGTGGAATAGGCCCTTGCTCTGCTGAATCACATATACTGTTAGGTGAACATGCCTAGATATTACCATTTTGCTTACAAGATTCACCTGCTTGTATTGAATTTTGGTTTAACCATGCTAGGTTCGTCTGCACTGGAAAGAAAATATGGTAGGACACAATTATGCAACTCGAGAGCTTGTACGTGAAGTGTTAGAAAGGCCTGAGTTGAGACTGGTTCCTCATGTTGGCTATGTTAGTCTTTTTCCATTCATGGGGAGGATCATTCCACCAGTAAGTTACAGAAAATCAAAATCTTGATGACAATGTTTGACCAATTTTCTGGTGCTTGGCTTTTTGTAATCTGTAGCATTGTAATATAAAGTTGTTTCTCCTTTTTTATTCCCAGTGTGCGTGGGGTCTTTTTTGTGTTTTTGGGGGGGTGTGGGGGCGTGGAGGGGGGGTGGATTGTCTCCATTTGTTATCGTAGATCTCTCATGTGGACTGTTTTACACAGGAATCATGGATTCTGGAGAAACAGCTTGACCTCATTTCAAACCAGAGCATCCTATGGACTGACTATGGACTCCGTTCTCTTTCCAAAACAAGGTGTTAATCTATTCTATCTAATTAATGTACTTTGATACATAATGTGCCTGAGATCATGTTTTTCCTAGAACTAATCAGACCACCACGTCTCATTTTGTATGCTGCAGCTCATTATACATGAAACGCAACACAGAGCACGACCCACCATATTGGAGAGGTCCTATTTGGATGAACATGAATTACATGATTCTTTCAGCACTCCACCATTACTCTAAAGGTATAACTCGGCACCTCATACAAACAAAAAGAACCACAAAGAAAATCTTTTACAACAAATCTTTTTGGGTTGATTGTAACAGAGGATGGACCATATAGAGACAAAGCCAGAGCCATCTATGATGACTTGCGAGGCAATTTGATTAGGTACCGTTTCAGATTCTTTTGCCCACAATGCCTGAATATGGCTGAAGCTCTCTCATGAACTCATTAGTTTATTTAAATATTATTCAAACCTTGCTGCAGAAATGTGGTACGCAATTATCACCAGACTGGGTTTCTGTGGGAACAATATGATCAAAGGAAAGGCAAGGGAAAAGGCGCACGTGTCTTTACTGGTTGGACGGCACTTGTGGTATTAATGATGGCAGAAGCTTATGGCGAAAGTTAGGATACTTGGAATCAGTTGTACCGTAATAATATCATTAGATGTTTTATGGTCGGAGCATCCTAATTTTGTTTTTTTGTTTCACCTTTTCCGACAGTTTAAAGGGAAATTATAAGTTGATAAAATCATTGGTATCTACATTGGCACACTTGCCCTTTTGCGTGCATCATTGTGGCATAATGTTTTGGAGGATCCAATGTTGCAGGAGCTTGTATCAAGCATTTTGTTTCAATTTTTCTTTTTGTTAGTTGAAGATAATAACACGACTAGGCGTACCCTATGGAATCTCCCAAATATTGTTATTGATGTGCAAATCCAGTGAGGTGTGCAATTAGAATGAATCAGAAATATTGTTATTGATAAGCAAGCACTGGATTTCTAAAGTTGACAAATACGTGAAAAGTTTTAAATGGGGATATCAATGGAAACACGTATCAACATCGAATTAACTGGAAGCATTTCTTATCTGGATCAAGAGCTGGGACTATCTAATAAAGATTCTGAACTTGGAGACGTGATTTTTTTTTTTTTTTTTTTTTTTTTGAGTGAGAGAAGTCAGAAGATAGTGATTGTAGACCGTGATTTCAGGGAACCCAATTGAGTTTCAGTTGTTTAGATGAACCATTGAATTATCTGTTTAAAAGAACGCAGTGCTTTAAAACCGACAACTAAAGAAAAAGTACTAATAGAAACGGGAATGATGTATCAAACATAACCATATTAGATCATTTAAACCATTTTATAAAAGTTCAAAGAAAAAATTCGACCTATGAAAGCATTCACAGGAGAACAATAACAAATGCAGCAAATTTCATCCACTGGCTATCATTATCATGAACGCATATTTATGGAAGTTATGGAACCCAATTGTCAGCCTACATCATACTGCAATGGAGTGCTCACTGGGTTAAAAAAAAAAAAAAAAAAAAAAACTATGTTCGTCATTTTTTACTCAAGGTCTGACCTGTTCGCTAAAAGTAGGGTGGGGGGAGAATTTTTTATTATGACATGAGTAAATGAGAGTTTCTAATGCTCTAAAGGTTAGCTAAAACGAATTCTGCTATTTTACTTAAAATTTTTCTATTGGGGAAGAGTTGTATCAGCCGCCAGTGATTTTTTTGTTACCTCAAACGCAAAAGCTTTTTTAACACATTGATAATATCATCAGAAATAAATGCAAATGTGTCTGCCGTCTAAGCTTTATTAGCTCAATCTGTCAATTCTGTGTCCTCGGCCATAATGATCTCCATGTCCCTGATATCTCTCTTCAAAACATTGCCAAGCCTAGCAATGGCCTCCGTCTGCTGTTGTACGACCTGGGCCACAAAAAATGAAGATAAAGACAGGAATGTCATACATCATAAATTTTCAGAATTCTAATAATGTTAACTAAAAGAGTAGTAATGCCCCATACTGAGAAGTTATAAATTATTGCGCAATATTAGTACACTCTAACCCCCAAAAAATAAAAAATGCGTTCGTCAAAATAATTAAAACGTCAAGAAAAAAAAATGATGAGCATTCAAATTTTAGTCTGCTCTCACCTCCTGCATATCAACAAGACTCTGTTCATGTATTTTGGTCGATCCTGGAAGATAAATAGAACCTCCGGCACCAATGCCATTTGCTTGGACACGGGACAAAGTCAGCAGGTTTTGTACTCTTCTAGAAAGTTCTGCTCCAGATCCTTTCAGCTGAAAATGTGTACTCGTCAGTACAATCTCCAGATAACAGCCCAAGAGAATTACCAAGCATCAAAATGAGGGCAAAGGGCATGAAACGTCTACCTGTCTAGTTATTGCAGCTAACTTCTCAGCCAATTCAACTTCCCCTTTCATTAAGGGTAGTCGGAAACCCTTACCCTCCAATGCCTCCACCATTCTCATTACCTTTAGGAATATCACATGTAAAGATAGAAGTCAAAAGAAATTACAATGATATTACAAGGAAATTCTTTATCCTGAGCCTTTGAGCCAACTGCAGATTTGACTGAAAAATAGAGAACAGGAAAAGAAGCAAACCCTGACAAACCTAAATCATACTTTTAATCCCTAAAATTTGGTGTGGAGTCTGTATTGTTCCCTTAAGTCTATAAGGATTATAGATTTGGTCTCTCATAATTCAAAAAGGGAACAGTTTCATCCCTCAATTTAGAACCCCATTTTTTGAGGGCCAAATCAAACTAACCACATATTTAAAAGACCAAAATTGAATCGACCCCATAGACACAGGGACAAAATTGTTAAATTTTTTGAAGTTTCATGGACCAAATCCAAACTTTTTGATATTTAAAAGACCAAAATCAAACTCCCAAATTTCAGGGACCAAAAGTAGAGTGAAGAACAGAATTTTTCCCTCAATTATGCATTATCTTGATGAAAACAAACAATACAGATTGATTTTCTGATGCAATTGACTAGATCATTCTACAAAGTTACCATAGTTTCTCAAACAGAGTAGAAATTGCCCCTACCCTTAAAAGTCGCCTTTGAAGACCTTGCTCTTTCTGTCTCATTCTTTCAATCAACGGAAGAGTGTCAGCTTGCAAATGTCTTTGAAGCTGCAGAGATTATTCGATATGTAAATGCTAAATCCATGTCAGAGAGAGAGAGAGAGAGAGTACCATCTTCACATTGCTTTGGGTGATTCGCAATCTCTCAGCATCTGAAACAATGACATCATCTTGGAGCTGCATCAAGCCAGTATTAAAATGTTATACTGGCCTGCCCCAAAATATGATAAATAAAAGGGAAGAGAGCACAATCCATAAGGTAAGGTTTCCTAGAACATCCAATTATCCTTGCCACTTTTTCTCCTTGGAAGTGCAACAATAGAAACAACAGAAAAATAACTATAGCAGCCTCGACAAGGTAATCTTCTCCTCAGCACTAAATTCATTCCTTTCATATAAAATACTTCACTTTACCAATAGAATATATATATATATATATATATATATATATATATATATATATATATATATATATAACCATAACATCTTACTCAATATGTGTCATCACCTAGCTATACAAAGTTCTAATCAATGAATTCATTTCTAACCATTTTCTTTCTATCATAGCCATTTGTGAACAGTCTATTATTGACATTAAGTTTTTCTTTTTCCATACTCTCCATGAGTGGAGTTTAATTTTGCCTTCTTATTCTTATTTTCTCTCCCCAGTCTTATTGATCGTTGTAATCTGGGTTCTTGATTTGTGCCACTGTAGTACACTTCAAGTGTACTTGGTTTTTTTAAAATAAAATTTCTTACGTTACTAATCAAAAAAATATATAAATATTTCACTTTACCAACAGAATATATATATATACCACCCATTTAACTAATTCATTGTTGTAGATTGTATACAACCATTACATCTTACTCAATATGCATCATCACCTAGCTATACAATGTTCCAATCAATGAATTCATTTCTAACCCTTTTCTTTCCATCATAGCCATTTGTCTAACTCAAAACATAAGTGGAATCATATACTTATGCTATTTACTTCACTCAAAATTATTTCATTAGGGCTCATTCATTACAAAACCATTACTAATATACAAAGACTTTTCATTCTGCATCCATAAGTTTCAATCAAGTCATAGCAATAATATAGCTTCCATAACTAATGCATAATTCATCCCCTCTAGACATCAATTCTTGCTCAAAAACCCAATTAGATAATTGCATGGAAATTGTTCAAATCTACAATATCATTTTTGTTGGATCCAAAACAACAATCTTTTTGGTGCAAATTTCTAAGAAGATCACTTGTGAAAGCTACCATTTGTGGTTCAAATTAACATATGTTACCTTAAGACGTTGTGAAAGATCCTTAAAACCCTGAACGAGCTGAGGCCATAAGCGCTCCCTGTCAGCACTCTCCATACCTTCCAGCTTTCCCATTGCCTCCGCCCACATAATCTGGGAATGCAAACTATCTCAAAACTTAGCGAAAATGACTCAAACAAAGAAATTTGTAGCTCACAATACAAAACCCAATGCAAACATAAACTCACATCTGATACACCAGCAGGCTTCACCCTGAACTGCAGATCCGTTACGCTGAACAACAAATGCTGCAAAATCAACACAATCATAAACACATAACATAAACCTCCAAAACCCTAACTTCTCAATTCCTTCGCTCAGAAATGGCATTCAATCAAACTGAAATTTTCACTCCACTATTTAAGAACAAAAAATTCTCACTCCACAAACACAACCTAAACTGAATTTACTCCATTAAGTTACATCATGAGCTTAAAACCCAATGCATTTGAAAATCTAAACAGAGAGAAACCGAAAAAGATAACATATAAACGAACCTTGAAAGCATATTTAGGGTTTCCAGGCTCTTCCTTATATGCATCGACAATCGCCTAATCCAGATAACACACAACAAAATCAAAAACTCAAAACCAAAATGCAAAAAAGAAAAAGAGCTTAGGGTTAGGGTTAGGGTTTTACTTGAATATCGCGATCGGCGAGAGAGAAAGGGAGAGGAGACACAGGAGCCATCTGAGTAGTCAATTGCGCATTGGGGAAAGGAGTTGGCTGCGGCGTAGAAAACGGCGTCGTTTGGAAGCCGAAACCGGTAGATGGCGACTGTTGCTGAAACAACGAAGTCTGTTGCTGTTGCTGCTGCTGTTGTTGCTGTTGTTGTTGAGAGGAGTATGGTGTGGAGAAGAGAGAAGAGCCGAAACCGCCGGCGAAAGACGGCGTCGTTGGAGTGCCGAAAGCTGGAGTTGAAGTGGGAGTACCGAATGCTGGGGTGGAAGACGGAGTGCCGAATGCTGAAGTGGAGGAAGGAGTGCCGAATGCTGGGGTTGAGGATGGAGTGCCGAAGGCTGGGGTTGAGGACGGAGTGCCGAACATTTTTGCTCTTGTTGTTGTTGTAGTGGTGGTGGTGGGAAGAGGGAAACTGGAAAATGTGGGAAGAGGGGTTTCTTTGCTTAAACACAGAGCCTCATTTTGAGTTCTGCAGCTCAGGTGCTCCAACTTTTCTTTTTCTTCTTTCCTTTTTTTTTTTTTTTTTTTTTTTTTTAAGTGTTTAGTGCTTGGGATATTTGGCTTGAGGACTGAGGTTGAGAAGGACTGAGAGATAGTGAGATCTGAGAATTTTGTGTTTGGGCGCCAGAAGCTGTGAAACTTTTATGCTGCCAATTTAAATTTGTTTTTAACTCTTTTTTTTTTTTTTACTGATATTGGGGAGGGGCATTTATTGAAAATAAAAATATAATAATAATAATAATAATAACCATCTAAACTACAAGTTTATCATTTAATCAAGTTGTTTATGAACGGCTTGATTTCTATCTTGGAAAAAATACTTTTTTATGTTTGTTTGTTTAGCAAATAAGTCAAATTTAAGTTTAGATTCTACTATTAAACAAGCCAATTTTAAATATAATAATGTGTTTGAAAATAATCTTGACCTTGTTTGACAAAAATAAAATTAAACTTGAATATGTAATTTTGGTTAGTTTTTTTTCACGAATATAATTTTTTTGTTTTTTCTTTCTAAGAAAGTGAACCAAGGATACGATTAAATGAAGTTTATAAATGAGTTAAAGACCAATCACAAAAATGATATTTCGTTCTCCAAAAAAACAAAAAAAAAAAAAAAAAAAATCGATAAAGGTTATACGGTCACCAGCAAGTGACATAATGGTTGTCGTTTGCATATTACCAAAAGATACGTATGAATGAACCTGGTGCTTGATGACCTATTAGGGGCAAAATGGTCTTGAATTCAATTAACAGCTCACTGATTAGGATTTTTTTTTTTTTGATAGAACTCAGTATATATTATTTTTATTTTGTAATTTTAAGTACTCAGTATATATTATTTTTATTTTGTAATTTTAAATAAAGAGTCAAGTTTGGATCCAGTGTCCAATGATAATAGAACCGTTGAGATAGTAACACGTATTTACTTTTGGACACATGTCACCATCTGACCGGTCTAGTGCAATGAACCTAAACCAAGTCCTTTCACAAAACTAGTGATTTTTTTTTTTTTTGAAATGTGGTTTTTTTTTTAATATGACAACCTTGAAAATAAAAAAATAAAAAATAACTTACACTGTTACACATTCTAATAAATTAAAACTACAAATCAAATCAAAATCCTCTAACTTCCATAAAAAGTAAAATAAAAAAATCACAATTGTTCATCTAAATTAGCAATTAGCTCACCCTCAGTGCTGCCCTATTATACTTTAGTTATGTATAATAACCACTTTAATGAATAAATCAGACAAAGTTTATTTTATGCATACAATGTCTCGAACAACATTATAAGTTATAACACCCCTCCCAAAAAAAATTGGGAACCAGTTTGTGCAATTTCAGTAGAAGAGCTACTACACAAATGGCTACTCGCAAACAGCTTCCTTGAACTTCTCATTAATCTTCTTTTTCATTTATACTTTATAGAATTGATTTGAAGGATCAGAGAATTGCCTTACTTGGGAAGGCCAAGGCTTCTTTATACTGTTTTAAAAGTTAACTTGGCTTGTATTGAGTCTCTTGAACAGCTGGCTTCTTTAAGTTGGGGTAATGTGGAACGAGATCTCATCAGGATTTGAAGTAAATTTTCTACACAAGAGGGGCAAACTTAGCTCCAATGTTGATACACAATTATTGCAATCACAAACAAAAGGGAGGAGAACCATCCTTTATGCTTTGTTGTGGCAATTGGAGAGTTCCACTTCAAGGGGATATGATGTTTGGTGTGGTGAACCTTCATCACTACTACTACAGCAGAGAGCTGCATAAGTCGAGTAGGGCAACCACTAGTGGTCACTTCTCGACATGAAAGCAACAGAGCTGCAGCTAGAAGCTACAGATTGAGTTCAATTAAGGCACAACCCGCCCCCCAACTTTTTGGGACAATGGCTTCCAGCTTGGGAGTGTTGAGCTACTTCTCATTTAATCACTTTTTATCGACAATCTCACACCCCCCCCCCCCCCCCCCCCCCCTCACACTCACTCATTTAACCATTGTAGACGTAAATCAATTTTGTTCATGAAACATGCTGCAACTAAGAATGTTCCAACCAGATAACACTTGTATTTAACATCAGGCATAGGAAATGTTCAAAATTAAAAGTAGCATCCAGAACCAGAATACATAACAAAATTAAACTGAGATCCAATAAGTCATATAGTAACTGACAACCCAACAAAAGAAATGGGTAAATTATGACTAGTGCCATAAATTAGTCAATGCAAAAGACCGACACATTAAGAAATGCATAACTGTTGAGATGATCCTCAACTTCCAAAGACAGCTTTTACACCTTGATTGTCACACTGCATAGGCAAAAACCTGACGGCTTTATATCAGAAGTCTTCCACTCAGAGCCCGGGGCTGCATTTGGATCATACAACAGAGTACTGTAACCAGGTTCCTCCTGGAGTGAGAACAACAACAATTTTCCATCCAGTATTCCAAATCGAAACCCAATACTTGAGCTCCCTGTCAATGGAACTGGAACCATCTTCCATGAATTGTCATCTGGATTGAAGATTGCCAGTTTCCGCTGGTTCTTCCACTCCATACAAAAGAGCTTCTTTCCCAGCACAGCATGAGCCGTGACCATGACGCAGCCATTCTTCATTTCACACCAGGTGTGCCTCTCAGTGTTGTACACGTCAACAAACTTAGAATTCCCAATTGTGAAGTTTGATCTTCCGCCCATGACATACAGCTTTCCCTCGAGCCCACAGGCAAAGCAACCCCACCTTGGGCGGCGAAGACTTTCTATCAGGGTCCATTTGTCAGTATCTGGGTTGTACACCTCAACACTAGATAGACTGTTGCCATCCATCCCATAACCTCCAACTGCATAAACCATACCTTTAACCTCTGCACAAGCAAAGTCACACCGAGCCACATTCATGTTTGCTAATTTACTCCAGCTGCAGTAGCAAAAAAAAATTGTCACAAAACTAGACAAAGAGATTTAAAAAATTGAAGTAAAGAAAAGGGGAAATAGAGGGGAGGGGGGCTTCGTTTTTGAAGGTTAGACCAAGTCCCTTGTTGAAACCAAGATTTTTTATGGTGTTTGATATCTTGTGGTTGGGAGAGTATAAACCCAATTCAATACTTAAACTAAATGGAGAACCCACCAAATCAAACACAAGTAAGCAGCAACTTGGTATTGCAACACAATGCTGACTAAACCAAGGCATTCGCATAGACAAGGATGGAAACCAAATCTCCCTCACTATTCCTACCTCAACTGAAGTTGTTTTGATTTGGTTCTGTAACACTTCAGTATGGGTGGAAATGATAGAAAAAAGAAAGATTAGTTCTGTAATATTTTGAAACCGAAGCACAATAACCCGAACGAACTTGAAGTCAATACCCCGAAAATTAGGCTCAAATTTCTCTTGGAACAGGATATTGCACTAAGGATGTCTATGCTAACAGTCTTATCACATTTTTATTTTCTGCTATGGGGCAAGAAACATAGGAACTAATTCATAAATTCATTTTTGGACAGGAAAAGTATTGCATATTCTAGTTCACAATGTATCTCATTAAACGATTTAGTGGTCACGGCACAAATCTCCATATGGAATTCTGCTTTTGAAGAACACCATTGATTGTAATACTACATGTAATCTAAAGGGAAGTTCTAAATACTTTAAGGTAGTAATATTATAAAGGATTTTGTTAGCAACTACCCTATAGGCATAAGTTCAAAATGTATTTAATCCTATTAATGATTTCTTTTTTATCCTTTATGAAACAAATAAAGTCAAATTGTATACAACTATTAAAAGTAACACACAACCGCCTTGAATTTGTGCTCATATAGTGCATACAACCAATAAATCATTGTCTACTGTTTTTTTTTAATCATGTGAATTACATCTCATAATTGAATATTTAGTATCTCTTACCCTATGGCCTTAGGCCAACCATTAACAATACCCTATTATTACCGTTATTGTAAGCAGTGAAAATGTGAAACTAATAAGTTGGTCAAACAGTACAAATCTGTTATTTCTTTTGAACAAAATTACCAAGTTAAGGCTGTTTTAAACTCAAAAACTCCAGAGTTATATAAAAAACCATTTAGAAAAAGAAAATAAAAAATTACCATCCAGCAAAATGCTGCAAAATATTTACAAGCCTGAAATATAAATTAATAAAAATTCAATTAAATTTGACAACTGATCTGAATCTATTGCCATAACCAGTTGAGATATATCAATCAAGTATAAAGCAACATAGTTCCAAGCATTTAAAAAACCTATAACAGAAAATAAACCTGTTGAGGCAAGAATCATATTGGTAAACATCTGCAGAGGCAGAGCCCGTCCCATCGACTACAGAATAGCCAGCCATGACAAGAAGCTTTCCATCAAGAACCACCACCCCAAATCCAGCTTTCAGTGGACCAGGCATCTGTGGAAGAAGGCAGTGTTTCTGGCCCAAACAATCCAGAACCTCCCAGTGGCTTTCCTTCTCTTCAGCATCGAGAGTTAAGACATAGAGCCATTCCTCTAGCACCCCAGCTAATTTCCGCACGGATATGAATTCTTTGCTTTGGATAAATGACCTCCACCTTTTGCACACACCACCCATAGCTGGGAAATTGGAACGAGGAACAAGTGCAAGGCAATGCTTTGCCACATCATCAGGCAGCCCAGGTAGAACAGGGCTGTCAAGATCATCAACAACCTGAGAACACAAACGAGGATTGCTTTTCCTACAAGTGGGTATATTTTGCTGGACTGGATTGGTGAAACACATATTCGGTTTTGTCACTCTCTTCTTTCCACTCACAAATCCCACCATTGGCTGAATTGAGCAGTTATATAAATCTTGAAATATATAGCTGATTCTTGTCTCATCAACTATATCACCCAGAAAATGTATCAATATATTTAAATGACAGACTTTAAACTAGAGAAATTCATGGTATCCTTCCCCAATAGGAATTCTGCAAGACCAAGGCATAAAAGATGTTGCAGAACGAATCACTTGAGCTGTAAATGCTGAGGATTTTCTGTGTTTCGTCCAGTCTGATTCAAATGCCATGCCAAAAGTTTTGCCCTTAGAATAGTTTCTTCTTGTTCTTCTATGCAATGAATTATTAAAGCCTCCAAAGTTGTTTCTTCCTCCGCACATTGCCCAGATATCTACATAGCATACAACAAATTTATCACTACCTACTTTTCAAAACAGGAATGCAAAAGTACAGACGTTTATACATAAAATCATTGACTTAAACATGATGGGAATCTCATACCAGTCAAGGCCATAAAAATCAGCAAGTTTTAACCCCCTGTAACTTCCATTTGATTGAAGTACAGGACAACCTGATCATATAAGAAGAAGAAAAGTCAATTCAAATTAGCATCGCCGAAACTTGAGTTAAAGACCCCACGAAGAAAAAAAACATTGACGTTAACAGCTATAAGCCTATGACTGAAATTCTAACATGGACTCAACAAATGCATAAACTTTTTTCAGTAGTCATGATAACTATCTTTTTCTCTTTTTTGATAAGTTTTATGGATAAAAAGAATTACTTCACGTTCAGGATGATAAACACAAAGTATCTTTAAAAAATTTACCAATAATCAAACAGAAAAGCTAAGAGAATTATGAAACTCAAAAAGTCACGACTACCGTTTTCAAAGAACGGGGCCTACAAGGGCCTATTAGCCTGGTCATAAACACCATAATTGCAAACAAACGGTTGAAATTAAAAATTAAAATAAAAAAAGCATTTTCTCCAACTTCCTGTGTTCATATCTATACATCACGTTTCATCACCGCATAAAAAATAAATAAATAAAAAAGGGCACTACTTTATTGGAAGTGGTAGACAAATGAAATTGACCCAATAAACAATCCAAAAAAGGCCTTATTATATATTCCTCTTTAAACTTCAAAACGCGTAAATTCAAAGGCCACTCGCCGACCCACCTACCAATACAATAACAATATAACAATAGAAGAGCCTAGAAATATAAAGATAAAAGATTTATACAGTTTTTTTTTTTTTCTAAATCATTATTCAGCATAGATGTTAAAACCAAGGTGCAGAACTAAATATTCACAAACAAGTAAAACTCAAGCTATAGGGATTAGTAGATCGTTAACTGGCCACGTAGCTATGTATTTGTTTTTCCAATTGAAAAGCATGAATAGATCAGATCTAATATCCTCACCTCGAAACTTACAAACAAGAGAGAGAGTTTAATAACCAGATCTGAAGTCAATTGCTTAAAGAATGACAAAGTGAAAACTTTAGGAATTAAAAGCTATTAGAACAAGTTTAGCGTATCAAGTAAAGGTGGAGGTAGTAAATAGAAACAAATAAACCGAGAGATTGGAGCTCAACAATTGAAACACAAAGAAAGAGAGAGTGTGCAGAAAATAGAGAAAACCTTCATGTATTTATATACTCATAAGAGCTAAAACACTAATGAAAGAGCTATTGTACCATATTTGACATTGAAAGCTAGACACAACCACAAAAAAAATTTCAAAAAAAGTTCAAATTTTCGATTTAATGTCATGAAAAATCTATATTTACCGAGACCCCAGTTGACAAAATACCATTTTGCAGAATAAAAAAAAAAAAACAATGCAAAAAATCACAACCTCAAAAATAAAATCTAGGCATAAGCGAAAAACAAGCAAAACAAAATATAGATTTCTAAAAATGTCATAGTAAGCACTAGCATAGGAATCAGAGGAGCAAATGTTGGTGGATCTGAAATCAAAAGTCATGAACTAGTACAATGAAAAGAAACAAAGATTAGAGACAAAAGTAATACCTGAAAAACGAGGATGTTATCAAATTCCAAATCCAAAGAGATTGTTACAGAGCTGGGAAAAAAGAAAGAACAATATATATATGTGTGTGTGTATGAAATATAAGGTGAGGCAATTGTGAATGCAAAGTGGGTGCTTTTATAGGAATATCAAGGAGAGCCAAAACAAGAGGGAAAGATAAAATTGACAGAGCCCGACCACGTCAGAGAAATAGAAATATATGTATGAGAGATATTTGCCTAACTGGTAATAAGGAAAAAGACCAGCACAGCTTTATCTTTGTGTATTATTCCCGACATAAAGGAATACTTTTTTTACTGCACAATTTATCTATAAATATTACATTCTGTTTTGTTTTTCTTTTCTAATTATTTTGTGTGTGTCAAAAGTTAGACTGATGGGATAAGGTGAAGATTGCTTACTCAGACAGAAGTGTTCTCTATCCATGTACACGTTTTTGAGCCGCTGGATTTTAGGTCTACTTTTGGGATTATGACTAAATCCGTGATCACCTTTTGGGATTATGATTCCGTGCGTCCAATCTGCTAGATATGTTTAGAAATATTTTTATAAAAAAAATTTATAACTTTTTATAAAAATAGTAATAATTTTTTTTTAAATATTGTATTAACAAATACAATATTTAGCTTAAGCTATAAATAAAATATGGTAAAATTATGTAAAGTTATTATCCACCATTCATAATCAATTATTGGACAAGTTAAAACTATAACAGATTATAGTAGATTTATATATGGTAATTACCCATCATTCACAATCAATATTTTTTAGAGGTTAAAATTAAATTAAATAAAATAAATAATAAATAAAACTAGTTATGCTGAATTGGTACATGCGTATGTGGGGTACTTAGTTCCCTACTCTACTTTTGGGTTGAAAGTTTTGGGTATGGTAAATTTAGACACAAGGTGCTCTGTAAAATGAAATTCCTGTTGTCAAATTGAGAAAACAAGACGTGGCTGATCAATCAGATAATCACTTTCTCAAAGTCATTTTCTTCCTTTATTTAGGGCAAAAAAACAGTTACGTTGACTTGAAGATAAATTTTTACCAAAATTCTCATCATTTTATTTAAGTTCGTACCGTACCAGCCGGTACCGTCGGAATATACCATACCGGCAAGCAAATCAGTACATATAACCCCTCTATTTCATACCGGAAAAAATACCGGCTATGTACCAGCTGTACTGGCCAATTTCAGGCAATACCGGCCAGTACAGAAATTTTTTTTTTTTTTTTTTAAAGTTTTGTAATTTTTGAATTTTTGTTAGGGCAAAATTGTAACATTTTTGCATTAACTTATTAGTATTATTTATTTTCTTAGTATGCAATGGTAACTTTTAAGCTTTCTATTTTTTATATTGTGTTTTTTTTTTCTTTTAATTGATGCTAAAGTCTAAAACCATGAATAATTAGTTCTGAATTGAGGAAATGTTTTATGGTAAACTTTTATATTTATTATAATATATATACACACACACACACACATATATATTTATTTATTTATAAATATAAAAAATAGCGATAAACCCGAAACGGTACATCGGTATTGATCGGTATCCGAAATATATCGTACCGCTGGCCAAACCGGTACAGCCTCCGGTACGGTATTGACTCCCTTGAATACTACAGACATAAACTATTTTACAAATTATTAATATGATAAATTTTTACCAGTTTTCATCTGGATCTATTACTAATATCACTATTTTACTTATCAATAATAATCCATCATATCAGCAATTTTTAAAGTAATTTGTGACCTTAGTATTTTTTTTCCCATATATGGTATATCGTGAGAATACACCAAATAATAGGGAAATTATTGTGTCACCCAATAATATTGTCCTATGACTTTATGATTTGGTGCATTCTTCCTCTCACAATCACGTGGATTTCATTGTAAATTTAATTTGTGTGGATCTACTTTGAATGTAAAAAGAGGAAATACTAGCATACCATATCATCGTGCTCCAAAAACTTCTAATAATTACTTTCAAATCATATGAAGGTAACAACTGCTAAGAAAAGGAATCTAAATAAGTATAAATTAAAAAAATTTAAATATGACATTTAGCTATATAAAATATCATCTTAATCCCATCAAAGAATAAAATAAAATACAAACAATATTGAGATACACGCCTATCAATGTTTCGATAATTTATCTCTTTTATGCTCGTCCAATTATTATGATCATGTGTGCGCATCTCTAATAATATTTGTAAGGACACAATTTTTAACGACCCAAGTATGGGCTCGTATGTGAAAGGGCCCGAACAATACAATTTATAGAGAATGGGTTTGGAAAGGCTGGACTTTGGTCGTTGGGCGACGGTTCGGTCGGGATTTTCATGGAAGCCCATATGAAGGTGGGTTCGGCCTGTATGGCTAAGCCTTACACGAAAATGGTGCGAGGATCTATCTCCTCGGAATTAGCCCGAGGAGCGTCTCGTCCTTGTCATCCCTCCTCCTTATGAGTTCCTTCTTCCCCATTTTTATGGTTTTTCCCCCCCTATAGTCAATGCTGCTAGCCTCCCTTTTATACTAGTATTTCCTTCCCATTCTTCACCTACGTGTCCGTTTCTCCTTGGTCAGGGTGGTTACGCGTCTTGTCAATCCTCACATCAGAGTGGTTGGGAAAAGCTGGATAGCATGGTACGAGTATGGGTTTGTCAGGCGATGGGCTCCACATTAAGGCGTTGGCAGCCTTCTCCCTTGTGCTTATCTTGTACTGAATTTGTCCTTTTCTTCAGGCCTTTCTGTAAGATTTCGGGCATAAAGTCGTCCTCGGCCACATCCTTGGACCTTCGAGAAGCTTTCATTGCGCGTCCTTAGCAGTGAGGCTCCTCGGCCTGGGCTTGGGCTTCTAATACAAAGTGGGTCGGGACCTCAGATTTCGGGCCCCACAATATTTATTTGGCTAAATTTTATTTTATATCTTTTTTAAATTTAGATTATTTGTTACTTGGAATTTTGTCAATTTTGTATCGTTTATTTATTTATAAATACAATAGAATTTTAATTTATGATGTCTACTTCATAATGATTGTTTTTTGTTATCAAGCCAAGACATCAATTAGTTTATGGTGTAGGTAGAGTTTAAACTCCAAATCTCTTATTTGATGACAAGAAACTTTACCAGTTAAATTGACTATAATTCACAACTCTTTAATTTGTAATTATTGTCAGCTTAACATTTCCTTCCACTCACATTAGAAACACAATTGTTAATTCTTTTAAAAAGCAATATTGTAACTATCAAATTAAATATGGTCTTGTTCTCTCTCTCTCTCTCTCTCTCTCTCTCTCTCTCTCTCTCTCTCTCTCTCTCTCTCTCTCTCTCTCTCTCTCTCTCTCTCTCATGTGTTGCTCCATCACCTTCTTTGTAGCATTGGTTATGTGAGGGTCCTTTTCAGACAGTACCCAGGCCCAAGTAGAAACAAGGATCTTGGGCCCTTTACTTGTTGTTTTGGTGGACTGGGCTTGGTTCACCGCAGCTAAATGGGGCTTATTACAAACCAAGTTGTGCGCAAGCCACATAAAGCTTCTCAAGACAAAAATGCGATTCCTCCTAAGTAATAAAAAATATCATTGTTGAAGGCCAAAATTTCACAAGAAAACCCATTTCATGAAAAGTAAAGAAGGCCCAATTCAAGCAGCAAGAAGAATCAACATTAAGGCCCTATTTATGTTCAGATTTCCAGCAAAAAGGCCATTAAAAAATCCAGCAAAATCCAGTGAAAGAACTGGGCCGGGATACCCAGAGGCTACCAGAGGCCCGGGATCCTCAGGTAATGCAGCACAGCTAATGTGGGATTGAGACAGCTCAAGAGAGGTACCACGAAATACAAGAAATGAAGAACAGAGATGTCCTTCTCAAGTACCCAGTGGTGCAGCAAAGAATCAAAAAGTATAAAGCAAACGTTCATGAACAAAGGAGCTGTACCACAAGGAACCAAGAATGAGAAAATCATAAGTAGAAGCGACTGGAAAGGAACTTTCAACCCAGCAGTAAAAGATTCCAACTATTTGGGAATAATGACAGCAAGGAAATACAACTGACAGCTGAGTCTGAAAAGTGAGAAACCT
This sequence comes from Quercus tomentella, assembly GCA_028535165.1. NCBI lineage: Eukaryota > Viridiplantae > Streptophyta > Magnoliopsida > Fagales > Fagaceae > Quercus > Quercus tomentella. The sequence goes on along the minus strand of JAPQVY010000089.1, from coordinate 47,200,200 downwards.
TGAAAGAAGAGAGATTGAAGGCTAGTTGCCCAAGGACGCCCCGGAATGGAAAGTCAGCAAGTGACTTTTAGAGAAACAGCACTAAAAGATAAAAACCATGAGAAAAAAGGGAAGAGACCAGCCCCTAAACAACTATCACAGCACGAGCTCTGAGGGGCAAAAGAGAGAAATCACTAGTACCTCGGAGCCCTAGAAAACACACTATAAAAGGAAGAGAAAACCCATGTTGAAGAGGGGGGGGATTTTCAGTAGGAAGAATATCATAACAGAGCTATTAGAACTCTGTAAAATTTAAGAAAAACAGAGGAACGTCTCCCGGTATCCCAGAAACAGCCACAATAGCACATACTTGGATTCAAAAGGATTCAAACTTTGCAAGTCTTAGAAGCTTGGATAGTCATCGAAGTCTGTAATTTTTGAGCTTATTTGAACCTTGTATCACGTCTTAGTGAGCACATTTGTAATCCACAATTAAGAAAAATAATGAAATATCTCATATTGATTTGAGGATTTCTAACAATTACTTTGCATATTTCTTTATTATATTATCTTCCTTTACTGCTTCTTGCTACTCAATACATATATTCTTGCTTGTAAAGCTGAGTCTTTTGCCCAAGCAAAGCCACTCGGACTTGAGTTCCAAATCCCACAAGTCTTGTGCAAAAGCACTAAGTCTGTGAGAATTGGGACCAGGATCCTCGTGTGCTGAATCATTCTCATGAAATTCATTTACATATATGTTTATGTATTAATATATATATATATATATATATATATATATATATATATATATATATATATATATATCCTAATCTAAGAAACTAACAATTGTTTGAAGATATGTGCATTGTATAGTTGCTCTTGTGAAGGACCTATAGAGGTAAAAGGAAAGGACAAAACTCCATTGCATAACAAGCATGGAGAAAGATTGTATAGTGTAGAGAATTAGTATTCTGGGTTCTTATAGGCCTAATATGCCCCGAGATCCCACGACAGTACGCCCGGGGTACCAAGTGAAGGAATTCTTTAAAATGTTTATACGATAAAAGATAAGCCTTAAATATTCTATTTCAATCTCTTTCTCATTGTGAATATTATGAATATCTATTTTACTTATTTTGTAAGAGTAAAGGGTCATTTTATGATATTAAAACACTTATAATGGTATTTTATTGCTTAGGAGGAATCGCATTTTTGCCTTGAGGAGATTTATGTGACTTGCGCACAACTTGGTTCGTAATCAGCCCCCATTTAGCTGTGGTGAACCAAGCCCAGTCCACCAAACTACAACTATCTGGCCCAGGATCCTTGGGCCTGTGTGCTAAAGAAAAAGGCACTCTCACAATCATTATAAGTGTTTTGGTGTCATAAAATGACCCTTTACTCTTACAAAATAAGTAAAATAAGTATTCATGATATTCACAATGAGAGAGAGATTGAAATATAATATTTAAGGCTTATCTTTTATTGTATAAACATTTAAAAGAGTTCCTTCACTTGATACCCCGGGCGTACTGTCGTGGGATCCCAGGGCGTACTAGGCCTGTAAGAACCTAAAATGCTGATTCTTTGAACTATATGATCTTTCTCCATGCTTATTATGCAATAGAGTTTTGTCCTTTTCCTTTACCTCTATAGGTCCTGCATAAAAAACACACTATACAATACACATATCTTCAAATAATTGTTAGTTTCTTAGATTAGGATATACATTTTAATACATATACATATATGTAAATGAATTTCATGAGAATGATTCAGTCACGAAGATCCTGACCCTAATTCTCACAGACTTAGTGTCTTTGCACAACACTTGTGGGATTTGGAACTCAAGTCCAAGTGTCTTTGCTTAGGCATTGCCTTCCAAGATAATTAGGTGAGAAGGATTTTTGTGGGAGAGAATGATATCTGATGTGTGCATATTTTGGCATATGTTTCTTTGGAGGCTAAGTGTGTCCAAGGCCCAAGTTGAAGTAAGGACCTCGGTAAAAAAACTCAGCTTTTGGCTAAGTAAAAGGAAAAACTAACAAGCAAGAATATATATATATATATATATTGAGCAGCAAGAAACAGTAAAGGAAGACAATGTAATAAAGAAATACGTGAAATAATTGTTAGAGATCCTCAAATCAATATGAGATATTTCATTATTTTTCTTAATTGTGGATTACAACGTGCTCACTAAGAAGTGTTACAAGGTCTAAATAAGCTCAAAAATTGCAGACTTAGATGGCTATCTAAGCCTTTAAGAATTGCAAAGTTTGAATCCTTTTAAATTCAAGTATGTTCTATAGTGGCTGTTTCTGGGATACCGAACGCTGTTTTCTACTTTCTTTGAGTTTTTGACAGAGTTTTCTCAACGATTCTTGTTCTGACTCCCTATTGCTGAATCCCCCTTTCAATGTTGGCTGTCTTCCCCTTTTATAGTGTCATTTTAGGGTTCGGATACCACTAATTCTCCCCCATTGGCTCCCTGGATACCAAAACCACTGTTATGTCAGCCAATTTAATGGCTGGTTCTTTCTTCGTTTCTAATAGTTTTCATCTTTTAGTGCTTGATGATGCTGAAAATACCACCAGTAAGTCACACGGTTCTCACGTGCCACAAACGACACCTGCACAACAATAAGAAAGAACCTAGCAGAGGATACCGGTGTGGTACCGGCCAAATGCCCTCCGAAGGTTAAGTCAGAAACGTTCTCACTACTCTAGAGTGCTAGAGAGGGTAAATTATGCGTACCTCCGTTTGTGAGGGTATTGGGGCTTTTATAGTAGAAGAAAGGTTGACCTCTCTTCCTTGGTGTAGAAGTCTTTTCCTTATAGGAGTCTCCTTGGGCGTATTTTGCGGGATTCTTTCCATATAGGAGTTCTTAGGCTTCATGAAGCGTGGGGAGCAAGTTATTTACTTATACACGCAAACGTGGTGATCAAGTATTAATGACTGACGCCGTCGGCCTATGTTATTCCGTCAGATTCAGCGCCGTCAGATTAAGCACCGTCAGCTTCAGGATGTTTATCTTTGTGGTACCCTATTCATGGAGTTCCTTCTCGTCAAATCGCCGTCAGCCGTCAGCTCTTATAGAAAGGCTGACGGCTAAATGTGTCCCGTCACCTTGTCCATTTATTTTATCCTTATCAGTTGCCCCCTACTCCATTCCTCCGTCAGTTTTTATACTGACGGGTTGTGGAGTTGATTATGTCATTATTTTTAAAGAAGCGAGGTTAATGCTCTCGTGGGTCTCCTCGAGCCGCCGTGTTATTAATGCTTTGGACAGGTGGCTCATTTTTATTGGCTTTGCTTCTGACGAGGTGTCGCTTCGTCTTCCGCGCCCTTTTATCCCATATATAAACAACACCTCTCCCTCATTTTCCTCTATTTCAACCCGGCTGATCTTGGAGAGAGAGAGATCGTCGCACACATTTTTTGTCAGTTTTACTCCCGTCAGCTATTCCGTCGCTGTCCTCAGAGCCATCCGCAAGGCCGCCATACAGTAAGTTTTCATCTTCTCTCTTCTTCCTCTTTCTCTTTTTTATTTTCGCCTCACTAGTGAGGTCGTCAGTTTAGGTTCTTAGATTGAATCCGTCACTTGTAGGTAGTCAGATGTCAAGTGATGCATCTTGTGAGGAATCGTCAACCCGCGAAGGAGCGGGCTACGACGAGGCCTTTGGTTCTGGAAATGAGTCAGGGGACTCTTCAATTCCGTCAGAGAAAGAGACGTCAGCCCAATCTCCTGACGGCGATGAGAGTTTTGCTGAGGGAGATAAGGACGAGGAAAGAGGGGATGAAATGGTTGTTGATGGAGAGGATAGTGACGGGGATGAGGGATCTACTGAAGGAACCTCGGAGGGTCCTGGAGATAACCGTCCCTTCATTCTTCCTGAGGATTGGGCCGTTAACAAATTTTTGCCTAGAATGAGTGGTAAGGTTTTTAGGGAGTTGCGTATTCGTTATCAAATCCCAGACCACATTCCAATCCGTCTCCCTAGAGAGGATGAGAGGTGTTACTCCGGGCGGACCGTTGACGTTGGCATGTATGATGCCATGTTTGCTGCGGGCCTGAGGTTACCTTTGACGGCTCTACACCGTCAACTTGTTGACTTTCTGGGCATATCCGTCACCCAAATTGCCCCAAACGCCTGGAGGACTTTCATAGGAGCTGAAATCCTGTGGGGCAGCTTTAGTGGAGGACGCCGTCAGCTTACGCTCGATGAATTTTTTTATTGTTATAGGCCCCATCATATCGCCTCGTCTAAGGGGACATATCATTTCAATGCCAGGGAAAAAGGGTTACGGCTTGTGTCAGATATGCCGGATTCCAATAGGAACTGGAAAAGTAGGTATTTTTTCGTTGAGGGGACGGATTGGGTTTGCCGTCAGGAGGAGTGGGCGACGATGCCCCGTGGCTATTTTGACAACACTTGGGCCTTTGTCAGGGACTCAGGTTGATCCCGTCAATTATGTTCTTGCTTTTTTTTGAAGTGACGCTACTAACACTTGTGTTTCTTTCAGCCTATACCCGTCCGCACATATCTGACGAGCAGGAGGAGTTCATCCAACGGATTCTGGAAATCCCTTTGGAAGACCGTAAGTGCAGGGAATTGATCACCCTTGACACCCTTCACTTATACTGTGGGGGTCCAGTACCGTCAGCGGCAACTCGAAGGTTGGAAGAGTTTGCACGACGACGTGAGTAAACTTCTATCATTCCCGTCAGTTTCATTCCTCCGTCCCATGCCCTAACAGTCTTTTTCGTGTTTGTAGAGATGGAATCCGCGAAGCAAAGGATAAGGGCTGCCGCAGCCCGTCAGAAGGAGGAGAGGAAGGCTAAGGAGGCTGGGGGGGAGGCCTCGTCAACCCCCAAGGCCGTCGCTAAGGTGACGAAGAGGAAGCCCGACGGGAGTAACAGCCGTCCCGCAAAAAAGGCTGCCGTCTCTCCTGGAGATGAACCATCGAAGGAAAAATCCCCTCCGAAGCCTAGTCATGGTGCGGGCAAAGGAGTGATGACTTCTACTGGTCCCGTCAGTGAGGGTCCCTGTCGCCTCCTGACCCATAAGGACTATGCCGTCGGGGAGGTTGAATCCTTGATAAAACCGACGGACATAGAGCCTTGTGACCAGGTGGGGACGGAGGATTTAGGGGCGTCGGCCCTCTTCGATCTCACCAGGGTAGGCTTGTTGTGTTTTTGGTTGAACAAACTTTATTTTGTTCTTTTAGTTCATTTTTGGTTGAACTGACGGATATATATTTTTTTTTAGGCCTTGGTGCGTGTCAAGGCCCTTCACGACCGTTGTGTGGCGAAGGAGGGGGTCGTCACCCGAGTTCGCAAACATAACGCGAACTTGATGAATCAGCAGGCTCAGTACAAGGACGCCGTCCGTATCCTCAACCAGGAGTTGCAGGACGTTAAGGAGAAGCTGACGGAGGTCACCCGTCAGATTGACAAGCTCCAAGAGGAGGTGACGGATCTGGGCGAAAAGCTGCAGACGGCGGAAGCTGACGCGATCAGGGACTTTAAAACGTCGCAGTCTTTTATTGACTCATGTGCCGGGTATTATGGCACCGGGTTCGATGATTGCCTTCGGCAGGTCGCGTCAGCCTTCCCGGAGTTGGACTTGTCTGGGATTACCATGGATGATGAAGATGACGGCTCTCATCAACCTACTCCTACTCCGGAGCATGATGATAGTGTAGTCCTGGCTCAGCCTGCTACTAACCCTGCTGCATCTGATTCTCCAGCCGTGATTGTGGATATCGAAGACCATCAAGCTGACGGCAATCCTGCGGACGCTCCTGCTGCTTAGTTTTTATTTTGTATTTTCGCCGTGTATTTATTTTGTAGACAATCGTTGTACTTTAAACGTTTGGCAAACAGTTGTAGTTTTAAACAATGTTTAAGGGCCTTTGTTTATATACAGTTGTGTATGCGATTGCTTCCGTTGCCTTTATATATTTTATTGTTGATGGCCCTAGACGAAATTTCGATAAAACTTTCCGTCTGTTTAGTAACCCGTTAGTTCTTCGAATTGTTGGAAGACTCCGTCGGCATGACTTTGTGCCTAGTCTTCTTACCCCATTTGATTTATGGGTTTCCTGTTGGATTTTTCGGCCTTGTCCATTATTTTCCAAGCCCCGTCAGCTTGGTAAAATTTTCCGTCTGTTAGACAGCCCGTCAGTTTCCCTTTAGCTTTGGCCTTGATGACTGTCATTTTTGTAGATCTTTTTGGTTGGAGGTCTTTGTCCGTATGACGATGGCTTCATCTACGGGACCGTCAGTTTTTTGGTTTTAGCCTTTGTGGATCTCATCTTGGTGGGTCCGTTGGTTTTAGGACCCCGTCCTCATGATGCATTCTTCATCTATGGAACCGTCAGCTTTTTGGCCTTAGCCTTTGCTGATCTTTTCTTGGTGGGTCCGTTGGTTTTAGGATCCTTCCCGTATGGTGACGGTTTAATTTATGGGGCCGTCAGCTTTTTAGCGTTGGCTTTGATGATCTTGTCATCTTTGTAGGTCTGTTAGTTTTCAGACCTCATCCGTACAATGACGGTTTAATTTATGGGGCCGTCAGCTTTTTAGATTTGGCTTTGATGATCTTTTCATCTTTGTAGGTTCGTTAGTTTTCAGACCTCATCCGTACAATGACGGTTTAATTTATGGGGCCGTCAGCTTTTTAGCTTGTGTGTTATGGACATGGTTTGTTTTGGTTGCTCACTTTTGTGAGCTTAGTTGCCTACTTATGTGGACTTCGAACCGTAGACTTCTAAACAGAGATCAGCAATTTCTGAATAAACTCCTCTTATTGCCATGCATTCAAATAAAAGTAATTAAAACCAAATCCTGCCCTTTGGGCTAAAAAGTGTTGTTGCAAAAAACTAAAGTAAATGATAAATCTGAGGAGTAAAACTAAAATTTGCTGGAATAAAAAAGAGGTTGGTCTTCATGTTGCCGCTCCTATTGGTAATACTTTCGTAGGTGCTCGGTGTTCCATGGGTGTGGTAGTTTCTATCCTTCCAACGTTTCCAGGTGGTAAGTACCTTTTCTCTGCCATGACACAACTCGGTAAGGTCCTTCCCAATTGGGACCGAGTTTCCCTTGGGTAGGGTCTCTAGCGACGCCCATGACCTTCCTAAGAACAAGGTCTCCAACTTGGAAGTCTCTATGTCGGACCCGAGAGTTGTAGTGTTTGGCCATGCGGTCCTGGTACCTAGCGAGCCTTTGTTCTGTTGTTGCTCTGATCTCGTCCACTAGGTCGAGCTGTAGTCGCATAGCTTCGTCATTTTTGTTCTCATCATGGTTGTGCACCCTGTAGCTTGTGAGTCCAATTTCGGCCGGGATGACTGCTTCGCCTCCGTATGTCAGCCGGAACGGTGTTTCTCCAGTGGGTGTTCTTGCAGTCGTCCTGTATGCCCATAGTATACTTGGCAATTCTTCGGGCCATATACCCTTTGCCCCCTCGAGCCGAGTCTTGATGATCTTGAGCAAGGATCGGTTCGTGACTTCAACCTGGCCATTAGCTTGAGGGTGGGCGGGGGAGGAGTAGTGGTTCTTTATTCCTAACTGTGAGCAAAAATCCCGGAAGGGGTCGTTGTCGAATTGCCTTCCGTTGTCCGAGACAAAGACTCTAGGAATGCCGAACCTGCATATGATGCATCTCCAGACAAAGCTCCGCACGTTTTTCTCTGTAATCGTGGCCAAAGCTTCAGCTTCTACCCATTTCGTGAAATAGTCGATGCCCACTACCAGGAATTTCAGCTGTCGTACGGCTGTAGGGAATGGTCCCATAATGTCTAATCCCCATTGTGCGAATGGCCATGGGGCCGTCATCGGGGTCAGCTCTTCGGTTGGTTGTCTAATAATATTGCTGAACCTTTGGCATTTGTCGCAGGCCCTGACATAGGTTTCGGCATCCTTCTGCATGGTGGGCCAATAGTACCCTGCTTGCACAAGTTTGTGTACCAACGACCTGGACCTTGAGTGGTTTCCGCAGACTCCTTCATGCACCTCTCTCATGACATAGTCTGCCTCTTCCATACCCAAGCATCTCAAATATGGTCGAGAGAAACCTCTTTTGTACAGGACGTCTTTTATCAGGATGAACCTCGCCGCCTGGACCTTAAGTTTCCTTGCGGCTTCCTTTTCGTCTGGCAAGACCCCATCTTTTAGGTATGAAACTAACGGCGTTGTCCAACTATTGTCGGGGCATATTTCCTGCATGTTGCTGAGATCTATTAGCGGAGAAAGCTGCACGAAAGAGAGTACATTACCAGGGATGACCATTTGTTCTGTTGAAGCTGCTTTCGCGAGGCGGTCGGCTCGCTCGTTTTCTCCCCTGGGAATTTGGACGACTTTGGCTTCTAGGTCGTCCACTCTCGCCCTTACTTCATCAAGGTACTTCTTCATCTTTTCGCCCTTGCACTCGTAGTCTCCATTTATTTGGTTAGTGATAACCTGGGAATCGCAGTAGATTACTACCCTCGCGGCTCCTGCCGCTTTGGCAAGGTCGAGCCCTGCTATCAAAGCTTCATACTCTGATTCATTGTTGGTAGCAGGGAAGTCGAGACGGACCATACATTCGATGGTGTCTCCTTCGGGTGATAGTAGCACAATGCCGGCCCCTGCGGCTTGTCTGTTGGACGATCCGTCCGTATATATACTCCATTGGGGGGACTCTGCTGCCCCCTTGTCTTCGTCATGAGTGAATTCAGCTATAAAGTCGGCGACGATCTGCCCCTTGACGGCGGTCCGCGGGCGGTACTGAATATCAAACTCGCTCAATTCTATAGCCCATAACGCCAGTCGTCCCGCGGCTTCGGGACTGCTCATTGCCCGCCGTAAGGGTTTGTCAGTCAGGACATTCACCGTATGAGCTTGGAAGTACGGTTTGAGCTTGCAGGCTGCCGTAACCAATGCAAAGGCAAGTTTTTCCATGGGCGGGTACCTCTCTTCGGCACCGTGAAGCGCTCGGCTTGCATAGTACACGGGCTTTTGCACTCTCTCTTCTTCTCTGACCAAGGCCGCGCTAACGACTGCAGGGGAGACGGCTAGATAGAGAAAAAGCTATTCTCCTGGCTGCGACGGGCTCAGCAGTGGTGGGGAGGAGAGGTAAGCCTTCAATTCCTCGAATGCTTGCTGGCATTCGTCAGTCCACTCGAAGGATTTCTTCAATGTTCGGAAAAAGGGCAAACACTTGTCCGTTGCTCTTGACACGAACCTATTTAGTGCCGCTATCTTTCCGTTGAGGCTTTGCACCTCCTTCACATTTCTTGGTGGTGCCATATCCATAATGGCCCTGATCTTGTCCAGGTTTGCCTCGATTCCCCTCTGAGATACCATAAATCCTAAGAATTTTCCTGCCGTTACTCCAAAGGCACATTTTCCTGGATTAAGCTTCATGTTGTAGGAGCGAAGTGTGTCGAATGTTTCTCTGAGATCTCCTAGATGATCTTCCTCCTTCCGGCTTTTTACTAGCATGTCGTCCACGTAGACTTGGACATTCCTCCCAATCTGTTGTGCGAACATTTTGTTCATAAGTCTTTGGTACGTGGCGCCTGCGTTCTTCAGGCCGAAAGGCATCACCTTATAACAGAAGAGGCCCTGGCTGGTCACAAACGACGTTTTTTCTTGATAGGCTTCGTGCATTCGAATTTGGTTGTACCCCGAGAAAGCATCCATGAAGCTTAGCAACTGGTGTTGGGCCGTAGAATCTACTAGGACATTGATCCTCGGGAGGGGGTAGCTATCCTTGGGGCAGGCCTTGTTAAGATCGGTGAAATCCACACACATCCGCCACTTTCCGCTCGCCTTTTTAACCATCACTACGTTTGCTAACCAGTCGGGATAGTATACTTCCCTAATGAAGCTTGCTTCCTGTAGTTTTCTGACTTCTTCTGCTACGGCTCGGTCTCGCTCGGGGGCAAATACTCTCTTCTTTTGTCGGATAGGTGGAAAGGTGGGCGATACATTCAATCTGTGCACCATGACCAAAGGATCTATTCCCGGCATATCTTCATGACCCCACGCAAATACGTCTCGATTACATCTGAGGAAGGTTATGAGCTCCTGGCGGATCGTGGGGTTAGCGAGCGTTCCAATTTTGGTCATTCGGCCAGGATTGGAACTGTCAAGGGGTATCTCCTCTAACCTCTCAACCGGCTCCGTTACCGTCCGGCGTTCTTCTATGTTTAGAGCCTGAACCTGATCCTCCATTTCCATCATGGCTATGTAGCATTCGCGCGCGGCCATCTGACTTCCGCGCAACTCCCCTACTCTGTAGTCAGTCGGGAACTTTATCATCAGGTGGTAGGTGGAAGTTACCGCCTTCCATGAATTGAGCGTGGGTCGCCCGAGGATAGCGTTGTAGGTAGACGAGCAATCGACTACCAAGAATGTTACGTCCCTGATTATCTGTTGAGGGTAATCGCCCACTATTACGGATAATGTGACCGCGCCCAGTGGGAATACCCGACTTCCCCCGAATCCAACAAGCGGGGCGTTCGTCGGGATCAATTGCTTCCTGTCGATCCTCATCTGCTGGAACGCTGGGTAGTATAAAATATCTGCTGAGCTGCCATTGTCGACCAGCACCCGGTGCATGTTGTAGTCTCCTACCCGTAGGCTGACGACGAGTGCATCGTCATGTGGATGGTGAAGGCGTCGCGCGTCTTCTTCTGAAAATCCGATTATGGGGCCTTCTCTCCATGCTATCTTTGGCACGACTCCCGTCAGCTGAACATTTTGTGCCATCCGAAGATAGGTCTTGCGGGCTTTCTTAGTTGACCCGACGACAGTCGTTCCTCCTACGATCATCCTTATGTCCCCGATCGGGGGCCTCGGTCGCTCATTATCCCGCCGGGGGTGTTGGTCTTGTGCAGGGTTTTCCGTTTTCTCTTTACTAACGAATCTCTGCAGTTTTCCTTGTCTGATAAGGGCCTCAATTTGTTGCTTGAGATCATAGCAGTCGGCTGTGTCGTGACCATGGTCGCGGTGGAAACGGCAATACTTATCTCTGGAACGTTTGTTGGGGTCACTCTTCAGCTTTCCCGGGAACGTCAGAGCCTCCTCGTCCTTGATTTGCATAAGGACTTGATCTATCGGGGCCGTCAACGGAGTGAAGCTCGTGAATTTTCCCCCCAGGGGCTTAGGGTGCCTTTTGTCCCTTCGGTCTCCTGTTCTTGCCTTCTTTCGGCCCTGATCCTGTCGAGCGTCTTCCTGCTTTTCTCTTTTCCTGGGCCTCTCTTCTCGAGCTAACAGCGCGTCTTCAGCGTTCATATACTTTGTGGCACGATAAAGTACTTCCGACATGGTCTTTAGGTCGTTTTTGTATAGAGAGAACAAAAACTTACCCTTCTTCAAGCCGTTCGTGAATGCCGCAACCAGTATCTTATCGTCGGCTTCGTCGATCGTGAGTGCCTCTTTGTTGAAGCGGGAGATGTAGGCTCTTAAAGTTTCATCTTCTCGCTGCTTCATACTCATCAAGCAAGCCGTAGACTTTTTGTACCGGTGGCCTCCGATGAAATGTGCGGTAAATTGAGCACTGAGTTCTTTGAAGGTGCTGATGGAATTCGGTATCAGTCGGCTGAACCAAATTCTTGTTGCGCCCTTCAGCGTTGTAGGGAAGGCCCTACACATGATTGCATCTGCTACTCCTTGAAGGTGCATTAGGGTCTTGAAGGTCTCCAGGTGGTCCAGAGGGTCCTTGACCCCGTCATAACTGTCTATCTGTGGCATGCGAAACTTACTCAGTAGGGGGTAGGCGTTGACAGTGGCGGTGAATGGCGAGTTGGTTCTGTTTACCAAGTTGTCGAGATCAGAAGATACCCGTCCCTTGAGGGCATTCATCATGACCTCCATTTGCTCCTTCATCGCCTGCATCTCCGCGATGATAGGTGGTGGGGCAAGGTCCATGAGAGACGGAAGGCTTATGTTTTGCCGCTCCGGTCGACTTGGGGCGTTGCTGCCTTCAGGCCTCTCCTGCTCTCTTCGCTCGGCATTGTTACCTTCCTGGTTTTGCTCCTGAAGGATAGGTCTTGCATCCCTTTGGCGTAGCTGTTCCTATAGGTCGTGGTTCTGTTGCGTGAGACGTTCCACAGCCGCTGCGAGAGTCTTGACTTGCTTCTCGAGGGCGGTCGTGGGTGGCTCCTCTTCTTGAATATCATTAGTGGTTGCCATTGAGCGGGTAAGCACCATGCGACTTTTTGTCCGGGAAGCTGTAATACGGCTTTACACTACACAAAGTCGATTCCCACAGACGGCGCCAACTGATGATGCCGAAAATACCACCAGTAAGTCACACGGTTCTCGCGCGCCACAAACGGCACCTGCACAACAATAAGAAAGAACCTAGCAGAGGATACCGGTGTGGTACCGGCCAAATGCCCTCCGAAGGTTAAGTCAGAAACGTTCTCACTACTCTAGAGTGCTAGAGAGGGTAAATTATGCGTACCTCCGTTTGTGAGGGTATTAGGGCTTTTATAGTAGAAGAAAGGTTGACCTCTCTTCCTTGGTGTAGAAGTCTTTTCCTTATAGGAGTCTCCTTGGGCGTATTTTGCGGGATTCTTTCCATATAGGAGTTCTTAGGCTTCATGAAGCGTGGGGAGCAAGTTATTTACTTATACACGCAAACGTGGTGATCAAGTATTAATGACTGACGCTGTCGGCCTATGTTATTCCATCAGATTCAGCGCCGTCAGATTAAGCATCGTCAGCTTCAGGATGTTTATCTTTGTGGTACCCTATTCATGGAGTTCCTTCTCGTCAAATCGTCGTCAGCCGTCAGCTCTTATAGAAAGGCTGACGGCTAAATGTGTCCCGTCACCTTGTCCATTTATTTTATCCTTATCAGTGCTGTTTCTCTAAAAGTCACTTGCTGACTTTCCATTCCGAGGCGTCCTTAGGCAGCTAACCTTTAATCTCTCTTCTTTCAAGGCTTCTTACTTTTCAGACTCAGCTTTTGGTTGTCTTTCCTTGCTGTCATTTTTCCCAGGAGAGTGAAATCCATTTCTGCTGGGTTGAAGGTTTTCCCAGCCACTTCCCCTTATAGTTCTTCATTTTGGGTTCCCCGAGGTACCAGCCTTTTGTTCATGAATTGTCACTCTCCAAGCTCTCTGGTTCTTTGCTGCATCACTGGATGCTTGAGAAGGACATATCTATTCTTTGTTTCTTGTATTTCTTGGTATCCCTCTTGAGCTGTCTCAATCCCATGCTGTGTTGTACGTCCCGAGGATCCCGAGCCTCTAACAACCTCTGGGTATCCCAGCCCAGTTCTTTCACTGGATTTTGCTGGATTTTTAATGGCCTTTTTGCTGGAAATCTAAACATCCATAGGGCCTTGATGTTGATTCTTCTTACTGCATATCCTTTGGTCTTGCCTGAGATCCTTACTGCATGTCCTCTGGTCTTGCCCGAGATCCTTGCTGCATGTCCTCTGATCGAGACCCTCTTCTTTTTTCTTTATTATTTCTTTCTTTTTCCTTCTTTTTGGGACTTTGGGCCTTCACGGTCCTTCTTAACTTCATGAATTGGGCCTTTTTTTGTTAAGGCCTATGGTCTTTCCTTATTTTTCATAAAATGGGCTTTCTTGTGAAATTTTGGCTCTCAACAAGTTACAAGCAAACCCACTTTATCCCTTGGGAACATTGTCGCCATGCATGGTGCCCAATCACCTAGTCAAGACATCTAGGTCACCCATTTGATCGTTCGAGGTGGTGGCGAGAAGGAAGTACACGATGGCAACAATGGTCAAATATTTTAGGATCAAGAATACAACACAACGGTCATGAGAGTGTGATACAATTTGTGCTCCAAGGGTGAGGTTATGCTAGGTTGTTTGGACTTCTGGGAGAAATAAGGGGTGATCATATGTCAAGTGGGTTCAGGGTTCGAGTTTGGTGTTAATCCATCAACCGACTTGATCACATTAGCTTTGAAAGCCTTTATAATTAGCGATCGATTATGGGTATGTGGGTTGTTGACCAATCCACCAAGGGAGATTTGGTAGTTGGATCATTCTTGCTAGTCATCTTGTTGATCGCAGCGTTATGGTGATCTAGTGGCAAAGATCATGTTAATGGTGGCAACGAAAATCGGTATATATAAATGCACACACACATTTGGTAAGACAAATTTTTTTTTTTTTTTTTTTTTGATGAGTGAAAATTCTTTATTAACAAAGAAGAGCCAAAAATACAACTAGTTGCCTGCTTCATCCAACACAACAGCGGCAAAACACGGGGGACAGCAGCCAATTAGAATGTACTAAAAATTTAAAGACAATTTACATCACACTATAGTTCAATAACATAAAAAACTGAGATCCAATTAGAATCTATTTGAATTTTTTTATTGAATTTTCACTTTAACATATTACTATTTGTGAAAAGTTTACATGACAAGGATGTAAATAAAAACTTTTATACTAGTTCTTATTGAATTTAATTTCTTCAATATAATTTAATCGCATGTAATAATATATATTTTTTTAAAAAGAGTAAACTATGTTTTTAGTTCCTATCATATACACCATATTTTAATTTAATTCCTAACCTTTCAATTTTGTCAATTTTGTCTTTAACCTTTTAGTATCGTATCAATTTAGTTTATGCTGTTAACTTTTAGATGAAAATTGATAACTTGTCTAATAGCCAAAATAAAAAATCAGCTTCCGTTGATATAACAATGTTGAGGTCTGAAAAGGATCATAGTGAAATAAGCCCAAAAAGAATAAGTCAAGCCCAAAAAGACAAATCAAGCTAAGCCTAAAGTAGCAGATCCATGAAGGAATAAAAGGCCCAGGGGATCTTGAAGCCCAGACAAAGAAGCATAAAAAAAAAAGGACCACGGCAAGGGATAAGAAGCAAGGATCCTCAGGAACCATCAACAGGCGCGGATCCCTTCAGGCACAAAGACAAAGGAAGATTAGGACAGCTCGATAGAAAAAGACAGAAGAAGAAAACAAGAAACAAAAGCAAAAAGAACGCGAGCGACCTCTCATGGCACAGACAGAAAAAAAAGAAAAGCCTCGGGGAAACAGAACAGGGAAGAAGAATGATAACAAACGACTTTCAAAAATAGCAGAACAGGATTCCGCCCAGATGGGAAAGAAAAGGGAAAAGGGGGAAGACGCCAGAAATGGGGATGCCGAGAAAGGCATACCTCAGCACATCCCAAAGAAGATGGCCAACCAGGAACTTTCAAAGAATCAGAACCGAAAGAAGGAAAGAATGAGAGAAAACGGAAATGGGACTTACCGAGATGATGGGAACAGGACGTGCTCTGTTTGCAAAAGGGCAAAACAGGGGAACCAATGGTTCCCCGAGAAGACCAAAAACTCCATTATAAAAGGAGGGGACGGGTAGTGAAGAAGGGGCAAGCAAAAAAAGAGAGAAACACAAGAAAGAAGAAAACTTTCCAGAAAAACTATCAGAAAAATCTGTGGTAAAGAGAAAATACTAAGGGAAAAACAAACATTGCTTCCCGGTATCCTGTAAAAGCCACTATTGCACATACTCGGATTCAACGAGAATCAAACTTTGCAAGTTTTGAAGGCTGAAATAGCCATTCAAGGCTGTAATTTTTGAGCTTGATTGAACCTTGTATCACGTCTTAGTGAGCTTTCTGTAATCAAACAGACAATATTAATGAAGTATACTTCGTATTTCTCAGGATCCTCTCAGCATTAATTTTTATCGCTTTGCTAATCCTTTTTTCCTTCCTTCTGAATTTACCTCGTTAATTTATGGCACTCTTCGATATCCTTGCTTGTCATTTTTCTTTATATTGTCAGGAGTATTCTCTGCATCCACTTGATTCTTAAACAGCTCGTTAGCTGCGGTGAGTCAAGGCCCGGTCCACCAAATCCTCCTTTTCATTTAGGCCCGGGATCCTTGGGCCTGAGTGTCACGAAAAAGGCACTCTCACATTTTGGCGACTCCACTGGGGACTGGGCAAACAAGAAGGAAAAAGCAATCCCTTCACAGAGAATGCCTCCAAGACAAAGAAACAGCAAAGGAACTAATGTGCCACCTACGGTCTCTGAGCCCGTAGGAGAAAACGAGGTAGCTTCCAGGCAAGGAGGTGGGATACCCTTGGTAGAACAGGAGGTCGTGTCAGAACAAAGACACGCAAGGCAGGAACCAGACCTCATGGCCAGGATGACAGCAATGTTGAAGGATCTGGAGCAAGAAGTTCGTCTTCTCAAAGAGGGCAGGACACAGGAAATCAGAGACAATGTTCCCCCTACTGGCCACCAAGATGGGACGCAGCCAGAAGGAGGGTCAGCAGTGGGAGGAAGAGCTAACCCTCAGTACTTGACACTGGCAGACGTCAATGCCCTCCTGGAGCAAGAAAGGGAAAAACTCTCAGGGATCCCCAAGCAATTCTCTCGGGATCCCCCGTTCCCTCCAGAACTTCTTGGCAAACCATACCCTAAGGGGTACGAACCCCCAAAGTTCCATCCTTTCGATGGGAGGAACGGAAGTGCCGTGGAACATGTGAGTAGGTTTGTCCACACTATGGGCCCCTATGCAGGAGACAGAGAATTATGTCTGAGGGAATTCGCCAAATCCTTAGTGGATAGGGCATACACTTGGTACACCACACTGAGACCCGGGTCCATCAAAACCTAGGATGAGATGATGGAAAAATTCTGCGCCAAATATTACCCTGGTGAAGACAAAATCACTTTCCAGAATCTGCAAATGGTGAGGCAGAGACCTGGAGAAGATCCTGTTCAATTCATTAAAAGATTTGAAGACGTGTCCCTAGACTGCTATGGGGACCATGAAGAAAAGGAGCTCGTGGAAACCTGTATAGCCAACATGCTTTTTGATTATAGGCTCAACCTTGAAAATCTATGTATCACGCAGTTTGCTGACCTGTTACAGAGGACCAGAAGGACGGCACAAACCATGAGGGCAAAAAGGCTGCCCGCATCCCAAGCTATGACAGCATCAGTGGGAGAAAAAAGGAAGAGACCAGATGGGAAGGAGTTCGAGGAACCACCAGTGATCCCATGTACAGCTGAGGAGTTAAGCCATGTCCTAGACAAAAGGATTGGAGATGGGGTTGTTAGGCCATTCACTGTGTCCAGGCCGCCAACTGAAGAAGAAAGGAAGAATCCTTTATTTTGCAGAATCCATAATTATGTCAAGCATTCCACCAAGGATTGCTGGACCCTTCGCAGACTCTTCTACAAAAAGTTGAGAGAAGGAACCCTGGAGCTCACTCAGAAGGAGCCAGAAGTGCAGAGGAACCCCTTGCCTAACCACAAAGGAAAAGGGGTGGTAGCAGTAGTAATACATGGGAACCCGGCAGAAGCAGGAGAATCTGAAGGATCCTTCCACCCGAGCACAGTCAGGACCCTCCAGAAGAATCCTAAGTTCAGGTCACTATTCAATCAATTAGGATTCGGACCAGAAGCAAGAAGAGTGGCCACAGAGTCTCTCATGAGCATAGCAGCAGATTCAGGGATGGAATGCTTCACAGCTGAGTCACATGCTAGTCGAGCTTTCCTGGAAACAACCAATACAATAACCTTCACTGATGAAGACATGGAGATTGAGCACCCAGACCACCGTAGACCCCTTTATCTAATGGCCACCATAAACGGCGTTCAAGTCAGAAGAGCACTGGTGGATACGGGGGCATCACTCAATCTCATAGCCTTGAGTACCCTGGAAGCTGTTGGCTTAGTTGACAGAAGGATCCTGGGGGCTCCCATGGAAATAACAGGATTTGGAGGATCGGTGGAATCAACAGAAGGATACGTGCAGCTAGCCTTAAGGGTAGGGCCAATAGTAGCTTTGACAAGGTTTCATGTGATTAATGCAGAAGTTTCTTATCACGTGTTGCTGGGACGCCCATGGCTTCATAAACATCGTCTTATTCCATCCACGTTCCATCAATGCATTAAAGGGAGACTAAATGGGAGGCCCATAAGGATCCCTGCTAACCATAATCCTTTCAGCCAGGGAGAAGTGAATTTTGTGGAAACGATGTTTTATGATGAGTTGGAGCCAGATGATGAGAACCCCGCCCCAGGGACCCCAGGGGCACCTATTCTAGAAGAAGAAGAAGAAGGAGGGAGGGGCACCCGTGACCTGAGGAACCTTCTAGAAAGAAAAAGACAAAAGAGGGAGCCCAGCTCTTCAGGATCCCGAGAATGTGTGGTGGTGCGGGAACCTGGGGGAAGGCTAATCTATCGTTTGTGAAGGTGCGCGGGACCCGAATGCATTGTGCAGGAAGGTCCCGGACCACCAAGCTGCATGATGGCCCAAGAAGAAATCCCAGAAGAACCAGTTAAGGAGGCCCAGATTCAGCCTGAGGAAGAATTAAAGGAAATAGATTTGGGGACAGAACCAGGATCCCGAAAACCTGTCTTCATTAGCAGTCAATTGGTGGCTCAAGAAAGAGAACAACTGGTAACTTTGCTTCAAAAATACAGAGATGTGTTTGCGTGGACCTATGATGAGATGCCTGGTCTAGACCCAGGGTTGGTAGTCCATTCTCTTAATGTGGACCCAGGGATGAGGCCAGTAGTCCAACCAGCTAGGGTCTTCCACACTGAGGTAGAAGCTCAAATAGTTCAAGAGGTCAAGAAATTGCTAACAGCTGGTTTTATCAAACCCATCCAACACCCAAAATGGCTTTCCAGCATTGTACCTGTGAAGAAGAAAAATGGTCAGATCCGTTGCTGTGTAGACTTTCGCAACTTGAACAAGGGATGTCCTAAAGATGAGTTCCCCTTACCCAATATCGACCTCCTTGTAGATTCAGCTGCAGGAAACTCAATGTTCTCATTTATGGATGGGTACAGTGGATACAACCAAATCCGCATGGCAGCCAAAGATGCAGAGAAGACGGCATTCAGAACTCCAATTGGGAACTTTTACTACACTGTAATGCCCTTTGGCCTCAAAAATGCGGGGGCTACGTATCAGCGGACCATGACAGCCATTTTCCATGACATGATGCATGAGGAGATGGAAGATTATGTAGATGATATTGTGGTCAAGTCAAAAACCAGAACAGGACATTTCCAAGTACTTGAGCAAGTCTTTGAAAGATGCAGGAAGTACAAGTTACGTATGAACCCCATGAAGTGCGCCTTTGGAGTGTCTGTTGGAAAGTTCCTTGGGTTCCTGGTACATCACAAAGGCATAAGCGTGGATCCAGCCAAGGCCACAGCTATCGCCACGATGAGAAGACCAACTACTGTTAGGGAACTCAAGAGCTTCCTGGGAAGGGTCTCCTATATTAGGAGATTTGTGCCTGGTTTAGCTTCAGCTACAGCAGGCCTATCCAAACTATTGAAAAAGGGGAATGAATTTACCTGGGGGACAGAGCAGCAGGAAGCTTTTCAAAGAATTCAGGGCATCATGAATCATTTGCCCACCCTCCAGGCACCAGTACGTGGGCGACCTCTGTTGCTATACTTAGCATCAAACTCTCAGGCAATAGGAGCTTTGCTGGCACAAGAAGATGACCAAGGAAATGAGCAGCCCGTATATTATGTAAGCAGAACACTCAAGGATACCGAGACCAGGTACCCCAGAATAGAGAAAGCCTGCCTAGTGATCATTTATGCATCCCAAAGGTTGAAGAGGTACTTCTCAGCTCACCAAATCCTCTTGGTGACCAAGTCTCACCCCATAAAAGCACTCCTGCACCAGCCCCTTCTCACAGGAAGGATAGCACAATGGCTAGTGCTGCTCTCACAATATGATATAGGTATAAGAACTCCCAAGGCTGTCAAGAGCCAGGCCATAGCAGATTTGCTAGCTCAATTCCCAGGAAAGGAGGAAGGCCCGCTGAGCGAAGAAGTCCCTGGTGAGGTAGCAGTGATGGAGATCCCAGGGAAGAAATGGACCATGAGGTTTGACGGGTCGGCTACAGCAACTTCAAATGGGTTAGGAATTGTACTAAGCTGTGAAAATGGGGATATCATGCCCCTGTCTTTCAAGCTTGGTTTCTCATGCTCTAATAATGCGGCTGAATATGAGGCATACTTAACTGGGTTGACTATAACACTCAGCATAGGAGTGAAACATATGAGAGTGTTGGGAGATTCCAATCTTGTAGTCTCCCAAGTGAAAGGTGACTTTGCATTACGGGAGCAAAGCTTAGCAGCCTACAGGACTTGGGCGCAAAGGCTGGAGATGGAATTTCAAACCTTCAGCATAGAGTACACTCAAAGAAGTGAAAACAGGTTTGCTGATGCGCTCGCCACCCTGGGATCCCAAATACCATTTAATGGGAGGGATACGCTGATAAAAATAGGAAGGCAGGAACATTCTATTGTAAGGATCCTCCAAGGGATGTACCCCGGAGAGTCCAAACAGTGGGACTGGAGGGATGAAGTCAAAGAAAAGATGAAAGAAGTAGGCCCTAAAGGGAACATCAAAGAACTAATGGATTACACTCAGATAGAAGGAGAATTGTATAGAAGGCTGCCAGGAGGAATATTGTCCAGATGTATCGCCAAGAAGGAAGGAAAGTCGAAACTAGAAGAATTACACGCCCAAGCATGTGGAGTTGCAGAAAAGGTCAGCCTATACAGAAGGATGCAACGCATGGGGTATTACTGGCCAGATATGGACAAGGAAGCAGCGGTCATACAAGGGAAATGTCAGGAATGTCGTTTGGCAATTGATAAAGAAGAAAGCTACGTGGTGTTTATTACAGAAGATTGGCGGGTTCCTTTCATAGGATACCTGGCTCAGGGGATCCTGCCAACTGACAGGAAACTGGCCCACAGGCTCAAAAAGCTAGCGTGCAGGTATTTCTTGCAGATCGACATTTTATTCAAAAAGGGATACCATGGGGATCCCCTCAGGTGCCTGGGACCAAAGGAAGCTAGAGAAGTAGTCAGAGAGGTGCACTCTGGAGATTGTGGAAGTCACCCAAGGAAGAGAAGGCTGTACAAGCAGTTATTGTTGTTGGGATATTACTGGCCAACGATGAAAAGAGACTCTGAGGAGCTGGTCAAAACATGTCATGCTTGCCAAGTCCTGGGAGATGCAATTCACACTCACCCAAATGTCCTACAAGATATGACGACGCCATGGCCTTTTCATACTTGGGGGCTTGATCTCATAGGGCCTATAAACCCTCCATCCAACGGTTATATATGGATCCTGGCAGCAACGGAGTACTTTACAAAATGGGTAGAGGCCATCCCTTTGAAAAAAGCTACTGGAGCAGCTGTGGCAAATTTCATTCGAGGCCACATCATTACAAGGTTCGGGATCCCCAGAAGATTGATCAGTGACAATGGAACCCCATTCATAAACAAAGATATGAAGGGATTAACTGAAGCATACCACATCAAGCATGGAAGATCTACCCCATACTACCCACAAGGAAACGGCCAAGCTGAAGCTACTAATAGGGTAATATTGAAAATCCTTAAGAAAATGAAGCATGAGTATGGAGGGAAATGGAGTGACCATCTGGCAGATGTGCTTTGGGCATGTAGAAGTTCTGTAAAGACAGCCACAGGATTCTCTCCATTCTCCCTGGTCTATGGAACAGAAGCCATCAGCCCTGTGGAGTTAGTCATTCCTACACCAAGGGTAGTTCTGGAGGAAAATCAAGGAGAGAGTGAGGACGCAAGCAATGAAAAAAGGCTAGCAGATCTGGAAGGAGTAGAAGAAGAAAGAGAGCTGGCCAAGAAAAAGAGCCAGAGATACCAGCAAAGAATGACCAGAGCATATGCACAAGCAGTACGCCCAAGAGTGTTCACTAAAGGGCAATTAGTACTAAGGATGGCGGAGCATGTGAGGAGAAACCTGCCAGGGCCTTCCAAGTTCACCCCAAAATGGGAAGGACCCTACATCATCAATGCAGCTCATGAGAGTGGGTATTATTACCTTGCCAAAGAAGATGGGACAGTCCTAACAGAACCCATAAACGGGAAATGGTTGAAGCAATACTATGCATAAGGACAAGGGGATCCCGGTACCTCAGGGTCCTTTTACCAGCCTCACTATCTGCTAAGTTCTTTTTTATTTTTATCTTTTTATTTTTCAGCCTTTATCATGAATTCTGGTCTAAGATGATTTTGTTCAGGAACACGTGATAGATTGACACTTTGTGGTCAATACTGCACTAAATGATTTTTTTTCCTTTGTTCCTTAAAAATGACCATGTTTTAATGAAGTTCCTGTTTCTTCAACATTTAAGTCTTTCTTTAAATACTGCAAAGACCAAATTTGGATAGATTTAAGGAAGGATACCTGAGTCAAAAAAAAAAAAAAAAGAGTATGTGATACCCTTTTACATATGGCCCAGGATCCACCTTACAAATAATTTCAGATATCCCACAAACAGTTCCAAGTGCATAGGTCTAGGATCACAGAATAAAAGTAAAGTATCTAGGATACCTAGCCTAGCACTTGGCAAAAAGGGAACCTGTCAAAGTTCATGAACTGGGACCGTATCTCAAAAAAAAATTTATACATAGGAAAGGATACCAGTGTACCCAGTTCAGTGCTTGCATAATAGATTACCGGGTACCTGGACCAAAACTTATAGTGAAGCCTGTGGAAACCATGGTCCAGGACTCAGGAAAGAAAAGAGTCATAGGAAAGAAAAGGCAATATATCAAAAAAAAAAGGCAGATTCACATACTAAGAAATGAGAAGCAGTTTTGAAACACAAAAAAAAGAGAAAGCAAAGAGTAGAGCAATGTTCAAAAAAAAAAACTTATACAACCCCAAATTGTTTATGTAAATCTAAAATAGGCTAAGGAATGAGGCCGGCCAACAGGGAGGCATCCGGAGAAATAACAGGCACAGTCAAAGTAGAAAGGATCCTCTGCCGCTTGACCTTCAAGTCTTGTAAAACCTTGTGAGCATGAGCCAAGGCTTCCTCGGCAGCAGCTATCTCAGTGTCTATACTCTTGAATGATTGCCTCTGAAACAGCATATGAGCCAGCAGACGCAAGTGATCCAGCAGAAAAGACAAATTGAACTTGGCCTCTAGAAGGTCTTGCACCACCCCTCTACACTCCAGAAGCTTTTCTTCAGACAAAGAATCTACAGAGGAATTCCTTAGGGAAATCAGCATAGCACACAGCAACTCCATCAAAATATTGCCTAGAAAAACGCCTCCCCTGAAGCCACTGGTGAAATCCCCGTGACTCTTGAGCAGACTCTCTAGCAGAGGCAGGCCTTCCACAGCAACAGAGAAGCGCAGGAAGCTGCCATAAGAAGACCCAAAAACATGGAAGTGGCTGGCAGGAAGACTGTTGAATTCCAAGAGATCAAAGCGAGCCAGGAAGGAGGAAAGCCTTGAATCAAGATCTGAGGCAGCCATTTTCGAGGCATCCCCCATCACTGTGTCACCACTTGCAGAGACAGGAGGACTTGCAGCCTTTCGCTCTGGATGAAGGTCAGCAACTTGAACAGGTCTCACAATTCCTTCAAGGATAACAGGCTCAGGACCTGCAAAGCCTGTATTAATATTCAAAAAGAAGAAGAAAAGGAAGAACAGATTTATTCTTAAAAAAAAAAAAAGGGGAAAAGAAGGACAAACCAGTTCCGGCTTCTTGAGCCAAAGCCTTTTCTTCCTGATCCCCTGACTTCCCCGAGGATTCTGGGAAAGAACATAAGGCAAGTTGAAGAAAAGGTGAAGGACCAACGGCAAAATGGCTAAAGGAAGGAATAGATGCAGGGGGCTTCGCCATGAAAGAAAAGGAAAGAGAAGGGCGAAAAAAAGAAAAGAAAAGGAAACACAATGGGAGCAGCTTGCACTCACCTTCTGAGCTTTCTGATTCTAAAGAAGAGGCAACACTGGGAGCGGATTTCTCACTGGTTTGACCTAAAGGGAGAAAGAAAATGAGGAACTGAAAAAAAAAAAAAAAAAACTGAAAAAAAAAATATATATATATATATATATAATGCTATTTCAAGGAAACAAGGCTTACTTGTTTGTTTGGATAAAGGATTGTCTCCCAAAGCACCTTTATCTGACAAGGATTGAGGAAACACGGTCCTGATAGGACTAGGAGTGCGTTCAAGATGGGGACTTTGAGATGAAGGGATCGTAGAAGCTTCGGGATCCTGAGAATCCTGGGAACCTTGCATCGGTTGCCCGGTTTCCTCAGCTGGATCACCAGTAGGGGGCTCCTCCCCCATAGCAGGAAAAACAACAGAAAGAGCTGTGACAGTTTCCTCCCCCAGAGCCTTGTCAGTCATAGGAGGGGATACCTCCACCTAAAGGAAGAAGAAGCGGAAAAAGGCGGTGCCAAGTAAAAAAAAAAACAACACAACAACGGGAAATGCTAACAACACAATGTCAGAACAAAAGGAGAGAACAAAAAAAAGGGGGGGGGGGGGGCACACACATACCACATCGTCACCAGAAGATTGGCTTTTACCCTTCTTGTGATCAAACTTGCGCTTGGACTGCAAAGGAAATCCCCACTCATCAGCAAAATAGAAATAAGTGCAACAAGGTGAACAAAAAAAAAAAAAAGAAGAAGGAAAGAAGTCTTTCCCTTCTCTCTCTCTCTACAGATTCTCTGGAAGTCTTTTGCTTACTACGAGTACGCCCAGAGGGTCCTAAAGGAGGCTGGGATACCAAACCAGAGGATCCTAAAGAACCATGGACTGAAGCAGTCACAGGAACCTGGGAAAAAGAAGACTCTACCTTGGTCTTCTTCCGGGTCCTTGAAACCAAAGGTTCCCTGACATCCTTGCCTTCCTGAGATGCCAAGTGTGCTTGAGATTTCCCCGTTTTCCTTCTTTTCGCCTCAGAACCTATCTCCACACCCCCTGTACTTTCACCTACATCAACAGCTTTCATTTTCTTCGGCCTGACATCCTTACCTTTACTCGGAGGAGTGGCAGCACTTATTGTCTCCATTGCACCTTTCTTGATGGGCACTCCAGAGGAAGCACCAATGATGAGGCTATCACCCAGCCAAGTCTCAGGAAAGTCCTGTCCATAAGCCACCCAACCTCCCCTGGAGGCATGCCACTCTGCGAACCCAGTCTTGCTGCTTGCAGCAGCAGAAACAATCCCAGCAGTAGGAAGGGATAAACGTCTATTGGATGTCGGAGCAGAAACAATGCTAGGATCCGGGGCTTCCCGAACTGTACCAGAGCCAACATAGTCAACAAAAGACTTTTGTACTCTTCTCCAATAACTGGTATAGCCACTAGAAGCAAAGACACCTCTCTGGGAGTTAGGCACTGCAAATTGGGGGCTCCTCCGTGACCAATAAGAAAAGGCCTGCAGCCTCAGGAAAGGATCCAAGGAAGGAAGGGATGGCACCACGTCCTTAAAGACTGGAGGAATATCCTGGTCAAAACCAAATTGTCGGAGCACCCGGTGTGCTGAATAATGAGTATATTTTGGGCCACTTAAAGAAGGCACAGGAAGCCAGGAGGGGCTAATGCAGGCAAGATAAGCCAGACTGCCCTCATCACCACGGCGCAAGTCAAAGGTATTACCTGTAGAAGATAAAAAAGAAGACAACACAGAATCACACGCAAAGCCAGGACCAAACTCACGAGGGGATCTCCAATGTAAGCTCCCTGCTTGGTCAAATAACTCCACAAGATTGAGGCCACCACCTTTCAAGCTAATCCAGCGAAAAATGATGGGAAAGGCATCGGTAGAATTGCCACAAAGACCCTTCACTATGTCGGGGGATCCTTGGAACTTGTCCTTCACAAATTTCAAATTCCTGCACTTGGCCAAAGTAGTTGCAGAACGGTCCCACATGAAAATTTGAAGAATAGCACAGTGAAGAGATGAAGTGATCACATAACAAGAATCACCCTCAGTTTCATCTCCATGAAGCTGGTCCAATTGAGAGTAAACATGACCCAAAAACAAAGGGGCCAAAGGATACTGGGTACCTCGAGCCAACTTGATTGCCAACGGAAAAAACGAAGACTTAACTCCATACCCAGGGAACTCACTAAACAAAAACTTACTAAGCCAAAAAGCCAGAAAACCGGCCCACCTCACCTCCTTATCCTTCTCACGAGAAAGGGTCATCACCCATCTCCCCATCCTAGCCGGCTTACCACCAGAAGAGGCAACGCGACCACCAAAATGACCAAACAATTTATCTTCTACCACGAGATCCTCATCAGAAAGGTTAATATCAAAGGGGCTCTCTTCACCAAACACCGGGAGAAGGAAGTTATTAACCACATCTTCCAAGGTGATCGTCAATTCACCAGCAGAAAAGAAAAAAGTATGAAGGGAAGGGCACCAACGACGTACCAGATGCCTGAGCCCTTTGGCGTCTCTGAAGCCCTCAAGGTTTCTAGAAATAGCCACTGCCTTTAGGATACCGGCGCGCTCCAAGCGACCCACAAACTCAGCATCAGACAGTTCCTTGTCTACCCATATAGGCCAGCCCTGAATCTTTCCCAGAACAAAATCAAAGAAAATAGGAACCGCCTCTCGGATTCCTTGTCTAATCTGGAGATCGAAAATTTCTCTAGGGTCAGGAACCTGGGTGGAACCAGCGAAACCCGCTTGGCCAGAAAACATCCAAACATGAGGGGACGGAGGAGCCTCACCATGAGATATATGAGGAAAAAATAAACTGGGAGAATACCAAGGATCCCGTAAAGGGAAGGCTGGACGTTCGGTAACCTCTTGAGAATCACTCGGAGCAGAACCAGAAGAACCTTCACCCTTAGAAGGACTGGGAGTACGCTCTCTCCTCTTTCGAGAAGAAGAAGAAGCCATCGGAACAACACCTACTGTGAGAAGAAAGGAGATTGAAAGTGCGAAAAGGAGGAAGACCAGAGTAACAGAGAAGAAGAGAAAAAGAAAGAGAAACTCAAAGAGTGAAAGACTCAGAGAAGCAAAGTGATAAGATGAAACAACTACAATAAAGGAGCAAATAGCAGTTGGGGAAAACAGTTTATGGAAAGACGCGCCAGTTGCCAAAAAATTTAATTTGAAGAAGGGATTAATCAGCGGTTATTAATGAGAAGTAACGGGAAACGAGAAAAGTGGGTAGAGGAGTTCTACCTCAAATACTCAACTGCCACGTCCCGTGCAAAAAGGAAACTGCAAAAAATAATGATTATAAGGGAACGCGACACGCAAAAGGAGGTGACCAAAAGCAGCAGAAAAGGGCCGGGATCCCAAGTAAAAAGGAAGGAAACCCAGTAGAAGTTGAAGAAGGGGATCCTACGAAAATCTTAGAAAATCTAAATCACTCACGCGTGGGCTTCAAGCAACCCACGAGCTCGGGGGGCTAAATGTTGAGGTCTGAAAAGGATCATAGTGAAATAAGCCCAAAAAGAATAAGTCAAGCCCAAAAAGAAAAATCAAGCTAAGCCCAAAGTAGCAGATCCATGAAGGAATAAAAGGCCCAGGGGATCTTGAAGCCCAAACAAAGAAGCATAAAAAAAAAAAGGACCACGGCAAGGGATAAGAAGCAAGGATCCTCAGGAACCATCAAGAGGCGCGGATCCCTTCAGGCACAAAGACAAAGGAAGATTAGGACAGCTCGATAGAAAAAGACAGAAGAAGAAAACAAGAAACAAAAGCAAAAAGAACGCGAGCGACCTCTCATGGCACAGACAGAAAAAAAAAAGAAAAGCCTCGGGGAAACAGAACAGGGAAGAAGAATGATAACAAACGACTTTCAAAAATAGCAGAACAGGATTCCGCCCAGATGGGAAAGAAAAGGGAAAAGGGGGAAGACGCCAGAAATGGGGATGCCGAGAAGGGCATACCTCAGCACATCCCAAAGAAGATGGCCAACCAGGAACTTTCAAAGAATCAGAACCGAAAGAAGGAAGGAATGAGAGAAAACGGAAATGGGACTTACCGAGATGATGGGAACAGGACGTGCTCTGTTTGCAAAAGGGCAAAATAGGGGAACCAACGGTTCCCCGGGAAGACCAAAAACTCCATTATAAAAGGAGGGGACGGGTTGTGAAGAAGGGGCAAGCAAAAAAAGAGAGAAACACAAGAAAGAAGAAAACTTTCCAGAAAAACTATCAGAAAAATCTGTGGTAAAGAGAAAATACTAAGGGAAAAACAAACATTGCTTCCCGGTATCCTGTAAAAGCCACTATTGCACATACTCGGATTCAACGAGAATCAAACTTTGCAAGTTTTGAAGGCTGAAATAGCCATTCAAGGCCGTAATTTTTGAGCTTGATTGAACCTTGTATCACGTCTTAGTGAGCTTTCTGTAATCAAACAGACAATATTAATGAAGTATACTTTGTATTTCTCAGGATCCTCTCAGCATTAATTTTTATCGCTTTGCTAATCCTTTTTTCCTTCCTTCTGAATTTACCTCGTTAATTTATGGCACTCTTCGATATCCTTGCTTGTCATTTTTTCTTTATATTGTCAGGAGTATTCTCTGCATCCACTTGATTCTTAAACAGCTCGTTAGCTGCGGTGAGTCAAGGCCCAGTCCACCAAATCCTCCTTTTCATTTAGGCCCGGGATCCTTGGGCCTGAGTGTCACGAAAAAGGCACTCTCACAAACAATTAACTAGAATTTTATTTTTACCGTTTATTATGTCAGTTCATTCAAGATATAACGATAGAAACTAAATTGACATGACACTGAAAAATTAGAGGACCAAATTGGCAAAATTGAAAAGTTAGAGGTTAAATTGAAATATGGTGTAAGCGGATAAAGATCAAATATATAGTTTTTCCAAAAAAAAAAATTTAAAACCATCTATTCAATGAATCAATTTATGCTTCATTATTCAGCAAAAAAAAAAAAATTATGCTTCATTAATTACAACTTTTAAAAAATAATCAAAATTTAAAATGATAAAAAATTTATCCGAGTGGTAGCCAAATTTACCGTAACCCTTAAAACAGAGCCTTTAACATATAGCTTTGATCAAGTGGGATGATTTATCAAATGTTTCTTTCCTCTTTGGATAGAGACACAACGTTCAACTTCACCATCACTCGCATTGTCCATACCGTCACATACATACAAAAGCAGATTTTCATAGCTAACCATGCATTTTCTGACACTAGGGACTTGCTGAACCAAAAAGCAGATTAATGCCTGGCACCAATAATAGTGCTTGTCAATTGTCATGTCCAAGATAAAATCTGGTTTTAGCAATAGCCCACAGAAATTCAAAAGTCTAAGAAAAACCCATATTAATCATTTCATGGTAATCAACAAGAGAAATATCAATTATACTTTTAACTTTCACGTCTGATTTTGAGTTTGATTTTGACAAGTGATTCCGGGCACTTTTATGGTCATCATACGCCACAAATAAATATTTGTGGCTTGATTAATTAAACAATCAAGTTCAATGTGAACCACCGGTTGTTTTAGCTAGTGGAAGCCACACTTTTACTAAATTGTCCTAAACTACAATATCTCATTTCTAGAATTAACGATGATTCCTAAAAAAAATATAAAAAAAACCCCCGATGATTCCCGCAACCTGGGACGTTGATTTTATACGTGGCCTCAACAATCAAGATTCGGGATGCATCCCTAGCTAAGACATGTGGATGTGGTGGTGGAACATGACCCTTTATTATTACTAAAAATAATAACAAGGAAAAGTTAACCACACTTATTCGTTTAAGAAATATTTTATAGAAAAAAATAATTAATTATTTTGACAATATTTTATATTTTTCATACAAATTATGCCAAAATTTTTCTAAAATATTTATCAACAATTGCCCTAATAACATTCATTAATAGGATCCATAATAATAATGAGAAAGTTAACGGATCTTCTAAGAGTATTTGTTTAGAAAATGTTTTTAGAAATTTTTTTATGGAAAAATAAAAAGGTAAAAGATTTTTTTTTACAGCTTTTTATATTTCTAATATAAAAAAGTATCAAAAATTTCATAAAATTGTTCATTAACAAATACCCTAAGAGTATTCACATCAATTCGTGTAGAATATAAAAAAAAAAGTGTAAAATTTACATAGTTTTGCCTAAAAATGACCTATATCAATTTGTGTATAATTGTGTAAATTTATAAGTTTGTTACAGTAATCATGTAAATTTACACCGACACTATTCATTTTGCATTTAATTGTTTATTCTTTTTTTAGGATGAAAGAAGAGAGTAAATGATAGTTGTTATATGTGAAGAAAGAGAAACAATTAAAAAAATTAAGAAAAATTAATATTTTAATAAAATAAAATATAAAATAAATAATTTAATGTGAGATATTTTAAAAAGTGAGTGTATAAAATAGAAAAAAATAGGTTAATATAAACAAAAATTTTTGCTAAACTAAGGCGAATACTTTTTTTTTTATAGGCCGGGCGGATACTCTAAAGTAACGGGATCCTGACAATAATACTCTAATTAGAGTATTACTATTATTATATTATTATTATTTTCTTTTTGGGTAAGCGGAGCTGTGGAAGTGGAACATGACCTCAAACAATGTTCCAAGTTCCAACTGGTGTTACAATTATAGTATGTGACATGGCATGGTGATGGCAGAGACGTAGTTTCGGCATAGACTTGGGGCAATTTGCTTGGGTCAATTGCATGGACTGTGGATCGGGTCGAAGTTGACGGCGGATGAGCCCACTGGATTGGGTGGGGCCCACCACTGGTGAATGGACGGTCCGATTGTTTTGACTGGCCGTTATTGAGAGGGTATGGCTGAGCAGCTTTTGGATATTTAATTCCCCAGTTCGTGGAAAGAGACGTGTGCTTTTTTTTTTTTTTTTGAGAGGAAAGAGACGTGTGCTTGCTTGGGAAGAGTGTAGAAGAATTAATTGCACTCAATTTCTATAAAATCGATTCAATTAGCAATTCTAAATCTATGTGAATGTGATATGGTTGATGGGTCTACACTGTCTAGTAGACTAGGTCTAGTGTCTATCTACTCGGACAAAAGGGTTTTTGTCCACAATTCCCTTTGACATCGAGCAATTTGTGATAAGGTTCATGGTTCTTCTAGTGTCCACGGTTTTCGTCCACGGTTCCCTTGACAACGAAGGGCAAAGCTTGGAATCAATACTATAAAGCTTTTGGACCCAAGACAATGTTATGAGTTCACCTTTAACCAAGTGTCATCATTTTGATGAATCTAGTATGCTAAAGTATTAGACCCAAGACAAATGATCATCAAGCTAGGCTCAAGTCACTAAAAAAGAAGAAGATAAAAATAAATAAAAACCCCTATTTCCTTCACCTATTTTTGATAGTTTTACTTTGTTTTTGGACTGCAACATTATTTATTCCCCCAAAAAAAACTACAACATTAAAAATGGAAAATGATATTAAAAAAATCTAAATTTGAGATTATATTCTAACTTTTTTTATCAATTAAGATCCTAAATTTATGAAATCAATTTAATTTGAAATCGATGTCCATCTCAGTTATTTACGTTCGTTATTCTAAATAGTAATAGAGTAAAGAAAGACAAAAAAAATCATTAATTAAACCATGTGTTTTACCTAGAACTTGTTCCTAATCAATTTGGCAACCATTGAATAGAAAGGGTAGAGAGGGAAAACTATTTAGAGAGAGAAAAAAACTTCATTTAAAATGAAAAAATAATTTCCCAAAAATCTAACTTAGCTAAGTGAAACATAAAATTTTATTAATTTATTATTTTCTTTACTATCTAGAATAATAGAAATGAATGGTGAAGATAAACATAAATCTCAAGCAGTCAAATTGAAACAGTTTTATAACTTTATGATTTTCATGACAAAATTATAAATTTGTAAAATAATTAGAAATGTGGTGTGAACTCTGGACCTTTATACGCAGTTAAATTATTCCTTAAAAATATCATTTCTTTGTTTCTTATAAGCCACACAGTCAAAGGTGAAAGATATAGCCAGATTTGATAAGCTTTCAACAATGACAATTTTAATATCTGTTTTTTTATAGATAAATTTAAATAGCTGAATTATATATAAATCAAATATAAAACCTATTTAATAATATGATATTTCTTTTTTATT
The DNA here is from genome assembly GCA_028535165.1 of Quercus tomentella. Taxonomy (NCBI): domain Eukaryota; kingdom Viridiplantae; phylum Streptophyta; class Magnoliopsida; order Fagales; family Fagaceae; genus Quercus; species Quercus tomentella. Next base: position 47,168,269 of record JAPQVY010000089.1, on the reverse strand, counting down.
TCTTAAGGGGAGGTTTTTGCAGTTCAATCTCATCGAGGTGGATTTGTATGTTTACAAATTGTGTATATTTTGATTAAAAAGAAAGAAGAAAAACTATTTAAATACTGGCCGGTGTGGTGAACCTATAAAAATATTTAAAATAAAAAAATAAATTCCTGCCAAAGCAGATGCACGCGAAGTGGTAGACAATAATTTCTCACCTACTGGCATTACTTATGCAACACATCACATATCTTTTATACAATGCAACATACACCCTCATGTAGGTGCCTGTCTTTCAAAGTCTTAGTCTCACCGGCTGATATATAATTGTCGTTTATATTTATTTATTTATAAACAAATAATTGTCCATTAGACATTGGAAATCTTTGAGGTAAAATAGTAACCATAGGACAAAATTGCCAAATGTCCGTTTCGAGTAAACTAATTAGCATTTTGTCCTTCTTCCCAAACTAAATAGGGAAATGCCCCTCTTTTGAAATTCGACTTTTTCAAAATCGAGTTAAGCCCTATAGTGACGTTTTCAAGGACCTATAGTGGCGTTTTTAAAGACCTATAGTGATGTTTTATAACTTGATATCCATGAAATCGAGTTATAGGCAATTTTATTGCCTATAACTCGATTTCATGGATATCAAGTTATAAAACGTCACTATAGGTCTTTAAAAACACCACTATAGGTCCTTGAAAACGTCACTATAGGGCTCCAGAATTTTTTTTTTTTTAACTCGATTTTGAGAAAATCGAGTTTCAAAAGAGGGGCATTTCCCTAATTAGTTTGGGAAGAAGGGCAAAATACTAATTAGTTTTCCCAAAAAGGGCAGAAGCCCATTTTGTCCCCATAGGATATTCACACTTAGGTTGTTTCTGAACAAATAACTCTATAATTAACCCACATGATTGGTAGCCTGATAGAAAATGACTCGAGCTTTCATGCATATTACACGAGTTCAAGCACACCCATTAGCACTTTGTGGGTGTCCAGTGTCCTATTCATTTATGCCCTAGAACGAGTTGGCTGTTGTTATGGTAACACCCAGGCAGTGTAGTCACGTGGGTCACCCTCAACTCATTCTTTATTTGCTAAAAAAAAATAGTTCAATAACTTTCAAGTGGCTACCAATATCTTTCAAATTCCAATTCTGCTTACCTTGAGTAATTAATTAATCGTCAAGAATATCAACAACCCCAACCAAATTGGAATACCTTGAAAGTTCAAAGTTGAAAAAACATGAAATACCAGTAAGTGTTCAATCTTTTTATTAGAGAAGTTATACTTATCTTGCCAAACACTGGCAACACGTATCATCTACTCATTAACAACTCTGATGTATATCTACTTAATAAGTAACAACTTAGATGCCATTGATTTTTGCCTTGTGCGTTGGGATCATCTACCACCATTTTTAGTTTTTATATGAACTTTGTGTTGTCGACTTGCCGTAGTGTATTGAGCATTGACAAAAGTACTTCTCCATATATATATATATATATATATATATATATATATATATATATATATATATATATTTTCCCTTTTCTTTTACTCGGTTCAAAAGTCTGATTCTGATGTCTAAATCTATATCCATTGCACTTGGTCCTACCCAATAAGTGGACAAATGCATAATTGAGATCTATATGGTTGAATATCCAGCTTACTTTGTCAATGCTTTGAGCACTTTATCCTCCTTCTCCGGTTTTCCCTAAGAACTACTTCCTCAAATTTCACCCTTTTTTTCCTCTAACAAGTGCCAAATTCTACTCACAATGACCATAAAAATTGCGCTGGTTTTTCAATATAATGTTGGGTATAAAAATGCGATGAAGTTTTTTTTTTTTTTTTTTTTTTTTTCCTTTTTGGTCTAATTTTGCTTTCAAGCTCTTTCATTCAATTTGTATGAAAGTCTCACTTCATTTGTGATGTACTCATATACCAGCTTTTATCCAATGCATTGGGTACTATGTACCTGCGAATTATTTCTTTGGTTTGGAATAAAATCCAGCTTACCAAAAGAGAATCCTAGAAAAACGACAAAACGAATCTGTTATTCGTTAAAAAAAAAAAAAACAAAAACAAATAAAACTGAGCGAAAGTTGAAGATTATCCATTAATTTCATTCAAGGATAGAGATTGAAAATACCTTGCTACAAAGAGTCATCATCCACCACCTAAAGTAATTCAAAAATGTTCCTATTGTCAAAGAGGGTTTGAAACTTCGAATTATTTCTAACATTGATTGCACTATCACAAACAATTATAATTTCTTGATCATGCATCTGTTTGCTTCAAAAGGATATGGAAAGCCGTACAGTCCATTCGATAAGATTAGATTGAGGCATGGAGCCCCATATCATATATTGACATATATACGTATTTAATTTATGAAAAGATAAATAATAAGTAAGTAAATAAAAAAATGAATTGCTTTCACTTTCTTCACGTCGTTTTTCCAGAAGATAATGCTAAAGTATGTGTATTTTGCTTGGAAATCGCCTACCAGGCGAATATTTTAACTTAGTTATTACTTATTAGGAGCTGTTTAAATTAATCCTCGTTCAAAACTTATACTGACAAACATGTTCGAAGATTAGAGTCTACTGGGGCGGTAACTACTACAATCAGCCTATCAGTTACAAGTCTATAGATTCAGTGTTGAAAAGTTCAAGGACCCAAAAATTCTGATCTAGGCGTCATGATAGAGAGAATATAAAGATTATGCTAGCTCGAGCCTTAAATTGGGACCTCACGCAGGACTAGTCTACAAGAGTAGGTCAAAAAGTGCATGTATATGGGATTATAGGATGCAAAACTATGGGTGGGGATTTCACAAAAACAACTTTCAGCTAGCCCAAACGAAGAAGGGGAACATTGTGAAAAGAATATATGAAGCCACAACTGGCACAATAGAAAAGCTTTGTTTTCGAGTAATTCTATAATTAACCATATACAAAGTCACAATTTTTGCTAAAATTACTCTACATGATAAATCTGTGATGACTAGCTACATATTACTTTCATATGAATTTATCACTTTTTCTCTATCACTCACAGGTTGTCATATGGACAGTTGTGATAAGAGTTGACATGGTTTATTACTTAGTCTTAGAATTTTGTTTGTTTTTGTCTTTATTTAAACTAGTATGTAACTCATACAAACGTATGTATTCATTTAAAATTAAACAATTTTTACTATAAAAATATAAATAATTAGTCAAATTATTAAAAAAAAATAGCATGTAATATATGCATGCGTATGGATACATTTAAAATTAAATATAATTTTTATCATAAAAATATAAATAATTAGTCAAATTTTTTTAAAATAAACGTAATTAGTCACATATTAAATTTCTTACCTAAATTTAATACTACTAATGATCATTTTTTTTTTCTAATTTTTAATAAGATAGAACGTATGGTGATCTTTGTTGTGTGGTGATTTTTATTGATCGAATATATATATGTGATTGGTTTTTTTTTTTTAAAAAATTATAATTCATTAATATTAAATTCTTAGTATCTTGCATTTATTAACTCACGTGGCACAAAGATTAAAAAACCTAAATGGATAATTATAGCATGGTCCTCACATAAATTTAGACACATGACGCAAAATTAGATTCTAATTTCAAATTATAATTGAACTTTATCCTTTATCCGAGTTTTGCCTATATATATAGATTTCACTTAAACCCTTAAAAAAAAAAAAAAAAACACTTCTATTTGTAGTTTTATTTGAACTTATTTACATTTAAAAGGTATTGCAATGCTCCCTTTTCGGAGTATTTGTTTCAATTTTTGGGATGTATTTGGCTGAGTTGGGCATTGGGCCATTGGCTACCGCACATACAATGTACGTGCATGGCTACAATTAATGTCCACATTTAGTATTTTTTTTTTTTTTGGCCAAAATAATTTGTTCAAGAAGCTTGGCAGTGAATTTCCATGAAAACTTCTGCAACAAACTAGAACTCTGCGATTTTCCCGTCTTCTACTTGAAATCAATAGGGGTGTTTGGTACATGTATTTAAAAACATGTGTGGAAATACGTATGGATGAAAAAGTATGTGAAAATACGTGTAATGTTGTTTAAAAACTGAAAACATATGTTTGAGTTGTCATACCAAACGGGCCTCAATGCCTTTAAGGATAATTCTCAAAAAAGAAGAAGGTATTATTGTAATTTTGAATGAAAATTATGTTTTGTTGGTTGAAAATTGGAGTTTTGGCTAAGGAATTTCATGGCTGATTGGCATACTAGGTAGCCAAATTGGTACAATAGGAATTGGATAAAGTGTTGATCGTGACTTTTACTCTAGTTTTTCGATCTTTATTTTTTATTTTTATTTTCAACTTGTCTAATTTTATTATGATTTTTTTTTTTTTACACTTTTCAGGGAGGATTGCATTTTTTCCCCCCTTCTGTTTTTTAGCATTGGCTTCTCATCTAATTCGGTTGACCATAGAAGAGATTAGGCTCTTTGATTATCACGTTAATTATTTATTTTATAAAACCAAACATTATTTTTAAACTTTAAATAATTACAGATTCCTTCTCAAAAAAAAAATATTAATAATTAAAGATTCCTAATTATCTTATTCAGTTTAGCAAATGCATACAGTGGCGGTGCCATGTTCAGTCCAGGGTGTTCCCAGGAACACCCTGACCTAAAAAAAAAAAAATTATATATAATAATTTTAATTTTTTTATTTGTTTACCCTTTAAAAAAAAAATTAGGAACACCCTCAAATAAAAAAAAAAAAATTTATTTGTTATACTTTCAAGGGGAAAAAATAATTTTGAACTAAAATCTGGAAAAAAATAAAAATAAAAATTGTAACAAAGCATGCCCACAAAAAAGCCCAACATTAATCCTAAACAACAAATGGTAAAGCAAAACCAATCTAAAAAAAGAAAAAAAAAACAACCCAACAGCTGGTAAACAAGTAAAGCAAGCCCACAGATTCTCAAAAAAAAAAAAAAACCCAAACCCAATATATGCATCTGCCGATTCATCAAGTAAAGTAAAAACTGAAATCAGAAACAAACCTAACCTAAAGAAAACAACCTCATCAGTCATCAACGACAACGACCAACGGACGGTGCCTCCGCCTCAAACTCGAGCAACGCTGCAACAGCTAACAAAGCACAACTTAAGCTCCAGAGCACATCGGGCATCAAAGATCGGTCACGCTTCGCTTGGCCTCGATTCCTTCCTTGCCTCAACGTGCTACCCGACGGCGCTGCCCCTCAGGCCTCCCTGCTCCCTCAAGGTATTTCATCTTCACACTTCTCTCTCTTTTTCTCTCTTACATCTTTGGGTTAATGGGTTTGAGACTCTCTCTCTCTCTCTCTCTCTCTCTCTCTCTGAAGACTGAAATAGTGAAATGAGAGTTGAGACTCTCTCTCTCTCTCTCTTTCTCTTTATCTGATTCTCTCTCTTTCTCTTTGAAGTTTGAAGTCTGGGTTAATTGGCTTAGCTTTACTTTATAACTTTATTAATATTTGCCCCTGTTTTGACTTTATCCGTCGATGTTGGTGTTGGTGAGTTACTGAGTTTGTCTTTTAGTGTATTGTGATTTGTGATTGTGAATTTATCTGATTGGCTCTTGTGATTGGGGGCCATAAGGCTTGTCTAACTATCTGTTGAGTGGGGGGTGGATTGGGGCATGGGGTTGGGGTGGGATATTTGAATTGGGGGAAGTAAAGGCATGCTCAGTTAGCCTAACTTACCAATAAAAGACAAAATTAAATTATGTTAGTACTTAGGCACTAGGTAGGCAGTGGGTTGGCCGTGGATAATGCACATGGGGTGTGGGGTGTGTGCTAATAGTTAGTAAAGAAAAATAATGAAGCAACTAATAAACAATAATTAATAATTTAATTAACCAATACATTATAAAAGACAAACAAATTAAATTATGTTAGGCTAAACAAAAATTAATAATTTTATAATTAATGAAACAACAATATAACAAATTATAGTTTATAAAAGACAAACAAATTAATAAAATAACTAAACAACAAATTTTAGATTGTATAATTTATGCTTCTTAAGGAACATCCTGAGAAAAATTTTTAAAGCCACTACTGTTAATGCATACGTGTCTAAGTGTCTAACACTCCCCATTCTCTATCAGACCAATACAAATTAAAGGACCATTTTGACCAATCCAAAGCAACCAAATTTGACTCCGGCTCATGTCCATTTTAAAGGCCATTTCTCAATTAATAAAAATCAACATCTTTACATGTCTTGATAAAAAATTTCATGTTTCATATGGAAAATGACGAATTTGCCCGTGATGACCTAATTTGATATGATTTTGTCCTAGGTTAACTGGCGGGGTTCTTTGTTCTCCAACCACTGTGGAATTATGGGCCATCAATAAACCCAGGTGTTTAAAGGCCCAACTTCATTTCTAGGCCACCATGTGCCACTTGACCGCAAACGTCCCCTACAATACCCTTCACTAATATTCTTAAAATATCAAATTCTCATTTATTTTTAGGACAAATTATAATTTTCCCACCTATGGTTTGACCAAAATTTAAGTTGTCTAGTGGTTTGAAATTTGACACTTTACCCACATAAGGTTTGACCGAAATTTAAATTTCCTACCTATGATTTGAAATCTCATGATAAAAGTGTTCTGCTAGATCCATTTTGATCTATTTTGATATTGTATTTTGATATTTTTTGTGTTTTTGGAGGAGAGAGATATAAAAGAGGAGTAAAATTACATATTTAGTCATGTTTTTAGCAGATATGTGTTATGAAACTCTAACTGAGCTAATCTCATGTAGGTAAAGTATCAAATTTCAAATTATAGATAGACAATTTAAATTTAAGCCAAATCACAAGAGGGTAAGTTGTAGTTTGCCTTTTTTTTTTATTGGCGTTAAATTGTTGTGTGGTTGGTAAGAAGATGGTGGAAAATGGTTTTTTTTTTTTTTTTTTTGCATTTAGCATAATTTTAGAAATTATTTTGTTAGTAAGCACGTTTTTAAAATTATTTAGGAAACTAGCATCTCAAGTCTTAGAGGCTTGAGTTCCGTAAAGGTGCTGCCATACTTTTATTTCATTCTTCTCTTTTGTTCTTCCTTCTTTTGCTTTGTTCTTCTTAAGCAAGCATCAACACCCACGCTTAGAAGATCGAAGGCTGGGGTTTCTGAGAAGATCAAAGGCAGCGGTTCTTAGGGTTTTTAAGAAGAACAAAGGCAGTGGCTGAGCTAATCTCATGTAGGTAAAGTATTAAATTTCAAACCACGGGTAGACAATTTAAATTTAAGCCAAACCACAAGAGGGTAAGTTGTAGTTTGCCATTTTTTTTTTTTATTGGGGTTAAATTGTTGTGTGGTTGGTAAGAAGATGGTGGAAAATGGTTTTTTTTTTTTTTTTTTTTTTTTTTGCATTTAGCATAATTTTAGAAATTATTTTGTTAGTAAGCACGTTTTTAAAATTATTTAGGAAACTAGCATTTCAAGCCTTAAAGGCTCGAGTTTCGTGACGAACTCGAGTCTTAAAGACACGAGTTCTATGTGCTGGCAACACTAATGTGGAATTGTAATCCACATGGAACTCGAGCCTCTAAGGCTCGAGTTCCGTAAAGGTGCTGCCATACTTTTGTTTCATTCTTCTCTTTTGTTCTTCCTTCTTTTGCTTTGTTCTTCTTAAGCAACCATCAACACCCACGCCCAAAAGATCGAAGGCTGAGAAGATCGAAGGTTGGGGTTTCTGAGAAGATCAAAGGTAGCGGTTCTTAGGGTTTTTAAGAAGAACAAAGGCAGTGGCTGAGCTAATCTCATGTAGGTAAAGTATCAAATTTCAAACCACGGGTAGACAATTTAAATTTAAGCCAAACCACAAGAGGGTAAGTTGTAGTTTGCCATTTTTTTTTTTATTGGGGTTAAATTGTTGTGTGGTTGGTAAGAAGATGGTTGGAAAATGGTTTTTTTTTTTTTTTTTTTTTTTTTTTTTTTTTTTTTGCATTTAGCATAATTTTAGAAATTATTTTGTTAGTAAGCACGTTTTTAAAATTATTTAGGAAACTAGCATTTCAAGCCTTAAAGGCTCGAGTTTCATGATGAACTCGAGTCTTAAAGACATGAGTTCTATGTGCTGGCAACACTAATGTGGAATTGTAATCCACATGGAACTCGAGCCTCTAAGGCTCGAGTTCTGTAAAGGTGCTGCCATACTTTTGTTTCATTCTTCTCTTTTGTTCTTCCTTCTTTTGCTTTGTTCTTCTTAAGCAACCATTAACACCCACGCCCAAAAGATCGAAGGCTGAGAAGATCGAAGGTTGGGGTTTCTGAGAAGATCAAAGGTAGCGGTTCTTAGGGTTTTTAAGAAGAATGAAGGCAGTGGCTGGGGTGAAGAACAAAGGCGGAATGACGGCAGCTAGGGTGAAGAATAAAGGCAATGGTTCTTGGGGTTTTTGAGAAGAACGAAGGCAGGGCTGAGTAAGAGGTTCACAGAGATGGAAAATTTGTTGGGTTTGGTTTTGCTGGTGTGAGGAACTTGAGTTCCACGTGGATTTTTCTTCCACATCAGCTTAGAACTCGAGTCTTTGAGACTCGAGTTTCTTCACTGAACTAGAGCCTCTAAGGCTCGAGATGCTAGTTTGCTAAAATGTTTCAAAAACCTGCCAACTAATGAAATAGTTGTTAAAATTATGTTAAATGGCAAATTCCCCCTAGAAAATGAGTTCATATTCCCCTTATCTTATAGTAAATTATTTTCCTTAATTTGTATGGCTTGTGAGAAAATGATTGAAAATGAGAGAGAGAGAGAGAGAGAGAGAGAGAGAGATTCCTAAAAACATGAAACTTGATTAATACCTGACTACCCACCTGATAATTGTTTACAAGTGGTTACATATAACTAGGCCTGTCCACTGGTCGGGCCGGTTCGGGTTTGGGCCTAAACTTCACTTGACCCGATTGGGTCGAGTGGTTGAATCTTGGACTCGTATTTGACCAAATAGTCGGGTCGGACTCAATATTTCGGGTCATCGGTTGGACAGGTCGAAGCTATCGGTTAGGTGGGTCTGGGCCACATAATGGGCCAATTTTCTGGACTTCATTGAAATTTATTTTAGTTTAATTTTTTCACCTTTTTAGCCCAAATTAAGGAGTTTAGCAGTTTTATAAATTACTTGGATGTCATATATTTTGAATTTTCCATATAAAACAGATTGGGCCTCCCTTTTACCTTCTTCTTCTTCTTCTTCTTCTTCTTCTCTATTATTTATTTATTTATTTTTAAATGGGCCTTCAGGCTAAACTTATATTAAGCAACTACACTACTAATAAATCCATTGGGCCTCCAGGACATAAACATCCTAGACAAAATAACTCAACACAACACACAACATAAGCTTATTCTTACCACATGTGATCTATTAAGCATTCATATATTGACTACAAAAAATAAACACAACAAAATAGATTGTAAAACCTGGACAAAATAGCACATCAAAACTAACAACACACACAAAATCCAATTTTCACCACCTGTGAAGTGTGACCTTTTAAACAGCCACACATTGACTACCAAAAAATAAATACAACAAAATAGAATGTATAACCTGGACAAAATAGCAAAACACAACAACACACAAACATGTCTATTTTTACCACCTGTGATCTGTTAAACATCCACACAATACAAGCCCTTGGGCAATAATAGTGTAGCTCAATACAACAAGTCATATATATTCAAGAAAACCAAGAGGCATAAAAGCCAATCTTAACACTTATGTTAAACCTGCCAACTACAAAACAAGTAATATTTTCAGTAGCAAATAAGTCAACCACAGCAAGCACAAGCAACAAATAAGAGTATATTGCAATATTTCCATCTATATATATAAATGGATATATACTTAGTAAGCCATAGAGGCAGAGAACACAATTAGATTACTGCAAGTTTTTAAGACAGTAAACCATAAAAGACAATAACCTTGCTAGCTATACAATGCTCCCAACAATATAATTAGATACAATTATGAAATACCACAGGTATTTCCAAAAAATAGTTTTTCCAAAGTATTGAATGACAAATAATTTATAGTTAATAAGTCTATAACTTATAGAAAAGAAAACCTATGGACTAAAATTTCTTTTATATAAGCGTTAAGAATTGAGTATTGTTAGAAAAGTAATATCCAAAAGAGCTTCCAAAATGTTCCCAAAAGGTTGCCTCCTTTACAAAATAAATGATTCCTCCTACAATAGACAAAAATATTTAACAAATAATACATTAGTACCAAATACAATACCAACTAGAAAGGACAGCTAGTTTATAACAGTAAGAGGCTAAATGCAGTAACATACCAAGTCAATTACCAATCATCAATACTAATTAAGGGTCGTTTGCTAGAGCTAGAACCCTTACTTGAGCTGGTACTTGCTGCTGTACTTGATGTTGATAGTTGATTTAAAACTAGAAAAGAAAAGGAAATAAATACAATAGATTAAATTTTGTTTGAATACATAAGACATTCAACAAGAATTAAAAGACAAAAAATTTTAGAATTTAAACATATTACCTAAATCATAAAATTCCTCCTCCAACGCCTCTACCTCATCCCTTGATTGGTGATGAGAAATCAGAATTGTGACTTGAAGCCAATTTTGTGCACATACAAGGTTTTGAGAGGAGAGAGAGAACTTTGAAATGGATCAACAATACGGCCTTCGGTGCTGAATGCTAACTCAAATGCAACAATAGAAACTGGTATAGTCAGCACATCCTTAGTCACTTTGGACAACACTTGGTACCTACTAGAATTGTCCTTCCATCACCCCAATACCTCAAAATTCACATGCTTTCTACCATCACAATTTTCAACCAGATACTTTTCAACCTCATTTCTACAACCTACAGATTGCTCAGCTTTCAAGAAACGCTTTATATCGATAGTGAACCATCACATATGGATCACTAGCATCACCTTCCCCATTACATTCCCATAAATTTCATAAAAAGAAAACTTCAAAAACCTCAATTTTATCGTGGATCAAGAACCATAGTCACATACAAAATATGATTAATTTTATCACCTTCCCCCCAATACTTCTCAAATTTAATTTGCATGTTTGTGGCATTGTTTTCAAGAGGGTGTTTTGGGATTTAACTAAATGAGAAATACTCTCCTAAATAATAAAGACCTCACCAAAGAAGGCATTTGAATTAACATACAAAGAATTGGAGAACTTCTTTGTTGCATTGTAAAAAAGCCTCACGAAAGTCACAAATGCCCTACAATTTAGGAAATCACTCATATAGGGAGATCCCAAACCACCACTATTTTCCTTGGTCTTGAAGTACGACGAATAACCATCATCTTCAAAGTCAATTCTAAGAAATACTTTCTCAAAATTTTCAATAGTTTCTAACATGAGGTAGGTCAAATTCCACCTAGTAGGTACATCTAGACAAAGAAGACTCTTAGACTCCATACCTAATCTCTCCATAAAACTCCTAAAAGTTTGATTTCTATTGGGTGAGGACTTCATGTACCTCATAGCTTCACGCACCTTAGCAACAGATGCATCAATTTTTTTCAAACCCTCCCCCACAATGAGATTTAGGATATGGGCACAACACCTCATGTGCAAGAACTCATTTTCTAAAACTGTTCCATTTTAATCTTTCGAACTATTTGCAAAAATTTAATTGTGGTTAAATTTGAGCTAGCATTATCCACTGTCAAAGTGAATATGCCATCAATACCCCACTTATGCAAAAACATCTCAATCTTTCCACCTATAGTCTCTCCCTTGTGGTCTTCAACTTGACAAAAATTTAAAATTCTCTCATGCAACTTCCAAGCATCATCAATAAAGTGATATATGAGACATATAATTCAAATTTTGAATAGAATTCCATGTGTTCGTAGTAAGACACACCTTACAACCCTTCAAGTATTTCCTTAGTTTTTGTCTCTTACTATTATAAATGCCAATCACATCTCTAGCCATAGTTTGATGAGATGAAATATCCTTTAAACGGAGCTTAAGTTGCAAGGTAGTTACATATTTCTTAAACTCATACCCCTTAACGCACCTAAAAGGCAACTTATCAATTATAATCATTTCAGCAAGTGCCTTTCGAGAAGTCTCAACTTCAATTTGACGTGACAATGAATATGATAGTGCATTTGAAACATATAAAAATAAATAAATGTAAAAAGTTACCTTTTTGTGATTTGTAGGTGGTCATTAATATTATGCGTGGGCGTTAGTCAGCCTAGACTAAGATTGGGCCAATGTCTAGAGGCTTAGGGCCCAATGGATGGTGTAGAAGAGGCCTAAATAGGTCCACAACATGAATAATCATGTTAAGGAGCGTTTACCCACCCGCACTATCCCTCCCAAGGAGATCTGGTTGGTGGAACTCAACCAAGGAGATATAATGTCTTGGGGAAGTTCACCATCCGAGCATAGGCCTTGATGCATGACACAAGTTACGAAGAAATTTCCATAGTGATAGGCCAAGAATGTATTGACCCTTTGTGATAAATTAACCAATTAATTAGCCAAGTGAATTAATTAAGTTAATTAACATGCAATACGCGTGGTAGCACAAACAAATCACCAACTATGTAAATATGCAGTGGAAAATAAAGTTGACATAGTGATTTGCGAATGGGGAAAACTTACACGGCAAAAACATCACCATGTGATTTTAAGGTCACCACTCCCGATAATTCACTATTATCACAACAAGCAGTTACAAGTAAATGAATCCCAGTACTTTATACCAACTTACAGTTGAACCCTTACCCTAATACCCAATTGGACTTGTTCTGTAGTGACAATCTCTCATTTCAATGCACGGCTCCCAGTATGTGACTAACCAATTCGATGCGCAGATCCTAGTACGCGGCTTACACACCAACTTGAGAAGGATGTTGGCTGCAAAGTTCTTCAATTCATCACACGATGAAGATCACGAAACTCTTTAGTTACAAAACCCTACGGTGTACAAACACAGTAACTTCTTGAAGATAAAGATGAACTAGGGCATATGTCTCCGGTTCACAATATGCTTGTGAAAAACTTTTGCATTGAAGTGCATCAGTTGTGACGGCCTTTAAAATAATCCTTATATAAGTTTAGGGTTGTGAGAAAAGAAAGCCCAGACATCTATACACGGATTGGAGTGAAATCAGATCTGAAAAACTAATTTTCTTAAACCTCGATAGATAACTTATCTGTCGAGAAGATGTCAAGCATCGGGCTTAAATATCTTTTTAAATCTTGATAAATACTAGCTGTCGAGTTTTAAAATCCAGCACTTCTTCACTTGATTCTTGGACAGATTTGCATGGCTTTAACACTTGAACTTGAAATCTTGTTCCTTGAAGCATTAAACACATCTTAGATCTACCAAATTACAAGTAAAGTGTGTTTTGTCAAAGAATTAGCCAATTTTATAATGACATATGTTCCTAACATGAATCACATATGTCCTAACACATAGTGACAGTGTTAAGAGGGCCCCATCTCCTGATTATATATTTGATATGTCGAAATAGTGAACTAGACTTAAATTCCTATTACGATTCTAAGAGGTAGTGGGAACCATGCAAAGGTGGAGGATTCTCATCATTACTAATCCACTGACTCAAGAGTATAAAGGGGGCAAGATTGGAGAAATTAGGGGTTGGACATTTTTGGGGAGGGAAAACAAGAGAGAAAGGGAGTTTTAGGGAGTTAGGGAAACACAGAATCTCATTCAGTCGTTGCATGCACTTCTAGCAACCAAAGACCACATCGGGCAGCCTGAAAAAATGAGTCTTTATAGGTTATAGACCAGCTCTACCATCGATCTTCTAGCTCTTTCCCTTTGAGATCTCTCATTGTAAGCTATTCCCCTATTTTCACATACAAATTAGTTGTGGTATCTGTCCAAAGCAAGTTTAGCAAATTTGGTCCTCCACATGATTGATAACACATTAATTTATAGATAGTAATTAGTAAAAATGTCATGTTAACGAGTATTCTTAGAGCATTTGGTAATATACCATTTTAAGAAAATTTTGATACTACTTCCTTAAGAAATATAAAAAGATGTCAAAAAAAGTTAAATTATTTTTTCTTTACCCATAAAAAATTTATATAAATATTTGCTAAACCAATGTTCTTATTAGGGCATTTCCTAACTTTTCCCCTAGTAAAATTTGCACTATTCTATTTCTAGCATCACTCCCAGTCCTATGCCTGTTACATTGCAGTCCGTAATGAAGCCTACCTTAACCGCTTGGGCCTCGTCCTTAAATCGTTTCATTTCCTTCCGCAATTTATCATTTGTAGTTAATTGGGCCTAGGCATTTTTTGTTTTTGTTTTTTTGCTTGACATAAACTGGTCAGTCTTTTAAAATCATTGGGCCTTTTCCAAACAAGTTCAAAGCAACAGTTGGATTCCGAAATTACGAAAGACAGTCCAGACTCTAGAGTCTCTCAAGACACTGCCGGTGAGCGGTAAACTTTCCCTCCAAAAGGTAAACTTTGTTTTTTTTTTTTCCAATTGCTGCCGTGGCATCCTCATCAACTAATTTTCCATTTCCATTTATAATATAAAATCTGCAAATATCCCCCCTCCAGGCCTTCTAAAGTTCTACTACTGCTCTAACAGAAATGGACAAAATACCCAATTCATGACTCTCTCACTGACACTACTCATTACTCCCTCTCTCTCTCCTATCCAAATTCCAAATCCCTCGACTAGAACAGAATCGCACTCCGAAAACAAAAACTTTCCATCCAAATTCTGCAACCAAACAACACCATATGCCGATCGCTTCTATTTCACTCATCCGCAACCGCGTCATTACACCGACCGCCACTTCTCTCTTCACCTCCAACCACAACAACCTCCTCTACCGGCTCTCGACTTTCCGATGCTTCACAATCTCAGCCAAACAACAACAACAAAAGCAAAAACCTTACAACGTCTCGAAGAAGCCACCGCCGAACAAGAATCTCCTTAGAGCCAAACACACCTTCAAAGACTATTCCTCCTTAGCCCCAATCCTCTCTCCCAAAGAGGCCCCTCCACTCTCCCAATCCCAAGCCATCGGCACCGTCGCCGCCGCCCAGGCCAACTTCATGCGCGTCGTCGTCCAATCCGAACCTTCTAGAACCGCCGACGTGGCTCCTCCGGAAGGTTCTGGAATCGGAGTGGAGTTGCTGTGCGTGGTGAGGGCGGTGCTGAAGAAGATAAAGAGGAGAGTGTTGGTTGGGGACAAGGTGCTGGTTGGGTCCATTGATTGGGTGGACCGGAGGGGCATGATTGAGAACGTGTTTCAGAGGAGATCGGAGATTCTGGACCCTCCGATGGCCAATGTGGACCATTTCTTGGTGCTGTTCTCGTTGGAGCAGCCGCGGCTCGAGCCTTTTGCGCTCACTAGGTTTCTTGTTGAGGCTGAGTCCGCTGGAATTCCGCTCACACTCGCATTGAACAAGTCGGAACTTGTGGATGAAGAGGTTAGCTTTTTAAATAGCTTAGTCTTAGTTGGTTTTTGTTCATTTCAGGTGTGAAAAATATAACAGTTGCATAGCATTTGAGTTTAGGTTTTAGCTTTGAATCGCGATTTAGAAGAGAGAATTTTATAAGTAATGCTGTCCTTGATGCTTCACTTAGTTTAGGCTTATAATTGTTCTTGGAGGTTTTAATTTTAATATATATTTTTTTAAATGCAAGTAGTTTGGCAAAAGTGCTAAATATAGTTCTTCAGTTGAAAACTAGCGAAACCTCTGTTGTAGGATGGCAGCGGGGTGGGGTGGGGTTGAATCAGGGGTGCCCCATTCCCTTCCCTTCTCCTCTTTGGGACGGGAGTAGGGCGGGTTGAAGTTATTTTGACATCACTAATGGGATGGCTTCAACATTAATGGGGTAGATATGAGAGGGAAAGGGGATGGGTAGTCGTGAGAGTGCTAAAAGTGGGAGACTACAAGTGTTTTGGAGATGATGGTATTAGAATATGTACAATATATGCAAATTCGGGGTGGGATGGGGCAAGACAGGGCGGCCCGAGTGAAATCTGTCCCCGCCCCATCATCTCTTTGGGACAGTTGAAAACCTGAGCGTGGTAGGATGGGGCAGTGCAGAGCTAGTAGGGCGGGGAATTTTTGCAATCCCTAATCTGTTGCTTTGGCTGTTGACTTTTTCAATATATAGTTTCTAAAAGTTCTTTTATGAAGCCACTACTATCTCTAGAACTTGTTCCGAATGTGAAAACATATTCGGCAGGCTACATATTTTGGTCTCCTGTTACTAAAAATTGTTCATTGTTCTCTTTTCTTTTCTAGCTATTTGTCTGAGTTTTATTAGCCTTTGATGATGTGTGCAGACACTAGTTGGATGGAAGACTAGGCTACAGAGTTGGGGCTATGAACCAGTGTTTTGCAGTGTTAACTCCAAATCTGGGCTTGATGCTCTTGCATTTATTTTGAAAGATCAGACAACTGTAATTGTTGGTCCAAGTGGAGTTGGGAAGTCTAGTCTGATTAATACTCTGAGAAGCACCCACCATGCTTCTGATGCAGAAGAAGGGGATAATTGGTTTGATCCTGTAGGTTTGATATCTTTCTGCTTCATATCTTCATTTTCTTAATATCTTTTGTTTGTGTTTGCACGTGATCTTGGTATATTTTCCACCTTTGTTAATGTACTTCTTTCAGATTCTGGGCAGCAAGTGGCTTGAGGAACAGCGTATTGGGGAAGTTTCAACTCGAAGCGGCAGAGGGAAGCATACTACTCGCCATGTTTCTTTGCTTCCATTATCAGGAGGGGGTTATCTTGCTGATACTCCTGGGTTTAACCAGCCAAGTTTGATGAAAGTAACAAAACAATCCCTTGCACAAGCTTTCCCTGAGGTCTGCGCTGTTTGTGAGACACTATGTACCTCATTTGATTCATTTACATTAGTTTCTTCTACTCTTGCGAATCAAATGCTGAACCTGATTTGACATTTTTATGTTTCAACTAATGGCTTCTCTTAACTACTCTCTTCAGATCCAGAAGATGCTCATTGACAATGAGCCCACAAAATGTTCATTCAATAATTGCTTGCATCTTGGTGAACCAGGGTGTGTTGTGAAAGGGGAATGGGAAAGATACCCATACTATTTTCAACTTCTTGATGAAATCAGAATCAGGGAGGAATTCCAGTTGAGGACATTTGGAACCAAAAGAGAGGGTGATGTAAGGTATGTTCAAACTGTACATGGAGTGAGTTTAACGAGCATTTGTCATGTTGGTACCTGCTCAACTATTAAGTTTGATATCTATGATGTAAAAACCTCCTCTGGAGCATTTTGTAATGTTCATTGTGACAGCAAAATACTGGCCAGAGGCTCCACCATTATGATCATTGACATTTTATTTGACCATTAGTTTGTTCATCACTTTTTTTTTGTCAACCAGTTGTATTGTATGGGTCTTCATGTAGCCTTTTGGTTAGTGTTTTTTGATAAGTTGCCTTTTGATGTCTATATGGTGTGAAAAGCTCAATCCTGGAAAATTTTCTGGGTAATTAAACCTTCTGAGTTTATTCTTTAATTAGTTTTGTTAAGAATGGTGCATTATGCCTGCAACCTGATAATTATCAAAGTTTTTGTTAGTCCTAAAAAGTGTACAAATTTATTGTATTAATGTGAATTATCTATAATGGATTTTCTGCCTATGGCACAACTGGACTTCCTTCTCCCATAATAATGGGATGGAGGTTGAGATCATTGGTTCAAGAAACATTGGGATTTGGGTGTGTGCATAACTTGCTACTGTTAAAAAAAAAAGAACTAATGGATTTTCTATTATTTCTTTAGCCTTCCCTCTGGTAAACTCCTGCCATAGTGTTAATTCGTCTTGTACTTGTATTTCTGCTTGCTTGTTACTGGTATGTTAATACTTTTCACAAAGTTTACTAGTTTCGTTAGTTATTCCAAATGAATCATCTTGTTTGCAGGTTCAAGGTTGGAGAAATGGGTGTTAAGCAAGCGGAACCGCGTTTGGAGCCTAAGAAGCATAGGCGAAAATCTCGTAAGAGCATCAACCAGTCAATACTAGATGGGTTGGATGAGCTTGATGATGACGACAACTTAGATGTGGAAAATGATCCGATTCTGAGGGCAATGAAGGAAAATCAGTAGGAAGTTAACTGCCGCACATCTTATACTGTAAATAATAAATTTCTTAACCCTTTTCTCTTGGTGGTTAAACTGAATTTACCAGTACAGGCTAGTGAGAGACTAATTAGATTTCACTTTCTGATTAACTGGAGGCAAAATCTTTTTTGAAGGCGGTTAATCAGATTTGACATGTAGAGCTAATCAACTAATACAATGTTCACCTTTTCATGCTTGATCTTTAATGCAGATCTTGCATCTGTCCAGTTCGTTGTATATGCATCTTTAAAGCCTTCTATATTTTGATGAACCATTCTTGAACAAGTCTTGTTTGCAAAATTTCAGTAGTCCAATGTTATGCTGTCCATGCCTCCATGGATTTTTAACCTTTTGTCTTTTGGGGATAACAATTGCTATAACAGTTGGGGGTTGGCATGGGCAAATGCCACTTTTTAACGTCATATGCAATTATTTAGCTTGCCCTTTTTTTATGGTAGGGTGATTGGGAAATTTATTATTGGCCCAAAATGCAAAAACAGTGCATGGATTTGGGTCGATTGCAAAAACACCCCTAGGTTTTCAATTCTTTCTTAGAACTCTTTAAAGTTTCCATATTTGCCATATTGACACGAATCAATTGGTGAATCTTCTTAATGTGGTCATATAATGGTCATGTGAATTTTCTATCCCAAAAGAGAACAAAAGTTAGAAGAGAACAAAAGTTAGTCACTTGTCAATTTGGTAGATATAAAAATCTTATGAAGTTATAAGGACGAATTGAAATCTTAGAGGGTGTTTTTGCATTCTGCCCTTCCTTACTGTGTAACCATTGCATATTATATCAATCTTACATAAAAGTATACCCCCCACAAGTGCGGAACCCCTTACTAAGCGTGCGAATTTCGCATATAACCCCTCAGTTGAGGGGGGCAATGTACAGTTATATCAAGATTTTTGGACATACTTGCCTTGGATGTGAACAAGGACTTTAGTATGGATCGATGAATTTCATTCCTGCACACAGTTCTTTCTCAGGAGTCTCCGGAATAAAAGAGAAAACTCAATCATCTGCGGATTACTAAATAGTAAAATATACTCCATTGTGTTTGCATTGTGAAAGTATATGTATTCTGTTTGCATTGTGAAAGTTGGTTTTCAGGGATGTTAAGCAACATTCGTGAAGCCAATTTGCTGTCCATATAGGACTTCAGGCTGCGATAAAGTCCTCAAATTGCTTTAACAGCTTAGCCAATAAAATCTCGAAAATTGTCCTGTTCGTGGCTGGAAATCAAAACCTGTTATCCAAGGCTTGCAGGTGAAGCTCCTGGAATGTTCTGAAGCTGGCTGATGCATCATATACGTTGTTTTAATAATTTTAATCGTCTTCGTACATCACAACATTAAGTTTAATCCCTTCAAAAGTTCCTCACCTTACAAGATACAGTTCTCTTTATTTTAATTTAGGGTCCGTTTGGATTGAACTTATTGTTACTGAAACTTAAAACTGAAAACTGAAAACATTGTAGTAAAATAATTTTTAAATGTGTGGATAGTGTTGTGAGACCCGTAAACAGTATATGAACAGTACTAAACAGTAATATTTGTCTCATGAACAGTAAATTTTGTCTCTTCCTTAAATGCGTGAAAGCAAAAAAAAAAAAAAAAAAAAGGAGGAAAAAGCGACGCAGGATTCAGCGGAAACGCTGAATCCAAACCCACACTTAGAGAGCGTTTGGATTCGGCTGAAAAAAACTGCATTTGCGTTTTGTCTTTTTTTTTTTTTTTTTTTTTTTTTTTTTTTACGCGTTTTGGAGCGTTTTGGGTGTTGCGGCTACTGTTCATGCACTGTTCAATAAACAGTAACCACAAACTTTGACTTTTCAAATTTTTTGACCAATCACAGCACATCGTGTACTGTTTATGGACCCACAAATTTCACTTTTCAGCAACTTTTTCATTAAAAATGGGTCCCACGATACTATTCACAGATTTAAAAATTATTTCGCTACAATGTTTTTCAGTTTTCAGTTTCAGTTTTCAGTATTCAGCTGTATCCAAACGGACCCTTAGTGCATTTGGCCCTTTTAAAGTTGCTAATTCCAGGCCTCATTAATAGCTTAAGGTACCAAAAGTTCCGCTGAATCCAAACCCACACCTAGTGCATTTGGTCCTTTTAAAATTGCTAATTCCAGGCCTCATTAATAGCTTAAGGTATCAAAAGAAGGGGAGGAGACAAGCCCTCCACAATGATTTATTGCTTTACGCTCCATACACATTTTAGTGGTGAACAAGCGTCATGGTTATCTGCTGCCTCGGGTCCTGTGGAATCCAAGGTAGATAATGGATTGACTGATTTGGGGTAAGGAGAATGAGAGGAAGATCTGAATAAGCTTATGACTGGTTTTCTTATTGATATTCATTACTTAGAGCATCACGGTTTTCTCATTGATATTCATTACTTAGAGCATCACCTTGGTGGTGGCTAAAATTTAGCAATTTGGCATCACAAAAAGATACTTTATTTATTTTACTACCTCACTTCACAAGACACCCAACATCAAGCATTCAACACAATAAAACAATATAAACAACACAATAATATAAACAACCTAATAAAATATTGTTTTTTTGTTTAACATCTGAGTTACAGTGCACACGCAATCTTTGTAGCTCAACAGCCAGAATTTTTGGCTTTCGTCCACTGATGCAGCCCACTTTTGTTATATTTGGTTGGTAAATTTAGCATTTTAGCAATTTGAATTGCCTCCACCGATACTAATGCTCATACCCAATACTTATACAAGCTGGTCTAGAAGTTAGTTAGTGTAACTAATTTGAATGTAACAACTTCTAACCGTAACTAGTAACTAACTCCCAACCAACTGATTGTAACAAAACTCTTGACAATGCAAGTTATGTACAAACAGTTAGAATCACAATTGACAATACACTCAGTTTCATTACACCAGAGCCATTCCTTAGCAAGGTAAGCAAAAAAGTGACGAACCAACAGGCTCAGATTTAGGAAAGAAGAGCAAATTACTAGATGTGTATATTTTGTAATTCCCTTGGACCTAATGCCCTTACACTAGAATCAAATGAAACTGTTTTGACACTATTTTCTCCCCTTGGCTTCCTCCATGCCCGAGAACCAACCCCCGGAGGGGAAGGAAGAGAAAGATAAATGTTTTCATAAAATGAGTGAACAGTATTAAAATGATAGCACATTCCGTGCTTTCTTTTTAACCACCGTGCCCACCCTGGGTAAGTTCCTGCTGCAATTAGATGAGAGGCTATTACTCCTGGAAGAGAAGGTCCAATCATTTCCATTTTTATAATTGTTGATTGGCTAGAGACAGAATGATCCATCTTAATTGTCAGCACGAAAAACACATTCCATCCCATTTACATGCCAAGCTGAGAGGAGTATGACAAGAAAAATGACATTGTCAACCCAGAGGAGTTTATGACAAACCCACCAACAACCACACAGCAAAATGTCTCCAAAGCTAGGTGTTCACATGGCTACTTCCAGTCATTAATCTACAGATTATCTATCATTCTTCTACAGCACATAGGGCAAGAATTTGCCACATGGGCATGGCATTCAGATTTAGAAGCTCAATAGCCATCAGACGGTTCTCAACATATAAACTTGTGACATAATTAAACATCTGCAGTTATATGCAAGTTAACAATAGCAAAAACCTAACTACTAGACAAGAGATCAAACCACAGCAATAATCCAATTCTTGGTGTTTCATAAAATGAATGCACTTCAAGGTATCATCCAACAAATTAGCTATACTTAAACTTACAATAAAAGCACCCAAAACTGATAGGCGTTGTCTCTAGGAGCACAACTATCTCTGCAACATTGGACAGCCCATGGGGGGCATACCTAGCACAAAACATTTTAAGAAAATATTGCACCTTTGAAAAGCAAGAATCCATCATTTACCATACTTGTCAATTTGATATGTTCAAATCATCCAATCTTGGCCAAGTACATAAAGCAATGAGGAATGAGTAAACATAGCCACCAAGCATCTTTGGGTCATCATTGTTTACTTAAGGCTTCACTGCTTTTCTAAGTACCAAAAGGCACATACGGACATTCCACATCCTCCTATTAGATGCCTCATGATACCATCTTCTTACTAAATGAATCAATATCATTGAAAGAAAAGCTCAAAGGGGGGCATTTCCTTTTGGAAAGTTAGACGCCCTATATTACACATGTATTTAGTGGGTCCTAAACCCATAACCTAACACTTCACTATATTTGGCCATTTGCGTCAGAGCTCACTGGCAAGTTAAGACTCCCTATCAATAATTTACTGAGCCTCAATTTCAACAACAACAGAGCCTTAGTCCCCAATTTTGTGGGGTCGGCTATGCATCTTCAATAGATTAGTTAGAGTCGGTCACATGTATTATTGATAACAAACCCCAACATCCAACGTCCAAATTGAAAAATGGGTAGAGCCATATAAAATGTTATAACATGAAACCAACACAAATTAATTCAATAACACCCCGTCATCATATTTCAACTACAATGGTGATCAAATCTTCAATGCCAGCTCGATCATACGCATCACTATTCGCATAGATATATCATCACTTGAGCAAATTTAAATTTTTCTCAGAAATTTGACTAAGAGGAAGGCAATATAAAAAGAGAAATTGTAGTAAATCAGTAAACATAAAAGACTAGCAAAGCTTATCAAAATCAAGAAAAGAAAATTCTTTCTACCCATTGTCTCAAGGTCCAAAATTCAGGGCAATCAAGTACACTGTATTATCCATATCAGGAAGGAAAAATAAACGTCACAAAAACAATGATTTTCAACCCCTAGCAAATTTGCAAGATTGATCAGTAGGACTGACCTACTTCTTAGCGGGTTTCTTCTTTGAACTCACTGCCTGCTGCTGTTGCGGCTTGGGATGCTTCTCGGCCTCACTGGGGTCCAACCACGTGAGCGGGTGGCGATTGAAGAAAGGCCAATTGGGGACTGTCACCAATGTGGTGAGAACCACACCGCCAGCGTATATTAGCATCATCATCTGGAAAGATCCCAATACATAGCCAGTCCCAAAAGAAACCGCAGCGAATGCCAATAGCAATATCTGCATCAGCTGCTCCGCTAGCTTTTGCCCTTGCCAATCCATCTAAAACACAATCCACTAACAAGTTTGATTTTTCAATCAGAATTTATCAAACTAATGGAAACTTAACCTAGATCATCAATCCAATCGATGAAACACCTAAAACTAAATAAATTTTTTAAGATAATGAATTGAAATTTGAAACCCTAGGTACCTGTTTGGTTACCGAGAAAAAGGAGGGAAAATAAAGTTGAAGCCTTTATGTTAAAAATGGCTCCACTTTAGTCGATCAGTAGCGGAAAACGTCAAATTGAGTTAATTTTTCTTTTCAACAGAACCAAACAAAGGATATGTAAAGAAAGATCTAACCTTTAAGTTTATTTCCCCTCGATGTCACATGAACCAAACAGAAGCTAAATTACTCAGAACTGGTGGGAATTTATAAGTTTGGTATTAGGAACAAGATTAACAAGACAGAGCCCTAATCTTTTTGCAATCCGAAGAAAAGAGAGAGAGAGAGAAAGAAAGAGATGTACCTGAGTGAGAATGTGAAGAATACAATTGTGTGAATGAGGAAGAGAATGGAGTATTTTACAGTTTCGGAAACTAGTTTTATAGTGTAATATTTGGGGATTTGGTAACCTCAGGCTCAGGATTTATCATCAATCAAATCCGAGTTGAAACGCTTTTCTTTCTTTCTAGTCGAGTTTTTAAAACAAGAAGTCAACAACAATCAAAGGGCCGAATAAGCATTTCCTGTTTTCATATGCCTAAAAATAAATAAAAGTGAGTCAAGTTATTATTGTTTTTTTTTTTGGGAGAACAGGGGGAGATCAAGTTGAGCTAAAATTCCTTCTCAAAAAAAAAAAAAAAAAAAAGTTCAGCTAAAATTGAATATTTAAAATAAGTATTGAATTAAATTTTTTTTTTTTTTTGAGAAAGAGTATTGAATTAAATCTATGTACTACTTATAATATATAATTGAAACATAATCAAACATTATAACTATCCAATTGTCATGATAATTCATAAGGTTGCAATCACTAAAAATACTGAAAATATAACATTATAAGTTGATTTACATCACATAAGTTGTAACTATTCAAAAAATTATTAAAAACCAAAATACCCCTTTGTTATTGATAATCTAGTTTTGTGTAAATAAATTAATAATATGTCTCTTTTATTATTTTAAATGTAAAATTTAGATACCTAAAGTATGAAATCCAACCTTTAGAGCATCTCCAGGAGCATGGCCATCCGGGTATATTAGCTATAATATAGAGAATTTGTGCACTGTGGATGCTCCAGCGGATTCGACAAAGTTAGTTTTTTTTTTTTTTTTTTTCTAATGAACAGTAGCCCATCAAGTCTGATGGGCTACTGTTCATTCTTCAAATCATTTTTTTTTATTATAATAATTTGGTGTTGAATAAAAAAATGTTGGAAGATGTGTAGTTGTTAAAAAAAGAATAAATAATGAATGAAGAAATAATATTTAAATGAGATAGAGAATGGGATAGAGAATCTGTTGGAAAATGTATTTGAAAAAGTGGGTAGATAAAGGCAAAAGTCACTGTTCATTCTCCAAACAGTACAAAAATTTGATGAATTTGCTGGAGATGCTCTTACCCACCCTTAATGGGTTTTAAAAAAACCCAAAAAAAAAAAAAAAAAAAAAAAATCTCAAACCCTAACTTAGGCTTGGATTGATTCAAAAAACCCACAAAACTCCGATTTATTACCATACGTCCATACCTATGTAATTGGAAGGATAAACCCCACATAAACTGTATTGGGTATAGAAATAATTATAATTTTTATAGAGTTTTTTTGGCATTTCTTTCTCTAGTAGAGACACCTTGATCATTATTTGAATTAAATTAACCATACTTTTTTTTAGAAAAATCGTGAAAAATTAGATTAACTTTTCAAGGAGCTTCCTGTTTTTGGAAGAAAGTCGAGCTTAATTCAGGTGCGTTAATGGCATGATGCTTGGCCAATGGTGGCAGCTTGGGATTTGAAAGGTAGTAGCAAGATCAACTTGAATGTGATCTTGATTTAGTGATGTGGTGGCATCGTAAAGGTGACGTGGATGTTGGGTTTCTTGGCTGACAACTTTGGAGTTGATTGGGTGTGATTTCTTAATTGATTTTTATTTTTTTTAATAAACATGTGGATTCTTGATTGATGGTTGGGAGTTTCAACGTGATTGGCAAAAGTGAAGTGAGTAAAGGTGCCATATTTTGGGTTTATCTAAAGAATTTAGCTTGAGTCTAGTATTCCAATGCATTGAATCTTATACGATAAGAACAAATGATCAATTTTGAACGCTTGTCTCGTTTAGTGCACTCGACAAAAGTAAAAAGAGTTGGTTGGTTTTGGTCATTGTATATGATTTAACGGTTTGGAGTCATTCTTGACTAGGCATGAGTTTGATTTGGGCAATGAGCCTTGATTTGGTTTTGGGGTGTAGTTTTGGTTGGGGGTTCACTTTAGGCACACGAGTTTGACTAGGCAATTTGTAATATAAAACTATAAAAGGCTTTATTTAAGAATCGGTTTTTGTTATGAATTATTCTCCCTATGTTGGAATAATAATTTTATGTATGTGTTAATCTTTATGGTGTACAAATCCTGTAAAAATATGTATGTAATTATGAATGTATCCGATGTACACCGGTTTTGCTCGTGGTGGTTGAGTTGTTGTCACTATCTACTCATAGGGTGAATCTAAACAAAATTCTTTCCTACTTTGAAATTTTTAATTTTCCTTTTTTACATTTTAGTTACTTTCACAGAATATTACATTCTTACTTTCCCACCTGAAGATCCAATAGGCAATTTGATCTCATTTAGAAAATAAGTAGCGTTTAGCCAATTTTATTATATAAGTGAAAATCTAAATAAAACAGACAAAATATTGAACTAGAATTGTAGGGCTTTACCCCAAAGGGAGCCCTTCCAGAAATTCTCGAAGGCCTAGGCTGAACCTAGGCCCAAGAGGGGGTTTGGAAATAGTTTTCAACCAGCAATAGACGCGCCTCGGTTAGAACCTCACTAGCTGCGTCATTGCCCCAAGCGCAAAGATGAAGATCTCTTTCCGCCTCCCTCTCTTTTTATAGTCAAGTAGGCCTCGCGCTCTTCTCTCCGCTATCGATGTGGGAGTACCTTCTCGCATCACTATTACTTTTAGCCGCTTTCACATTCAGCCACGCGTTTTACTTTTTATGCATCAAAGCTGAGAATTTAGACAACCTACTCCCAGGCTCTTGTTTTCCAGGTGCTTCAGACTAAATCAAGATTTTAGCTTTAGCTTTCCTGGTTATTGAATTAACTCAGTTTAAGTATTCTTGTCTCTTCGTTTTTCCCCTTTGTTTCCAAGATTTTTTTTTGAATGAAATGGCCCTTAATGAATGTTTAGGAGAAGAAGGATCTAAATAAAAGGGCTTGGTCGCTGGTATTTTCAGCTGGAAATATAAGGAAGAGAATATTGTAACTAAGAAATCATTGTTAACATCAAAAGCATGAAGCATCATTTTTCTGCGTTTCTTCTATAGAACCTTATACCTCCCAGGCTCCCACACAGCTTTATAGAAGCTCTCTCCTTTTCAAATGTGGACTGCCTTGTCCTTCTCTCTCCGGTGTTGCTTCACTGTTTATCCTTCGGCTGTGTATTTCCTTTCTCTTCTCCACTATTTTGATAATTGCACTTGTTTCTTTGGGTGGATAAATTTTTCTTATTTTTATCCTCCAGTGGCAAACTAGCATGTCCTTTTACGTGACACAGAGAACTGGTTAGAGGGAAATTGAGGAAAATAGGCATTACAAAGAGCTAGCGGCCAATTGCCTTTCTACGCAATGGCACCTCCTACCCACACCCTCACCCGTGGTTCCTAGAAATTTGACCTAAAAAATACATGAATTACGAAGATAAATGTTTCGATATTGAATAGAGCAATCATCACACAGATTTTAAGAAAAAACTTATATAGTTTTGGAGTAGTGCTCCGAAACCATGTAAGATATATAGTTTTGAAGTAGTGCTTCGGAACCATGTAAGACTTGCCCCAAATTTTAAAAGGATAAAAAACTGTTCAACGACACAATACTAGAGTATTAAATTTTTAAAAAAATTATTATTATAGGTAAAGGGTATATCTAACTTTATTTTTAGAACTTGAGAAAGAGACCTAATCAGGAAGAGAAGAGATATTTATAGGCCCATCTCATTTATAATGAGTAGCCTAACTGGTAATATTGTAGGCCTAATAATTAATAAGTTTGGATACAATAACAAAAATCCCAACAGGATTGGGAACTAATGGAAGCCCAAACAGTAGGCTTGAAAGGAATAAGAAAATTTGGAGGTGAGGGTTGTTGGAGAGCCTCAATCACAGGTTTAGAATCACCTTCAAATAATACAAAAAGACAATTGATGATGAACTGCTAATTTGAGAGCCAAAAGTGCTGCATGAACTTCACCAATCTAGGAATCAGGGGAGGCAACAAGGATGATTAAGCGAAGACTGCGGCAGCTATGGAGAAACCAAGTCTAATAGCGATATCAAAGTTAATCTTCATCCAGCCAGGAGGAGGAGGGATCCAAGAGGAAGCCAGGGTACGAACTTCATTGCAAACCAAGCTGCGAGGTGTTCGTAGTAGGATTTATTGATTGCCTAAGGTTTATGTTTAGAGTTTGAAGAGGTACTTGGAAAAAAAAAAAAAAAAAATTGGTTTCGAACTCTCTAGATATTGTCCATAAGAATAGAGGCAGACAATGTGAAAATTTGTCTTTCCTTGTCTGGTATTTTCAAAGATCTAGATGGATATATCAAGCATTTCACAATATCATTTGTATTCATATATCCTAACTTTGAAAGGTTGATGGGCCAAGCTGTGAAATAACATGTGGCGAGAGTGTATGAGCAATGTAATAATGAGATGCTCTAGTGTGGTGATTGCAAAGTGCACAGCAAAGATCACCTTAAGGCCATCTCCTATTCAAGGCCTCCTTGGTGAGGGTAATGCAATTTTCCATAGAAGCATTTTAAATCTCTTATGGATTTTTTGGGGGTAGTGGTGTTTAAATATCGATATTCAAAATGATGTGAAAATTGTGGTTTTAAAAAGTATTGTAAAAACATGTGTTTAAGGTACTCATAATGAGAAATATGTATTTGGTATCAAGTTTTTAATAACATATTTTTGAAAGTGAAAAAGCATAATTGTATTTGGAATGTGTATATATGTGTCTTTTATTTTTTAAGTGATGACTCATTGAGTTGTACAGTAAAAGTATACTATTTTATTTTAGGAGAGAGAAAACTACTTCTACTTACCGTTGATTTCTCTTTAGTTTTTACAGACTCTCTTTTGTTCATTCATCTCTATTTTCTTCTCTTTGTTTCTCTCAACACTATTATAAAATAGTTAAATCTCAATGAACAAGTTGAAGAGAAAAACAACACATAGTAACTATAGTGTCCAACATGATTGAGGCTGAAGAAGATCTTGTATATGAAAGTTCCATATGTAATAGGCTATGGCTGAGGAATTATAAGGATTAATGAGGATTAGGCAAGCAGAGGGGAAGTTAGGGAAGATCTAAGGATTTATGTGATTTGAGAGAGAGCTGGGAGAATGTTTGAGAGAAAGCTGGTTCTTTGTGTTAAATGGATTTGAGAGAAGTAGTGATCAACTGAGGAGCATGAATGAATTTGAAGAATTTAAGAGGAGTTATGAGGTGGCATCCAAACATAAAAGAGAAGTTGAGAGAGAGAGAGAGAGAGAGAGAGAAAGGAGCGCAAGAGGAGTCTAAGGGGACTCTGTTGGTTGGGTTGGATTATTGGGTAGTAAGGGATTTGGAGATGGACAGTATTGCCATCAAAAGTCTGAAATAAAAGAGTACGCCCCAAGCTTGATCTATGTGCATTTTTAGAATTTAGATACCTAATTATTGTTCCTTGGAAATACAGCTAGCTTGATACTCCAAAACAATTATTGAAAATAAAACTAAAAACATAAAAATAGATCAAATAATAACTTCAACTTTTTTACATAACTTTTTTATTTTCATTTTGTTTTATTAAGTCATTTATTTTTATTCATATAAAACAACACATAGCCTTTTGAGTCCCCCCCCCCCCCCCCTTTTTTTTTTTGGTATTATGTAATTTAATTTTATGGGTAAATTACCACGTCAAGTTGTTCTCCAAGAATCCTTTATAATTATTTGATGAAATGGTACGATGAGCCAGCTGTGGTAAAACACATAGGGCAAATTAAGATAAGTACAACAAATTAACGAAATGTGACCACTAAACAACCAAAAATTGCAACGATGGCCATGGATAAAATGCATCTAATAAAAATAACAATGTATATAAACTCCTGCATTCTTAGGCTTCCAATCACAAAATCTTCAAGAAAAATTTCACTTAAGACTAAATATAGTTTGAAAAAAACAAGCCGTCCAAATAATCTTAAATAACAGCTCATTCTATACGACAAGCAACAAAACTCCCCATTGACAGGCAAAAGGGCAGCAGCAAGAAACTCGAGACGGCCATTCAATTGTCAGTTCTACAACAACAGCCACTCAAGACGAAGCACCACTACGTAAAGCATGAGACTTCTTTGATTTGCTAGTTGTCAACTGGGACTCGGGCTGCAAAACAAACCAAAGGTAAATAAGCAGTACGACTAGTAACGAACTCAATAATTCCAAAACTACGACAGCACATTATTACTTTTTTGACATTAAACTTGATACAGCAAGGATGAAATGATGAATTACCTCTTTCTTCACAGGTTCTTCCTTCTCGGACAAAACCAGCTCAATGTGGCAAGGAGACGACATGTAGGCTGCCAAAGAAAAAAGATCCTAACTCAATTATCAAGATAGAAGTAGATAAGCCAGAAAACAAAGTTGAATGCATTTATAACATACGGTTGATTCTTCCATGAGCACGGTAGGTACGACGCCGTTGCTTCTGTGCTTGGTTCACCTGGATGTGAGAGATGTAGAGTGAATCGACATCCAAACCCTTCACCTAGAAGATTTAAAAACAAAACCATTAAATAACAGTAAGGATTACCAGGACAATACAAGCAAATAACCAGAAGAAACTTACTTCAGCATTACTCTCTGCATTCTTGAGCAAATCTAGGATGAATTTAGCAGACTTAACAGGCCAGCGTCCTTGTCCATTAGAGTGCCTGTTCTTTGCCTGAGCAGTACGTCCAACACCACGACAGAAGCGTCTAAAGGGGATGGCCTGTTTGTGGGCCAGAACATCCTCCAAATACCTCTTGGCCTTGACCAATGGCAACTTCCTGATGGCAAATGCTGTCTCTCTAGTGTTCTACAAGGACATTAAATAGACAAACTCTTTTAAGATAAGCACCATAATAAATGAGCAGATACATGAGAAAGATAAAAATAATATATTCAATTAAGCTTAAAAAAAGGACCAAACATCATTGCAACATTAACTGTACACAGCAGAGCTAATAGCATATTTTCAAAATATATGTAGCATCATTTACTGAACCATCAGCAACCAAAAACTACATAGGTTCACCCAATAACAATGCAACTAATTTTCCTGAAATTTACGAGAACCCTCTTCACAAAAGGCAAAAGGGCACTGCTTTTTTAATCAGGTTCCAGAAAGAACAAAGGAATTATCAATATACACTTCATCAAATACGTTCAAAAAGAAGCAAAATCAGAGCAATGCAGAGACACAAGGCATAAAGCCCAGAACCTTCAAATCCTCACCACCTTGATTTCATTCTTCAAAAATAGGGAAAAAAATGTGCCAAAGAGAACCCTTAAGTACCAAAACTAAGCGCTAAACTTACTAGTTAACCAGTTTTTTTTAATGAATAATTGCCTCAGTAACTCCAATTAATAATTCATAAAGAGGGACAAATCCAAATTATTCCTTAACAAGCAATTTCATAGCAAGACAAGTATCCCTCAACTCTCCAGAACAAGCTCACCACAGAAATCAATACAAACCCAACCAGATCCTTCAGACGTTGCATCAATTACTGAAACTTTAGTCACAGGTGGAAACCGAGGCTCACTTGAGGAAAGTGCAACTGATTTCCCAGACAATCACTTTAAACTAATTGATAGGATTAAAGACTTATAAAACTAATGTAATATAATAAGTGTTTCATCATTTACTGAACCTTCGGTCACAAAAAACAAACAGAGGTTCACCCAATAACAATGAAACTTGATATCCCTGACATTTACGAGAGGCCCATTCACACAGGCAACAGGTCCCTGCTTTTTTAATCAGGTGTAGCAACCAAAGACACTCATTGGAGACAGTTGCATAGGC
Organism: Quercus tomentella; assembly: GCA_028535165.1. Taxonomy (NCBI): domain Eukaryota; kingdom Viridiplantae; phylum Streptophyta; class Magnoliopsida; order Fagales; family Fagaceae; genus Quercus; species Quercus tomentella. The sequence continues at coordinate 47,136,651 of JAPQVY010000089.1, read as the reverse complement.
AACAGATCTTCACTCAATATTCTCATACAGTTCAAAAATCAAATCTAAAAATGACACCTAGTATACAAATTCAAGCTCAAAATCTTAAAATAGCTTCAAGAACCAAATATAGTAAATATTCCATCATTTACTGAACCTTCAATCACAAACAACAAACAGAGGTTCACCCAATAACAATGAAGCTTGATTTCCCTGACATTTACAAGAGCCCCGTTCACACAGGCAACAGATCCCTGCTTTTTTAGTCAGGAATAGCAACCAAAGACACTCACTGGGGATAATTTGGATAGGCAACAAATTTTCACTCAATATTCTTGTCTAGCAGCCTAGCATACGCATCAAACTTAAAATCCTAAAATAGCCTCAAGAACCAAATATAGTAAATGTTACATCATTTACTGAACCTTCAGTCACAAACAACAAACAGAGGTTCACCCAATAACAATGAAACTTAATTTCCCTGACATTTACAAGAGGCCTATTCACATAGGCAACAGGTCCCTGCTTTTTTAATCAGGTATAGCAATCAAAGACACAAACCAGCGATAAGTCACATCATGAACAGATTTTCACTCAATATTCAATATTCTCATCAAGTTCTAAAATCAAATTTAAAAATGAAACCTAGCATATGCATTCAAGCTCAAAATCCTAAAATAGGTTCAAGAGCCAAATATAGAAAATGTTCCATCATTTACTGAACCTTCAGCCACAAACAACAAACGGAGGTTCACCCAATAACGATGAAACTTGATTTCCCTGACATTTACGAGAGGCCTGTTCACATAGGCAACAGACCCCTGCTTTTTTAATCAGGTTACCCGACAACCAAACAAAATGTACAAGACATCAAACAAAAAAGCAATTTCAACAATGTTTAGCATACTCTAAAACAACCTTACATCAAACTCAATAAAGCCACTACTCTCACTAAGATCATGATTTGTAATTCAATACACAAATTAATTGGTTCATTTACGTTAGCTATTAGCTGGTTATTATCAACAATTTACACGATTGACGATGATATTCTGAGCATTTAGACATTACTTCCCAATACATTTTCTTTCAAATTCATTGAAATTTCATATACTGATTGTTGAATACCTACTATGTTATAACATTCATGTGGTATTTTCTCAGATTATATGCATGTGAAACATGTTCCTTCTATCTCTCCAAGCAAACCAAACACCATAAAACAACATAGATTTATGTTTCCCTCATAAATAAACACTTAATATTAATACTAACGAACCAAAAATTGAAGATGAGGCAGTAGCAGATTATAGTACCTTGAAATGAACCCTAAGGTCTGAACCCCTGGCCTTGCAGGCTGCAATAAAATAAAACATAAATCAAACAATCAGATCCAAACAACAAGCTGTGAAACAAAAATCAAAATGGTTTTGTCAATAAATAGAAAAACAGGAAATGAAAAAGCTTAAGAAACTGAGAAGTGTAAAATGAAAATGTCGAACTTACATTTGGTGGGATTGTCTGGTTCTCTGGAGTACTTCACCTGAACAAAACCAAAAAAACAATGAGATTTTTGTCAAGATTAGAAGAGATTGAAAGGACGAGATAAATTTGTAGCATTTGAGGAAAAGAGATTTGAGAAAAGTAAAAACGCATTGGATACCATGGCGGCTGATTTGTGCGCCTCTGAGTGAAGCTCTTGGAATTGTTTAGATGGGTTAGCTCTTGCAGAAGAAGAGAAAGAAAGAGGAGGCGTTAAGAGTCTTATTATAGAGGGTGAAATATGAAACCCTAGTCCTCTTCCTAAAACCTAATGCCGTGGTGGCCTTTATTTGGGCCTTTATTTGGGCCCAGATGTGACTAACTTCCTGGGCCTAAAGTGTTCGCACCTACCAAATATTGTTTCGGACCAAAAAGCTCACTTAATTGATCTTAACCGTGCTTTTTCTTTCAATTAGGAACCTTTCTTTATTCATAAACTTCCACTTCGACTTCTATAAAGTTTCTCTCTTCTTCTTTGCTACAGCTGATAAAAATCATTGTTTTGAACGAAACCTATGATACGTGGAAAGCCTATTTTCGAGAAATTTATTGGCGTATTTGCTTCTTTTTTTTTAGAGTGGAGATAGTTGCATGTAATGATAAATCACAGCCATATTATAAAAACAAACTTATTAAGAGCGCTAGTATTGGGGGTGCAAACCCCAATTGCTATTTTACCACTTAGACCCTTAAAATCATGCAACATTTGGGTATGTAAACCCAATTTTTTTTTTTTTCATCCTTAGAGCACTAGCATCCAGAGATGCAAAAATAAAAAATAAAAAAAAACAAAAAAAAAACTACTATTTTACATTATCAAACATCACTTTATCTATTTTACCTTGGGGTGTCCAGACTCGATTGCGATCGCGACCCGCCGGACCGACCAACCCGCCCAATCTCCACCCGAGTTCAGCTCGAATCGACGCTCTTATCAGTCGGTTTCGGGTTTCCGCGCCCAAGGCCTGACTCCGACGAGTCGAGTGGTGGCACCCGACCTGACGGAGGTGATATACAAATCCGGCGAAACCAAGCTCAAATCCAAGGAGATCCAGCAAGTTCTCAACCATATTTGGTGAGATTTAGCCAGATTCGGCCATTCCCAAAAGATTTCAACGATTTTGGTGCAGATTTCGACGATTTTGATGCAGATTTGGTGAGTTTTTACATTTTTCGACGATATTTTGCAGATTCCAATGATAATTTTGCAAATTTTGACGATGATTTTGCAGCTCCTGCAATGACCTAAAACTGACCAAACAAACCTAATCTCCACCCGTACCCAAAACCGACTCGACCGACTAATGCCGGTGGTCGGTTTCGGGTCACTCTTCTTTCCACCCGACTCTGGCGGGTTGGGTTTTGGCTAGGTCGAAAACCGACCTGGCCCGACCCATGGACACCCCTAATTTTACCAACTCATTTTACAATACACCAAACATCTCAATGCTTATTTTTATATACAACTCAATAAAATAATATAAACTACTAAATAAAATAATATAAACACTACTTTATCTCTCCTCTCTCTTCCTCTCTATCTCTCGTTTTCTCATCCACTCCCATCACCCAAACCCAAACCCAGTTCCTCCACCACCCACTAGCCAAACCCAAATCAATCCAACCACTGAAACTATCAACAACAACCACACCACTACCACTCCATAATCATCAAACACCACTGGAATTTGCCACAAACCCATCGAAACAAATCATAACAATCACATCACCACACCCAAATCGAAACAAATCGGAACAACCACATACCCACACCCAAATTGGAACAAATCAAAACAACTATATACCCATACCCATGAACTGTATGTAGAAGTTAGGGAGAAAGCAATGAGAGCAAGAGAGAATGAGAGATTGTGCAAGCTTGCACTAGTGGTGTTATGGGGATTTTTTGTGTTTGTAATGTTGGTTTTGTGTTTTGCCTTAATCAATAGAGAGTTAAGAGATTGAGTCTAGCATGATGGTTGTGTGTTTGTAATATTGTTTGTTTTGTTGAGGTTGGTTGGACCATTGAGCTTAATTTAGTGAGCAATTATTCACTATTTTGTAAGTTGAATGCTCAGATGGTCATTTTGTAAGTTGTTTTGTAATATAACAACTTTGTTAATAGAACCACCTGATTTGGTTGTTGGTAATATATTGTTGGTATTTGTAAATTGATGACACTCAACTAACATAACTACACAAGGTAAATTTTGTTAGAAAAATATTATGGAGTGAATAAGAAATTGACTTTTAATGTGTTAACTTGAATATGATATTGAAGTGGTGAGAATCCTTGAGTCCTAAATAGGAAGTGATAAAGAATATGAGTTTATATGCTCATGGGTTGGACATTGGGTTGAGCTTTAGGCATGTGTGGACTAGGCCCTCTTGTCCAAATAATAATAATATTTTATTATTTTATTTTTTGAGTCAGTAAATCTGTATACAAAAATTATTTCTGAAACAGTGTGTTTGTTCAGTAACGTATATATTTATAGTCTCTCATTCATGAAAAATAAATTTTGAGAAACTTTCCCAGAGAGAAAATATTTTGTGCATTAGCATTTGAGTCAAAGAGAGAGAAAGAGATATAGATTAGTTCGTAGAGCATTGACCTTGTGTGCTTTTTCCTCTGTGCTATAGATCATTTTATCCTAGGAGGCAAATGTTCGTGAGTCTCAAAGAATCATAGATTGTGTGACAGGCAAAATCTGCTTTAAGGAGATTATGTCAAACACAAGACTTGATATGTATCATTCATCTTTCATACATTTGGTCTGTGAGTTTTTAATTATTTTGTAGATTTCTACTTATATATGCAATATCTATTTATTGTTTTTGCCTATCATATCTATATGTGTTATTGCTTATAATTAGGTCTGTATGTTGTTCATTTTTGCTCAATCACAAAAGCAAATTGTTAAAATATATCCAAAAATCTTAAAGCAAATTTTATGATTTCATAATTTATTTTTGTGATAGAGTTTGAACTTTTGTTTGGCTAGACTCTTGGATGTGTTGTTATTTTATAACCATCGTTGTAGAACTTTTTCAAAACTTATCCGTTTGGCTCTAGATTCAAAAGCAATTTTGATTGAGTTCAATAATATAGTTTCGTTGCCTATATTGCATATATTTCTCTAGTGCCTTTTTATATATAAAAGGTTGTTTGCAAAAAGTTGTTTGTACCACTTATAGGGTTTGAAAATCTTAAAGGGTTTTGTTTATACTATTCCTTTTGATTCGTTGATTTAAAATTTTTAATAGCATAATATTTTATTATATTATTGGCTATTGATATATAAATAACAACTTTGAATCTTTGTGATTGTAGTACTTGAATGTATCAGCATGAATCTTTGATATATTGTGCTAATTTTATTTTTATTCAATCTTTTAGATATTGTTTCGTTGGTATTGTGTGGTATGCATATATTGTAAACTACCAATTTATGTCTTATGATATTTTATAGTAACGTTGTTTGAAAGTTAATATTTATATATCTTTCTTGAACTTGGCTAGTTTTGAGGATTCAATTTGATTTTGTTTAACACAGATGTCAAACAAAATTGTTGTGAATCTTGTTGTGGCTTAAACCAACATGAATCTTTCTGCAGTGGTTTTTGAAGTGAACTTGGTAAGAGGAAATACTAATGAATGGTGGGTGAACATTAGGGCTACTTGCCATGTATGCTCAGAAAAAGAAAATGTTTTCTACATATAATCTTGTGGGTGATGGAGAAAAAAATTTCATGGGTAATTCCTCAACCTCTAAGGTTGAAGGAAATGGAAAGGTTGTGCTAAAGTTGACTATGGGCAAGTATCTTACTTTGAAGGATGTACTGCATGTGCCAGACAATCAAAAAAACCCTGTATCTGGCTTATTATTAAGCAGGAATGGTTTTAAGTTGGTTTTTGAGTCTGATAAATTTTCACTCTTTAAGAGTGGAATGTATGTGGGCGAAGGATATTTGAGCAATGACTTGTTTAAGATGAATGTAATGATTGTATTTCCTATTATTGATAATAATAAGAGTACATCTTCTGTTTACATGCTTGAGTCATCTAATGTTTGGCATGGTAGATTGGGTCATGTTATAGATTGATCAATTTAAAATTACTGCCTAAATTTGAAATTGATTTTGATTATAAGTGTAAAACTTGTGTGGAAGCTAAGATGACCAAAGCATCTTTTGCATCAGTTGAAAGAAGAACTGAACCTCTAGATTTAATACATAGTAATGTATGTGACTTGAAATCTATACAAACTAGAGGTGGTAAGAAATATTTCATCTCTTTCATAGATGATTCCACTAGATACTGATATGTGTATTTGTTAAGGAGTAGAGATGAAGCAATTGAGGCATTCATTCAATATAAGAATGAGATTGAGAATCAATTCAACAAAAAGATTAAGGTTCTAAGGAGCGATAGAAGTGGGGAATATGAATCACCTTTTGGTGAGTTCTGTTTCAGCATGGTATTGTTTATCAAACCATTGCACCTTATTCATCTCAGCAAAATGGAGTTGCTGAAAGGAAAAATAGAACCTTGAAGGATATGATGAATGCGATGTTAATAAGTTCTAGTTTGCAGTAGAACTTGTGGGGGGGAGGGGGGGGAGCTATTCTTTCCAACAATTATATTCTTAGTAAATTGCCTAGAAAGAAAACCAAAAAGACACCATATGAATTATGGAAAGGTAAAATGCATTCCTATCAATTCTTAAAGGTGTGGGGGTGTTTAGTAAAGGTGGTTATCCCTATTCCTAAAAGGATAAAGATAGGGTCAAATCAGTGGATTGTGTTTTCACTGGTTATGCTCATAATAGCAATGCATATCGGTTTCTAATTCATAAATCTGACATTTTTGACATGAATGTGAATACCATTATTAAATCAAGGAAAGTTGTATTTTTTGAAGATTCCTTACAAATCCACACAAGAATCAAGTTCTCTTAAGAGAAACTTTGAGTCTACGTATAGTACCTCTCATGATCAAGAGTTAAGAGAAGAGAGGAATGAGGTTAAGCCTAAATGTAGTAAAAGGGTTAAAATGTCAAAACCGTTTGGTCCGAATTTTCTAACTTATATGTTAGAAGATGAACCTTAAAGTTTTAAGGAAGCTATCTCTAAACCTAAGGCACATTTCTTGAAAGAAGCTATCAATAGTGAGATTGAATCTATCTTACAAAATCATACATGGGAACTAGTGGATCTTTCACCAAGTTGTAAACCTCTATGTTATAAATGGATATTTAAAAGGAAATTGAAAGTTGATGGGTCTATTGACAAGTACAAGGCAAGACTTGTTGTAAAGGGTTACAGACAAAAGAAAGGTGTGGTTTATTTTGACACATATTCACCAAGTTGTAAACCGCTATTGCAGCGTTGCATAACCTAAAGATACATCAAATGGATGTAAAGATTGCATTCTTAAATGGTGAATTAAATGAGGAGATTTATATGGAACAACCTGAGGGGTTCATTGTTTCTAGTCAAAAAAAGAAAGTGCGTTGGCTTGTTGAATCTCTTTATGAATTATATAACAAGCTCCAAAGCAATGACATGAGAAATTTGGCAATGCAATGATGTCAAATGGGTTTAGAATCAATGAGTGTGACAAAAGTGTGTATATTAAAGATACCGCAAGTGGTTATGTCATTGTGTGTCTCTATGTTGATGGTATGCTTATTATAGATAGCAATAATGATATCATTAAAGCTACAAAGAGAATGTTGACTAGTGAGTTCGACATGAAAGATTTAGGTGTTGCAGATATGATACTAGGAATGAAAACTTTTAGAAAATTTGATGGACTTGTCTTATCTCAATCACATTTGTTAAGAAAGTTCTTGAAAAATTCAGGAAATATGATGACAGTCCAGTGAGAACCCTATAGATGTAAATTTACATCTAACTAAAAATAAAGGCAAGGAATATCTCAATTAGAGTATTCGAGAATAACAGGTAGTCTTTTGTATATAGTGAACTGCACAAGACCGAACATAGCATATTCGATTAACAAAATGAGTAGATACAATAGTAATCTAGGGGAAGACCACTGGAAGGCATTAGTTAGGGTTTTGAGGCATTTGAAATACACCCTAAACTATGGATTGCACTACACTCGGTATCCAGCTGTACTAAAAGGGTATAGTGATACTAATTGGATATCCGACACAAAAGACACAAAATCCACGAGTGGATATGTCTTTACCCTTGGTGGTGTAGCTCTATCTTGAAAGTCTTCTAAACAAACATGCATTGCTAGGTCTGTAATGGAATCAGAATTTATCGCATTGGACAAAGTAGGAGAAGAAGTAGAGTGGCTTCGTCATTTCTTGGAGGATATGCCAATGTGGATGAAACTTGTGCCTTCTATTTGTATACATTGTGATAGCAAATCAGCTATTGATAGGGCACAAAATCATATGTACAATGGTAAGTCTTGACATAAATGATGTAAACATAATACTGTGAGACAATTGCTCTCTAATGGAATTATTTCCATTGAATTCATAAAGTCGAAAGAGAATATAGTAGATCCGTTAACCAAAGGCTTGAGTAGAGAGCAAGTAAACTGCTCATCGAGGGGAATGAGGTTAAAGCCTATGACCTAAAAGTCTCTGGGATGGCAACCCAACCTAGCAGACAGGAGATCCCAAGATCTAGGTTCAAAGGGACAACTGAATCATGGAGACTAGTTTTATTACTACGGAGATAACACCTTTTACCCATTCCTATGATGAAATAGTGATGCTTGTAAGTGATGTTCAGGGTAAGCTTTGCTTTTAATGATTCTTAAATCTTGGAAATCCAAGTGGGGCATATCAGGATATTCTTAATAAGAGTCACTTATATAAGTGTAAAGTGGACCGCTTCCATGAGAGTTTTAAGGCTGAATTCTCTAGAGTACTTCATGAATATACCATGATATGTTTAGGGCCGAAATGAACAAAACTATAAGAATGAACTGTGTTTGAAAAGGAGGTGTGTGAATTCTATTGTCTTGGTATACACAAACGGCTGAACAGTTCAAGACATCATGTTCACTGAATAGCTAGTATATCAAATAGTCTTTCACAAAGGAAAGTTCAATGCCAAAAACTACTTCTCCTAATACAATAACTTTTCTTTTACTTTCTTTGTGTCTGCATTATTATTTGCATTGTGCTTTATCAACTTCCATTCATGTGGGGGATTGTTAAAAAAATATTATAGAGTGAATAAGAAATTGACTTCTAATGTGTCAACTTGAACATGATATTGAAGTGGTGAGAATTCTTGAGTCCCATATAGGAAATGATAGAGAATATGAGTTTATATGCTCATGGGTTGGACATTGGGTTGAGCTTTAGGCATGTGTGGGCTAGGCCTTCTTGTTCATATAATAATAATAATAATAATTTATTATTTTATTTTTTGAGTCAGTAAATCTGTATACAACAGTTATTTCTAAAACAGTATGTCTGTTCAGTAACATATATATTCATAGTCCCTCGTTAATGAAAAATAACTTTTGAGAAGCTCTCCTAGAGAGAATATTTTGTGCATTAACATTTGAGTCAAAGAGAGAGAAAGAGACATAGATTAGTTCGCGGAGCATAGACCTTGTGTGCTTCTTCTTTATGCTGTAGATTATTTTATCTTGGGAGGCAAACATCCGTGAAACTCAAAGCATCACAGATTGTGTGAGGGGCGAAATCTGCTTTAAGGAGATTATGTCAAACACAAGACTTAATCTATATTATTCATCTTTCACGCATTTGGTTTGTGAGTTTTTAATTATTTTGCAGATTTCTTCTTATATATGCAGTATCTATTTATTGTTTTTACCTATCATATCTATTTGTGTTATTACTTATAATTAGATTTGTATGTTGTTCATTTTTGCTCAATCACAAAAGTAAATTGTTGGAATATATCCAACAAATTTTGTCAGAGTACAATACATAATAAGATAGTAACAATCTTAAGACTGCAAAAATGTCAATAAGAATCAAGACAACACAATAATTCTGTCATAAATGGCACGTGCCAAAACCTGTCACAACAATTCACAACCAAAATATTACAACCTTTCTACCAGGCATTCATTGTTTTTTGTATGCCACCTTGATAACAGGCTTACAACCAATATATAAACATTGTTTAACAAAAGACAGACATGCATATCTTCCAACCAAAGCATAAAATATTGTTTTTGGTACTTGATCATTTTAACCACTAATTATACTAGGTTTGTGGACCAAAACAAAAACAAAACATCTGGTCTAGTTTCCTTCTATTTTGCTAGTCTTGATATACTGTCATTCCTACCTATTAGTTGAAACTTGGCTAGTTTTGATGTATTACCCTTTTTGCCTATTGGCTGAAATTTTGCTTCTCTTGATATATTGTCCTTTCCTCTAGTATCCACAACAGAACCTTCACCATTTCTTTGACTAGCTACACCAGTAACAGTAGCTACACCAGCCACACCACTACACAACTTGTAGGCTACAAAATGAAGACCACAGTCAAGCCAGTGCATGGTATAGCAAAACCAAAAATTATATAAATACAAGCTGCAATACCTTGGATGATGATGGTCTAGAATCCTATGTCTCTCTAGGAAAACAAAAGTTTAATTGGGTAGATGAAGAGTACCAATGGGCCCTAGTTGTAGCTTATGGAGTTGAAGCTCTATTAGCTGGTTGTGAAGACGAAGGCTAAGATCTAGAGGTTTCAGTAAAAGGTTGATATGCAATTTGGGATGCAAGTTGAGTTATAGGCTGAAGCCTTGCTTTAGGAGCAATTTTCTTGGTCCTACTTGCAGAATTACCTCCTTGTGCTGATACGATAGCAGCACAAGTTACAAAAATATTGATGCATATGTGAAGCAAGATGCCAAGTGACTAGGGTTGAAGTCTAAAAATACTTATAGCTTTATCCTTTTGAAGCGTTTATCTCCTTTGCCATGCAGTCTCACCAGTAATGACAGCTTTGCAATCTCTTGAATTGTGCCATTATTTATGACACTTCCCACATTTGATAGTTTTGTTCATTCGAGAAATTCTATATGGGTTCCTTGGTTCATCAGGGGCTTTTTTCCTTAGCCCAGGAGCTCTACCAAGTGGCTTGTAAACATAAGGGGCAACAAGAGCAAGTTGTCCAGTCTGAACCCATTTTGATTGGCTGGACATTGGTTGCATAATCTCCTAGTAAGTTTGAAGATATGTTTCCCTTAGGTAGCAAGAATGTACATAGTCCTCCACTTTCTCTAGGTTCTTAAAAATAGCAGTAATGCCATGTTTGCAAGGGATTCCTGTTAAATACCATATCCTACAACTGCATGTCCTATTTTTCAAATCAACCACATACATTTCACGGTCATTATCAACTTCATACATGAACCTACCAAATGGAGTAGCACAAAAAGGAACACACTCTTGTTTTAACTTCTCTAAGCTGTCATGAATATTTGGACACACTTTCCCAGCATACTTCTCTATACCTTTCCTCTTTGGATAGAGTTTGATCATTAACCTAATTCTAATCCACTCTAACATTGTTAAGATGGACTTGTCCCTAGTAGGAAAAATCATGGAATTGAAGGATTCACTCAAATTATTAGCTAAACAGTCAGTTAAAGCCCTATTGGTAAAATGAGACTTAGACCATTGTGCAGGTTTAATATCAGCAAGATACTCCTAAGCCTTGGTTCTAGATCCTTCAATTGTTGCATTTTCCTCTAAAACTCTCTAATAGTTGTGGCTCCAGCACATCTCTATAATGCATCCTTCAACTCCAACCCCTTGTGGTTAACTTTGAAGTTATTGTAAATATGCTCCACAGTTGGGAACAACATCTCAATTGCAGGAATAAATCCCTATTTCACATAGAATTCAATAGAAAACAATATTAGTAATATGAATAATCAAAACACATGTAGGTTTAAGCTAAACACATGCATGTATTAGTAATATGAACATAACGAAGTTTATACCTTTTGCTTATCACTGATAAAGACTAGATTTAGTTGCTTTGGAATCCCAATGTCATCTAAAAACTGTTGAAGGAACCAAACTCAGGAGTCCTTGTTCTCTTGTTCAACAACAACAAGTGCAACTGGAAAAATATTATAATTTCCATCCTTAGTTGTGGCAGATAAAATTTGCCCACCAAATCTTCCTTTTAGGTGGCACCAATCCAATCCTATGATTGGTCTACAACCTCCTAAGAATCCAATCTTCTATCCATTATACCTTATATACATCCTCCAAAATTTTAGTTGGGAATTTTCATCCTCCATTTCAGTTTGTAAAATAACCCTACTTCCCGCATCATTCAACCTTATCATCTCTGCATAGTCTCTCAGCTTCCCAAATTGTAGCTACTCATCCTTAGTAATCAAATCAATGGCTTTTCTCTTAGACCTATACACCTGACTCACACTTATGTCAACAGAAATGTTACCTCACATGATGTCGCACACCAGTTGTAGTCCAATTAGGGTTCTTGCTAAGTTTTTTCATGTACTTCTTGGTAACATAAGCTGATGTTACTTGGCCATGTTGGAAGGTTCTAGGGCAGGTGCACTTAGGATGAATTGTCTTTATCTGGAAGGTCTACTCCCCACTAACTGTAGATGCATAACTCCTCCATCCAAACTCATTCTTGCAATAGACAAATATCTTGTTCCTCTTATTCAATTTGAACCAGATATCCACAAGTTTCTTTATAACATATTCTCTTAAATCCTCCCTAAAACCCTAGCTTTCGTTTGGGAGGAAAGAATGGAATGGAATGAAAATAATATTTTAAGAATATTTTTCCCTCCCCTTGTTTGGGAGTTTTAACGGAGAGAATGGAAAGTCCATTCCCTTATTTGAGAGTAATCATTCCATTCCCTTATGAACTCCCAAACGAAGCCTAAGTGGGAGGGAATGGAATGATTAGAAGGGAATATTCATTCCTCCCTTTTCTCTCAAAACCTCAAATTTTTGTTCCTCCCAAAATTAGGAAGAATGGGAGGGAATGAATTTAGGTTTAATGAAAATTTTGTTAAAAATCCTAAAATACCCCTTTAATCTCAGTCCTTTTTACACATCACGACAACTTTTTTTCTCAACTAGTTGTAAGAAAAAACATAGCTATCATTCTTGCACTCTGCTGCTCACGTTGCTACTGTCATTCTCTTCACAGCTGCTGCTATTCTCGTTGATTCATCAAATATTCTGTGAGTTTTTATATTGACCACAAGTCTTTCTTTGTCTGCTAGTCTTTCAAGTTTTTATTTGTCTGCTAGTATTTCTTTTGTTTGCTAGTCTTTCAATTCCAAGCTACGCAAATATGTCCTATTGACATTGATGTCTAGGCCTAAAAATTAAGAAGTGTGGGATTTCTAGGCCGAATTTAGATTTGCTTTATTTTGTTATTTTGTTTTGTTTTGACAAGACTCATTACAGGAGTTTTTTTAAAAGATATTTGTTTGCATTTTTAGATAATGATTATTTTGTTGACAATAAATATGTGACGCGTGAATTGCTTTACAACATAAAAATATACATAACTTGATTTTTAGCTACAATTTTTTTTTTTCTCCAAACTAGAATAATTTTTTATGTTCTTTAAAATGAAGGATATAATAGTAATGTTATTATAAAATAATTCCATTCCATTCCTTCCAATGTCACTTCCAAACAATATTACTTACATTCCATTCATTTCCATTCTTTTATTTTGAAACATCCAAACAAGATTTTTTTAATTCCATTCCATTCCCTTATGAACTCCCAAACGAAGCCTTAGAGTTAAGCAACTTCATTCCCTTCCTCAGCTTTGGTTTTCTCATATCAGTCTGAATATTAAACACTGGCTTTGTTGAACCAGCAGCTACTGGCTCATCATCATTAAATCCTACCAAACTTCCCATGTCATCCTCAACAAGAGGTTCAAGCCAATCATTGACTTCCACACTAGTATTTTCCCTTGCATTATTCATCTATGGGGCATCATTACCTACTGCATTATTACTATGTCGGACATCAGTAGCTGCTGCATTACTCCTTTGTGGGGCTATAGTGTCCCTAAGTCCATTCCCCTTAGCTCCATTCTGTGTAGATGGCCTAGCATCCATATTCACAAATACATCATCATCAAAATCTAGCCCCTTAAACCCTTCCTCTAACCAATCAAATTCCGTACCTTCATTTTGCTTAGTTGCTAGCACTTTATCTCCTTCACCATCCACATGTACTTCTTCATCTACTTCACTCACATTAGCATCATCATCATAATCTAAATTATCACCTTCTACCACCCCTTTCTCAATACCTTTTACATTCTGTACAGGTATTTCAACAACAAGTGGCTTCTCACCACCTTCCACATATAATACTATCCTATCTATTAGCCATGCAACATGAATTTCACACCTATACAACACCTCATCATCTCCAGTTATTAGTCTCAAGCCTTGCTCCAAATTACTTCCAGGAATTAGATAATGATATGTACTCGTACTAGGTGCCCCAAACTTCTCACACATATCTTGTATTTCACTAAAACTTAGCCTATTAAGGTCAACATCTTCAATTGTAGCTACATTGCCACCTACATATTCTAGGTTTTGGTTCCACACAAAGGTGCCACCATAATTAATCTCAACAAGGAAATTCAAATTAGCCATCTGCATATAAATAATTGCTTAAATTTCAAAAGTGTTAATAGACAAAAGTGTTTGTTTTGCTTTTGGGAGACAACCACATGGAAATGGACCACATAGCCCACGTGTACACATGTTTTTCTTAGACCAAAAAGATTTTTAGGGTCCACACAGAACACAACACTGAAAAAGACCAAACAATGAGCAACTTTTAGCTCATTAACCAATATATAAATTTATAAGCTACTGCTGAATATTTCTAACATTTCCTACCAGAATATGCACATACATTAACAAACGTACAAAAGTAACACATTAACGTCATCTAATTTCAAAAATAAAATAAAAAACCTTAGGTTAAAGAATGTACCTAGAATTAACTCTAGAGGGAATTCCTCAAAATCTATCAAGAAATTCTAGTAAATGATCTTGATGGAGTGGCTCAATTGAAGAGAGAGTGAAAGAGTGGCCTCTCATGTTTGTTTTGAATAGGTTCTAGTGTTTGATTTAGTTTGTATTATGTTTTTCATTTAATAGGTGTTAAGAGTAACGTCAAGTGGATAGGTAGGCTACAGACCCCTAACAGACGAAACCACTGATGTGTTAAGTGCCAATTTTTAAACCTCAAGCAGGCAAAGTGTTTTTTGGGCAAAATCACAGATGTGCAAAGTGTAATTTGCCCTTAGTTAAAAGTGGGGACCTTGGGCCATTGCCTTGCTTGTATGCTTGAACTGGCCTTGGTGTTGTGGGACTGGATATGCATCAACTTAAAGGACCAGATCATGAGATCAAGTTTTAAGTGGTCTAAGAGAGTTTTGGCGTCAAAGAGAGAGACGATAGTGAAAATAATTAGAAATCAAAAATTTGAGCTACAATATTTCATCTTATATTTTTTGAGAAACGCTATGTTCACAACATTTTCACAACACTTTCACAACAAATCCTAAGTAGTAGGTTGTTATGCATGGGCAAAAAAGTAATTAAGATGCGGATTCAAACTAAAATAATAATAACTTACTTATAATTTGTTATGAAAGTATTGTAAAAATATTGTTGACATAATTCTTCTCTTACGTTTTTGTTAAAATTTGGATGAAGTATTATTGTATGCAGAAGTTAGATTTAGAAAAAGTTAGATTTAAAAACTGTATATAAACAAATAACCCAAAAAAATAAACAAATAAACCAAAAAACTAATCAAGGCATCAACTTAAATGGTGCGCGCTGAATGGCGTATTGAAATAGTATCCTCTAGAATCTTATGTCAATAAATATTAGTGGTATTTTCCCGCAATTTACAAATACCAGTGACTTTTACCCCCGAGAAGAGGGGAAAAGAAAAAAAAATAAAATGACATCAATGTAAATTTTTCTTTTCATTTTTCTTTCAAATTTTCCTGAATCAAAACAAATTTCACTATGGAATCTGCTACATCAATCATTTGTTGCAATTTCTTGGCAATGCTGCCGTCATGAGTATACAAGACCTTCTGACATTATTATTTGTCCCTTCAGTATAGTTCCATCTTCTCATAAAACTAGTCACAATACTGTGACAAAAAAAAATACATCCGTGGGAGCTGGTGAGGGTTTACGGCATTGGTCTTGGTCCTACTATTGGCATGATGGAGAAGAATGAAGTGTTCAGCCAAACAAAAAAAAAAAAAAAAATCAGATGAATTTTAAAACCTATTGATTTTTAATTAAACCATCTCATACAGGATTTGATTTTCCAACCAATGCATTGGCAGGCTTGCGAAAAACCCTGCCATTGTGGAGCTAAAAGATATAATTGGAAATAAAGCTAGAATAAGCAGTAACATCCACCCAGTCAGGGAAAAGGCTTTTCAACTTCTTTACCGGACCAAATAAATTTTGGTCTAATACAGAAACTTGCACCCTTAATTTTTCAGAGCTGCTAGCCTGCAAAAATCACAAAGTTGAACATGGTTATTAATGGCTGCAAGAAAGATCGAGACGAAAAGAAACTGCTAACAGTGATCAAAATATACCTCTAACCAGAAGGTCCAATTCTCGTGGCTGGCTCCACTGAGTCTCAATATATATGAAGGTGGACCACCACGAATTATTTCAGGAGCTGTACCAGTTTCACAAGGGTAAAATTTCTACTACAATGAGAAATAATTTAAGCCAAAACCAAAGTGGAGTTGGAAAGAATTTTCATACCTGGAAGAATATTATCTGCAAATGACCAACCGGATAAGGGACCAGTAATATTAAGGACTGTAACCCAAACCTCCTCTAATGATCTGAAAGAAAGACAACACATAAGTTTAAACATTACAACTGAAAACATAATTTATAATGCATTGTCCACTAGTTTCATTTTATATGTTTCAACCGTGTAAATTTTTTTTTTTTTGATTGTATACACTTCGTCCTATGCTTCAATTCTTCCCATATTTTTGGGTGCATATAAATCACTCTTCGCGAAGTACCAACGCTTGGCGCTTCGTAATCAATATACAAAAGTGGACCATCACGTATGGGTGAACCATTTCTTCAAGGGTGAAATTGAGAGACAGGCCCCACGTGGGAGAAGGAAGGGGCATTCTTTCCAGCCTTATTCAAATAAGGGGGTGGGTTTGGTTTGAACATAGGCTCAAACATGATTTGAAGGTCCTAGCTACGCCATGCAGAGTTGACTTCTAAACCCATCAGAGATCACATCGTAAATTCTGGACTAACAAATATACAAATATGGGGTAGACAAGCATCTGTACATAGAACTATAAATTTATACATGAACGAAACAAGATTCCAGGGATACAAATGTCTGCCTAGTTATGCAAAATAAATAAGCAACGAATAGTCTTTTAGAAAACAAGCCCATCAGAATTGTAATAAACCATTTTGTTTAAAATAAGATCTATACTTTTTTTAATAAAAAGATCTAAGCTATTTTATTAAAAAAATTTGAAAATCATGAATATTTATGACTTTCAATAGTAAACTATGACAATGTTATGCATATAAATATAACTTAATGGATAACACATGCATTTCAATCCACTCACCCTAAGGAAAGTTCCAAGTATACTCTTCGAGATCCTTTGCTAAAAATTGTATGTGGCTTATATTCAGACAAATGTGGGAAATATCTATACTGCTTCAAAACATCATCGCTTCCTGTGGGGAACTTCAAGCTTCTTGAGAACAAAAAAGTAACTGGGTATGTTGCCTGCAAAAGAGAGAGATCGTCTGATAATTTTACATTGCATCCATTGACAACCATGATTTTAAATTAATATAGAATGATTAATTGAAAGTAATAATTGCTTCAACTTATGCAATGTATCCTTGGTTCATATAAATCATTTTTACAATTTAACAAAGAATGGCAAACCCCAGTATTTGTGCCGGTGTTTAGGTTTTATTTTATTATTGTGGCTGAGGTCAGGTGTTCAGAAGACCGGCTTAGGCATCAATGAGAAGTAAAAGAAGCTTTTGTCAATCCCATAACCATTTGTTGCAACAAAAAAGATCTGGTCAACAAACCTTAAAAAAATGGGTGGATGTGTGTGTGTGTGTGTGTGTGTGTATGAGTGAGAGAGAGAGAGGGAGAGGGAGAGAACTCTTTAGCAAGAAATTAGCATACCAATAAAAAATGACTATCATGGTTTACTCTACATCTCAAAAAAACAGAAGAATTTGACTTATTGTAGCCGGTATACAAGGCTTGTTGGCAGGGATGAGGGGACTGTCACTTGACAAATTAGTAATTAAGAGTTTGAAATGTAAAAGGTTCCTTTCCAAGGGATAGAAGACCATCTAAATCATACATACCATCCAACTCTCCCGGTGAGACGACATTGCAGTTTCAAAAGATAACTCTGAACCAATGTGCAATTCCTTTGCCACTTCAGGTACATATTTGAAAACGAAAAGTAAAGAATTGGAATCCACCACAGAAAAATCATACGTGGAGTCTACAACCCGATTTGCATCTGTCAATCCAGAAGTACAATTTTTTTAGATGACAGGACCAACAAAAGAGGAGAGGGGGGGGGGGGGGGGTGTTTAATTCCAAAATTCAATTAGGTACACTAACACTTAAATTTACAGGTTGAAAGTGTAATACTATCAAATGTAGTATTTAAATCATCAAATTTGAAAAGCTTTCAAAAAGTACAACTGTCATTCAATATATAAAATACTGGTGGCTGCAGTACCTGCAGTAATGAATGTATGCTGAAAAGCAACCCTCTTAGGTGCATCGTTGCTATATGGAAAGAATTGCGATGACAGAGCCAAGGCAAGCACAGTAAGATGCAGCAAAAATTGCAGAACTGATGACCTCGCTAACCAATTACCACATATAGGTATTAGGGGGCCCACACACAAACCAGTTACAACTCCAATTGTTGCTGCCACCATAATATCTGGAAGAAAATACCCTGAAACAAAAAATCTGATAGTAATTACTAACTACCATCACTATTTGTTGCCTCATGAACAAATGTCACATAATAAATTCTTTGGATTATTGGCTTTGAACTGCCTTATATTTTTTTGGATTATATAAGATAGCTTAGGTTGTAATTGGATTTGAGGATTCAAAATCAAGGGATTTGAAGAATATTGCTTGTATAAATTGTGTGATATGAATTTAACAACATGTGATAATCTGAGCTTTAAGAATTTTGCCCTAACCAATTGTAATTGGTGCTGAATTTTGGGCTGTTAAGAAGCAACATATTCATAAAACAAGTCTAGCTAAAATGAGAATGTTAAGATGAATAGGTGGAAATGCATAAAAAGATAGGATTTGAAATGACGAATCCACTTAAAGATAGGGGTAGCTCCTATTAATGAAAAGAAAAGGAAGAGTCACTTGAGATGGTTTGGTCAGGTTTTGAGGAGAGTGACTAATGCACCGGTAAGAAAGAGCGAGTTGATCCAAGAGAGGGAGTGTAAAATGTAGAGAAATAACCAAAATAACATTATTAGAAGTAATAAAAAAAGACTTATTGCTAAAAGCCTTGTAGCTCAATTGATTGACATCTCTTGATGTTTCCAATTGAGAAATCCATGGAATTGCAGCCTTAGGCCATAACCAAGTTTGTAGCCAAACTTTGTCCGTAACAGAGAATATGATTTTAGATAGAATAGAATGAAGGAAAAGAATACATGTGGCTAATCCTAACTAATCTATTGAGGATCCATGGCCAACCTCATAAATTTGGGTCATGGCTTGTCGTTACCATATATTCTTGTATCAACAAAGCTAAATCCATCCATAAATTTCATCAATAGAAAACAACTGGCTGTTTCATACTCTATTCATATCATTTAAACTAAAAAGTGAAACCCAAATCCTTCTCTTTAAATGCTTCCATCCAAGACCATAAAAGTGTCATTTTCTTCTTCTTCTTGACAATTAATAAAATTTGATTGAATGGGAAAAAAAAAAAAAAAAAGAACTATAAAGGAATCTTGAAATTTCTAACAGACAGACTTTCATAAGATTAGTATGAGTAAATCCACCGACCATAGCACAACAGAACAGAAGCAGTGGATAAGAGTCATAAACACATGAATTGACCAGTTCATACAGTTTCCCAATACAAAAGAAATTAACTGTAAGGTAAAGTTCATTTGTCAAACAAGTGATAACATCCATTTGATTAACTTCAAGTGCCACATCTATCCAAGTGCACACTGAGGGATGCAACTCATTATTAGTGCAGCAATAATTAAGTTCAAGAAGTGATAATATATCCTGAGCAGGATTGAGGGATGAAAACTCGTCTCTCAAAAGTAAAAAATATATAAAAACCTTATGCAAACAAAACTGCATTTTCAGTCTTCTATGATTTTAACAAAACAGTCTTGCTATGGTTCATGCCTCAAAGAGTAGCAAGATTTTTGGAAATTAAAGGTTAATATATCATTAGCTGAAAAAAAAAAAAAGAGATAAAAGTTTAGAAAATCTAACCGAAAGGGGGTGGAACAGCACCCACCATGCCCATCTTTTCAATCACAAATTGAACAAGAAACCCCCCGAAGTAAACACCATATGTAAGGCATGGAATTAGAGGTATTATGTAAATCACTGTTGACCTGAAAAAATAAAAATCTTAATCAGATCACAATGTTCAATATGCTACTACTTTTAACTTGTGGCGGAGGATATAGAACACTAATGAGAGAAAATGAACAATGCTTACAAGAAAATATAAATGAAGGATTTATTTTCAAAGAAGAAATCAACTAAGAGATCATGCAAATAAAACTGGAGAGGGAGAGAGAGAAAACAAGGTTGCACTCCAAATTCATAGCTTCACCAAGGGCAAAGAAATCAACTATAAACTGGATGTACTAATAATCTATACTCACTATCCCATCCCCACTAAAGATTGTATTCAGTGCACAAAACTCCCCATTTTACACTTTTTGGGAGAGGTGATTGGTAGGTAGCTTTGCACTCATATTTTTTTGACGAGGTTGATTCCTAGACTCGAACCTGCAACATACTGCTTTGGGTGGGACTTAGGGAGGCACTTGCCATCACACCAAGGCCCAACATCTAATCACTATCCCCACTAGGTATACATAGTTCTTTTCCCCACACTCCAAACTTATGAGCCAAAGACTTGGGCTGCAATTGGTTGGAGGTGGAATAGGAATGATAGAAAAGAAAGGAGAGAAAATAGGATTTGGTGCTATTTGGTAAGGAGAGAAAGGATGGAAATTTTTTGGTGGAACCCAAGAGTTTTCTCCCCGGGCCCACCAAAAATTGATCTCTCCAAAATGGAGAGAAAACAAGGGTGGAAAACTGGTCCAATTGGTTTTACAAAACTACTCCCTTCTTTGTTACAAGCTTCTTTTTGTTCTCATCCGTTTTAGTCTTTTTCTTCATTTGTTTGTCTTTAGCTTCTATCTCTGTTCAGTAGTAAAAGTAACGTGCAGATTCTTCTTCTTTTTTCTTGTCTTTGTTCTTTGCTAAATGGGTGTGTATCATGTATGCTATCATGGCTTTTTTTTTTAACTGGCCATTGTTGGGTTTTTATTTATTTCTGTTTCTTTGCTTTAATTTATTTTTTAATTGGGCATGATTTTTGTTTTAATACACTTGGTGGGGTTATTATTTTTTGGTTGATTGTTTGTTTATTTTTTAATTGAGCACAATTTTTTTAATAAGGGTGTATGAGTCAATTTATACCAGCTTCATTTTCCATCCTCTCATTTTTTCTTCTCAACCAAACAAATGAGTTTTCCATCTCTCAACTTTTTTATCCTCCCAACCAAATGCATATGAGAGAAAACTAAATCTTTTCTATCCTCTACTTTTCTATCCCTTCATCATTTTCTATGCTCTCTCTTTTCCACCCCTACAACCAAACGAACCCTCTGTAGGGAAGCACAACTTCTTTCTTTGGCTAGGCTGAAGCCCATTGGACTTGTAAGCTGACCAAGCTCCCAAAGGTGACGTGGGATATCAGAACCAATATTCACAAGGATTGAAAAAAAACAAAGAGTAGATTTACAAGACCTTCGCCCAATAAATTAAGAGTTTCTCTATACAAACAATTAGGAACCAGCCACAACATTATTGACTTCCAAATTAACAGCTAAAAGAATTGACATTGCAAAAGAAAGAAATCAAACTGACTGACATTGATATGAGTACCTGAGCAATTGGCATCCATAATATTTGACTGCCAAGCGAGAGGAAACCCATGAAGCAAGCATAGAAGCAGACAGGAAAAAAGTCAAGAAGCCTCCACTCAAGCCAGCTACAAGATAAGCCTGTTTTTACAAAGGTTCTTTAGAGATTTTAAAATTTTCTCTATAGAAAGATATTTGAAATTTACTAATTAAACTAATCACAGTAGCACAACATACGAATGTAAATATAGCATGATAACCAAATGCTCCCCAAAAACTTGCTTCATCAGATAGTGCCTACAAGATTCACATTTAGGGTTAATGCTAAGACAACCACATTGAGAATCTGCTATAGGTTTATACACTTAAGTGGGGAAAAAAGAAAGAAAGAAAAATCTATGAAAGAATTACATGATGAACTTGGTCTTTACCAAGGAATATTTGAGAATATTCAAATAGAAGTTTACCTCTCTTGAAGTTTTAAGAACTGAAATCTCTTGAGAGAGAGGAAAGCAACTCCAAACGATTCTTGGAATTAACAGACCAACAAGTGAACAGGGGACAAACATCATGAAAGCCAAGTATGGATGAGCAAACCTGCATTCCAATCCAGCATGTCAAGAAGAACCTTGCATATGCACCGATACTTATTTTTTCTTATAAATAAACAAAAATTTTATTGAAAAAATACTACTTCAGATACATGTATGATGAACATAAAGGAATCTAAAGAATTACAAAAAAAATATTATGTGGAGAAAGGCAACGACTCTAAAAAATCAGAGAAGTAGATACTATTAGTAAAACCCCATGCATGAGACCGATCAAACAAAGATCTAGTAAACAATGTTATCAATTGAGTCCCTGAGCTCTGTATCCTCAAGCAAATGACGATTTTGTTCCCACCAGAATGTCCACATCAAAAGTAAGACTATGTTCCAAATATTTGAGGAATGCACTAATACCAAAGTGTAAAACTTGATCTTCAAATAAAACTAGAGCCACTCCAAAGAGCCAGAGTTTATTTGTTTATTTATTTTTTGGTAGTGGTTTCAAGAAGTTTAACATGATAAATCGGCTTGGAATTCAAAAACAATACTTATTATTTAGAGACATATCTGGAATCTTGCAATTACTTTATCACTTTGTGCTTAATCGAACCCTACTCTGTCTTTCTCTCAAAGGCACAAACAATATGACATACTACTAGGCCACTTCATATGCCATGATTTTCCCCAATAGCCGTAATATGCCACGGGTTAAAATAGAGAAACTCATAGGGTATCATCATGCACAATGAAAAATTCTTTCAATGATGGCAACATATTATATAAGCCAGTGAAGCACGGACATGGATATAGGCACAGGTACGACATGGTGACACGGTAATTTTTGAATAATTAAGACACGGGTATGGCGGGGATGATACCTATATTAATTAATTATTAATTTTTTTTTATTTTTAAATATTGTTAAACATTTATTTTTCATATAATGTTAAACAAATATCAATTTAAGAGCAATAAAGGATACTAAAGTGAATTCATGACTAATATATGATGTTTAGAAATTAGAATACAAATCAAGAATAAGATCTTAAAGAGTAAATTAAAGATAATCAGATAAGTGTTCAAGATTAAAACTAAAAAGAAATAAAAGATAAGTGTCCATCCTGTGTCCCAAAATTTTTCAAAAAAAAAAAAAAAATAGGACATGACTGGGACACGAGTACAAAAGTGTCCTAGGCATGTCTTGTGTCTAACATGGGTATGGCACCCCAAATGAAATATCCGTGCTTTCTAGTTATAGGCTGAAATGAAGTTCCTTGAGATCAAATAATACCAAATACGATTTTATCAATTAGTATAGGGATTTCAAACTCATATATGCTACACCTTAAAAAATAATGTATGGACAAAAAGCTAATACTTCAATATTTATATAAAACACAACATTAAGAAGATTTAATATTTATTGAAAGAAGTAGTTCAAAAAAGATATCAACCCACCAGCTCATTGCATGACTAGAGAACAGCAATCTTATGATCGAAAATAAAATCGGAAAAATAATTGCAAGTATAATCCCAGTAGTGTGGAACAGCAGTCCTGAAAAATTACAATTTGACAAAGTTACCAAAAATCTTCCAGTGGCGCCGATGTTAAATAAGAAAAATATGGAGTAAAAAAACCAAAACTCTTAACAGGAAGATATTATAATAAGATTCAGACCATAGAAGGTCAGCCACAGGAAACATATTTAAATAAAAAATCAGCAGTGACAATTTACCTTTTGTAAAATCACAGAAGATTGCAAACCAAGAACGCAATCCAGAATACAGCAAACACAAAAATAAGGGCATAGTAAGGAAGATGGCAATAGGAATACTATGAAGTATAAGAGCTACCCTTCTTGAATAGACTATCTGAAAGATTCAGCACCCAAAAAAAAAAAAAAAAAAGAAAATAAAAAAGCAATGTTATTTGTCACTTAAGATTACACTTGGAGGATGACAAATCTATCATAATCAGATTTGTAAATCATAATTTAAAAGCATACCATGAACCATGTTAAGTAATCAAAGAAAACATCCTGATCTACATAATTGTTGGCAGTAGCAGCAAAAGATTCTCTATCACGGGCATTTTGTAGCATAGAAGAATTGGTGAAGGCCTTAATTATGCTGAACAAATTGTCCCCGCGTGCTTGGATGCTCCCAGGTCTGGAAACATTTGGATGTATAAGAGGAAGAGTTTAAGGATGAAATAACATAAAAATTCCAATTAAGTAAATATGTACCAAAATAGCACATGTAATGCATACAATAGTTTCTCAATTGTATCATAGGAGGTATGATAAAAATAACCACCAAGGAGAAAGATGATATCCAGCCCAGGAATATTGCCATAATCTTGGGAAAATATTCGGTAATCTGTATCTCCAGGAATTACTGGAAAAACATCCTGCATATAACAAAAAGATCCTTTGCAATTAAATCAGTTATTACCAAAACGGAAGACAACTGCAGCAAAAGCACATAAAATGTCAGGGGGAAAAGAAAACACATGCACACACACAGAAGGAAAGAAAAAAAAAAAAAAAAAGAGATTTGAATTTAGGAATTTAGTTAGAGAGAGAGAGAGAGAGAGAGAGAGTAATAAAAACCTGAGCCGCACTATGAGCCATTGGGTACACTGCTGATTGAGCGTAGATGCGAGAAGGCCATGAACCAGGTCCAGATTGGCAAACCAAGTCTATAAATTGAACAACACAAAAATAAGCAATGCATTATGGAACCACAAAGCTAAATATAGAAAGGGAAGTTGTTATCCTCAATCAACAAAGACGACAGTTCTCAATATATGAATTGTTTCTCTATTTCAATAAAAATGTTATCAGGAACAGAAATTAAGCACATGCTGATATCTATTGTTAATGCAGGTCACCTTCATTGACCATGCTTGTCAAGCATTTCATAGCACAAAAATATACCCATATTTTTAACTTAGTTGAGGTTACAATTGGAAGAAAGTTGGTTTGTCTGTTTTCTACATTATAGATTGCCCTAATCCACCAAAAGGAAAAGGTTTGCCAAACAGTTAGTTGCAGACTTGCACTCTTGCATACAGCCATATTAAGCATAAAATTTTCAGAAAATAATATTGGCACTGAATCATATCCTACCAGGGCCTCCAGAACCAGATGCTTCCACATTTATGAAAGCTCCAATTGTATCACGCCATTTATGTGTCTTCATGAAACCATGTGCAGCCTGAAACAGAAGGAGTAAACAAACAACACATTTTTTATATATAAGTAATAATAATTTCATTCAAAGTGAACAAGAATACATAAACAAACCAACATGTCATAAGTTTAATTGAAAAACAAATAACTGTCAGACATATAACCATATGATTTTCATAGCTGAAATGGTGATGGTTGGCTTTGCTTCTCTTAACTAATTAACACCATCATTTATTCAATCTCCCAAGAAAAGGAAAATTGTCAAGGAAGTAGCATCAGGCCATTCTCACTTCTGTTAATTTGTAATATACGTCCTCCTTAATAGAAGTATAAAATAAAAATAGTATTTTAACAGGTGGAGCACATTAAAGTTCAAACACATCCAACTTGCACATTTATACAATAGGATCACTTGCATCTACTACAGCCAGAATCCTTTTCAACCATGCTGCTGATATCATGAGGCAAAGCCTAAATAAAATAACATTACACCAGGAGAAGTGCATACTTAAAAAAAAAATTTATTAGAAAGAGAAAAAAAGAAAAAGAAAGACAGTTAAAATCATTTTTCTTCCAAATAAAGCACAACCATGATGCCTTACCAACATAAATAGTTCTTCTGCACCATTAAAAAGAAAAATAATAGGCCGAGGTGGGACCCAGTTAGAGTCTACAGTGAGCCTTGCTACTTCCAGCAATGATGCTACAAGAGAAAGGGAAAAAATAAAATAAAATAAAGACGAATCCAGCAAGAATGGCCAATAGGTGTAAATTTTCATTGTACCCACCAACACATGAACCACAGTCACCAGCACCTGGGGAACCAAGCGGACTATCAAAATGACCATTCAATAAAAGTGATGGGTCACTGTCCTGTGAATTTGTTGGTGATATCCTGTCATTCAGCAAAACTAAATCCTTAGTGATATTTGTCAAAATTGCAGTCATTTTTTTTTCCCTTAAGTAATGTTAATTTACGCAGACAAACAAATTTCCTCTTAGAATGCAGTAAATTTACATGTTTCAAACTTAACCAATCTTATATCATTTGTGTCTTTGTCCTAACACTTCCTCATTTTATCCCAATAAACCTCTTTTCGACCTTTACATAAGTCGAAATGTTCCATTTTATCCCCACTATAGTTAAAATTTTCCTAATAGCATCAAACAATTAAACTTTGCGTGCTTCTCGTGATGGTATATTTAATGCAGAAAGTGGGGTCCAGTAGTTTTATGGCTGATTGATCACTGATATATAAATTCCAGAATTAGCACAATAAATGCAAATTCAACAACCAATACAAATTCAATCAGAACAATTTATAGTTACCTCATCACGACGTTTGTATGATTTCTGTACCCCAGAGTTATGCTGTACCCTAAGAACATCATGTTGAAGGATCCATTAACAACAGACTCCTCAATTTCTATTCTGCAAATAAATAATTCAACAAACACTGCAAACTTTTAAACTCAGATAACCAACAAATTTACTCCAACAATTAGTAAACCCAACAATCACACAGAAACATTGAAGGTACATTACTTCACAACATAGTAAATTATAAAAAAAACCGACCTAATGTCTGATCCAGCTCGCTCCTTTATCATTTCCAGCTGTCCTTTGATATAATCAGCAGCTTCTCGCAAACCAGCTCGACCTTCCTATCAACCCATTACTTATAAATTAAAAAAAAAAAAAAAAAAAAAACATAATCTTTTATAATCTAAGGAAAAGCTCGCCTCACAAGTCAACTGACCCCACCGGCCATTTTTATTAAAATTCAAAATTCAAACTACAGGACATAAAATCTAAAACCAATATAAACATAGATTTATAATTAAAACCAAGAATTGAAAAGAAAAAAAAAATTTATTATTGGTATCGAGAAATGTTTTAGACTCACTTGGCGGCCATCGATATCTTTGGACAAAACGCGGATGTGTTGGACAGCCCTGGCTTCCGAGAAGCGATCGAGAGGCGCGTCGATCCCAAGAGGCTTAACGAACTTCATGTGGAGAATAGGGTGGACAAGCATCGTCATGAGACCGTACATGATCGCCAAAGCGAACAAGAATTTGAACCCAGAGATATCCCCCTTACTCAACCTCATCAGAGCCTTTTTTTTTTTTTTTGTTTTCAGCTCCGAGAGAGAGAGAGAGAGAGACTCAATCACAATGAAAACACAGAGAGAGAACAAGGCTTTTTTATAGTGATTTGTAGTGATTTGATTATGGAAAGGGGAAGAGAGAGTGAGAAAGAGAAAGAAAGGGTGACAAGTGAGTAAATGTAGCGTGTAGATGTTTGTTGGCGGAGTTTACATGCGTAAACAAATTGGATAAATACAAATGGTCAGCACCTCCCGCGACGTTTCGTTTGTCTTTCTCCTCAAGGGAGGTTTTAACCAGCTCTACGAAAATGAGTGTTTTTGACAAGTTATTCCTTGTTTGTTTTTTTATTTAAGGATTCTCTTTCGTTCCTTTTTTTTGGAAGTATAAGTCATAAATGTGTTTGGGTTAAAATGGGTTTGGTTAGCTGGAACCCTTTTTGCTTTAATGAGAAATTGTCATATCATCCACTAACTAAATAAAATATGAAAATTAAAACCTACTATCACTTGCCATTTTATATTTAAAATAAAATGATATATCCAGTTAAAAAAGTACTAAAAGTAAACTAAATCTAGTTAAAATAATCTTAATGAGTTGGGTCAAACCGATGACAGGCCTACATGGCAAAATTTGTTGAATAGTAGTATCATTTTAGAAATTTTTTTTGGTGAATAGCATGCAGCTGAACTGCTGAAGTTAATTAGTTAAGTAGACTGTTTTTGGAACTCAAGTTTGACAAACTCAAGTTCCAGCCTAAACTCGAATTTGACAAACTCGAGTTTAAAAAAAAAAAAATCTACTTAACTAATTAACTTTGTCAGTCTGCTACTTTTCTTTTCTTTTTTTCTAAAAACATGCTATTTAGCAAATTTTGTCGGCCTACATAGATCCAGATAAGCCCACAGGTTTTTTTGTTGTTTTAAATATTAAAAATGAATTAATTGATTAATTAGTAATATGAAAACAATATAGGTAAAATATAGTAGCTTCTCTTTCATAAGATGAAATAATCATTTTATAACATTATTATTACATTCTCATTATAAGAAGTAAGTAGTAGTTGTTATTGTGAGCAACTGAGTTCTCGGCCAGCCAATTTTTCTAATTTGGGCCTAACTTGCATAAACAAGGTGGGATAATGCCGATTGCCACTCAAAAATGGTGAATGCACTGTTAATTTTTCTCATATTTGGTGATGGATTGGGTCCCAATATATCCTTTAGTTCTTTCATGTGTGTCTCTATGAGCCAACAAGAGAACATTGTGGTCCTCTCATTTTTTAGCTTTATGACCTAAAGCATTCTCATATTTGGCCAATATTTAGTTGATGGTGTATGCTTTAGAAGGGGTGGTCCTACAAAATAAGAGACTATTGTCCGCAAAGAAAAGGCGAGTAAGCTTGTCCTAGGTTGCTTTACATAGTAGAGCATGATGAAAAAAGATATAAGGACAGAGGATCAATTTGCCTGGTTCCCTTGATGCATGGATACTGTTCTCACACATTCCATAACAAGGGAGATACATTATTTATGGAATCCGGTCCGTTTTATGCATTATCTTTTCTAGGAATCCTTATTCTACTCTGTCTCTTATAGTTTTCATATGGTAAAATGTTTCAAGGCCATTAAGATATTATCAATAATTAAATGACTTGAGACATATGCATTATGGGTCTTTGAGATAAAGGACGGGAGGACACATTTTAAAAGATTTGCTAAAACTTTGGCAATAAGTCTACATATGACATTACAAAGACTAATCAGTCTAAATTCTGTTTTTCATAAACGCCTAAACACATAAGAGAAAATACTTTTTTTGAGAAGAACATAAGAGAAAATACTGGATATTAATTTCCATTATATTTTATTCTCTCACGATGTACAATCCAATTATATTCCGTATAAACTTACAAACATATTAAATAGTTACACTAAGCCAAACATACTACTTATGAATATTATTGCTGTCATTTGATCACTAGAACGATTTGATCGTTTGAACGATGAATGAAGATGATAGTTACTTCAAATGATTAAGAAAAAACCAAATGACACTACAAAAAAATCTGCCTATAGTTGTGTTTGGGGGGCCCATAGTGGTATTTTTCAAACACTGGCCTATAGTGGCATTTGTAAAACGTTGCTATAACCCAACCAAAAAAAGTTACACGAAGAGTCCAGCACAAAATAAATAAATAAATAATAGGGGACCTGTAGCGGCGTTTGCAAACGCCACTATAGGTCCTGGTCTTACAATGGCCTATAGTGGCGTTTGTAAAACGCTACTAGCCCAGCACAAAAAAAAAACATTAAAAAAAGAGTCCAACGCACCAAAAAAAAATTAAAACAAGTGACCTATAGTGGCGTTTGCAAATGCCACTATAGCCCAGCACAAAAAAATAAAAATAAAATAGGGGACCTATAGTGGTGTTTGCAAAAGCCACTATAGGTCTTGGGCTGTGTTTGCAAACACCGCTATAGGTCCAAAATGAAAATAAGCCATTTCCCACACTTTTTCACCTACCTCCACTGCCTCCATTTAAAATTAAACCCCACCTACGCCTATTATTTCACTCAAACTTCAAAACCCACTTACCCCCACCTTACCCCACCTACCCCCACTCCCTTATTAATCCCCACACTTTCCCAGCTAGCTTCTTCAGACTTCTTTTCTCTTCTTCTTCTTTCTTCTTCTTCTTCTTCTTCTTCTTTTTTTTTTTTTTTTTTTTTTTCTCACTCTTCTTTCACTACACACTTGGATTTATTCTTCTCTTCCTCTCCATTTTGATTTTATTTCCCTTGTTTTATTTGTGGTGGTGTTAATGTTAGTGGGTTTTGGATTTGAAAATGGTGTTGCAACTAGTTGGTTTTGTTCAAATTTGTAGATGGTGCTAGTGTTATGGATTTGTGCTTGAAGGAGTGCTATTGTGTTTGATGCCATTGGTTGTATAGTTGCAGGTAAGCATTTTTTAAATTTTTTTTTAATGATTGTTTTGGTCTATTCTTTTTTTTATAATAGTTTTGGTTTATTTCTTGTTTGCTGTCAACTTTGCTTTGTGGGTCTTTGAATGTATTGGGGTGGAGTTGCTGTTTTTTTTTTTTTTTGGATGTGAGCATGTTGTGTTTGATTTTGAAATTTTTTAGGTGGGTTTGTTTTATTTATGTTTTTTGTTTTGTATATTTTAATTTAATTAAAATTGTAATTTTAATCTAATTACAATTTAAAAAAACTTTTGATAATAAATTTTTTTTGTTGGTGGTTTTTGGCTATAGTGGCGTTTTGAAAATGCCACTATAGGGTATGGACCTATAATGCCGTTTCTAAAACGCTGCTATAGCCTTTTAAAAAAAATGGACCTATAGCAGCGTTTTATAAACACCACTATAGGGTACAAACCTAAAGTGGCATTTTTATAAAATGCCACCATAGGTCTATAGTCACGATACAATAGTGGCATTTGTAAATACATTATCCAACAAACTATTTCTCTCTATCTCATTTAAATACTAGTATTTTTTTATGCATTTTCTTTTCACTCTTTCAAATCTTTATTAATTTTGTTGATGCTATAATGGCTATCCACATTTGACTACCCAGTGTGGGGCTCTAGTTATTATTGTTATTTTTAGATTTGATAATTCAGGAGAGAGATTTGAACTCACTCCAAACATTTTCAATGTAACCAATAAGAAGTGCTAATTTAATTACAATACTCTTAACACCTTTAGCACATCGCGCACCCTTGGTGCAGTAGTCACTCTATAAGTATAAATGCTTGTAGGGTATGGGGGACAAGGGCCGGGGTTCAAATCTCTAGGAGAGAGCTTCACACACATATACACTTAGATTAGGTTAGAGTAAAAATTCTATCTTGTATAAAAAAAACACCTTTAGCAAACTTATTAACAGAGAGTTATTTATAAAGATCAGCTAAATTTAATTAAACAAGGGATAAAACTTAGAAGAATATTTGAAGTCCTTAGACTATTTTAGAATTATGTCAAATAAGTTTTACTAAACTTGTGCAATATTAGCACTAATTAAGTTGCCAAAGGCTTTGTAACTGAATTGACACCTCCCTATGCACAAAATGCTTGGGGGTCAACGGGAGAAATGGTTTGAGTTGTAAGGTTAGCAACATGTTGTAATTATCTCTTAAAAAAAAAAACACTAATTAAGTCTTTAATGTCTAGTGGAACAGACTCCATCCAGATCATAAAATGAGGAGAGGAAATAACTCTCCTAGCAAGAGCATGAGCTACCACATATTGCATTGTCTCTTGTATATGAGAGAAAACAAATTGTTTTTCAAAACTCTTGCATCTAATAGGGCCTATTGGATGATATGCCTAAACATTTGAGCTATTTAGAGCTTTCCATAACTAACATAGAGTCTCCCTTCACTTAATGTTGTTTTTGTTGCCCGGGCCTCTACCATCTCAAGTCCATCAGTAATTCAAGTTAGGAA
Organism: Quercus tomentella; assembly: GCA_028535165.1. NCBI lineage: Eukaryota > Viridiplantae > Streptophyta > Magnoliopsida > Fagales > Fagaceae > Quercus > Quercus tomentella. The sequence goes on along the minus strand of JAPQVY010000089.1, from coordinate 47,104,521 downwards.
GGGGTGGTGTATAAGCAAAAAAAAAAGAAAAAAAAAAAGAAAAAGCCCCCCCAAATAAGTATCTATATATTATTAACATACTATCAACCAAGATAAAATAAAAGACACAAAAAACTATTGTTTTTTAATACATTACAATACAATCATCTATGAAAAGATCAACAAAGACAAAAGGCAAAATATTATTGTTTCTTAATACACTAAAATGCAATGCAATCATCTATGAGAACACGAAGATTTTTTTTTTTTTTTTTAGTTTTGTTTTTGTTAATCTTTTAGGTTAGACAATTGCTAATTGGGCTAGGTTGATTGGAGGGGAGGGGGCCTTAAGAATTGATAGTAGGAAGCATAGAAATGGAGACATTGTGCTGGCCCAATTTACCCTTCAAACATGAGACATGAAACACAGGATGAATTGCAGACTCAGGTGGAAGTTCCAACCTATAAGCCACTTCTCCAATCCTCTCAAGAATTTTGTAGGGGCCAAAGAAACGAGGGGATAGCTTGTGAGAAGCTCTGTAGGCCACAGATTGTTGCTTATAAGGCTGTAGCCGAAGGTAGACCCAATCTCCAACTTGGACACTCTTTTAGTCCTATGGAGATCACTCTACTGCTTTGAGCAACTACCAGATTTTGTTTAAGCAAAGAGAGAATACTGTGTCTAGGCTGTAAGATGATGTCCACATCAACCACCTTAGTAGTACCTGGAATATAATCCAATAATCTAGGAGGAGTAAAGCCATACAAGGCTTCATAAGGAGTCACCTTAGTGGCCGTGTAATAATTGGTATTAAACCAATATTTAGTCAAGTTTAACCATTCAGACCATTTAGTAGGTCTATCACCAACAAAAGATTTCAAATAATGCTCCAAACTTTTGTTTGCCACCTCTGTCTGCCCATCTGTCTGAGGATGATATGCAGATGACATAGCTACTTGGACACCCTAAAGTTTGAATAACTCAGCCCAAAACTTAGCAGTAAACACAGGATCCCTCTCAGACACAATTGAAGTAGGCATACCATGTAACTTTAAGACATTTTGAGCAAATAAAGCAATCACTTCGACAACAGAATAGGGATGACACAAACTCATGAAGTAAACAAATTTTGTTAGCCTATCAACCACCACCACCACCACAACCACATCCATTCTTTGAGATTTGGGCAAACCAACTACAAAATCCATACTAACTGCAGACCATGGTTTCTCAGGAATAGGCAATGGTTGAAGCAATCCTATTGGATGGCATGTCTCATGCTTTATTTGCTGACAAACCCCACACTCTCTATTGTGTTGCTTCAAGTCTGCCTTCATTCCTACCCAAAAAAAATCTTGTTTCAACCTATGGAAAGATTTAAGAAATCTTGAATGGCCCCCCAATGGACTGTCATGGACCTGTCGAAGCACCTTAGACTTCAAGCTACAATTGGAACCTAGATAGATCCTTTCTTTATACTTAACCCATTATGCAAAGAAAAGAATCTGGAACAATTGGAACTAGATTGTAGTTGTTGTAATAGCTATTGTATCTCAATAGAAAGCTGATAACTAGCTTTGAGTTCCTCAATCCAAGAAGGGCATGGAAATGAAATCAAGAATAAGGATGAAGAAGATTCAAAAATTTCAGAATGTGACAAGGGCATGTCAGATTCATGTGACTAAGGCATATCAGATTCATCAAGCTCTACAAATTGAACATTAGAACGGGCCCCTTGAAATGGATAAAGGCTTTTTAACAAGAAGAGTTTAGCAGACTTATAGTGATGCCCAAGCTGAAACTTCTCATCACAGTTAAAGCAAAGACCTTTCTTCCTCCTCTCCTCCATCTGGGCCGGTGACAGACTTTGCAAGGGAAGCTTAAACCTTGATCCCAGTTAGACATCAGGTCTTGGTCCAATTAGATGAGATTCAATATTGGGTGTATCATAGAATAAAAGGGTTTCAATTTCTATCAAAATCCCACCATATTAAATATATTTAATATTTAGATATATTATATATTGATAATGATTTATAAAAGCGATTGAGCATTCAGAAAATTACAAAATAAGTTTTTAAACTTAATAAATTAGTTTCAACGACTCATTAATAGTGATTAAAGATCTTATTTATACCTGCTCTTAGATAAGAATCTTATAGAATAAATAGTATAATATAAATAGAAAAAGTCAAAACTTTTTATCTTATTATTTTGTTGATGGGTAAAATATGAATTCCCATCTATAAAGTAATTAAAGATACTAAAACAATAGTTGAAACTTTATATCTTCTATTTATTCTTTATTTTTCAAACCAAAAAAATATCATTTTAAAAATTTAGTAGACAAAAGACTCTTTATTCTTCTTAAGTTTCATATTGATCCATTCAAAACATTAAGGAATGGGAAACATTACCTTTGGATTTTTTTTTTCTTTTTAATGATTTCTTATAATATTTATATAATATTATAAGAAATCAGAAAAGAACTAAAAAAATGAAACTTAAAGTATACTTTTTACTTTTTTTAGAGTTAGAGATAGATTCAAATTATTCCAACGTTTGATTATTTATTTATTTCTTGTTGTACGATTTTTTTTTTTGAATTTCCTGTTGAAAGAGATTTCGATAACGAAAAAGCTTTCAATGCTACCCAATACCCCTCCCTTTTCCAAATGATTGAAGGCTTAGACAATTCAAGTGAAGAAGGTTTCTGAAATTTTTTGCTGCTTACTAAGTACTCTTCTTGAATTTTAGCCAATCTAAAGGCTTCATTAAGATTCTTGGATTTAGCATTTTCATAGGTAGCCTAACATCATCCTTAAGGCCGCTGAGGAAGGAACTCGATTTATGGTTTTCTGACAAACATCTGATTCCATTTGAAAGAGCTTCAAACTGCCCCCTGTAAGCCACCACATTACTTGTTTGTCTCAGTCTCATCAATGCTTCCATTGGATCTTCATAGGCTGAAGATCCAAATCTTATCAACAATGCCTCAACAAAACTCTCCCAAACCAAGAACACCCCTATTGATTCACAATCTTGGAACCAGAGCATCACCATCCATATGGAAAGAGGCCATAAGAAGCCTTTCATTGAGTGGAATTTGACAGAAATTGAAATGTTGATTGACCTTGTATACCCAAGCTGCAGGATCATCTTCTCTGAATCGAGGAAACTTAAGCCTCACACTCTTTGCCAAATTCAAGAGTGGCAAGATAATAGCTTAAGACAATGGAGTCTTTGGAGGCAGTGGTTGTTGTCTCTTCTCTTTGGCTTCAATAAGCTTTTGTAAAGCAAGACTAATGGCATTTAATTGCTGGGTATTCACATTCAATTGCTGGGTAATTTCTTGTAGGGAATTGGCATGGTGATCTGTGGTAGTTCTGAAGGAAGCTATCGACTCATTGATGTAAGAAGAAGACCGAGTCTCAGCCATGGTTGTAGGAAAGAGGGCTTTGATACCAAGTGTTAGGTTCTTGGATTACTGGGATTGAGTGGTAAGAGAAGAAATAGAGAAGAAATGGGAAAGAAAAAGATAGTTACATTCGAGGGTAACAAGCCTCCAAAATATAGAGAGGGATTAGAACAGTGTTTATCTAATTTCTTTCATAACCTCTCATTGATCCTTTTCAACTATTATATACAATGCAATTCCATATTTACCCCCCAAAACTAACCACTAACTAACTACATATCAGGCTTAACAGTAATTGACTTAACAGTGTAACTAACTATAACTAACAGTAACAACTAACTGAATCTCCTAACAACACTAATCTATTATACTCACATGATATTCCAATACATACACATATAGCCACTAGGTAATATAGCTAGTTTCCTAACTGTGTGGGGCTCTAGTTATTATTGTTATTTTTAGATTAGATAATTGAGGAGAGAGATTTGAACTCACTCCGAACATTTTCAATGCAACCTATAAGAAGTGCTAATTTAATTACAGTACTCTTAGCACCTTTAGCAAACTTATTAATAGAGAGTTATTTATAAAGATCAGCTAAATTTAATTAAACAAGGGATAAAACTTAGAAGAATAGTTGAAGTTCTAAGAATATTTTAGAATTATGACAAATAAGTTTTACTAAACTTGTGCCAAATTAGTACTAATTAAGTCTATAATGTCTGGTGGAACAGACTGAATCCAGATCATAAAATGAGGAGAGGAAATAACTCTCCTAGTAAGAGCATGAGCTACCACATATTGCGCTGTCTCTTGTATATGAGAGAGAACGGGTTTTTTTTTTTCAAAACTCTAGCATCTAACAAGGCCTACTGGATGATATGCCTAAACATGTGAGCCATTTATAGCTTTCCATTACTAACATAGAATCTCCCTCCACTTAATGTTGTTTTTCTTGTCTGGGCCTTTACCATCTCAAGTCCATTAGGAATTTAAGTTAGGGAGGGCCGAAGTATAAGCAAAAAAAAAAAAAAAATCCAAATAAGTATCTATATATTATTAACATACTATCAACCAAGATAAAATAAAGGCGTAAATGCACTTTTAGTCCCTACATTTTGGTTTTTTTCTATTTTGGTCTCTACATTTTAATTTTACCACTTTTAATCTCTAAATCAATTAACGCGTGTTATTTTGGTTATTTCCGTCAATCAACAGACGAAAATATCTGAGGTGGCTGACAGAGGACTTAAATATTATTGAAAATTCACATCACCCATGACACATAAGCAATTTCCGAATCCACGTCACCCATCACAAAATCCACATCAACCTCTAACTTAAAAAAATAAATGTAGTTGCACGATTTTCCTGGCCCAAATCTTATTGATCTGGCCTTGGCCCAAAGCGCAACCCACAATAGAAATTTGTAGAGGATGGGTCAAAGAACTTCGCCTCAGTGAGCCTGTTCGGTCTTGTACATGGACAATATAGTTGCAGAAAATAAAAACACAAGAATGGATCTCCACGTGTGATTCTATTTCTCCCGTTCTTAATACAGTTTTTCTCTCCCCCTCTTTGGGGGATTTCACTACATTAAATAGTTCCCCTCCTCTCATCTCAACCTTCCACTTATCGATCATCTAAGCATCTACTTGAGCACCTGTCCCATCAGACGCCCCCATCTCTCCCTTTGTGAGTTGCAGAGGCCAAGGTGGTATTGTTCAGGGGTCTTTTCCTCATTAATGCGGCCAAGAGGATGGTTGGGGCGCAATTAATGTGGTGGTGGCAGCTTTCCATGAGATATTTTGGATTTTATTCATTTTATATGTTGGGAGGATGGACTGAAATGGATGGGGAGAGTTCCTCGTATGGACTTCGTGATGTCCGAGGAGGAGCTACTCCTCGGGCAGGTTTCCGTGGCGTTATTGGGGTTGAGTAATGCTTCATATGTGGTTTCTCTTCGGCAAGGACGCTCCTCGGACGGGCCTGGATTTGGAATAGCCCATTATTTTTGGGCCGGGCCCCACAATAGCCCCTCAAAACTCCGGTTTTTATCTCCTTCCGAGGAGAAAAGCGGGGTTTTGATGTTAGTGAGAGGGTGGAAATAAGGAGAGCTTGGGGCGCGCGTGCGGACCGTTACTTTTGACGCGTTACAATTTACGAGGCGTGGTCATTAACTTCTGGAGGCGTTATGTTCCCTCCATCCAACGGTGTGGCGTGGATCGAACGGACATCGTTTCTTCTCGTATTTTTAGGCAGGAATGATCTTTTCTCTCTCCTCCCGGCTATATAAGACGTTAGAGGGGTTCAGTTCTTTTTATCTGCATTTCGTAAACCTCAGAGGCTTCCAGAGAACTCCATCGAACCCCAGAGACATACGAATACTTGCGCCCGTTACGCCTCCGTAGCCGTCTTTCGTGAAGCGTTCCTTCCAGGAGAGATTTCCAGGCGTCCCACTGAGCGTTTTGCGAAGGTACCAGTACATTTCGTTCATTTCGCCGTTTCAATTCCCTCCTCGGACTCTACTTTTATTCTCAGTCCTTACTTTCGTTTCCCCAGTTCAGTTCAGATGGGTAGATTTGAGAAATTAGTAAACACTCCAGCCGCTATGGAGGCCTTTAGGGCTAAATACCACATTCCCCCGGGGGTTGGGTTGCAGTACTGTCCTCTTGAAGGAATATTGACAGAGAGAGGTATGGGAGAAGTTGTTATCCCTATGATTGCTTTTATAGAGGGAGGGATGACACTTCCCATGCGTAGGATTACAAGGGACTACCTGTTCAACCATAGGTTGACGCCGTATCAGTGTGCCCCGAATATGTTCAAGATACTAGGCTGTGTAGATGTCTTAAACGAGCGGATGAATCTAGGCCTTACTTGGCACGATGTGGCTTATCTGTACGAATGTCACCGCCTCGGGGATGATGGGTATTATCTTAAATCCCGGAACGAGGACGTTAGGTTGATCTCTTGTCTCCCAGTGTCCAATAAGACCGTGAAGAATGACTTCCTTATTGCTTCTGGGGAGTGGTCCGACGGTATTCATTGTCCAACTCGGGCAGGAACCCCAGGTGCGACGTTTTTAGGATCGGTCCTTTTTGGGAAAGGATTTAGTATTGAGGGTTTATTTTTCTTGCTTTCTTTGTAATTGGAAAATTTCATGATCTGATCCCACTTTTCTTGGTTGCTTGCAGATAAAGTTCACGTCGCTCCTCGGATAAACTTTGTGAACGTGCCAGCGTTGAACTACCTTCTTAGGTCGGAGATTTACGTTTCCGAGGACAGACAGTTGCGTGCGGCCCATCTGGTTCTGGGCTATCAACCTCTGAGCAGCTCTTTCCAGGCTATCGGCCACGCTATAAGGGCTGGCAGTCCGAGGTTGGCTAGGATTGACGTGTCCAAGGACGGGTTCCTAGCTAAACACGATCTGCCACCAGTTGTGTTGCCTGGTGTTAGAAATCCCTACTTAGCAGAGCAGCTACCTCCGCCAAACGAGCCTGGTGTTGCCGTTCAGGTTGAAGAGGAAACTGAATCATCTCGTCTTTCCCTTGAGGAAGAGATAGACGAGTTTTATTTTGAGGAGGAAGTTCAGCAAACCCCTTTGGTGGAACTTTCCGGTCCTGAAGGAGAGCGGGACCGACATTCTGCAGTTGGCGCTCCTTCCATTGTTATCTGCTCGGACGATACTTCGGACGAAGAGACAGAGCCCATGGCAGGAAAGGGAAAGTCTCTGAAGGAGCTGATGGCCTCCCGAGGGAAAGGCCAGTCGTCGAAGGGACCACCTCCATCACAAGTTAAAACCCTTCCTCCTGTTGTTCCTCAGGGCATTTCGGAACCTGGCCTTAAGGCTAATCCGGACCTGAAGAAGAAGAGGCCAGTTGACACCCCTGAGGAGGGTGAGGTGGCTGCTCAGCCGACCAAGCAGCAAAAGACTGCTCGTGCACCAAGGAGCAGAATGGGCAACTCCTCGGAGAATCGGGACGAGGAGAGCCTTGCGGAGGTACGAGCTGCCCCGCGTGTATGGAGCCCCAAGTTGGAGCTGGATGGGGTGGCCATCCCCCATAATGCTTCGGTCCGAGAGTACAACCGAGGCCGGGCAGGGTATGTGGCCGAGGCTTTAGAGCAGCCCCTACTCCTTCCTCGGGATATGGAGGCTTATAGGCGGTTCTCTCAGCCCGAGATCTTCCTATCCCTTAAAAGGGACCTCGCGATGGTAAGTAACCCTTCTACTGCTTCATTAAAAGGGACCCCCTCTTCTTTCTTTTTTTTTTCTTTTTTTTTTTTTTTAAAGCAATCTTGTTTCGTTCGTAGATCACTCAGCAGGTATTTGTGGCTGAGGAATTCTGCCGAGGTAATCGTAGTCGGGCTGAGGCTGAGACCCAGGCTCGGACGGAGATGGAGAAAGCCTTAGGGTCCCTTAAGCACGATCACCTTAAACTCACGGACGAGTTCAAGGAGTCGGAGAAACTGCGCAAAAGTGCAGAGGCTGGTTTGAAAAGTGCCGAGACCCAGGCGGAGGACCAGCGCAAAGAGCTGTACTCGACACAGATTAACCTCGCCACAGAGAGGCAGGCAGTGCAGGATCTCAAGACTGCCTTGCAAAAAGTCGAGGATGAGCTAAGGCGAGTCAAAGAGGAGGCCCAGTTGATCCGAGAGGCTGCAGAGGCTGAGAAGAATGCTGCTCGCCAGCTCGGGGCCGCAGAAACGGAGGCGAGGCTCTCCGAGGAGATCCCCGAGGTGTGCAGGGATTACTGCAGTATTTCATGGGCTCATGCTCTCGATGCTGCAGGAGTTCCTGCGGATTCGGCACTAAGACTGCCCGAGAACATCTTCTATCCTCCGGAGATCGGAGAGAATCCTGATGACGTCCAAGTGGCCTCAGAGCAGGACCTGGCGGCGCCTGATGCCGTCCTTGTGCCTGATATGGCGAAGGATCCCGCCGCAGACTCTACCATCGAGGTTCCTCCCCTTCAGCCCGAGCAGAAAGAAGATCCTCCTGTTAAGGCTTAGCCCTTTAGGCTTTTGATCTTTGTACCCTTTTTTTTTTTGAATGTGAGTCGTCCTATTTTTCCATTCTTCTGTAAGGACGTCTCTTTCTAATGTACTCGGAATATAAATATAAGATGTTCGCTTTGCTTACTATGGATGTATGTCAGTAGCGCTCTTTTTTTTTTTTTTTTTTTTTTTTTTTTTAAGTATTTGCAACGATGTAGATATAGGCAAATAGCCAAAATAAAAATGGGTTTTTGGGCTGCGCATTTGAGGGTTGCGATGGTGCCAGACTGCGCGCACGTATTAAAACGATTTCCTTTAAGTAATAATCTCCCAATCTATCATAAGTAATAATTTCCCCTAAGTCTGTGGTCCGAGGAGCCATGCAGGACTTGGGTTCTGTTTAAAACTATGAATAGTTGCCTTAAGTATTAATTTCCCCTAAGTCTGTGGTCCGAGGATCTATGCAGGACTTAGGTTCTGTTTAAGACTTATAAAAATTGTCATGAGTAATAATTTCCCCTAAGTCTGTGGTCCGAGGAGCCATGCAGGACTTAGGTTCTGTTTAAAACTATGAATAGTTGCCTTAAGTATTAATTTTCCCTAAGTCTGTGGTCCGAGGATCCATGCAGGACTTAGGTTCTGTTTAAGACTTATAAAAATTGTCATGAGTAATAATTTCCCCTAAGTCTGTGGTCCGAGGAGCCATGCAGGACTTAGGTTCTGTTTAAAACTATGAATAGTTGCCTTAAGTATTAATTTCCCCTAAGTCTGTGGTCCGAGGATCCATGCAGGACTTAGGTTCTGTTTAAAACTATGAATAGTTGCCTTAAGTATTAATTTCCCTTAAGTCTGTGGTCCGAGGATCCATGCAGGACTTAGGTTCTGTTTAAGACTTATAAAAATTGTCATGAGTAATAATTTCCTCTAAGTCTGTGGTCCGAGGAGCCATGCAGGACTTAGGTTCTGTTTAAAACTATGAATAGTTGCCTTAAGTATTAATTTCCCCTAAGTCTGTGGTCCGAGGATCCATGCAGGACTTAGGTTCTGTTTAAGACTTATAAAAATTGTCATGAGTAATAATTTCTCCTAAGTCTGTGGTCCGAGGAGCTATGCAGGACTTAGGTTCTGTTTAAAACTATGAATAGTTGCCTTAAGTATTAATTTCCCCTAAGTCTGTGGTCCGAGGATCCATGCAGGACTTAGGTTCTGTTTAAGACTTACAAAAATTGTCATGAGTAATAATTTCCCCTAAGTCTGTGGTCCGAGGAGCCATGCAGGACTTAGGTTCTGTTTAAAACTATGAATAGTTGCCTTAAGTATTAATTTCCCCTAAGTCTGTGGTCCGAGGATCCATGCAGGACTTAGGTTCTGTTTAAGACTTATAAAAATTGTCATGAGTAATAATTTCCCCTAAGTCTGTGGTCCGAGGAGCCATGCAGGACTTAGGTTCTGTTTAAAACTATGAATAGTTGCCTTAAGTATTAATTTCCCCCAAGTCTGTGGTTCGAGGATCCATGCAGGACTTAGGTTCTGTTTAAGACTTATAAAAATTGTCATGAGTAATAATTTCCCCTAAGTCTGTGGTCCGAGGAGCCATGCAGGACTTAGGTTCTGTTTAAAACTATGAATAGTCGTCAGGGGACCAGCAAGCAACGGATAGTCATGAAAGAAGACATATGCTAAGCCATTCTTATTAATAATAATATCTTCTGAGGTTATTTACATTCCATGGTCGAGGTACAGGCCTTTCATCCAAATCTTCTAGGTAGTAGGCGCCTATTCCGGCCACGGATGTGACACGGTATGGTCCCTCCCAATTGGGCCCCAACTTGCCCCAAGAGGGGTTCTTCGCGCTGCCAAGAATCTTCCTCATCACGAGGTCACCTGGACCCAGAGGCCGCAGCTTGACGTTAGCATCGTACCCTTGTCTCAGCTTCTGGTGATAATAGGCCATATGAATCATCGCTTTTTCTCTTCTTTCTTCGGCTAGGTCCAGACTCCGTTCCAATAAACTGTCGTTATCGTTTGGGGTAAACGATCTAGACCTCAGTGTGGGAAAGTTGTTCTCGATCGGGAGCACGGCCTCAGCCCCAAAAGTCATCGAGAAGGGGGTCTCACCGGTCGATCGTCGCGGCGTCGTCCGATAAGTCCATAAGACGTGGGGGAGTTCCTCTACCCATCTCCCCTTTGCCTCGTCCAGTCTCTTCTTCAGTCCGTTCACTATGACCTTGTTCACGGCCTCGACCTGCCCATTTCCCTGAGGGTAGGCGGGGGTGGAATATCGGTTAATGATTCCGAACTCGCGGCAATACTCCCTAAAGTTCTTACTGTCGAACTGCAGACCATTGTCGGAAATGAGTGTCCGCGGAGTTCCGAAGCGGGTGATGATGTTCCTCCAGATGAATTTCTGGGTGTCCACGTCCCTAATGTTGGCTAAGGGTTCAGCTTCCACCCATTTAGTGAAGTAATCAGTTCCGACTATTATGTATCGCTTGTTCCCCGCAGCTTTGGGGAAAGGTCCGACTATATCAAGGCCCCATTGTGCGAACGGCCATGGGCTAGAGAGGGGGTTGAGAACCCCTCCGGGTTGGTGGATATTCGGGGCGAATCTTTGGCACTGGTCGCACTTCTTAGCGTATTCTTGGGCCTCTCTTTGCATGTTCGGCCACCAGTACCCTTGGGAGAGTGCCCTGTGCGCCAGCGACCTTCCTCCGGTGTGGCTCCCGCAAATCCCCTCGTGCAACTCCTCGAGTAAAGATACGGACTCTTCCGGATGCACGCAGAGTAGGTACGGTCCAGAGTAAGAGCGTCGATATAGTTTGTGGTCCTCTGATAGCCAGAACCGAGGAGCATTCCTGCGTATCTTATCGGCTTCCAGTTTTTCCTCCGGTAAGAGGTCGTTTTGGAGGAAGCTCTTTATGGGGTCCATCCAGCTAGGACTTTTTCTGATCTGATGGACCTGAGCCGGGTTTCTGCCAACGGGACTTGCCTGTGCCAGATCTTCAACAAGGATCATTTGCGGCAGATTATGCGCCGAGGACGTGGCGAGAGTGGCCAGCGAATCGGCATGGGTGTTTACGCTCCTGGAAATGTGCGTCAGACTGAAGGATTCAAAACTCGTCTGTAGCCGTTTGACTTGTCCCAGATAGTCTTGCATCCTAGTATCTCGAGCTTCCAGCTCACCCATCACTTGTCCGACAACCAGTCTGGAGTTCGAGAACGCTTCTATCATTCTTCCGCCCAATCTTTGAACCATCGTCATCCCTTGAAGTAAGGCTTCGTATTCGGCTTCATTGTTCGTAGCCGAGAATCCGAGCCTCAATGATTTTTCAATGGCAGCCCCGTCCGGGGATATTAAAACTATCCCAACTCCTGACCCCCTCTGGTTAGCTGCGCCATCTACATAGACCTTCCAATGCGTGCTCCTCCCTGTTGAAATCGCACCAACCGACTTTCCATCCATGTCTTTCTTCTCGGTTATTGTTTCTATAGAGGGCTCAGCAAACTCCGCTACCAAGTCTGCGAGGACCTGTCCTTTGATAGAGGATCTGGGCATATATTTAATATCAAAGGCCCCCAAAAGCGCACTCCACATGGCGATCCTTCCGGTGTAGTCAGCGCTTCGAAGCACTGCTCGGAGGGGAAGCTGAGTTAGAACGATGACCGTGTGCGCCTGAAAGTAATGAGGAAGTTTTCGGGTTGCATGCACTATCGCCAGAATTGCCTTTTCTAAAGGTAGGTATCGCACCTCGGCCTCATGTAGTGATTTGCTCACATAGTACACCGGTCGCTGCACCCCATTATCATCCCGTATCAGTACCAGGCTTACAGCGTGGGGGGCTACGGCGATGTAGGCAAACAGCACCTCATCTGCCTCAGGGCTAGACATGATGGGTGGTCGGGACAGGTAGTCTTTAAGCTGTTGGAAAGCCTGAACGCAATCCTCTGACCATTCGAACTCTTTCCACTTGTTTATCAGGAGATAGAAAGGCCGACATCGATCCGCCGATCGCGATATGAACCGGTTCAACGCCGCAATCATGCCAGTGAGCTTCTGTACTTCCTTCGGATTCCAAGGAGCCTGTAGGCTGTTAATGGCTTTGATTTGGTCGGGACTTACTTCTATTCCCCTGTGGGTGACTATATACCCCAGGAATTTCCTAGACCCGACCCCGAATGAGCATTTGGAGGCATTCAGCCGCAACCGGTGCTCCCTTAATATAGCGAAGATTGTTCCGAGGTCCTTCACGTGCTCGGACACCCTTTTACTCTTCACGACCATATCGTCTATATAAACCTCAATGATCTTGCCCAGTTGTGGTTCAAACATCCGAGTCATCATCCTTTGGTAGGTCGAGCCTGCGTTCTTTAGCCCAAATGGCATCACCTTATAATGATAATTTCCGATGGGCGTCATGAAAGCCGTTTTCTCTTGGTCCTCTAGCGCTAGGGGTATCTGATGATAGCCCTGGAAGGCGTCCAGGAAGCTCATTCGAGGGTGCCCCACGGTTGCATCCACCAATCGATCAATTCGAGGTAGGGGGAATGGGTCCTTTGGGCACGCCTTGTTCAGGTCCGTGAAGTCCACGCAGACCCTCCATTTCCCTGTCTTCTTCTTTACCACCACAGTGTTTGCCAACCATTCCGGGTAAAAGACCTCTTTAATAGCCCCTGCTCTTTTTAGTTTTGCCACTTCGTCTTTCACGGCACCAGCATGTTCCTTTGAAGGGCGTCGGGGTGGCTGCTTCTTCGGAGTGGAAGAGGGGTTGACGTTCAGGTGGTGACAAATAAGGCTAGGGTCAACGCCCGGGGCGTCGTAGGCGTCCCATGCGAACACGTCGACATTTTCTCTTAGAAATCTGACCAGTTCCTCCTTTTCTTGAGAGGGCAATTCAGAGCCGACCAGAACGAACTTCTCCGGGTCGTCGTTGACAGCGATTTTATCTAAACTTTCACACCTTATCTCCTCGGCTAGTCCATCGTCTTGTTCTGCCGAGGCGGCTGATTGCTATAAACTTTCAAGGGCCGAGGACTCGGCATGGGTCCGATGTGAGACGGCGGCCACCATACACTGCCTGGATATGGCCTAATCTCCTCGGATCTCATCTACTTGTCCTCTGGATGGGTATTTTACTTTTTGGTGAAGTGTGGAGGCCACGGCTTCTAGGGCATGGATCCACGGCCTTGCAACTATTGCGGTGTAAGGTGAATAAGCGTCGACCACAATAAAATTTACCTCCACTATCTCCGCCCCAGTCTGCACGGGTAGTCGGATTTGCCCCTTTGGCGTAACAGTCCTTCCCTCGAAACTGAGGAGGGGAGAGTCGTAAGCTGTCAAATCTTCCGGCTTCAGGTTCAGCCCCTTGTATAGATCGGGGTACATTATCTCTACTGCACTTCCCGAATCCACCAACACCCTTTTCACGTCGAAGCCCCCAATCCTCAGCGTGACCACCAAGGCATCATCGTGAGGTTGAATAGTTCCTCTCTTATCCTCATCCGAGAATCCCAGTATCAAAGAGCTTCCCTTTTTTGACCTCTTGGGTTCCCTTTGCCTGCCCTCGGAGAGGAGCCGATCCACAGCTAACACCCTGGGGATGGGTGGCCCCGTTCTTCCTGGTGCAGCGAGAATGACATGTATCGTCCCGGTGGGGGGTCTTAAGGACATGTCCCTTCGAGGCTCTTGTGTTGCTTGGCCGGGATGGCCATTCGATGGGTGCAGCAGGTGGCGCAATTTTCCTTCTCGGACCAACTGATCTAGGTGATTCCATAGATTCCTGCAGTCCTCAGTAGTATGCCCGTTGTCCTGATGATAGTGGCAGTACAGGTTCTGGTTACGTTTGGAAGGGTCTCCAGCCATCTTCCCCGGCCACCTGAAATAGGGCTCATTCCTTACTTTCTCCAGTACCTGTTGTACTGGTTCTCTGAATACGGCATTCACAGTTTGCGGGATGCTCTGCCCGGCCTGTCGCGAAAAATCTCTCCTCGGCTGACCAGGGTTGTGTCGTTCTGACCTGAAATCAGTCGCTTTGGGGGGGATAACCTTCTCCTTTCCCCTCCCTTGCAGCTGATCTTCCTCCACCCTTTTGTATTTGTCGATCCTATCCCTCAACTGATCAACATTGGCAACCGGTTTACCAGTGAGGGACTTCCTTAAGCCATGGTCGGTGGGGAGCCCGCTTTTGAATGTGCTGATAGCGACAGCATCATGGTTGTCATCCAGGTCGTTATACACTTCCTAGTATCTATCCGAATATGCTTTCAGAGTCTCTCCCTCGTACATGGATAAGGACAACAGCGAACCGAGGGGCCTGGGGACTCTGGTGTTGGTGATATAGCGGGAGCAGAAATCCTGAGTGAGCTGCTTGTATGAGTTTACGGAATTTGTCTTCAGGCCGTTGAACCACCTCATCGGCATTGATCCCAAGCTGGACGGGAAGATTTTACACATAAGGGCTTCATTTTGCGAGTAGATCGCCATCTTTTGGTTAAATTGGCTCACATGCTCTACCGGGTCTGTTCGACCGTTATAGATGGCGAATGCCGGTTGGTTGAACCGTCGAGGCAGCTTAGCCCCTTCAATTCTGTACGTGAAGGGGGACCTTGAAACCTGGTCCAACGCCTTCTTCATGGCATCGTTTCTCGAACCCTTGCTGGATGTGCTCTCGTATTTCCGCATAGGGGGTGGTTCCTTTTCGTAGGAAAAGGTTTCACTTGGGGGGGTCCTTGATCTCCGTCGGTAACTCGCATCCTCCGCATTAGAAGACCCGTCTGAGTCTGAAGGAGATCGCCTTCGCTGTACCCGTCGTAGCTTCCTCTTCAGATCGTCTATCTCTCGCTGCATGGCCTGGTGACTATTTCGCCTTTG
Source organism: Quercus tomentella (assembly GCA_028535165.1). Lineage (NCBI taxonomy): Eukaryota > Viridiplantae > Streptophyta > Magnoliopsida > Fagales > Fagaceae > Quercus > Quercus tomentella. The sequence continues at coordinate 47,089,254 of JAPQVY010000089.1, read as the reverse complement.
GGACACGTGACTACCTTTCTGAGCGTGACTCTGGCTTGTCCGGGTAGTATGCATACTTCCCTCATGATTTCCCCCGTGGCCTGGGTTGACGGGGTTATTTTGCCTTTGGGACTCGGCGGGTTGTGGCTGTTGGGAGTTTGCCTGGTGAGGATTCTCCTGGTGCGGACCTGGTTCTGCCATGCTCGACCGTTGTGCTAGCTGATGCCCTAGTTCTTCCCACAGACGGCGCCAATTGTAGTTGCACGATTTTCCTGGCCCAAAGCGCAACCCACAATAGAAATTTGTAGAGGATGGGTCAAAGAACTTCGCCTCAGTGAGCCTGTTTGGTCTTGTACATGGACAATATAGTTGCAGAAAATAAAAACACAAGAATGGATCTCCACGTGTGATTCTATTTCTCCCGTTCTTAATACAGTTTTTCTCTTCCCCTCTTTGGGGGATTTCACTACATTATATAGTTCCCCTCCTCTCATCTCAACCTTCCACTTGTCGATCATCTAAGCATCTACTTGAGCACCTGTCCCATCAGACGCCCCCATCTCTCCCTTTGTGAGTTGCAGAGGCCAAGGTGGTACTGTTCAGGGGTCTTTTCCTCATTAATGCGGCCAAGAGGATGGTTGGGGCGCAATTAATGTGGTGGTGGCAGCTTTCCATGAGATATTTTGGATTTTATTCATTTTATATGTTGGGAGGATGGACTGAAATGGATGGGGAGAGTTCCTCGTATGGACTTCGTGATGTCCGAGGAGGAGCTACTCCTCGGACAGGTTTCCGTGGCGTTATTGGGGTTGAGTAATGCTTCATATGTGGTTTCTCTTCGGCAAGGACGCTCCTCGGACGAGCCTGGATTTGGAATAGCCCATTATTTTTGGGCCGGGCCCCACAATAAATTTATCAATTTTAAAAATTACAAAATTATAAAAAAAAACATAATTAAAAACAAAAAAAAATAGTGGAGTTTAGATTTGTGTGTGATTTTGTTTGTACTTGTTTTCTTTTTTATTTTCTTCTTTCTTTTTCTTTTTCTTCCCCAGATCTCTCTCAGTTTCTTCGCCTCCATTCTTTCCTTTTCTTCTTTCTCCCCATATCTTGGTGCTTAGCCTTCTTGAACTCTCTTTATCTCTTGATTTTGCTCAAACCCAAACCCATATGCCTCAAGCTCCTCTCTCAAATCAATGGGTCTCTCTCTTTGGCTCAATACGGTGCTTTTCTCTCTCTCTAGCTCAAACACTCCCTCGGTGGGTCTGATCTGCCTTGGTCTGTTGGTTCCGATCAGTGGTTGTGAAGCAGCGATCTGCTGGGTTTGGTGGGTGGTGGGTTGGAGGGTAGGTTTGTTGTTGGAGTAGGTTTGTTTTGGTGTTCTTGTTAGTATGGTTGAAGTAGTGTTCTTGTTGTTCTTGTTTGGTTATGGGTTTGTTGATTGTTGATTGCTGGGTTTAGAGAGAGGCTAAGATGTTTTGCTTTGTGTTGGTATGGTTGAGCTGGGTTTGTGTTGGTATGGTTGAGGGATTGAGCTGGGTTTGTTCAATTTTGTGGGTATTTTGTTAATGATTGTATTGTTTTAATTTTCAGATTTAAATCTGTTTATCTTTTGGATAATTTGGTTTGTGTACAATATTGATTTTGTTTTGTACAATATTCTTTTATGATTTTTCTGTGTTTGATTTCTGGGTTTGGATGATTTTTTTGGGTTTGTGCTCGTGTGTTCTTGATGGGTTTGTGCTCGTGTGTTCTTGATGGGTTTGTATGATTTTCTGGATCTAACGTGGCATTCATTTTGAGAGTAAATAGTTTATGTTTGTTATTGTAATCTTTGTGTTTGTGATCTTGTGTTAATGTTTAAATTTGAGTATGTGTTTTTTGTGTTTGGTTCTGGGTTTGTGCTTTATGTTCTTGTGATGATGTTTAAATTTGTGATTGTGTTCTTGTGTATTCTTGTTCAAAATGAATTAGATTGAATTTATGTATTTTATTGTTTTTAATTTTGTTTTTTCTTTTTAATTTCGTTAAAATTGATTAATAAATTTTTTTATATTTAAAAGCTGACATGGCATTTTTTTAAATGCTAATTAAATTATTTTTTTTTAGGCGTAAATGCACTTTTAGTCCCTATATTTTGACGTTTTTCCATTTTAGTCCTTACATTTTATTTTTTCCACTTTTAGTCCCTAAAACCAATTTACGCTTTCCGTTTTAGTCCTTGAAGCACTATTCCGTCACCAAACTAACGGAGAAACTGGACGTGGCTGACGTGAGTATTAAAATATTATTAAAAAAATTATTTGACATTTTTTAAATGCCAAAATTAAAAAAGAAAAAATTTTAATTACTCAATTTTCTTTTCATTATTTGTGTTCTTCCCGTGTTCTTCCCTATAATCAATCTCCAGCAAAATACAAACCCTAAACCCAGATCCTAACCAAACCCCAAACCCATATCCCAGTAAAGCAAACTTTAGCCTTCAAACCCATAAATTTTCTTGGCAAACAAACACAAAAAAAACCCGCTGGAAAAAAAAACCCCAAATCACCACCACCGAATCAAAGAAAATTGAAGATCATACCCAAGCAAAAGAATAGAAACCCAGCAACCAGCAAAGCACCACCACCGAATCAAATCATCCACTACCACATCAACAAAACCACTCCCAGACCAAACCATCCAAAGAATAGAAACCCAGCAAAGCACCCAACTCATCCACTCCCAAACCAAACCATAATCAAAGAGGCTGAGATCGGGTGCGATGGGTTTGAGATAGAAAGAGGCTGAGATCGGCTTGATCTGGGTTAGAGAGATGCTGTGATCGGTTGGTACCTTGTGAGAGCGAGCGCCGAAAACGGGAAGTGGAGAGGCCATGACCTGAGCGAGGCGCTGAGCGGCGGCTTTGGTGGTGAAGTTCTGAGTGCGCTTGACGGTGGAGAAGGCGGTGAGCAAAATCTGGGTTTGGGTTTTTTTTTTTGTTTTTTTTGTGAGCCTCATCGTGATCCGTTGATTGTCTTTGTGTCGTGTATCAGAGCCATCAATTATCTTCTTTTTCTTGTTCTGTTTTGTTGATGAAACTTGTACAAAGAAATGAAACACTTGTGGAGTAGCAATAATTTATAATTTGTTCAAACAAGTTAGTGCAGACTACAGAGGAGCTTGACTAATACGTGGTCTCACACTCTCCACAAAATAAAATAGCAATATCTCACTGGTGTGTCTCTCCATCTCTCACTCACACTCGCTCACAGAGTTTCTCAGTCTCTCTCTGTGCGTTTGAGATATTTTTAAAAAATTTGAAATTTTCAGATCGATAAAAAAATATCTTGGATGGTGTAAAAATGTCGTCCACCAAACTTATTATTATTTTTTGCCATTTGGTTGCTGGGTTTCTATTCTTTTGCTTGGGTTTGATCTTCATGTTCTTTGATTTGATGGTGGTGATTTGGGGTTTTTTTTTTTCCAGTGGGTTTTTTTTTTTGTGTTTGTTTGCCAAGAAAATTTATGGGTTTGAAGGCTAAGGTTTGCTTTACTGGGATATGGGTTTGGGGTTTGGTTAGGATCTGGGTTTAGGGTTTGTTTTTTGCTGGAGATTGATTATAGGGAAGAACGGGAAGAACACAAATAATGAAAAGAAAATTGAGTAATTAAATTTTTTTTTTTTAAATTTTGGCATTTAAAAAATGTCAAATAATTTTTTTAATAATATTTTAATACTCACGTCAGCCACGTCCAGTTTTCCCGTTAGTTTGGTGACGAAATAGTGCTTCAAGGACTAAAACGGAAAGCGTAAATTGGTTTTAGGGACTAAAAGTGGAAAAAATAAAATGTAGGGACTAAAATGGAAAAACGTCAAAATATAGGGACTAAAAGTGCATTTACGCCTTTTTTTTAATTGGCCACGTCAGTGTTAAATGTGCTAGCAATGCACTCATTTTTAATACATTACATTACAATCATCTATAAAAAGATCAACAAAGACAAAAGACACAAAATACTATTGTTTCTTAATACACTACACTACAATGCAATGCAATCATCTATGAGAACACGAAGCTTTTTTTTTTTTTTTTAGGTTTAGTTTGTAACTATCAGGGTAATAGGTTTTCTTTTTTTTTTTTTAATAAGTTTTTTAAAGTTTTATTTTTGTTAAGCTTTTGGGTTAGACAGTTGCTAATTGGGCTAGGCTGATTGGAGGGGAGGGGGCCTAAGGTTTTGAAATGGGGGGGGGGGGGGGGGAATATCCAAATTGGAAAAATATATTCACTAAAAAAAAAAAATTCTTAGGACCAAGGGCAGGCTAGGCAGGGGTAGCTCCACATTGTGTCCAGGGTGGTCAGAGGACCACTTTGACTTGGGAAAAAAAATAATTATTATATATAAATTTTTTTTATTTGTGATTTTTTTTTTATTGTTTTAAAAAATTTTGTGACCACCCTAAATTTTTTTAGTCCTAACATAATTAAACTTTGGACAAAGTTTGGAAACAAATTTGATTGTAGTCTTGTTATGTAGACTAAGGTTACAATTCCACTCAATATTTTTTTTATTGGATGTGAATTTTGACAAATTTACTATTGGATTACATTTTTTTTTCCTTATATCCTCCATACTTGCAAAATTTCAAGAAGATCAAAGATGAATAGCTATGTCATTAATCAAATGTTTAAGTTTTAAGGTTTTGTAGTCCCAAATTATACATAAAAAATAAGTTTATGGATCGAATAGTAAATAACATCCAATTGGCTTGAAATTTGACATGTATTTTAAGAACATATAGAACATGCAATTGAATGGTTTGATTTTCAAAATGTGTAGTCATGTTAATTTGTTTAATGAGAGTTGTAGTCTTAGGTTACAACTAAGTTTATAGCCAAACTTTGTCCTTAAACTTTTGTCCCCTTAAAAATATATTAGGTCTTTACAAACAAAAAGAATAGGCCTAAGAAAGATTTTATTTAACAAAATTTTTGAAAGAGATGTAATCTGCAGCATTGATAATCTCAAAAAAAAAAAAAATCTTAAAAAGAAATTGTAAGATTTTATGTATTTGCGTGTTTTTTTAATCAATATATGAAGTTATCTTGTTATTAGATTTTGTATAATTTAAGTTTTTTAATGACCACCTTAAAAGAAAATCCTAGAGCCGCCATTACTTGAGACCCCTCGGGCCCCTTGGGTCTGTCTCTGTCAAGTTCTCAGTAGAATGTGGCAGTAGAATTCTTTGAGACAAGGATGCCATAACCCTACCCCTTCGAATTCTTTAAAACTATCCATAGAGTTGTTATTGTACATTTAAAAAAAAAAAAAAAATCCAATTGTACATTAATATATATTCATCTGTTACATAAAATATGTAATGTATTTACCACCTTGTGACCTCATACCACACCCTCAAAAAAAAAAGAAAAAGAAAAAAGACCTCATACCACATTAGAAGGGTTATACAAGGGACCATGAGAATGATGCTTAGAGTTAATCATTATAGCATTAAATATAAATATCTTTTCCATACGTTGACCAAAATCACCTCCACGGCTCTACTACACAAATTCATTATTAATTAATTAATTTATTTTATAGAAGAATTCATTATTAATTTCAGTTCCACAACTACAAATAAAATTTAATAGATTATATATAAATTTTTTTAAAAGAATGCACGAAGACAAGCATTGTGAGGTGACCCGTGACAATCATATTGGTTGGGCGGTGGAGCAATAGTAGGAGAGAGGCTTTGCTGTTTGGTCAGCCAGTTATCATTGCCATTTACTATTATTTTCTAAATTTAAAATAATTTCTTTATTTTTTACTATTAATTTGGATAAAATAAAGTTAATACCTTTGAGGTTTGGACTAATGCAATTAAATTGATTGGACATTGGAGCAATAATAGGGGAAGTTGTGGTGTTTAGTAAGTCATTATCATTGCTATTTTCTATTATTTTCTAAAATTATAATAATTTATTTATTTTTTACTATTAATTTGTATAAAATAAAGTCAACATTTTTGAGATTTGGACTAAAGCAAATTAGGTCACTAAACCGTTATTAATTTTCTCATTTTTCTCACAATAATTAAAGTCCAAGTTGATCAATTTTAAAATTTTTTGAATCTAGTTGGTATTAAGCAAATCAGCACCAGCAGTCTGACAATTAATTGTAGTTTACACTTTACAATTTTAATTTTTTTTTGATATGATACAATTTTAATTTTAATTTAACGGAAAGTGTCCAATTAGCTTGAATTTTCCCAAGAAATGTGCAGCAAGAAAAAGCAATGGCATATTGGCATAGCAATACCATTCCTTTAACATGTAATCATCCTTTTGTTCATCCTTTTTGTTTCTCTGACATATCATAACTAAATAGACAGTTGTTAGTTGCTCCTCAGAGGCAGAGAAAAGAGAGATAGAGAGAGAGAGAGAGAGTGTTGTCAATTTGTCATAGTATAACGAAAAACAAAGAGACTCCTTTGCTATCTCGATATTGCCCACACACACACACATCCAAGAATGTACAAAAAAGCTTCACTCTCTCTCATTTTCGTGATTCTTCTTCTAATCTCATACTCCATCTTCATCGGGACCGTCGATTTCAGATCCTACTTTTTCCCTCTGCTACAGTCACCCACCGTTACACCCTCTCTCTGTGCACCCTCTTCTCCTCTCCGCGTCTACATGTACGATCTCCCTCGCCGGTTCAACGTGGGCATGCTGAACCGGCGGAGCCAGGTGGAGACTCCGGTGACGGCTCTGGCATGGCCTCCGTGGCCCAAGAACTCGGGCCTCAAGAGGCAACACAGCGTGGAGTTTTGGATGATGGGCTCGCTTTTGTACGAAGGGGATGGGGTTGAAGAGAGAGAGGCGGTTAGGGTTTCGGATCCGGAAATGGCTGACGCGTTTTTTGTGCCGTTTTTTTCTTCTTTGAGCTTCAATACTCATGGCCACAATATGACGGATCCAGCTACAGAGATTGATCGCCAATTACAGGTACTTGATCGGTTTGATTCTGCTTTTTTTGTTTGTTTGTGTTAATTTGGTTTTGGAGGAATTGGGAAAATGGGCATTGAGTTTTGTCGTTAATGGTGATGAATTGAGTGCTTTTGCTTAGTTTTTGAGTTGGGTTTTTAGCTTTTTGTTGATTTTATCATGTACCTAATAAACAAAAGAAAGGAAGAAGAAGAAGAAAAATCCAGTGGGGTATAGCTGAACAGCTTAATAATCTTGTTGAATGGCAACAATAACAATAACAATAACAAATTCTTAGTCTTTTTGGGGTCAGCTATGGATTCTCAACAAAGTAGTTAGGGTTGGTTACATGTATTCTTTTTCTCCGTTCTATTCTATCTGAAGTCATAGTTTCTATTTTGTTTCTATGCTCATTTGGATGAATTAAGCTTGATTTTTTTTTTCACATAAGCATTTCGCTGATTTCTTTTGTTTAGTAATAAGTTGTATTGATGGAAAGGATCTACCTCAAGTAAACATGAATTAGTCCCAAGAAATACGAAAAAAGAGATCTACAAACGAAAAGTGGGAAGGATGAGTAAATTGGATGCTACTATTGTCATATTGGAATAATTATGAATTGGTAGCTTATATTAAAGTATCAGGAGAGCGTATGTGAATTATATGAAAGTTTGGAAATTATTTTATTGAGTCATGTAGCAGAAAGACATTGAAGTGGGTGTTTATGATTTGGATTTCATGGGTTGTAGTGTAGGACAGTGGGACTTGTTAGTTAATTACATCACTTTTGAGTCATTAGGCTTTGCTTTATAAGAGAAATCCCACTTTTGTGTTTGCTAATCATTCATTCAGTTGGGACTTGAAGTTCATTTGGTGACCTCTGATGGTCAACAACTCAACGCCACAAAGAGTGAGGAGAGAAATGATTTTAATTCTTTCATTAGTCACCTTTAAATAACATCACCCTTTTTCATTTGACTATATACTAGAAAACTATGCTTGGATCAGTTGACTGGGTTTTAAAGTAACTGGTTGATGAGTGTTATGATCAATGGCTTAGCTGTTTGTGTTTGTTTAAGTTCATTGTGTTTTACCTTTTAACTATTTTATGTGATGCTGCTCATTTTCATTGCACATAACTTTTGTCCAGTATCTTAAACTCTGCCTCTGATGTCATCTCTTTTGCACATCAACATTACATGGGATAAAAATATGTTTTTAAATGCTACACCTGTTTTGAACTTCTGTATTTTTTATTACAGCTCAGTATGGGTTGCTTCTGATTTCAGATTGATTTACTGAAATTGTTACGGCAATCCAAGTACTGGCAACGGTCTGGAGGTCGAGACCATGTAATTCCTATGACACATCCCAATGCATTCAGATTTCTCCGAGAACAAGTTAATGCATCTATTCAGATTGTTGTAGATTTCGGCCGCTACCCCAGAATCATGTCAAATTTAAGCAAAGATGTAGTGGCCCCTTATGTGCATGTCGTGGATTCATTTAAAATTGATGACACTCCAGACCCATTTGAATCTCGCACTACACTTCTTTTCTTCCGTGGGAGGACATACAGGAAAGATGTGCGTTAATTTGAACCTAGTTGGAATAAAAAGCAACATCTAGTTCTTTAAAATCTATGTATGAAATTATAATTGATTAACATGGGTCTTGTAATGTTGCAGGAAGGCATTGTTCGTGTTAAATTGGCAAAGATATTATCTGGTTATGATGATGTTCACTATGAGCGGAGTATTGCCACTGATGAAAATATAAAATTGGTATGTATTGGATTAATAGATAATGTATTAGTGATATTTGTATTTTGCATATCTTGGTCATAGAAAGGGGATAACATTTCTTAACCATGAGATATCAACAGATGTAATTCTTTTCATCCTCATTATCATTACATCTTTCTGACAAACTGATGATGGAATCTCATCAAAAGTTTTTTATTTTCATCATAAGCATCCGTTGCTGCCTTCTTCTAGATACATTTCTTACCTTTTGATGCATGTTGCTACATGTAGAATTTATCAACATCATGCAATGTTTGTGGCATATAATTTCTGACCATAATTCCAAGAGAAAAGTTCCTGTACTTCCTTATAGTGATAATTAAAGTATATGCCCCCATGTTGAAGGAACATAGTAAACTTATTTCTTGTTGCACAGAATTGAATCTTCAAAAGCAGCATTTTTTACATTACATGAGTAGGAGTATCATGGTCAGCACTGTAAATGCATGTGATTGCATACTGTCCACATTTCTCATTTTTTTTATTTTTTTTGTAATGCCAGTCCTCGAAAGGAATGCGTTCTTCAAAGTTCTGTCTGAATCCTGCTGGAGACACACCTTCATCCTGTCGCCTGTTTGATGCCATTGTGAGCCACTGTGTGCCTGTTATTATAAGTGATCAAATTGAGCTCCCGTTTGAGAATGAGATTGACTACTCCCAATTCTCTATATTCTTCTCTTTCAAAGAGGCACTGGAACCTGGTTACATGGTTAACCAGCTCCGAAAATTTCCTAAAGAGAGATGGATTGAAATGTGGAAGCGGCTTAAGGACATCTCCCATCATTATGAATTCCAGTACCCCCCCAAGAAAGAAGATGCTGTCAATATGCTATGGAGGCAGGTAAAACACAAGCTTCCTGGGGTCAAACTTGCTGTGCATAGAAGCCGAAGGTTGAAAGTCCCTGATTGGTGGCGGAGAAGATGATTTCAGAAGCCTGCTTTTGTGACTTTGTAAATTCATAGTCATTTCATCATTCACGGTGAGAACCCTTTGAAGAGAAACAACCAAAGCTAGTAACAACCCAAAACCGGCCAGTTAAATACACAGATTGAGTAACATTTTTTTTTATTATAAATTTTATGGTTTCTTTTATTCTGCGTCCTTAATTTTCTGTGTTTTACTGGATGACACCCTCCTCCTCATCCCTCAGTGTCAAATGAGTGACATTCTTTGATGCTTTTATTTTAATTTTTTTAGTGGGGAAAAAGAATTGAAGGCCTCGGCTTAGCGCTGGTGTTTCTGCCTTTCAATAGTGCGGAAGTGAGGTCATAATAATGTAATTAGTACATGGATTGTTTATACATCCTATAGTCTGACAAAGTTGTTCCTTACTGGTTATAATTGTGTTTTTGGATATGAGGTTATGTAATGCACATTGATAAGGCTCAGTCATTAGTCTTAACATAAAAGTAGACTTCCCCACCCATCCTTCTTTCGGATAATTTGTTTTTCAAAGGGCAATTGCAGGATCTCTTTGGTTGCTCAATGCTGTTTCATATTAAAGCTTCTACTCCATTCTATACTAGCGATGCCATTATGTCTTTCCAACTAAAACATAAAACTACTACTCAGCCAGTTTTTAGATTCTCTAAGTAAGATTACAGTAGGTATCCCATTTCATGCTTCCGTATGATCAAACTATCACTTCTACTTTTTCTAATTCGAGTAAGGTTTAAAAGAATGCTCAAAAATTATTCAGGGGTACAAGAAAAATAAACCAGTAGCTAAGAATATTCTCAAAATGAAAACCATGCAGTTGAAATATACACATTAGTTTCGGAGATGTTTTTCTATAACCAGCTAAGCATGTCTTGTGGCATCTAAATCATTCAAAATGATGTGTACGTGAGATTTGTGTAGTTCAGACATTGCCATATTGGTGCTAGTATAGTGCATATCGATCAGAAGTACTTTAATCCCTAAATTGGGAATAACTAGAGGGCATAATTATGATCGTTACAGGTACCAATCTCAGCAAATAGAACTGCCTCTGGCGTCCATCAACAAAATCTTACACACGGGAATCTATCTGAGAAATAGACCGACTCTCAATTGCTCAGATTTATTGATAGCGTGCAAATAACACTGATCAAAGACTGCGAGTGGATTCTGTCTTTGTGACCCCAAATAGTGTAGAAGGAAAATCAATTGTCAGGGTGTTCTTTGTGAATGTGGATCCGATGCCATGAGGTGTTCAGAATTCCTCTCAAATTCCATATGAACTCCACGTTTTCGGGCTGAACATTTGCAGCTATATCAACCTGTCCATAATGAGACAAATACATATCATTACTGACAAACAAGAAAAATCATTGACATGGACCATATATCACTTCAAACATGTCCCAGCTGCATAAATCCAATCATCAAGCAGTCATTGTCATATAAATATACGTTGTATAGGAAGGATTGGAAGATTCCATGCAGACTACTAAGTCCATGGGTGTGCATTATATATAGTGGTTACTTCTCAATCAAGAATTGATATTCCTCTGGCTAGGACAATTCAAATGAGAGATGTCCCCTAAAAATACACCCAAAATTTCCGAGACAATCTTGAATTCTGTTCTTGATTAAGATTTAGCTTGGTGGATCAAATATTGACTATCTTATTATTCTCAGAAAAGTAATGTTGATTAAAGAGTAGTAGTAACTTACTGCTTTAGCGACTATCTCAGTATTCTCAGATATTTCAGCCTCAGCCTTAAAAAGCACCCATGCCCACTTGTCACTGCTTTTGTCATCAGCAACATAGGGAATTCCTGTCTTTTGGTACCTGGACGCTTCCACCCATGTCTTGCCACCATCAAACGATACATCCACTCTCTCAATCCCTCGCCCACCTCCAGATACTGCATATCCATGAACTGTTATCTGCATAGCAAGTGATGATGATGGTAAGGAAAGGGAGAAGTCCTCATAGCAGACCAAATTTAAGCATAATTTTTTACTGGAAGCACCATCCACATTGAAATCAATTTTATGGTGGAATTCATGTTCATGAGCTCTTCAAAGTTTCTCATTGTGCAGAATTGCACTTCTCGGTGTGCTAAATAGAACTCTCGACCATGGAGAAGATCACATACCTTCCCAGGTTTCACTTTAGTGACATCCTCCAAAGAACAAATCACAGACTGCAAAATCCATTGAAGACAAATTTTAATCAACTATTGCTTCCTTGATGAAAGTAACTAACATGTTACTACTCATATTCTGTTATCACTGTTTCATCCTGGAATATCCCTATTGAGCAATAACTTTGAAAATTAATACCCCTCACCAAGTTGATATAAGTGATCAAACATGCACACAAGGAAATCTTAAGGCATCAGGCATCAGGCATCAGCAAAGCTATGTATTCTGTATACGTTCGGCATTCCTAGACATGCTATGAGATCAGAATTACTGACTGGACAATATATTCCAACTCAGGCAGATGATCCTAGGAATATCCTTAATTCCTAAATAATAATATACCTGAACTGGGAAATCCATTTGCGGCCTTCGAGTAGACCAATCAATATTTTCCCAATTAATTTTGGGAGGAAACATTTTGTAGTCCTTTTGCATAAAAAAACCCTGTTCCACAGTAACGTTAATTTGCTCAATCAATTTTAGGAGATGAAAGAACAGCAAAGAAGATGGTGCATTTGGAATTATGACCAACCTGGCATTCTTCAGCAATTATATTAATGGAATCCAGCCATTTAACAGAGCGTGCACCTATAACACCAGGAACAATAACACGCAGTGGATATCCATGATCCCTGTTTAAAGGCTTTGGAATGATAACATAGGTTATTAGGACAAACTATTCATACTTCTTCCCTAAAAGAATTAGAGATATGTGGATGAAAAGAATTCCAACATAAGAAAAATTTTCATTTGTAACTAATAAGTCAAAGGGGTCGGACTAAAATGGCTACTTGTAAAGAAAACAGTTCACTGTCACATATCAAGAATCACACAGAAAAGTGACCTGGTGAAGAATTAAACAAAATGTTGCCTCAACTTCTCTGAAGTTGACAGCATGTTCAAAAAGAAGTAATTCTAGCATATAGGGGAAGCACATTGCAAGATTGATAAATATATATTCGAGGGCAAAGAAATTATATATTGTTCATATAATGCCAAATGCACATTTATTACACAGAACCTAAGTAGATACATACTTAAGACACCCTCACCTCTCCATTCATCTCATACGCGAGTATGACCTCAGAATCAGAGGTCGTTGCCTGAATGAGTGGAATTGATGCCTTATATGGACCCTCATTTTCCTCCTAGAACGTTGACATTGAAGAATTATCAATCCATGAAATTTAGTCCATGACAGAACAATGTTTAGAAAAAAAAAAGGAAAAAGAAATTGCAGCTTACCTTGCACTTGTCCACACTTATAAACTCGACATGCTTTCCTCCTAAAGGGGTGATAGAAGCCAAATTACGTATTCCTACAAGTTCAAGAACATCTGCCAGTTTCGCCCCACCCCAAATGGCTGAAAGCAGATAGAGTCAACAGAAGGAATAAGGACGCAAAAACCACAATGATTATAACTTTTGGGCTCAGTTTTTGTTAAACTTCAGCTACAAAATTAGTTGTAGCCTAAGACTATAACCTTACTCAATAAAATGAACATTACTACATATTTTGAAAATCTAACCATTGAATTGAATATGTTCTTTATGCTTTTAATATACATGTCAAATTTTGAATCAATCGGATATTATTTACTATATAATCTATAATCTTATATTTTATACATAATTTTAAACTACAAAAAATTGTAATTTAAACAATTTATTGATGACATAGTTATTGATCTTTAATAAAAATGATATAAGAAGAAGATGTAATTCAATGGTGAATTTGACAAAATTCACCTCTAATAAAAATATATTGAGTTAAGTTGTAGTCTTAGGCTACAACCAATTTTGTAGTTAAACTTTGTACTTTTTATTTAAATACATTGTATACATTTTATTTCAAAACATTTAGAAGTTTCGGACTGAATTCTTGTGTATAACAAAAAATGGCGAAGGATCACAAAGGGGTCTACATTTTTTGACCAGAATAGGTGCCATAAAAAGAAATAAAAGACAAACTATTAATGACAGTGTAAAATACTAAAATCTCTATGTTCGAATGTCCAAATCCAAAGTTTATAAGCTGACAACAAAAAATTCCAAAACTTGTGCAACAATGATAAGGAAAGCAAACCATTTCCAACGGCACAAACATCCCAGCCAACACCTTTCACGGTTTTAACTTTGCTCATGGCAGTCCTTCTATTACCTGCACACTGTTTAACTCAAAACAAGGGAAATCATTCAGTTAATTAAATTTGAGCCCTATGATTGCAACAGAGAAATGGAATGTATCTCAGCCAACCCAAGGAAACCAATGCTAACAATAAGACACGCCATGAAACTTACTTGTAAAGTGGCTGTCACTATGTGTTTGGGTAGCTTCCTGTTTCACATGGGAAAAAAAAACACATCTATTGTAAGAAAGGGCTTGGTTAAGCCCAAATTCACCATGGATTCACTAATTTTTTCTTGACTATTGTGTAAAAAATTTATTTATTTTTAAAAATGATTGATTTAATGCAAAAAAAAAGAAAAGAGAGAGCTCCTTAAATAATGCCTGAAAAAAATTCATATGTAGAGCTTGTAGGCTGTAGCATCATCAATTGAGGTGACGAGCTTTGTAGGGTTTGAATCCCTCTTCTCCACTTGTTAATTATTTTAAAAACATCTGTTAAGGTGGCAACTTGTGATAGTAGTTAGAAATTTTACTTTTTATATAGATTTACCACTGATAGCATTCTTACCATGCATCAATCACAATCACAATAAACTGCACTAGTAGTTATGGAAAAAGTTATGTCTCTAGAATTATCATTATCGTTAATTTGATTTATTATCATATTTCATGAAATGAAAAAAGGAGGGTAAAAATTAAGCCAGTGTGTTGGTACTTGGTAGCCCCTGATACACGGAACAACTTCAAAGGGAAACTTCTTTTTATGTCCCTCATTGATAATCAAGAACACGCATGATCGTGCAAGTCAATACTTACTTCATATCAGCAATAGATAATTCCATGGATTTTTCCACCAACCCACATATAGATACTCGGTACCTGATATATATGTGTAACAAATAAGTTGTAGATGTCAATGAAATCTTATTAGAGATTTGACATTTAGAAGGTTTGAGTGTAGAAATATTAAACCTTTCAATGTCATCAACTATAGGGACTGGCCCATGATTTCGCTTGTAGAACAAATCCACTGGGGTCACATAAGAGGAGGAAATTAAGGCAGAGCGTGAAGGCTCAGCATTGAAAGGTTCCTGTATCAAAGATTTACAAAAGAAAAAAAAACAATAAGTCAATAACAATAACTAGACTTTTTTGATAAACTAGACTTGACTTGAAGCAAAAAAAAAAAACCTACCTAAAGTACGAAGCTTTCCTAAACAGCATACATTTTTTATTATTTTTATTTTATTTATGAATCTATATAGCATACATAATATAGAGTAGAAAAAATATATGAATATTTGACGCCACATCCAACCATGTGACAAATATGTCACACTCCGAATGCACGTACATACGTATGTAAACCTTTGTTTGTGTATAAATATCAACGAAAACATTACCTACCACTCCTATCCTAAAAACTTAGCTGAATTTCCTGACTGTAACCCCAAGAAAAATAGAAAAAAATGATTTTATTTTATATTTAAATATATGATCATATAAGAGGCTGTGACAGTTATATAGGAGTCTTTAACAGTGAAAAAGTGAAGAGTAATTTGAATTAATTATAGGGGAAATTAATAAAATATATAATATAAGTGATGAATAGAAAACATGGATATAAAACACACGGGGTTATTGTACACATGAACACATTTGATTTATAAAATGAATCATTCATGGTAGTTGATTTAAGAACTAAGCTGGCGAAAGAGAAACATCATAAAATCAATGTCATTGAATATCTCCGTTTAAAAATACGAGGTATCTAACCTGGGAATTGATTATAAGGCTTGGATGCCGAGGTGGTTCCTGAGAATAATCAGACGGGCCTCTTAGAAATTTCATTCTTCACAAACACTCAGAGAGAGAGAGAGAGAGACTTATTTCGCGTGGGAGGGAAGGATATGTACGGCGGGTACAGATTATGGAAGATAGTCACACCTTTGCTCCGGTCAATAAATAAACATTTTAACGTTCTAGTTGTTTTGCTACGTGACATGGATCCGACTTAATCAACTTTTTTGTTTTCATTTTTTAAGGTTTGGACTCAAATTAACATGGGGTTTCCTTTTTTTTTTTTTGAACATGGGAATTAGGTTGAACTTGAACCTAGACGGGTTTATGAAGTTGGGGGATAGAGAGAGAGAGAGAGAGCATTAATGGCCCAAATTAAATTTCCAACAACACTTTGATTGGTATAGTGACTAGAAAAATGAGGAAAAAAAAAAAAAAGAAGAAGAGAAAAGAAGAAAATATATATATTTTTTTGGGGTAAGAAAGTTTTTTTTTTTTGGATGAAGGGATCGTTGTCAAGAAAGCAAGGTTTTAAAAACTATTATGTGATTTTGAAAAATAATCTATTATGTGGTTGCAGTGGCGGCGCCACATTGAAGTGACCACCTGACCTGAAAAAAAAAAAAAAAATTATATATAATATATTTAAAATTTTATGAGTTGTGTATCTTAAAGGAAAAAAAAGTGACCACCCTTAAAAAAAAAAAAATTGACCACCTAAAGAAAAACCTTTAGATGAATATTTGGTTGGCTTCTTCTTAAGACCTTCATCTTCGTCTTCTTGCTCATCTTCGTCTTCTTGCTCAGTTCTTGTGCTTTGTTTTCTTCAATTGTTTCTTCTCTGTTTTATTTTACTCTTAACGTAACAAATTACTGACTTTACTCTTTCTATGGGACCTTGGGCCTAGTGTAGAAGGCTTTAAAGCCTAAATTTTAAATTTTAAATTATATTTTATATTACTTACTGAATTATTGTGATATTCACATCAACTGGTGCATTTTTTTTTGGTCTATTTTAGCATACTAATGAACTCTTTCTATTTTATACAATTATTTTCAAAACACCCAATCTCAAATTATTTATTTTTTACTACATATCATTAAAATATTATTTCTTTATCAATTTTTTTATGGAAAAATGTTAGGATTATAACTTTTTCCATAACTTTTGTTACAATTTGCTCACGTGACAAGTTATAAGTAGTGGGTCCACAATTCCACCTCCCATAACTTGCCATATAAATAAGTTGTGACAAAAGTAGTGGTCCTAACATTATTCATTTTTTTTATTATTCTCCTAATTCATGTATATTTTTCTCTTATTTTTTATTTAATTTTTTTATCAATTTACATAGCAGTAGTAACAATGTAGCTCTTTTTTATTTTACACAATTAAGTTTGGCTAATTTGATGTAGGTGAATTTTCAGGTTAGATGTAAAAAATAACCTTTTAACTATTTTGCATTAACCTATATGAGTGCTCTTAGTATATATGTTTACTATTGATTTATTGTCTAATTATCACTTGAGTGGGACATGTGTGGGAGTGAGGTAGTATTATTAAAGACAAAAATTAGACTATTGAAATCATTGGGGGTGAGGCAGTGTATTTACAGCATTTACACATTGAATTGTTAATAGAGTAACACTATTTACACAAACAAAATTAAAGTATTAAGAAAGATTCGTAATGATATGCAAACAACAAAAATAATGCAACAAAAAAAGAAAAGAAAAAAAGTTGAGTTGAATTTTCATCTTAATTGAGTAATGCTATAGACATAATAGTGGATGGATGATTGCTTAGTTATATAAATTTAGGAGATATGGCTTATAGCATTGGAAATGAAATTATCATGTAACGAATTCAAAATATGAAAACTCGTAGAATGAAATTATAAAAACTTATTGTTTGGCGTGAGAAGAAGGTCCCCAATCACACTTTCTTATGTATGCTATGTACTGAGGAAGATAAGTCATGCAACCATTTATTCTGAGATTGTTTCTTTGCTCGAGTTGTTTGGCTTCAGGCTCCATTCTAGAATTCATTCTGGTAGCTCTCCAACTTTGTCAAATTATCTACTTCTTCAATGTCATTGCAAAATGCAATTTTGCTAAACTGGATGATTTCCTGCACTAAGTTTTGATCCGTTCATGGGAAGTATCTTGGAATATTCTTGAGGATATTAAGCTGATATGTGAGAGTTTGTTAATATATCATTAGTTAGTGTACCTTTACAATGTAATCATGCTCCCTAACTTTTGCTAGTGTTGCAAAAGAGGATGAGGGGATCATTGTTGAAATGTCCATCTTTTCTCTTTCCAACTGCACAACATTATTCTAAATAAATAACGTCTACTATCATTTTTGCTCAAAAAATAAATTCTTTTTTTGAGAATTCAGTGATGTTTTTCTATAACCAGCCAAGCATGTCTGCTGGTATCTAAATCATTCAAAATGATGTTTACGTGAAATTTGTGTAGTTCAGACATTGCCATATTGGTGCTAGAATAGTGCATATCGATCAGAACTTTAATTCCTAAATTGGGAATAACTAGAGGGCATAATTCTGATCTTTACAATTACCAATCTCAGCAAATACAACTCCCACTGACGTCCATCAACAAAATCTTACACACGGGAATCTATCTGAGAAATAGACTGACAATTGATCAGATTTATTGATAACGTGCAAGTGGAATCTGTGTTTGTGACACTAAATAGTGTAGAAGGAAAATCAATTGTCAGGGTTTTCTATCTGAATGTGGATCCGAATTCCTCTCAAATTCCATATGAACTGCACGTTGTCGGGCTGAACATTCGCAGCTATATCAACCTGTCCATTATGAGACGAATACATATCATTACTGGCAAATAAAAAAAAATCATTGACATGGACCATATATCACTTCAAACATGTCCCGGCTGCGTAAGGATTGGAAAATTCCATGCATACTACTGTGTTTGACCACAGACTACAGCGCTTAGAGCTAGTTTTTTCTTTTTAGCTTTTATGTATAATTTTTTAAAACCTTATTTTTTTTATATAAATTTTTTCATTTTTTTCAAAGTATAAGCATATTTTAATATAATTTCAGAATTTTTTTTTTTTTAGCAGAAAGAAGCTACCTAAGCTGTTCCCAAACAGACTGGGTGTGCATTATGTAGTCTTTATTTCTCAATCAAGAATTGGCATTGTTCTGAGCAAGACATTTCAAATGAGAGATGTCCCCTAAATATACACTCAAAATTTCCGAGACAATCTTGAATTCACCTCCTGATTAAGATTTAGCTTGGTTGGATCAAATATTGACTGACATCTTATTATTCTCAGAAAAGTAATGTTAATTAAAGAGTAGTAGTAACTTACTCCTTTTGCGACTACCTCAGTATTCTGAGAGATTTCAGCTTCAGCCTTAAAAAGCACCCATGCTCAGTGCCCACTTCACTTGTCACTGCTTTGATCAACAGCAACATAGGGTTTTAATACCTGACACTTCCACCCATGTCTTGCCACCAACAAAAGTACATCCACTCGCTCTATCCCTCGCCCACCTCCAGATACTGCATATCCATGAACTGTTATTTGCACGACTAGTGATGATGATTGTAAGGAAAAGGAGAAGTCCTCATATTAGACCAAATTTAAGCACAGTTACTAGAAGCACCATCCACATTGAAATCAATTGTATGGTGGAATCCCACGTTAATGAGCTAGTGGAAGTTTCTCATTTGTGCAGAATTACGCCTGTCATTGTGCTAAATAGAATCTTTGACCATAGAAAACATTACATACTGTTAAATTGTAATTTCTATGTAATTTGTATAACTGTATTGGTTTTATTCTGTGTCAATTTGATTGTATTTTCATACTTAATTCATCGTATTTGTGGGCTTTATTTGTATTTAGGTTGGGCTCTTGCGGGACAGTTCACAGGATAAGTGACCCGCGAAATGGCATATGACTGCGTTTGAAAAACAATTGAGGAAGCAGTTCTCGGGACGACTCATGGGATAAGTTCATGGGACATGACTTGCGAAATTCTAGAACTTGAGGCAAATCAGTTTTTCAGATCCTCTACTGTAACTTTTCCCTTACCCAATATATATACACTCAATTCCCATGAATTTTATCCTAAGCACCCACATGATAGTTGGGAGAATTGAGGGTCTGTTTGGTTGTGTTGTTTAAATAACAGTTTTTGTTATTTAAACAATACAACACATATTTTCACAACACTTAAACAACGTTATTAGAATAATATTATCAAACGGGTCCTAAGCCTTTCATTGAGAGCCAAACACTATTCTCTTTCACCATAGCCAAACCTTTGAAAGGAAATCATCCCAATCACAAACATCACCACCCTTGAGTGTTGTGAGTATTTTGGTTGCAAGAGAACATTGGAGATTGCCCAATTTCAACTTGGGAGGTTTGAAGGAGAAACCGGGATTGATTGCAGGATTTGGGTAGCTAGATTGAAGAAAGGACTTCGAGCAATCAGTTTCAGGCTAGAGCTTGGAGGGCTCAAGTACTTGGGTAGCATAGGCTTGGAGGATCTTTGATGTAACCTATGTATTGCAACAATTCATTCTAGTGGATCATTCAGCGGTCTAACTATGTAGAAGTGTTTTTCGCTTGGAACTTCGGTTTTCCCTTTTGATAATACATTCAATGTTATCTTGGGTTTGTTTCTCTTTACTTATTTTCAATTGCTGATTTAATTGCTTTAATATGTCTATCCATGCAATTGCAAATAGCCACGTTTAGTTAATTTGGTTAATCATGTAAATTCCCCATTAATCATAAAATCAGCCTTAATTAACTTAGTCCTAATTAAAATTTAGGAGTGTAACCAATTACCTAGATTGGATTAGGTAATTCTGACATAGCTTCTCACTTCTGAGGAGACTGCAAAATCTATCAAAGACAGTTCAATCAATTAATTGCTTCCTTGATGAAAGTAACTAATATGTTACTACTCATAGTCTGTTATCACTGTTTCATCCTGGAATATACCCCTTTTCAGCAATAACTTTGAAAATTAAACCCCGAAACAAATTGATATAAGTGATCAAATCAAACATGCACACAAGGAGATCTTAAGGCATCAACAAAGCTATGTATTCTTTATACGTTAGGTATTCCTAGACATGCTTTGAGATCAGAATTATCGATTGGACAATATATTCCAATTCAGGCAGATGATCCTAAGGGTATCGTTAATTCCTAAATATAAATGAACTGGGAAATCCATTTGCGGCCTTTGAGTAGACCGATCAATATTTTCCCAGTTAACTGTGGAAGAAAACAATTTTTAGTATGTCCTTACCATGTTCCCAGTAACGTTAGTTCGCATAATTAATTTTAGGAGATGCAAGAATAGGAAAGACGTGTTAGAAAAATATTATAGAATGAATAAAAAATTGAATCCTAATGTTTCCACTTGAATATGTTATTAAATTAATGAAAATCGTTGAGTTTCATGTAGGAAATGAAAGAAATAATATCTGAGTTTATATGCTCATAATTGGATATTGGGTTGAGCTTAGGCACGTGTGGGCTGGGTCTTCTTGTCTAAATAATAATATTTTATTATTTTATTTTTTGAATAAGTAAGTTTGTGTAGAAGTACAACCATTTTGATTATTTTATCGTGGGAGACTTCTTCGAGGACATTGTGTCAAACACAAAAATTGATCAGTTCTGAATCATTCATCCTTCAAAGATCTCTTATGTGAGTTTTTTTTATAATTTTACAAATTTCTTTTTATTTATTGAATCTATTTGTGTTATTGTTTATAATTAGATCTTTGGTACCTATGTGAGTTGTTTTATTATTTTACAGATTTCTTTTTATATATTGTTGTTTATAATTAGATCTAAATGTTGTTCTTGTTTACATTATCACAAGAGCAAATTATTTCTGCAATATATCCAACAACTTTAAAGTAGATTTTGATTTCATAAATTTTTTTTTTTTGGTGATTTATAATAAAAAAGGAATTCTGTGGTTTGGTAGTTACCATCGCGTAACAATTGTTTTTGATTTTCTGTGTAACAAACCTTTGCTTGGCACGAAATCATATTGTGAATTGTGTTTGAGTGGGTTTTTTCAAAAACTGTTGATAGAAAAAAGAAAAAAAGAAAATTATTGCCGAACTTCGTGTTTTGTTTTCGGCGTAATAACGTGATAGAGACTGTTGCAGTGCACTTTGACTTTTTTGCAGAGTTTCTTTCTTATTTGTTAACTGCATTCCTTGGAACTTCTGTTTTCTTATTAGGAATTGTTTCAAGGTTGATCATTGACAATTGCTTGTTCTGTGATAATTTAATTTGGGTGTAAAAGGATTTGATTTTTCTAAATTTTCGGGATTCAATTTTGATAGAGCTATATTTTTACAGAAATGTCAAACAAAACTGTTGTGAATCATGCTGTGGTGCCTATTGCTGATGTAAAATGAAAGAAGAAAGTGATAAACTAAAACAAAGGAAACAGAGTTGGACTGAAACTCTACTGTTGCATTTGATAATGAAATGGCCATAATATAGGCTAAAAACAAACTGTTACAAACATAAAAATAGGCACCACTAACATCATGCTAAACAACTCCTACAAGCTAGGAAACAAATAGAAACAAACTACTGAACTCCTAAAGACTAGGACAACTCAAATCTATTCTAACGTGTGCTGCACTACTTTATTCAACAATCCCTCCCTTAAACTAATGTTCCACTCATAACATCAGTTTAATAAGACTCAAACTTTGAAGCACCATCCCTCAGATAAAGTCCTTTGAGCTGCAAACCCCAAGTAGCTCCTTGAGCTTCTGAAATGCTGGAAATTTGAGAGGCTTTGTTAGAATATCAACAATCTGAACTTCACTTCTGTAGTAAACTAGATTAATAACTCCATCATTTGTGAGATCCCTCAAGAAATGATACTTCACATCTATATGCTTGCTTCGACGGACAAAATGGGCTTTTGCCCTTTTTGGGCAAAGTAATTAGTCATTTGCTCTTCTTCCCAAACTAAATAGGGAAATGCCCCTCTTTTGAAAATCGAGTTTCTTAAAATCGAGTTAAAAAAAAAAAAAATTTCCGTAGCCCTATAGCGACGTTTTCAAGGACCTATAGTGACGTTTTAAGAACCTATAGTGACGTTTTATAACTTGATATTCATGAAATCGAGTTATAGGCAATAGAATTGCCTATAACTCGATTTTATGGATATCAAGTTACAAAACGCCACTATAGGTCCTTATAAACGTCACTATAGGTCCTTGAAAACGTCGCTATAGGGCTTAAATCGATTTTTAAAAACTCGATTTTCAAAAGAGGGGCATTTCCCTATTTAGTTTGGGAAGAAGGGCAAATGACTGATTAGTTTGCCCGAAATGGGCATTTGGCAATTTTGTCCTTGCTTCGACCATGTAGAATAGGATTCTTTGAGAGCTTTATTGGTGAACTATTGTCATAGTAAATAAGAGTAGGTCCATCTTCTTTGAATTGTAGCTCTTCAAGAATCTTCTTCAGCCAAATAGCTTGACAAAAGCAAGCTGTTGCTGCAACAAATTCAGCTTCAGTGGTTGACAATGTGATGATTAACTGCTTCTTTGATGACCATGAAACAACTCCTGTTCCCAACATGAAAACATACCCAGATGTGCTTTTTCGATCATCAGAATCTCCTGCATAATCATTATCTGTAAAGCCAAACAAATATGACTTTTCTCCCTTTTTGAAGAACAGCCCAAACTCCTTAGTACCTTGCAAGTACCTAAGAATCCTTTTTGCAGCCAAAAGATGAATCTCTGTTGGACACTCCATGTATCTACTAATGACACTTACATCATGCATTATATCAGGCCTTGTTGCAGTCAAATACATTAAGCTCCCCACAATCTACTTGTAAATAGTACTGTTAACCTTCTTTCCTCCATCATCCTTGTTTAGCTTCAAACCAAACTCAGACGGTGTATTCACAGGATTACAATCCTTCATCTAAAACTTGTCCAAGATTTCTCCCACATACTTCTTTTGAGAAATAAGAATGCCAACAGAGGACTGCAACACTTCTATGCCAAGAAAGTAATGCATCTTGCCAAGATCAGACATTTCAAATTCAGCCATCATGCATTTCTTAAAGCTTTCAAACATGGCTGTATTACTTCCAGTATAGATTAGATCATCTACATATAAGCAAACAATGAGCATTTTCCCTCCATCCTCAACTTTTATGAAAAGTGTATGTTCATAAGGACATTTTTGAAATCCTTCCTTCAAAAAATAAGTTTCTATACGATTATACCAAGCCCGTGGGGCTTGTTTTAATCCATATATAGCCTTCTTTAGTCTATACACTTTATGCTCATTTCCAAATTTCACATAACTAGGAGGTTGATTGATAAATACCAATTCCTTCAAATCTCCATGGAGGAACGCCGACTTCACGTCCAGCTGGAAGATAGGCCATGAATTCTGAGTTGCTAATGCAATCACCAATTTGATTGTGTCATGCCTTGCAACTGGAGCAAAAACTTCTTTATAATCAACACTGAACTCTTACTTATAGCCCTTGGCTACCAAGCGTGCCTTATACTTGTCAACTTCACCATTTTCCTTCAGCTTTGTCTTGTAAACCCACTTCACACCAATTGTTTTTTGCCCTTCTGGAAGATCAGATAACTCCCAAGTGTCATTCTTTTTGATGGCTGCAATTTTGGCATCCATAGCCTTCCACCATTTTGATTCTTTGACAGCACTTTCAAACACTATAGGATCACAATATGAAAATAGAGCAAAATGAGTGAGTGGGTCTTCAGATTGATCAATTCCGGTTACCTCATAATCTGACATCCATGCTGGCCTCCTTCGAACACGATGAGAACATGATTCAGCTACTGCTTCTGGTGTTGTTGGAGTGACTTCAGAGGCTACAGGAGTTTCATTTTGAGGATTCTCAAATGCATCAGTTGCTGGAGCAAGGTGTTGCTGCGGCTGGTTTGCTTTATCACCATCTTCTCCATTAAAACTAGTTGGAATTGGCTCTCCAACTACATTTTTGCTCCATTTCCAGATTTGATCTTCATCAAAAACAATGTCTCGACTGATAAGTATTTTCTTAGTGTTAGGATTGTAAAGCTTATAAGCTTTTGACTGATCACTAACACCAAGAAAAATACATTTTTCTCCCTTGTCATCCAGCTTCTTCCTCTTCTGATTTGGAATATGGGCATATGCAACACACCCAAAAATTTTGAAGTGATCAACAGCTGGTTTCCGTCCGCTCCATGCTTCCTCTGGTGTCATATTTTTAACAGCAAGTGTGGGACTTCTATTCAATATATGAATGCTCTAGTTAACTGCTTCAGGCCAAAAACTCTTTGGAATATAGCTCCTTATTAGAAGACTTCGCACCATATTTAGAATAGTGCAATTCTTCCTTTCACAAACGCCATTCTGTTGGGGCGTATAAGCTGCTGTAAGCTGCCTCTTTATTCCGTGAGTCTCACAGAAACTTGCAAATTCATGTGAGTTATATTCTCCACCACGATCTGTGCAAAGAATTTTTATGGGACTGCCAACTTCTTTCTCAACCAGCACTTTATAGCTTTTAAAGGCTAGAAAGGCTTCAGACTTCTCTTGCAAAAAATAAACCTAGCTTTTGCGACTAAAATCATCAATGAAGGTAAGTATATATCTCTTACCTCCATTAGAGCATGGAGTTATTGGCCTGCAAATGTCGGAATGAACAAGCTCCAGTACAGCCTTCGCCCTCCATGATTTCCCTTGTGGGAATGTGAGGGGTGTCTTCTTAAAAGGAAAGTGGTAGGACCGAGACTTGTTTGTAGGTTTGTTAAAGGGGGCTTTATTCAAGCTACAAAGCAATGGCGTGAGAAATGTGTCTCCTATTTCTAAATGTTTTGATTGCCAATTATTGATTTGGAAGTGCACATAGTTATGGTAGGTCTTGACATATTCGTTTTAGACATAATACTATGAGGCAATTGCCATTTATAATATTCAGCAAAAAAAAAAAAAATTGCCATTTATAATTATCATTTTACTTATCAAAAAATACTATGAGGCAATTGCTCTAAAATGGAAGTATTTCTAGATTATAAAATGGATTCGTAATCAATTTTTTGAGTGGAGAGTAAGTGAACTATGCGTTTATTGAGGGGAATGAGATTAAAGCATATGACCTAAAAGTTTCCATGACGGTAAACCCACCTAATTGACTGGAGATCCTAAGATCTAGGTCTTTAAAGGACAAAAAAAATTGTAGACACTAGTTTTATCACTAGGGAGATAACCATCTCCCACCCATTCCTATGATGAAATAGTAATACATATTAGCGATGATCAAGCTAAACTTTGCTTTTAATATTCTTATATCTTGGAAATCCAAGTGGAATATAGTAGGATATTCTTAATAAGAGTCACCTATATGAGTGTAAAGTGGGCTGCTTCCATGAGAATTTAAAGGCTGAATTCTCTTGAACACTTAATTAAAATATTGAGATATGTTTAGGGTAAAAATGAACACAACCACATGAATGAATTGTGTTCGAAAAGGAGCTAAGTGAATTCTATTATCTTGGTATACACAAATGGATGAATAGTTTAAGACAACATGTTCACTGGTTAGCCAGTATATCAAATAGCCTTTCACAAAGGAAGGTTCAAAGCAAAAACTACCTCTTGATAGAGTAAGTTTTCTTCTACTCTGTGTGTGTCTACATTATCATTTGCATTGTGTTTTGTCAATTTTAATTCATGTGGGGGATTGTTAGAAAAATATTATGAAGTAAATAAGAAATTGACTCCTAATGTGTCCACGTGAACATGTTATTAAAGTGGTGAAAATTTTTGAGTCTCATGTAGGAAAGAAAAAAGATAATATATGAGTTTATATGCCATGGACTTGAGATTAGGTTGGGCTTAGATATGTGTGGACTAGACCCTCTTTTCCAAGTAATAATATTTTATTATTTTATTTTTTGAGTTAGTAAGTCTATGCATAGCAGTTTTTCCGGAACAATGTGTTTGTTCATTAATGTACATATTTATAGTCACTCATTTATAGAAAATGCTTTTTATGAGAAAACTTTCTCAAAGAAAATTTTTTGTTCATACATTATATAGAGTCATAGAGAGAGAAAGAGACACATTTCAATTCACTGAGCATGGAGATTGCAGTGCTTCTTCTATGTGCTGTTGATCATTTTATCCTGGAGGCAAACATCTGTGAGTCTCTAAGTACCACTAGATGTGTGAAGGGAAAAATATGCTTTAAGGAGATTATGTCAAACACGAGACTTGATCAGTTTTACATATTTATCCTTCATGGATTTGGTTTGTGAGTTATCTAATTATTTTACAGATTGCGTTTTACTTTTATATATTGAATTAATTTGTGTTCTTGTTTATACTTTATGATTAAATCAGTATGTTATTCTTGTTTACATTATCACAAAAGTAGATTATATATGCAAGTTATACAACAATAAGATGGTGCATTTGGAATTATGATTTATGGCCAACATGGCATTCTTCAGCAATTATATTAATGGAATCCAGCCATTTAACAGAACGTACATCTATAACAAGAATGGATACCCATGATCCCTGTTTAAAGGCTTTGGAATGATAACATAGGTTATTAGGACAAGCTAATCATACTTCTTCAATCAGAGATATGTGGATGAAAAGAATTCCAACATAGGAAAAATTTTCATTTGTAACCAATAAGTCAAAAGAGTCAGGAACTAAGATTTTTTTTTTTTGAGGGGGAGTCAGGAACTAAGATGGCTACTTGTAAAGAAAAGAGTTCACTGTGACATATCAAGAACCACCCAAAAAAAAAAAACCTGGTGAAGAATTAAACATAATGTTGCCTCAACTTCTCTGAAGTCGACAGCACGTTCAAAAAGCAGTAATTCAAGCATATAGGGCAAGCACATTGCTCGATAAGATTGATTTCTTCAAGGAATGAAACAATGTGCAACAACAGATCAAGGGAAGATAATTATATATTTGAGGGATAAGAAACTATTTATTATTCATATAATGCCAATATGCACATTTATCACATAACAACACAGAACCTAAGCAGATAGATAAGAAGATACTTAAAAGACTCCCTCACCGAGATTCATCTCATACGTTGAGTATGGCCTCAGCATCAAAGGCCATTGCCTGAATTAGTGGAATTGATGCCTTACTTGGCCCCCCATTTTCCTCCTAGAATGTTGACATCGGAGAATTATCGATCTATGAAATTTAGTCCATGACAGAGCAATGTTTAGAAAAAATTCGCAGCTTACCTTGTGTTGGAAAATATGGCTAAATAAACAAGTTTTGATTCAACAATACAAACTCTAAAAAATTAGCAATGACAAAAATAAATAGATAGTTAGAAAGACCTCACAAACTATAGAATCACGCAAAATGCGTTGTCTTTAAAGGTTGATTTGTGCCACCCGGAGTAGAATTCGGTGTGAATGGCTCTCTTGGCTGAACAACTCCCCAAAATTAGACTATAGTAATTTCTTCAAGTTGATCACACACTCAAGCAAGAAGAACTAGGAACAACCTTAATTTGCCTTTCCTTAAAACTAAAAATTGATGCTAAAATTTTTAGTGGAGATGAGCGAAAAAACAGAGCAAAAACAGAGGGAAGAGGCGGCTGCTGTAGCTGAAAAACTTAAGAGCTAAAGAGTGGAATATAGGGTTTAATATACTAACTAATGTGAAGGCTGAAGGGCTGCATGTAACGGTCACTGCACAAGCCAACGGGCTGCACATTAAATGCCCCAACGAGCTGCTTATTTAATGCCCTACGGGCAGAACCAAAATGGGCTGAAAGGAAAAGAAAGGGAAAAGGAAAGAGAAACAAGAGAGATAGAGACAAGCCTAAACCCAACCCAAGTCCAACTCTTACCCTTAGCCCATTACCTTTCCAGCTAACACTTAAGTGGTGCAAAGGTTTATAAACCTACATGAGAACACATTTCTAACCAATGTGGGACACAAGCATAGTTAAGAGTTTGAAACACACAGACATACTCCAACAATCCCCCACATGTTACAAACACTAAACTAGGAAAGGCAATAAACTCAAGAAGGCATGCATCAATATGGTACCCTAAGGTTTTAACCATACTTAGGGTAAATAAGTAGGAACTACTAGACAATGGTAGAGTTAGACTCTTTTAACCAAGCTATTAGATAACCAAACTTACCACCCACATACCTTTCTTTACCAAGGTTGTTCCATAAGCGGGTTGTCAGCTTATACAGGCCATGTGCCATTGGGTTTCATGAGAGCTCTAGAGACCTGCCAAAGTCTCATAGGAAGCGGCACAACTTCCACTCCAACATAGGTGGCATATCAAAGTGTTCAAACTTTTTAAGAATTTTCTCTACATAGTGAGATTGTGATAATGTAATGCAATCATTATCCCTAAGGATCTTGATGCCCAAGATTATATTTGCCTCACCCAAATCTTTCATATCAAAATTAGAGGCAAGAAAGTGTTTAGCATCATGCACAACATCAAGGCTAGTTCCAAATATAAGCAAGTCATCAACATATAAACATATAATAACACCTTCATTATTAATAAACTTGCTATATATGCATTTATCAGCACCATCGATCACATACCTATGTGTAAGCATACCATTATCAAATTTTTCATGCCATTGTTTAGGTGCTTGTTTTAAACCATATAAAGATTTAACCAACTTACAAACTTTATGTTCTTGTCCAAGAACTACATAACCCTCGGGTTGCTCCATATAAATCTCTTCTTCTAAATCACCATTTAGAAAAGCAATTTTAACATCCATTTGATGTACTACAAGTTTGTAAATAGAGGCAATGGCAAATAAAATTCTAATAGATGCAATTCTAGTAACCGGAGAATAAGTATCAAAATAATCCACATTATGCTTTTGCTTATAGCCCTTGGCTACTAAGCGAGCTTTAAACTTATCAATTGTACCATCCGGTTTTAATTTCCTTTTAAACACCCATTTGCAACCAATAGGTTTAACCTTGGGTGGAAGCTCAACCAATACCCAAGTATGATTAGACATAATATATTCTAATTGATCATTAATTGCTTCCAACCAAAAAGGTGCATCTACGGATTTAATTGCATCATAGTAACTTACAGGTTCATCTTCAACGACACAGGCAAGAAAATCGTTACCCTAATCCTTTTCCTTCCTAGCTCGCTTGCTCCTTCTTATTTCTTGCATATCATCAACAAAGTCATTAGAAATTTCAATAGAATCATGCAATACTTTTTCCTTATTTTTCAAAGGAAACACACGCTCAAAGAATATGACATTTTCGGATTCAATAATAGTGTATGATTCTAATATATCACTTTTGATGACAAGAAATCTATAGCATGAACAATTGCAAGCATAGCCAATAAACACACAATCACATGTTCTAGAACCAAGCTTTCTCCTTTTAGGCTTGGGTAGCATGACCTTAGCCAAGCACCCCCACACTTTGAGGTATTCCAAGTTAGGCTTACGCCCTTCCCAAAGTTCATAAGGAGTTTTACCGGTTTTCTTATGAGGTACCTTATTTTGAATATGGAAAGCCGAAAGGATGGCCTCCCCCCACATGTTGGAAGATAGCCCGGAACTAACAAGCATAGCATTCATCATCTCTTTAAGAGTTCTATTTTTCCTTTTGGCTATTCCATTAGATTCTGGTGAATAAGGTGGAGTTACCTCATGTATTATGCCATTTTGTTCACAAAATTTCTTAAAAGGATTAGACTCATATTCACCACCTCTATCGGTTCTAAGTCTTTTAATCATTTTATTCTTTTGGTTCTTGACTTCACTTTTATACTTTATAAACATCTCCAAAGCTTCATCTTTGGTTCTTAGTAAATAAAGTTTAGTGAATCTAGAGTGGTCATCAACAAAGATCACATAAAATCTTTTACCACCTCTAGTCATAGTGTGTTTTAAATCACCCAAGTCACTATGTACCAATCCAAGAAGCTCGGTTTCTCTTGTTATGGATTTACAAGGTTTCTTGGTGATTTTAGTTTCAGCACAAATTTCACATTTGTCCATATTAGCTTCACTTAGTGACTTAATAATTCCACATTCTTTCATTTTCTATATATAACCAAGATTAACATGTCCAAGTCTACCATGCCAAATATCAATGGAATCAACTAAGTAAGCACAAGAAGATGAACATTTTTCATTAATAACTTGATCAACATTAAGTACAAAGAGACCTTCATCATCATAGCCCTTACCAACAAAGACTTCATTCTTAGTTAAAGTAATTATGCCACCATCAAATACAACTTTAATATTGGCCTTACCAAGCAAATGTACTGAAATGAGATTGTGTCGAAAGTGAGGTGCATGAAGGACATTATTGAGTGAAAGAGTTTTACCGGAAGTTAGCTTCAAGAGTATCTTCCCTTTACCACTCACCGGCACGGATCTATTGTTTCCAACATAGACACATTCGGTGCCTTCCGCCATAGGAGTGTAGGAACTAAACTCCTCTTTGAATGCACCAATGTGTCTTGTGCAAGCCGAGTCAACTACCCATCCCTTCACTTTTGTCACCAAGTGTGCCTCACACACCACGGCCGCAATGATCTCTTCGGTTTGCACCACGTTTGCCTTATTTGATGTAGAGCCTTTGTTGTTGTTCTTATTGTTGTTGAAGTTGCCCTTCACCCTACATGTTGCCGCATAATGACCTACCTTGCCACAAATAAAACAATTACCCTTTTTCTTTTGGATTTGAGGATTTGGGCCATTTTTATTATGAAATTTTCCATTTCCCTTGAAATCTTGTTTCTTATTATGTTGTGGAGGTCTAGAGGGTCCTCCCTCTACAACATTAGCCTTGGAAGTAAATTCCTTAACTCTAGAAACCTTTTCCGACATCCTATTTGTTTCTTCAATTTGAATATCAACGATAGTTTGTTGAAGATTCAAATAGGTTCTATGGTGGCTATACCGGTGTTTATACTCTTTCCAAGAGTCCGACAACTTAAACACTAGGCCATGAGCCACAAACCTTTCAGGTAAAACATCACCCTCTTTAGCTAGGTCGGATACTAATTTTTGAAAATCTTCAATTGGGCTAGTAACATTTTTTTCCTCAACCATTTGAAAAGACATAAATTTAGCCGTAGCAAATTTTTTAGCACCCTTATCCTCAAACCCATAACGACCATTAAGTTCATCCCATAAATCTTTAGCACAAGTAAAATGACAATAATTATCAAAATACTTGTTAGATAAACCACACTTAATAGTATGAACACATAATTTATTTGTTTTTTCCCACTTTGCTATATTTTTAGGATCTTCTTTGGGTTTAGGTTCATAAAGAACCCGATCAATTTTGGTAAATTCCAAGATGGGCAAAACCCTTTCTTTCCAATGTTTAAAATTATTTCCATCAAAAGCCTCAAGTTTTGTAATTTCCGAAATGACCTTAAGAGAATCAACAACTTGTTTTTTCATTTTTAAAACACAAATATCAACCTTTAAAATTGTTGGAAAATATGGCTAAATAAACAAGTTTTGATTCAACAATACAAACCCTAAAAAATTAGCAATGACAAAAATAAATAGATAGAGTTAGAAAGATCTCATAAACTATAGAATCACGCAAAATGCGTTGTCTTTAAAGGTTGATTCATGCCACCCGGAGTAGAATTCAGTGTGAATGACTCTCTTGGCCGAACAACCCCCCAAGATTAGACTATAGTAATTTCTTCAAGTTGATCACACACTCAAGCAAGAAGAACTAGGAACAACCTTAATTTTCCTTTTCTTAAAACT
The DNA here is from genome assembly GCA_028535165.1 of Quercus tomentella. Taxonomy (NCBI): domain Eukaryota; kingdom Viridiplantae; phylum Streptophyta; class Magnoliopsida; order Fagales; family Fagaceae; genus Quercus; species Quercus tomentella. The sequence continues at coordinate 47,056,564 of JAPQVY010000089.1, read as the reverse complement.
AAAAATTGATGCTGAAATTTTTAGTGGAGATGAGCAAAAAAACAGAGCAAAAACAGAGGGAAGAGGCGGCTGCTGTAGCTGAAAAACTTAAGAGCTAAAGAGTGGAATATAGGGTTTAATATACTAACTAATGTGAGGGCTGAAGGGCTGCATGTAACAGTCATTGTGCAAGCCAACGGGCTGCACATTAAATGCCCCAACGGGCAGAACCAAAATGGGCTGAAAGGAAAAGAAAGGGAAAAGGAAAGAGAAACAAGAGAGATAGAGACAAGCTTGAACCCAACCCAAGCCCGAACCCAACCCAAGCCCAACTCTTACCCTTAGCCCGTTACCTTTCAAGCTAACACTTTAGTGCTGCAAAGGTTTATAAACCTACATGAGAACACATTTCTAACCAATGTGGGACACAAGCATAGTTAAGAGTTTGAAACACACACACATACTCCAACACCTTGTACTTGTCCATAGTTATAAACTCAACATGTTTTCTTTCCTAAGGGGTGATTGAAGCCAAATTAGATATTCCCACAAGTTCAAGAACACCTTACACCTGCCAGTTTTGCCCCACCCCAAATGGCTGAAAGGAGATATATTTAGAGTTAACAGAAGGAATAAGGAAGCAAAAACCATAATGATTATTACTTTTTGGCTTTTTATTTATTTGTTTTATTTATTATTTTTATTATAAAAAATACAATGTATGCAATTTATTTCAAAAGATTTAGAAGTTTCTGACTGAATTCTTTCAATGAACTATGACTAATTTAAAATTTTCTAATCATTCAAGAGAAAAAAAAAAAGAATTATCATATTCTGTTATTCTTTAATCGACTAAAAAGATTTGACATTGAAATGACACTGGACTCCTTGCTCTAGAAGAACAAATTCATTCTTCTCTGCAATTTCAGCTTGATCAGATACATTGCTTCATCAGAGAAAAAGAGAAAAGTATCCATATCTAACTTGTGAGAGGCTTAAATGAAATGGTAATAAGCTTGCAGAAGAATATCCAAGACATATGACATATCATAAATTATTGAAACGGAAGTTCTGCACTCCGTAACAATACGTTTCTAAAGTTTGACATTCTGTAATTCAGGAAGTCCTAAACATTTCTCAACATTCAAATCCTTCTCTACTGTTTTTTGATGAATCAAATCTCTCTCTACCTTTACTAGGACTAGGGGTGGCAATTCGTGTTCGTGTGTTGGGTTCGTGTCGAGTTGAGTTGGGAGTATTACGTTATATGGGTCAAGATTCCTCAACCCTAACATGACCTGTTTATTAAATGGGTAACTCGACATGACACATTTAACCTGTTTAATTAGCAGGTCATGTTAGGATTGACACAAATGACCTATTTATTAACCTGTTTAATTAATGGTTCATAACTAACCATAATAATCTGTTTGATTAATAGGTCATACCTAACCCAAATAACCTGTTATCAATTCCTATATATTTATTTCTCAAAAAAAAAAAAAAAATTCTCATATATCTAAAATTATATTATTAACATAAATCAAGTAATAAACATTCAGTTACAACTTACAATCATAAATCTAGTAATAACAACAAAAGCAAATAATTCATTTCTTCCTTTGAAATCAAATTACTAGTCCAAAAGGTTCCAATCCATAATATCAAATTCAATAATATGTCAAAGTTCCATAATAAAAAAAAAAAAAATTATTACATGGCATTGAAGTGTCATATCAAAAACTAAATGATTACGTGGCATATCAAAATACACATGATGGCAAAATTTAAGTCCAACCATCCAAGTGCCAGATCAAAAACTAAAAGACATCCAAATTAAGAGACTGGATTAGAAGAGATTGAGGGTTTCATTGAAGAGGTGTATTCCTAGTGCTCATCCTTATTGATATTTATGTTTTCATTATATCTTCAACATACATTCAAATGACGCTTCAAATTTCCAGTACCATTGTCACGCCTTGAACCCAAGTAAGAGCTAGGCACGTGACAACAACCATATGCTTATAAGGTTTACACCCTACAAGTGTGAATGGCCTTCATAATAACTAAAAAAATTATCCTCAAAGAAAATTTCATCAATAAATCGAAAAATATCTTCAATAATACAATTCTCAAAGGATCTCCAAAATAATAATCTTCCAACATCACAAAGAAAAAAAACTAAATCTTTTAAGACTAAAGTCTAAGCAAAATACAATATTAAACATAAAAGTCCAAATCTTATTCCAATGATTCCTAAACTTCACTCATTCGCACATCCTAGCAGAAGCCCAAACACATGCTACTCTTCTTGATCAGAATTTGAAATGGGAAAGAGAGGGATGAGTTGACAACTATATAAGTAACTAAAATCCTAATAAGTTCTATCAAGCAAATAGATCTGTAAATTAATAAGTTGTACATAGATCAAATATTTTAATCTTACAAATATATCATAGATGGATTAGAAAATAATCAGTTTTAATTTCCATATATCAAAGCTATAATTTACAATAGGTTCCAAAAACATATAAGCAGTTTCAAGGACTTGAAATAGTTCAAATATTCAAATATAATTCATATTCTTAACAATCTTTATGACTATGGTCACGCTATATCCTTGTGATTGGGCATCAGATTCAGAAACACAATATGACTTGTCAGACTTCATTGACTTTCCTATTCACCTCTACCAAAACCAATAAACAAATAATAATAATAATAAGAAAGAAAGAAGTTGAGCGCTGCTTTTGTTTTCTCGTTGTTGTTGTTTATTTATTTATTTATTTAAAGCATGTGAATCTATGTTAGACCTCAAAGCAATTTGCAGCTTCTATCTATGCTTAACGCAACAAAGGGTATAGAAAAAGATTGAATTACCGAGCATAGAAAAATCTGCAGGTACCTAGCATCCAGTTTACTAAAAATATAAGGGGAAAATGGGCTTTTGTACTTATTTTTTAAAAATATTCAATAAATTGTCCCTGTTTTGAGATTATTAAGCATTGTGTCCCTGTTTTGAAACTCGATTTAAAAAAAATAAAGTTTTCCATAGAACTCGATTTTAAAAGAATCGAGTTTCCTATAGAACTCGATTTTATGATTATCGAGTTCTAGGTAAGTTTTTGCCATGCTGGAGGAGCACCCATCAGATGATTAAAACTTACCTAAAAATCGAGTTTCATTGAAACTCGATTTTTAGAAAATCTAGTTACATTGAAACTTGATTTTTTAGAAAATTGAGTTTCAAAACAGGGACATAGTGCATAATAGTTTCAAAACAGGGACATTGTGCTAGATATTTTAAAAAATAAGGGCAAAAGTCCATTTTCCCCAAAAATATAAATCTAAACCTTTCTTCATTTGCATCATTAAAACTCTTTGAATACTTAAATAGTTTCACTACTGGCCAAAATACTCACATAAAAAAAAAAAAAACTCTAATTCCAAATAAAGCTTATATTTGACAAAGAATGAGATTCTTAGGCTCTTACCTCAAGTGTGCAGTCAATCCTTCTCTACTTGAGTATTTTGGGTAGTCTCATCTCTCAAAATATCTGTCATTATACATTGACTTAATTAGCTTATATATAGCTAGGGTTTCAACCTTATTTTCTAAAAACCCCCTTAGTAATATTAATAATAAAATTAACCCCACAACAAGATTTACTTAAATACCCCACCTTTTTAAGTCTTTCTCTCTCTCTCTCTCTCTCTCTCTCTCTCTTTTGTTTTTTGTTTTTGTTTTTGTTTTTTTTCTTCCTTTCTCCAAGTATTACAACCATATACACCAATAGCAATATATTCCTTTCCACACTTTTTGCATTTTCAAATAGGCTTTCTCCATCTTTTGTAGGAAGCATCTGAAAGAAATGCCAAACACTTGAAGTCCTCCTCCTTTTGTTGTCTTTGTTATTTGTCTTAGTCTTAGACTTAGATTTCTTTGGCGGAGGAAGTTCAGCTAGTTCATCAAGTTCATCTTTTAAGTCGGTGTCTTCACCTTCGTACTTAGTGTCAATAAGCTACATCTCATCATTTTCCATCTAGAAAAATTTAAAGAGAAATTATTAAGCAGAAAATTAGTAATTCTAAGATGACAAAAACAAATAAACTTGAAAAGAAATCATAAAGCACAACAAATAATTTTAAAATCAACAAAAAAAAAAAAATCTATTATTAGTACTAAATAGTTAACAGTATAGTGATTAACACAAAAAACCAAACGGATCTTCAATTATTTTATTTTATGAGGACAGAAACAAAAAGACTAGAAAAGGAATCATAGACATAGAGCAAGACCCAATTAGTAATATTAATTATAAAATTGACACCACAAAAAGATTTACTTAAATATCCCACCTTTTTAAGTCTCTCTCTCTTTTTTCTTCTTCTTCTTTTTCATTTTTTTTTTTCTAGGTATTACAACCATATACTCCAACATCAATATATTCATTTCCACACTTTTTGCATTTGCAAGTAGGCTTTTCTCCAACTTTTGTAGGAAGCATCTGAAAGAAATGCCAAACACTTGAAGTCCTCCTACTTTTGTTGTCTTTGTTATTTGTCTTAGTATCCGTTTGGATACTGCTAAAACGTAGTGCGTCTACGTTTCACACTTTTTTTTTCATTGAGAAGCATGTTTTAGTGCTTTCCAGTGGATCCCGTGCATTGTTCATGGGACCACCAAACCTCTTTTTTCAATAAAACTTTCATTAAAAATGGATCCCACGGCACTATTCATACATTTAAAAATTATTTTGCTATAGTGTTTTCAGTTTTCAGCAAAATAAGCAGTATTCAAATGGACCCTTAGTCTTAGACTTAGACTTCTTTGGTGGAGGAAGTTCAACAGGTTCATCAAGTTCATCTTTTAAGTCAATGTCTTCACCTTCATACTTAGTGTCAATAAGTTGCAACTCATCATTTCCTATCTAGAAAAATTTAAAGAGAAATTATTAAGTAGAAAATTAGGTTATGTTTGGTAACAGTTTTTGTTTTTTGTTTTCAAAAGCTTGTTTTTGGGAATATAAAGAAAAAACAATTTTCTTGTATTTTTGAAATAAAAAACATGTTTGGTTAGTTGAAATAAAAAAAGATAGTTTTCTGAAAAAAACAAATAGAAAATACTAAAATATGTTGTTACTAGGATTTGAACTCTAATGCTAACTCATTAAATGAGATAGATTCATTAAATTAAATGCGTGTTTTCATTGACTTTTGAAAATTAGAAACTGAAAACAGTCTTTTGCATGTTTTCAGTTTCCTTCACAAATTGAGTTTTGAGAACAGTTTTTGTTTTTGTCCATTTTGTGTTTCCAAACAAGTTTTTTAGTCTCAAAAATAGAAAATTGTTTTTGGAAACAGAAAATAAGGGGAAAAAACAGTTACCAAACATATCCTTAGTAATTCTAAGATGACAGAAACAAATAAACTTGAAAAGAAATCATAAAGTATGACAAATAATTTTAAAATCAACAAAAAAACAAACAAATCTATTATTAGTACTAAATAGTTAACAATATAGTGATTAACAAAAAAAAAAAAAAAAAAAAAAAAAAAAAACCCAAACGTCATCAATTATTTATTTTATGAGGATAGAAACAAAAAGACTTGAAAAGGAATCATAGACATTGAGCAAGACCCAATTATTTTAAAATCAACATTAAAAAAAAATAGATCTGTTATTAGTAACAAACAACCAACATGATAGTTGTAAGGCCCTTAGGCCCTGAGGTTCATTATCTACCCGTATATTGGGCCACAGGCCCAAGTCGAGGACAAGGACCTGTCCGAGGAGGATAGGCCTTCGTTAGAAGAAACTGTGTTGAAAAATAGAAAGGTGGGATTTGGTCATAATAGCTCCGGAGAGTGTACCGAGCATGAAAATGTCCTGGAAGATGGTTTGACAGCAAGGATGACAACCCCGAAAATTCAGTTGGGGCGGACAAGAATTGCAGAGATATCAGATAAGGAAGAGCCCTAAAATATCTAGGGAGAAAGCTGTTACCTCCGCATTAAATACACTACAGCTAACTCCCTGATTGCATTAATGTAGAAGTGATACCTGAACAGTGTATTTCAGCCTTACAGCTACTACATGAGGACTTATGGGAAGTCCTGATGGGACAAGTATCAGCACTAACCATCTAGCATACAGGTGGAAAGTGGGGATGAAAATGAGGGAGAGTATAAAAGAAGAAGGAGGAAACGAGATTTAGGGGATCAAAAAAGGAGAAAGAAAAGAGAGAAACAAAATAGCAGTCTAGAATCAAACTTGTAATCAGACTTATGAGTAATATAAAAGAACAGACCTCCTCGGACTTTTCCGAGGACGATTTTTTCAATATAACCCTTTTTCTTTTCATTCTCTTATCATCTGAATCCTTCCCAGTGTTCGTTTGATTAACTAAAGCCTAATTTTCCAACCCACTCTCTACAAATTCATTGTTTTTGGGTTTTTTGGGCCTAAGTCCATCCACATAGTGGGTTGGGAACTCAAATCTGGTCCTTACAATTGGCGCTGTTTGTGGGAATAAACTAGCGCGATAGTGAGTTAGACGCTGAACGATGGTAGGATCAGGTCCAAATCTAGCAGAATCTATGGGCTCTCAGCATCAAGATAATTTCCGTGAACTTGAGCGAAGGAGAGACCGGGAGGGAAGTGTACGCACTACCCACACCAGTAAGAGTCAGTCTCGAGGTAAAAACCATATCTCTCATGAGGAAAATGCTAGAAACATGCAGAAGGAGATTGATCACCTAAAGAGAAGCTTACGCCACGAGCGCAGAAGGCGAGCTCCTTCCAATTCATCTTCCGATGATGAGGAGGACAAAGACTACAGGCAAAGGTCAAGAACTCCCTCCAGTGAATCTTTCTCATATGACGAAGATTACTGCCATGGACGCAGAAACAATAATTCATCTTCGAGAGGCCTGGTAAATGACTCTATGAGTAAAGCACTCGACCAAATTTCCAAATCACCCTTCACCCGTTGGATTAAGGAAGGAAGACTTCCTCGGCGGTTCACTCAACCCACTTTCACCTTGTATAACGGCAGAACGGACCCTGTTGAACATGTTAACCACTTTAATCAAAAGATGGCTGTACATTCCAAGAACGAAGCCTTGATGTGCAAGGTTTTTTCGTTCAGTTTGGGGCCTGTGGCGATGAGGTGGTTTGATGGTTTGAAGGCAAGTTCCATTAGTTCCTTTAAGGAACTCACCCAAACGTTTAGGTCTCGTTTTATTACGTGCAGCAGAGCTCCTTGTCCTTTGGCTTCTTTTCTATCTCTGTTCATGAGAGAGGGAGAAACTCTGAAAACATACTCGGACCTATATTGGGAGATGTTCAACGAGATAGAGGGTGATTTTAAGGACGTGACCATCAGTACTTTCAAGCTCGGCCTGCCTGCAAAGCACGGCTTAAGGAAATCTTTGACGGGGAAACCTGTCACCAGTATACGTCAACTCATGGATCAGATTGACAAGTATAAGAGGGTTAAGGAAGACCAGCTGTAAGATAAGGGGAAGGGCAAGGTTATCCCTCAGGAGAGAAGGGATTTTAGGTTGGAACACTACAATAATAACAAACGGTGAGATTTTGCCAGACAATCTGGGCTTACAGCCTCACAAGTGGTAAACATTGTGTTTCGAGAACCAGTGCATCAAGTTTTAGAGAAGATCAAGAACGAACCGTATTTCAAATGGCCGAACAAGATGAGTGAAGATCCTTCAAGGCGCAACCAAAGCCTCCATTGTCAGTATCACCAAGACCGAGGACATACTATTGAGGATTGTCGAACATTGTGGAACCATCTAGAACAACTGGTTAAGAAGGGGAAGTTGCAACAATTTATGTACTGACCCAACGGACAAGGAGACCAATCAAGGTCAGGGAGTTAGGGGAATGCTTCTTCAAGGCCCCCGTTAGGCACAATCAATGTCATATTTGCTGCGCCTGGAAGGACTGGCTCTCAACCTGCCAGGGTGATGTCTGTGGCCAAGTCACCAGCTGGGGACCCCAACTCTGAGCCGAAGAGAGTTGGATTAGAGATCCGACCTTCATTGAGTTTTTCGGATGAAGACAAGATCAGAACTCTCCAACCACATGGTGACACTTTAGTGGTCACCCTTCGAATAGGGGGGTATGATGTGAAGAGGGTAATGGTGGATCAGGGCAGTTGTGTAGAAGTCATGTATCCTAACCTGTACAAAGGACTGAACTTGAAACCTGAAGACCTGACAACTTACGATTCGCCTCTAGTAAGTTTTGATGGGAAGCTTGTTGCTCCGAAGGGCCAGATTAGGTTGCTCGTGCAGGCCGACTTAGAAGCGGTGGAAGTGGACTTCATAGTGGTGGATGCATACTCCCCCTACACGACCATTGTCGTCGGACCTTGGCTTCATACCTTGGGTGTCGTTTCTTCAACTCTACATCAGAAGGTTAAGTATTTGTCTGGAGACCGGGTTGAGGAACTGGTAGGGAACCAATCTATGGCTAGACAGTGCCTCGTGTCTGCAATTTTGCATTAGTCAGCAGCTGAGTCCTCAGCCATAGTCAAGGAAGGTTTATAGCAGTCAATGTGTCCAAAATTACCAGTGAGGGGACTTGCTGAGGAGGCAAAATGTGAGGATTTGGAGAAATTCCCCATTAGTGACGATTCGGAAAAGTTTTTTCAGGTTGGGGCTCAGCTGCCACCTCGGGAGAAGGAGGAGTTGGTAGTCTTTCTTAAGAACAACATTGATGTATTCGCTTGGAATGCTTACGAGGCTCCGAGAGTGGATCCAAGCTTTATCTGCCATCATCTGAATGTCAATCCATTTGTCACCCCCAGGAAACAACCACCTCGGCGTTCATCCAAGGAGCATTCAGATGCTGTAAAGGACGAGGTGATGAAACTTAAGCGGGCTGGGGCTATTAAAAAGGTTTCTTACCCTGAATGGCTGGCTAACACTGTAGTGGTCAAAAAGAAGACCGGGAAGTGGCGTGTATGTGTAGATTTTACGGACTTGAACAAAGCCTGCCCAAAGGACCTTTTTCCTATGCCTCGGATTGACCAGCTGGTGGATGCAACTGTGGGCCATCCTCGAATGAGCTTTCTGGATGCCTTTCAAGGGTACCATTAGATACCTTTAGCCTTGGACGACCAAGAGAGGACAGTTTTTGTCACTCCTATAGGAAACTACCATTATAAAGTGATGCTCTTTGGTTTGAAGAACGCAGAGGTTTCCTACCAAAAAATGATGACCAGGATGTTTGAACCACAGTTAGGGAAAAACATTGAAATTTATATCGATGATATGGTAGTAAAAAGCAAGGCAGAGTCCGAGCATGTTAACAATCTCGGGAATATTTTTGATATCTTGAGGAAACACAAACTACGACTTAATGCTTCAAAGTGTTCTTTTGGTGTCGGGTCAGGCAAGTTTTTAGGTTACATGGTCACACACCGTGGAATTGAAGTCAATCCCGACCAGATTAAGGCAATCAACAACCTGCAACCACTTCGGAATCCAAAAGAGGTCCAAAAGTTAACCGGGATGACTGCCGCCTTAAACCGATTCATCTCTCGGTCAGCTGACCGGTGTAGACCTTTCTTTAAGTTGTTAAACAAGTGGAAGGGGTTTGAATGAATCGAGGAATGCGTCTTGGCATTCTAGTAGTTGAAGGAATATTTGTCTCGACCGCCCATCATGTCCAGTCCTAAGGAAGATGAAGTCTTGTTTACCTACATCGCAGTGGCATCTCATACAGTGAGTTTGATGTTAATTCGGGTAGATAGTGGTGTACAAAGGCCGGTTCATTACGTGAGCAAGTCATTACACGAGGCCGAGTTCCGATACTTACCACTGGAGAAGGCCATTTTGGTAGCGGTGCATGGCGCGCGTAAGCTCCCCCATTATTTCCAATCACACACGGTTGTTGTTTTGACCCAGCTCCCGCTCAGATCTTTATTTCGGAGCGCTGACTATACAGGGAGAGTTGCTAAATGGGGCACGATCCTAGGGGCTTTTGATATCAAATATAATCCCCGCACCTCTGTCAGGGGTCAGGTCCTCACCGACCTGGTGGTTGAGTTCACTGAAACACCATCATAAGATGAATTAGAAGAGCAAAACATAGATGGAAAATCGGTTGGCATAATCTCCTTGCAAGAGCCCTTGCCATGGATGGTCTACGTTGATGGTGCAGCTAACCACAGAGGATCTAGGGTGGGACTTGTTTTGATATCTTCAGAGAAGATCACAATTGAAAAGTCCCTAAGATTGGGATTCTCGGCTACAAACAATGAAGCCGAGTACGAAACTCTATTGGTAGGGATGACCATGGTTCAGAAGATGGGCGAAAAAACAGTGGAGATTTTCTTTGACTCAAGGTTGGTTGTAGGCCAGGTCCAAGGGGAGTTGGAGGTAAAAGATCCTAGAATGCAGGAATATTTGTGTTAGGTTAGACATTTATAGTCTAATTTTGAGTCTTTTGTTTTATCACAAGTTCCTAGAAGTAGGAATGCCCATGCGGATTCTCTTGCCACACTAGTAACATCCTCGACACAAGGCTTGCCTAGGGTAATCCTTATGGAAGACTTGTGCAAACCCTATGAGGAGGGAAGGCATGTGGTCCATGTTCACCAAATAAGGGCGGGGCCTAGCTGGATGGACCCTATTGTGCTATTCCTTAAGGAAGACGTCCTGCCCGAAAGTAAATTTGAAGCTGACAAGATACGGAGAAAAGCTCATCGGTTCTGGCTGTCTATGGACCAAAAGCTGTATAAAAGATCCTTCTCTGACCCATACCTGCTATGCGTACACCCTGAAGCAGTTGAGCTGCTCCTGGAAGAGTTGCATGAGGGGATTTATGGAAGCCACATGGGGGGCAGATCTTTATCTCACAGAGCTCTCACACAAGGTTATTGGTGGCCGAGCATGCAGAAAGAAGCACAAGAATATGTGAAAAGGTGCGACCAATGCCAAAGGTTTGCGCCAAACATTCATCAACCAGGAGGAGTCCTTAATCCCTTGACCAGCCATTGGCCTTTCGCTCAGTGGGGTTTGGATATTGTGGGGCCTTGCCCTAAAGCAGTAGGGAATAAAAGGTATTTGTTGGTCGGCACAGATTATTTCACTAAGTGGGTTGAAGCTGAGCCTCTAGCGAATATCAGGGATGTGGATGTCAAAAAATTCCTTTGGAAAAACATTGTCACCAGGTTTGGAGTCCCCCGAACCCTCATCTTGGACAATGGACTTCAATTTGATAGTAAAGCTTTCAGAAGATATTGCTGTGACTTGGGCATAACGAATAGATACTCCACTCCGGCGTATCCACAGGGAAATGGGCAGGCCGAGGCTGTTAACAAAGTCATAGTAAGTGGACTTAAAAAGAGATTGGATGATGCAAAGGGGAAATGGGTAGAAGAGCTATCCAATGTCCTATGGGCCTACCGGACTACGCCTCGAAGGTCCACAACGGAGACGCCTTTCTCTATGACTTATGGGGCCGAGGCTGTTATCCTTCTAGAAACCGGATTCCCTATGTTGAAATCAAATTCCTTCATTCCAAGAAAAAACGATGAGTTGTTGGAGAAGAGCCTGGACTTAATTGAAGAATGGAGAGAAAGCGCTATGGTCCAATTGGCCTACTACCAAAATAAGCTCAAGCAGAGGTATGATGCCAACATAAAGCTAAGGCCACTAACAGTTGGCGACTTGGTCTTAAGAAAAGTCCTAGGAATAGCAAGGAACCCAACATGGGGAAAGTTGGGACCCAACTGGGAAGGGCCATATCGTATCACATCGGCAGCCGGGATAGGTGCCTATTATTTGGAGGATCTGGAGGAAAAAGTTGTACCACACTCTTGGAATGTAAACAACCTTAAGAGGTATTATTATTAATAAAGGCTTCCTTCACCCTATTTGGGTTTGTTGTATTATGTGTCATGCGTTATTAACATCTATCTAAGAATCAAACAGAACCTAGGTCATGCCTGGCTCCTTGAACCACATACCTTGGGAAAATTGATATCTTTCAATCATATTTCTAAGTGTTAAACAGAACCTTAGCTATGCTTGGTTTTTCGGACCATCTGCTTTGGGAAAATTAACACATTATGACGACTATCTAAGAATCAAACAGAACCTAGGTCATGCCTGGCTCCTTGGACCACATACTTTGGGAAAAATGATATCTTTCAATTATATTTCTAAGTGTTAAACAGAATCTTAGCTATGCCTGGTTCCTCGGATCATCTGCTTTGGGAAAATTAACACATTATGACAACTATCTAAGAATCAAACAGAACCTAGGTCATGCTTGGCTCCTCGGACCACATGCCTTGGGAAAATTAATATCTTTCAATTATATTTCTAAGTGTTAAACAGAACATTAGCTATGCCTGGTTTCTCGGACCATCTGTTTTGGGAAAATTAACACATTATGACAACTATCTAAGAATTAAACAGAACCTAGGTCATGCCTGGCTCCTCAGACCACATACCTTGGGAAAATTGATATCTTTTAATTATATTTCTAAGTGTTAAATAGAACCTTAGCTATGCTTGGTTCCTCGGACCATCTGCTTTGGGAAAATTAACACATTATGACAACTATCTAAGAATCAAACAGAACTTAGGTTATGCCTGGCTCCTCGGACCACATACCTTGGAAAAATTGATACCTTTCAACTATATTTCTAAGTGTTAAATAGAACCTTAGTTATGTCTGGTTCCTCGGACCATCTGCTTTGGGAAAATTAACACATTATGACAGCCACCTAAGTATCAAACAGAAACTTGGTCATGCTTGACTCCTCGAACTGCATACCTTGGACGGATTGACATTTTCCTTCAAATGGCTAAATGTCTGGGCAAAACCTTAGGCATAATGGACTTTGTGAAATGTTTGTTTATGGTAAGTTAGTAAGCTTTATTAACTATTTTGGCATTAGGTGTAATTACTCCTAAGCAACAATGATTTTCATTGCAACAAGAGGTCCCAAATGGATGCTCATGATCATCACTTAAAGCATTTGCAGGCATGCCCATGTCTGTACGAAAGTGGCCTGCCTCTCAGGTTTTATAAAGTTGTTTTTAAGTAAGGGAGATTGTAACTTTAAAACCTATGTTCACGTCATAATGTTGTGCAAGTTTTTCAAGTTAGAATTAGGTATGGCCGAGGTGATTAACTTGGCAAATTTAATCTGTTTTAATACTGATCATATTTTTGCGTAAGGTATGTGTTGTTACTTAGATGGATTGGCCACTCAAGATATATCCCATCACAACAAGCAAAGTTTAAAGTAGGGGCAACATAAAAACCAAAATCATAAGAAGAAAATCTGCAACTTCCATTAAGTTTAGGCCTCTAACAAAGGCAGCTAAATAACAAGAAAAAGATACAACTACTTTTTCATCTTTATTACAAGTTTTTCCTTTGCATCTTTGGGAGGTTGGGTATCTGCTGCTGTGGGGGGTACTTGGGCCTTATCCTTTGGGTCGACTTTTGGGGGTATAGCAAGAGTTGCCAACACCAGCTCCATGCTCTGGGAAGTTTCTTTTTCTTTGAGGAGATCCCCTAGAATAGTTGGAGCTAAGTCAGTGCCTTGGACTGTGCCTTCGTTGACATCTCCAGCTCTGGTAGTGTCCTCGGCTTGCTTCCCACCCTCAGAAGAAGTATTAGCTGCAGGAGGGGCTTTGGGTGGACTTCCTTGGGCTTCATTTGCTTCCGAGGGTGCTGGGTCAGCCTTGGAATCCGAAGAGCTCTCAAGGCGTATGGCTGGTGGGTAGTAGACACTTCTTGCCTTTCTGAGCATGGAAGAGGCCTCAACCCTAGCCTGGTTGAGGGCTTCGTCCTATGTCAGGGTGTAGTAAGTTTTGCATACAGCAGGGACCTCGGCCCTAAGGGCGTCCTCGGTCTCGGCCACGCCAACGTCATAGCCATGCTGCTCTGCTTCATCTTTGGCTTTCTCTGCCTCCTCTCGGGCATTCTTGGCGAGAACTCTGACCTTCTCGACCTCCTCCAATTTCTTTTTTAGTGCAGCAATCTGAGTCCTGGAGGAGGCTAGGTTGTCCTCAGTAGTACGTAGCAGCAGCCTTTGGTTTTCAGCTTGCTTTTCAACATTCTCCTGGGCTGCCACTACATACTTCCTTTCTTTCTCCTCCTCCTGTAGCTTCTTCTTGAGCTCCTAGTTACTCTTCTCAACCACATTAAAGGCCTCCATAGCAACGTTATGTCTCCCTTCCTCCTCTTTCATCTGTCGATGGTAGGAGTTAACCATCTCCTCGGCTTGAAAAGAGGCTTGAATAGCCTGCCAAGGAAAGAAACAAGAGTTAGAAGGGGAAAGTGAAGAGAATAAGTTAGAAAGAAAGGAGGGGGACATACCATAGCAAGATATCTTTTGAGACTGAGGAAAACCTCATGTCTCCTCATATCACGTAGCTCGGCCATGTCCTCAGGGAGCAACAAGGCTTGCTCCACTACGTCGGCCACATAATCGGCTACTCCTCCTTGAAAGTCGCGAATGGAGGCGTTAGTGAGGAGAGGTTCCCTATTCAGCATTAAGGCAGGGAGCCAGGTTGGAGGCCCAACCTGGGGATCGCTCATCTTCTCGGCACCTCTCTCGGTGCCCCTCTAACCCATTTTGGCTTGTTTTGATGCCTTTTGAACATCATCCTCACGAGGGGGAAGAGTTTGCCCTGCTCCCATCACCTCTTTCCCTTTCGGCTCCTTGTTCCTTTTCAGGTCGGCCGCCTGGGAGGGCAGAGCAGGTGGAGGAGTGGGAGGCTTGGTGCATGCTGCCTTCCCAGGTGCATCCCTCCCAGGTTGGGACTCTATCAAGTCCAGCAAACTGGATTTAGGTTTGCGTTGTATCCTCATTTCGTCGATTATTGGTGAAAATGGGGGACCGAGATTAGGGTGTGAGATCTTTGGGGACAAGGCTTGGCTGAAAACTTCGAACTCGTCCTAGGAGTCAGCTACTTCTAACACTTCTCCTTCTTCTATGTCGGCAAGGCAAGACAAAGTGGTTGCTCCGGCCGTTCATTGTTGTGACGAGACTCCTGCCTTAGGAATACCTTTAGGGGTAGGAGTTGTGATCTCTACGCCTTCTACTTTTGGACCAGGAAGAAGGAAACTTGGCGCAGCTACGCTTATTTGGTGAAGGCGGGGGTCTTTGGCCCTTATGACACACTTAGGAGCTTGGAAGCTTGACGAGATCAGCGTGTATCCTAGGATCAAGTGAGCCGCTCATAACTGGTCATCCGAATTCACAAACACCTCGGCCTTAAGGATTTTGTCTAGGCTATCCTTGTTGACCAGGTTGAAGTTCGATTCGGTAGGGTGTCTATCTGCAAAATCATTAAAGAAACTAAAGGGTCAGAAACGGTATAAAATAAAGAAAAACACAGAAGATATAACTTCAAAATAGTTATCCTACATCTAAAACCCCACCTGGTTGCCCCTCTCTCATTGGGCAGGGGAGGCCATCGGTCCAATTCCCCGACATGATGAGGAAGTCTTTCTTCAGACCTTTGTTGGATTCAGGCAGGCACTGAATGAGCCTGACTTCAGGGTACCTGGACTTCAGGTAATACCCTTGCCCCTTTAGGTGGTGGAGGTTGTAGACCTAGTTAATGTCGTGGTGAGTAAGCCCTAACCCCATACTTTCATTAAGGGCATCTACAGAACCTAGGATCCTAAACATATTCGGGGCACATTGAGTAGGAGCTAGCCTATGGGCCCTAAGGTAGTCCCTGGTAACGGTGCCCAGGGGGATTTTCATCCCACTTTCTATGAAGGCAATCATGGGGATTACTACCTCTCCCTCTTGCCTATCTTCATGCCATTGCCCCTCTTCACAGTACCTAATGCCTACTCTTGGGGGAATCCTGTAACGAGCCTTAAAATCCTCTATCCCCTCCTTGGAGTCTACTAGACACTTAAACCTACCCATTTCTATAAGGGCTTGAAGGGAACTTGAAAGGTTGAGGGGAGAAAAGAGGGCCAAGAAGAAGAAATGTATGAAAAACAGAAAAATATATGGAAAAACTGAGTGTAGAGATTTATGAAGACTTACAGAAATAAGGAGGATCTCCTCGGATAGATTTTTAGTATTTGTAAAGATCGCGAATGAAAAGGGAAGTTTGGCAGATTCAGTGTATGTGAGTTAAAGCTAAGTGCATGCTAAAAGTAAAAAGAGGGTTTGATTTGAGCGGTACTTATACCAAGGAGAGAGCAGAGAGCGGGAAAATTCCCGCTTGATTCCCAGCAAAGCTCTCAATTGTAGGATTTGCATCACGCCGTAGAACGTGAGGGACAGAAAGTAATAAGAATTTAATGAAGACGTGTCTTGAACGCTGCAAGCATCAGGAGTGTGTCTTGGGCAGTCAAAAGGCATTTTTACAATAAGAGGAAGAGCGAAATGGACACGAAGCTGATGTTGAGACATCGAAATCCTTCTTTCTTCCCGAGGAGCCAGAAAGAAGAATTTTGAGGGGCTATTGTAAGGCCCTTGGGCCTTGAGGTTCATTATCTACCTGTATATTGGGCCTGTGGCCCAAGCCAAGGACAAGGACCTGCTCGAGGAGGAGAGGCCTTTGTTAGAAGAGACTGTGTTGAAAAATAGAAAGGTGGGATTTGATTGTAATAGCTCCGGAGAGTGTGCTGAGGATGAAAATGTCCTCGGCTAGACTAGGCCGAGGTCCTGGAAGATGGTTTGACAATAAGGATGACAACCCCGGAAATTCAGTTGGGGCGGACAAGCATTGTAGAGATATCAGATAAGGAAGAGCCCTAAAATATCTAGGGAGAAAGTTGCTATCTCCGCATTAAATGCACTGCAGCTAACTCCCTGACCACATTAATGTAGAAGTGATATCTGAATAGTATATTTCAGCCTTACAGCTACTACATGAGGACTTATGGGAAGTGCTGATGGGACAAGTATCAGCACTAACCATCTAGTATACAGGTGGAAGGTGGAGATGAAAATGAGGGAGAGTATAAAAGAAGAAGGAGGAAACGAGATTTAGGGGATCGAAAAAAGGAGAAAGAAAAGAGAGAAACAAAATAGTAGCCAGAATCAAACTTGTAATCGGACTTGTGAGTAATATAAAAGAACAGACCTCCTCGGACTTTGCTGAGGAAGATTTTTTCAATATAACCCTTTTTCTTTTCATTCTTTTATCATCTAAACCCTTCACAGTGTTTGTTTGATTAACTAAAGCCCAATTTTCCAACCCACTCTCTACAAATTCATTGTTTTTGGGCTTTTTGGGCCTAAGTCCATCCACATAGTGGGCTGGGAACTCAAATCTGGTCCTTACAATAGTGATTAACACAAAAAAGTTTATTTCATAAAAACAAAACAAAGATACATTAAAGTTTGAAATGTGGCAGGTATTCATCTAAAAAAACAAGTGAAAGTCATGTGATGAGAAACAAGTGTGTGGCTGTGGAATTTTTTTTGTTTAAAAAATATAAAATATCTCATGCTCTAATATCTTCCCTAAGCAAATAACACAAACACACCACAACTCTCTTTAGACTTTTCAGTTCGTCTCTCTCCCCGCCTTTCTGTCTCTTTTTTGTTTTTCCTTTATGAGAATCTCACTTCCTCGTCTCTCTTTCAAAAAAATAGATCTAACATCTAAGGCTTGAGCTTTTGGCAATGACAGAACCGTTCACTTTATTTTTTTGAACTAAAATAATTCATGATTTTCAACTTGGAAAAGTAACATTTTTTTTTTTTTTTTGGCAAAAGTGGTGTGTGTAAAATTGTAAATGAGTGTGAGAAATAGACGTTGTTCATATACCTTGCTAGTGGATTCGTTAGTTGAAAGCTGAAGAAAGAGGTGAATTGGTGAAGCTGTGAACCAGTGAAGGAGAAGAGAGAGTAGAGGGATAGCTACGATTTTGAGGAGAAGAGATAGTAGAGGAGGCAACTAGGGATTTGAAGAGAAGATAGAGTAGAGGGTTAAGAGACATGGGGACGGCTAGAGTTTTGATTTTAAATAATGTAGAATTTGTAGAGAAGAAAGATGAGTGATTGGAGTTTTGAGGAGAAGAAGTAGAGTCAGAGAGTCAAGGCTAATGATAAAAACGAAGAGATAGAGAGTGAGAGAGGCGTGACTTAGATCTGGCAGTGAATAGGGAAGACATGAGTGTGGAGTATGGTCTTTGGGTGTGGCGCACAAGTTCCCTCCATATAGGGATGCATGAGTGGAGAATACGTAAAAGTTTATGGGACCTAGTTACTTAACCGTTGGTAGGACCATCCGTCTGTCGAATTGAATATAGAGGATAAGACGTGACCATCCGTTAGGTATATATGTAACCATCTGTTGGGCACATACGTGGAGCACTTATTCGTAGAGACTTCATGGAAGTCAAATGAGGAGTTCTTCTCGACGAGTTCGTAGTTGGCAGTGGGTCCCACCAGAAGAGGCATATGCCCTGACGGGTCAGTGGCAGAGTATTTCATCCTGACAAGTCAAAGTGCTCGATGGAATTTATTGGACGAAAATACCCTTATCAGTGAGCAAGTTGGTTTATTGATTGGATGAGTATAGTGGGTCGTCTTTCAAAAGTGTCTCATCGGTTTAGACGAGTTAGTGTTTGCATATTCTAGGCGATGAGTAGGGTACCTGATGACCCTTTGATATGTGACGACCATCAAGGTGGAATGTGTCGTGTGGTGTTAGGGAAGGTATCTGATGACCTTTTTGTCCCTGACGACCCATTGATACGTGATGACTATCAAGGTAGAGTGTGTCGCATGGTGTTAGGGAAAGTACCTGACGACCCATAGGTCCTTGATGACCCTTTGATACGTGATGACCGTCAGGATGAAATGTGTCTCGTGGTGTCAGGGAAGGTACCTAACGACCCCTGGGTACCTAACAACCCATTGATACGTGACGATCGTCAGGGCGGAGTGTGTCACATGGTGTTATGGAAGGTACCTGATGACCCTTAGGTTCCTGACGGCCCTTTGATACGTGATGACCCTAGGGCAGGATGTGTTGCGTGGTGTCAAGGAAGGTACCTGATGAACCCTAGGTCCTTGACGACCCTTTGGTCCCTGACAACCCCTTGATACGTGACAACCGTTAGGGTGGAGTGTGTCGCATGGTGTCAGGGAAGGTACCTGACGACCCCTAGGTCCTTGACAACCCCTTAATATGTGACGGCCGTCAGGGTGGAATGTGTCGCGTGGTGTCAGGGAAAGTACCTGACCCCTTGGTCCTTGACAACCCCTCCTTGATACGTGATGACCGTCAAGGCGGAGTGTGGCGCATGGTGCCACGCTCCCTTTGTGACCGATGTTGCTTTTGGTGATCAAAGACTCTTTTGGTAAGCTGATGATGATTTTGGTGACTGAAGACTCTAAGGGTGACAGAAAAATTTTCTAGCTGGTGAAAATATTCCCTATCATAAACAATCCAAAACTTGTGCAACAATCTGAAGGAAAGCAAACCATTTCCAATGGCACAATTATCCCAGCCAACACCTTTCACGGTTTTCACTTTGCTCATTGCAGTCCTTCTATTACCTGCACACTGTTTAATTAACTTGAAACAAATGAAATCATTCAGCTAGTAAATTTGAGCCCTATGAAAGCAACAGAGAAGTAAAATGTATCACAGCCAACCCAATGAAACCAATGCTAACAATAAGACACGCCATGGAATTTACTTGTAAATTGGCTGTTACCATGTGTTTGGGTAGCTTCCTGTTTCACATGGATAAAAACACATCTATTGTAAGAAAGGATCTGGTTAAGCCAAAATTCACCATGCAATTAGTGGTTTATTTTCTTGATTATTGTGTAATTTTTTTTTTTAATTTCTAAAATAATTCATTGAAACCTACTATCTCCGTCCCACATGGTTAGTCTTGTTTAGAAAACTCAACTTTTTAAGAGAACATCAAATATTGACTTGTTTCTTGTTATATTTTATTTTTTTGGAGAAAAACTTGTTTCTTGATTTAAAAGATTGAAGGTTCCAAAATTACTCTTAAACAAAGTTTGTAAAAAAAATTTATCATTTAAAGTGCTTGTGTTTGGTAAGGGCATAATAGGAAATTTAGTATATTAATGGTTTGTAATTTTAGAAGTATGACAAAATTTTAGGACATCCTAAAATAGAATACAAGTAGAGTGAAAAATAGCATTTAGTGATCCTTAAATAATGCCAAAAAAAAAAAAAAAAACATATGGAGAGCTTGTAGGTTTTAGCATCAATTATGGCATGTATACACTATACATACGTGCTCTTTGTTTTTTTTTTTTTTTTTTTTTTTTTTTTTAAGGAGAATGAGGAGAAATTATTAGGTCTAGCAGAAGGACTGCTGACGTGGTCTTCCTTGACCTCCCAACCAATAAAATACTTTTATTTATACAAATGTGACATCACTAGTACTTTTTATTTTTTATTTCTTGTGCTTATTAGAAAGTTCACTCACACATTTGCATAAATGACATTATCTCATTGATTGGGAGGACTAGGGGTGTTCGCGGTGCGGTGCGGTGTGGTTTTGGGCTATTTTTAGCACTGCACTTTGCGGTGCGGTTTAGCTAAAACCATAACTGCACCGCATCTTATTTTTGCGGTCACATGTGCGGTGCGGTGCGGTGTGGTGCGGTTTAGAGTTTAGCCAAAACCATAACCGCACCGCACCTCATTTTTGGGGTCACATGTGCGATGCTATGTATAAGATACGGTTTGAAATCAGTATATTTTCCAAATTTTGGGCTTTTCCTACCCAGCCCAAAACTAATTTTTCTTTTTTTTTGGGCCAAGTTTTAAATTATTGAGCTAGTTTTTTTTTTTTTTTTTTTTTTTTTAAATTTTGGGTTGACTTTTCTAGTCAACACTTGCCAGGACTATCAAACTATTTTTTTTTTTGAAAACTAGGGTTATTAAACTATTAATAATATATTTAATATTAAAAATAAATAAATATATTAATATATAAAGAGGGTGCGGTGCGGTGCGGTTTATGTGGTTTTCTTATTATAAAACCGCAAACCGCACTGCACCATGCGGTGTGGTGCGGTGCGGTGCACTGTTACTTGCGGTGCGGTGCGGTTATGCTATTTTGCCGGCGGTTTTGGTGCGATTTTTGCGGTTTGTGCGGTTTATGCGGTTTGGTGAACACCCCTAGGGAGGACCACATCAATAGTCCTCTTGGTAGACCTAGGGTCTGTTTGGATACTGTTTATTGTTAAAAACTGAAAACACTGTAGCAAAATAATTTTTAAATGTGTGAATAGTGCCGTGTGACTCAATTTTAAAGTTGTTTTTGCTGAAAAAAAGTACTTGCGGGTCCTGTGAACAGTGCATGGGACCCACTAAAAAATGCACGAGACAGCACATACACAAACATTGAGGAAAAACACTGTATCCAAACTAACACCTAATAATTTCTCCAGAATGAGGGTTTAAATGCCATTCCTCAGTTAGGAGGGATAAATTCTTATTGTTGTTAAAATTTATAATTGAAGTAATTTAATTTTTATATGAAACCATTAGACCATCATCACTAATATTACTACTTTTTAATGCATCTATCACAACCGCAATAAACTGTAGCAATAAACTGTAGAATTGATTGTGAAAAATAAAAACTGTCTTAGACGGCTGATTATTTTTATTATTTTTTCAGGACTTTAAAAAGAAAAAAAAGAAAAGAAAAAGAAGATTCCTGATATAACGGACCAATTTATTCAAATGGAAACATCTTCTCTGTCTCTAAATGATAATCAAGAACATGCATATTCGTGCTAGTCAATACTTTTTTTTTTGATGAGTGCTGGTCAATACTTACTGCCGATAATCACGAAAATGCACATTCGTGCTAGTCAATACTTACTACCAGCGATGGATGGTTCCATGTAATTTCACTACCAACCCACATATTGACTCGATACCTGATGTGACATATAATTAAGTTGTAGATATCAATGAAATCTTATTAGAGATTTGACATTTAGAAGGTTTCAATGTCATCAACTATAAGAATTGGCCCATGCCTTCGCTTGTAGAACAAATCCATTGGTTTGGGGTGACATTAGAGGAAATTAAGGCAGAGCGTGGAGGCTCAGCTCAGGCTGCTCGGCATTGAAAGGTTCGGTTACTTGTGCGTGTGTATATATATAAATATATATGAGCATTGAAAGGTTCCGTTACTTGTGCGCGTGTGTATATATATATATATATATATATGAGCATTGAAAGGTTCCGTTACTTGTGCGTGCGTGTGTGTGTATATATATATATATATATATATATATATAGAGAGAGAGAGAGAGAGAGAGAGAGAGAGAGAGAGAGAGAGAGAGAGAGAGAGAGAGAGAGAGATATGCGCACAAGAAAGGTTCATATATATATATATATATATATATATATATATATCTCATGTTAATGATTACTTTTAAGACAATTATTAATAAATTATATTAGGAAAGTTTGGATATTACTTTTATGAAAAATATAAAAAGCTGTAAATAGAATTAGAAAAGTGTTACGTTCATAACATTTTCACAACAAATTATAGGTGATTAGTTATTATTAGTTATAATTTAAATTTATCACTAAAATTATTTTTTTGCCCTACCAATAATAACATGTTACTTAAAATTTTTTGTGAAAATATTGTGGATATAATATTTCTCATAAAATTAATTGTTTTATCATTCTTCCATAAAATATTTCTAAAATAGTTCATAAACCATTGTCTTTAGAGCACTCTTTTAACATTTCCATATATATATATATATGGAAATGTTAATGAGTGCACTTAGGAAAAAACCTTAAGTACGAAGCTTTCATAAACCTTAAGTACAAAGTTTTCATAAACAGCAATATAGATTAGGAAAAAAGAAAAAGAAAAAAAAGAACATTTAGTGCCAAATCCAAAAATATGTCCCCTTTTCATGAACTCAAATGTACAATTAACGAACTACCTAGGAAGGAAGTTCATCCAACATTAGAACGTTTGGAAAAATCTTATTACAGACTAGTTATTATATGATATCTATAATTTAACGAAAAATGTGTTGTAAAGATAACTATCATTACTCTTCCATGTCAAAACCATTTTTTTCCTATAAAAAATTCCACGTTAAGCCGAATTTTCTGACTGCAAGTCCGTAGAAAAGTAGAAAAGTGATCATTTTAATACCTAATCATAAAGGAGTCGGCTGTGACAGTAACGTTAGAAATATTCAACAATGAAGATGAATTCGAATTAATTATAGGGAAAAGTAATAAAATAAAATACTTTAAAGAGACAAACATAACACGTGACATGAATACTATTTTGTCTTTTTTATCTTCTTTTTTTACATCTTTTGTTTTATAAAGAATAAAGCCATCAGTTTGTCCCTTCTCTCTCCAACCACTACTCATGGGAAGAGAGAAAAAGACATAGAAATTAGAAAACCCAGAGAAAGAGGACCGAGCGAGCCAGATAGCATGAAAAATATTTGAGACTATTCAAAGTTTACCAACCACTCCGAAGTCCCAACAACTTAATTCAGTTTCTTATTGCTCTCCCCAGCACAACTTTTAGTCTATAAATTTGGCTATTGATCTCTTTCTTAATTTGTGCCTTTCAAATAAATCCAAGCCATTTTTCTAGCATTAGAGCTCAGATTGACAGATTCTACAGCCATTTTTTTCAGAATGAGTTCAATTATTGGAGAACTTCTTGCCATTGAGAATGGATCAAAATCAGGACCTTATGCAGAAACTAACGGTACGTCATACACTCATACTCATGTCTTACATTATTTATATATAATATATCTCTTTGTTTCTGTTATCTATAGTACTAGTGGGCATGTATTTTCCCAGTAACATGCTTGATTCATGGTTCAAAATAGTCAGATTATACAGTGATGGGTCTATATTCGAAACCCATGGGGAAAGCAACACCAAATATTGATTGGTGTCTTAGTTTTATCATTAGGAGCGGACAGTATAGATTGAAACTCTTTAAAAAAAAATATTTATTTATTTATTTATTTGGGAAACAAACACACTATATAGAGGCATTACGTGATTAACAAAACCACTTCCTTCGGCAGAATGTGAAAGTGAAACCACTAATATAAATGTGAAATTGTGAGTGAACATAAGACATTTGCCTTCAAATTAATGTATTCATATATAAGTGCCTCCAATATTTGGCTATAAATATAATAATTCTTTCAAGTGAGTTGGAAAACACTCACTTGAAACTACCTGTGTAAATCTACTCCCATTTGTAATCCCCCCAATCCCCAATTTTGTAATCCTCAACAAATATCGTCAAGCGTACTATCTTGTAAAGTATTAATTCAAGTATCAATATTTCAAGTAATTAAGTTTCTGTTTCAATCATTTTATTATGATAATTACTCTATATGATTACTTTCTAAACTTAATTGCCTTCTCACAATTGTTATTTTGATCCGCCATTTGCTATTCTGGTCTTTCTCCTACACCACATGCTTCTCATTAACCTTCAAAATCTCATTAAAATTCCCACCATAAAGCCATGATCTATTGTAATTTTCAAAGAATTGCTTCGATAGCTTCCTTGAGAACTTCCTTTGTATGTGATGTTATTGCTTGATCTCACTTAAAAATTAAAAATTGGAGAACATTTTTAAAAGAAGGGTTGTGTTAACCAATTTTTTTTTTTTTACTTTTCCTGACACATTTGTCTTTTTTTTTGGCAATTTATGTCATTTTTTCAGTTTTGTAGGTACTATTCAGAAATTTTTTTGACTTTTTCTGACAATTTTTTTTTTTTTTTTTGTCTTTTCTGCACTTGACCAGCACCAGGCAGTGCTGGTTAACATTCTCCTTAAGAAATCAACTAAATTTAAGAATCTTGCTTGAGCGAGGTACAAACGAAACTTTCAGTTTGGATTTCACTTGAGCAAGATTTGAGCGAGAGACACGCAAACTTTTTGTAAACATTTTAAGATGTTTATTGGAGAGCTCGCTTGAGTGGGACAATTGTAGAAAGTATGGTTGCTGTATAATTTTGTTAAAAAAAATAAGGGAAATGAATACAGTGGCTGCTCCAAACATTTTTTTTTCTTCCAAAAGTGGTCATTATAAAACTTAAATTATAAAAAAATCTAATAAGAAGAAAACTTCATATGCTGGCCAAAAAAAAAAAAAAAAACACACAAATACATATAATCTTATAATTTCCTTCTATGATTTTTTTATTTTAAAATTGTTGCATGATAATTTCATTATCAATTCTACAAACTAAATACCTTTTAAATTTTTAGTTAAATAAAATTTTTCTCAGACTTTTCATTTTTGTTTATAAGGGCCTAATATATTGTTAAGAGGACCAAAGTTTAAGGACAAAGTTTGGTTACAAATTTATTTTTTATATATAATTTTAGATTACAAAAATTTGAAATTTAAACATTTAATTGATGCACAGCTATTGATCTTTGATCTTATTGAAATTTTGCAAGCATGAAAGATATAAGAAAAAAATGTAATCCAATGGTAGATTTGTCAAAATTTACATCTAATAAAAAAGTATTAAGTGGAGTTGTATCCTTAGTTTATAACCAAGTTTGTTACCAATTAAACTTTGTCAAAAGATTAATTATGTTGGGTCTAAAAAAAATTTAGGGTGGTCACAAATATTTTTTAAGTGTAAAAAAATCATAATTTTTTAAAATTTATATATAATATTTTCTTTTTGCAAAGGATGGTGATCCTATGACCACTCTAACTTCAATATAGAGCTGCCCCGCATGAATATGTTTTTATCCTTAACAGCTAGCATCAGCCATAGTAACTTTTAGAGTTCTTATTCCAACATAAGTAACCATTCGAATATATATTTTCATACAACTCTTCATTAATTATATATAATCATCTATATTAGTTATTTACAATATTTTTACACATTTTATAGATTTGATACACTATACATAGAAATTCCAAGGATTCTTTAAGATATTTCTTGTAAAATCCAAGCTTAGTTGTATCATAAAGACGATTTACAACCTGAACTCAATTGACTAGGGCGCAAATATCACGAGAAGGGAAATGATTGATTTGTGCCTTTGACGTTGCTTCAATTTTTTATTGATTTTTCCGAAATTGCCATCAAACTTTTTGTTGCTACAATTCTCTTAGAAAGCCTAAAGGTAGATTTTTTTAACTTAGGGAACCTTCGTGAAGAAGAACATTTTATTCTCGTGTCTAACCAGAAAAACTTATAGATAACTAATACCACTTGCTTGAACCAGTTGTGAGTAATCTTAAAATAGAGGCGGAGCCAGGGGGCGAGAGCAAGCAATTGCCCCCTGACTTCTCCAAAATTTTCTTAGCTGCTATACTTATGCTTGCCTAACTATGAAAAAAACAGAGCACCTTACTATAAAAACTAAGAACTACAACGTATTAGTCCTAAAAGTGATAAAAAAAAAAAAAAAAAAAAAAATCTTACAAATGGTAAAAAGGATACAAAATGCTCCCTGACACATCTCACTCTTTGCTTTTTATCCTTTGCCATTGTGAAAAAAGTTATGATAAAAGTTGTTTATGTAGTATAAATGATGTAGCAAAAATTTCACAATATTTTTAAATTAATTTATCATTTCACACTTGGACCTGTACGTAATTTATAATTTATAATTTTTTAATAACCATATAACAGGTGGTAGGTTAATTTGGGAAGGTTGTGAATTTTTGTTGTCCCTAAGAGCTCAAGTAGTATTGATGTTTATCTTGTCCCACCTTTTCACTACTCCCTCACAACATTTTATTTAGTGGGTCTCATATATTATACAAATAATAATTAAAGAAACTACTTAACGTCTTTGTAGGTCACTACCATCCTAAAGGCGTCATTACATTAATTTATAATTATTTATTTTTTGTCGTTGATATCAACTAATATTTTTTAGATTAATTTTACTTTTAATCTTGCTTTCTTGAATTGTAATCCTGATTTTGCCACTATTTTGAAATATTCACCCTCGACGGGCCAAAAAGCCGAAAGTGGAAAATCTCCTATGGAGATGGATCCATCTAATATCAACCCGTATTTTTATGGGGCCTCAATGTGTTTCAGTGCCTTTTTTTTTTTTTTTGGGGGGGGGGGTAAGGGTATTTATTGGGTCTGTCTGTGTTTGAATTCATAGTACAACGAGGTTGTTTAAAGAGGTTGGGATGGAGCTATTACAGAACAGAAATAACTTAAAAATATAGTAAGAGGACGAGGACTAAAAAAAGAAGAAGTTGTGGTTAAGGAGATTCCAGATGTGGCAGGTGGTAGAAGATTGAGGTTTATGATTTGTATCAGATGGTTGATATAAGAGCATTTATATTGTGCTACTAAATTAAACAAAATAAAAAAAAAATTTATTTTAGCAGTTCAAATACCAAAATCTATGCTCTTAATTAAAAAAATTAAGCAAATTGCTACTTTTTAGTAGTAGGTCACTGTAGCAACTTGCTACTAGTATTTTAATATTTTCTCTCTCTCTTCTTTTTTTTTTTTTTTGATGTAACCAATGGTGTAGTTAATTTTAATGAGTAGTTTATAATATTTTAATGTGTTTCGTGTTAAAATAAAATATGAGATATGTGGTATTTTATTGGTATACTAAAAAAGATAAAGTAATTTTTTGATACAGTAAAAAGCAAATTTTTTTTAAGCATTAGGAGTTTGTTTGGATACCGTTTATTGTTAAAAACTGAAAACACTGTAACAAAATAATTTTTAAATGTGTGAATAGTGTTATGGGACCCAGTTTTAAAGTTATTTTTGCTAAAAAAATACTTGCGGGTCCTGTGAATAGTGTACATGACCCACACAAAACGCACGGGACAGCACAAATACAAACGTTGAGGAAAAAACGCTGTATCCAAACGTGCACTTATTACTGAAAATTGAAAATTTATTAATGAAAACATTGTAGTAAAATAATTTTTAAGTGTGTAAATAGTATTGTGGGACCCAGTTTTAAAGCAAAATTTGTGTTTTTTTGTATTTGCGGGATTCGTAAACAGTGCACAGGATCCAAAAAAAAAAATGCCAAACGCAAACGTGGATTGTTTTTAGTGCAATCCAAACTTAGCTTAGATGTGAATGCTCCAAGGAGAACACAGTAAGGAGCTACAGAAAAATCCACTACGGAGAGAGTGGAGAGTCCATCAATTAGTTTTTACATTGTTTACAAAACTACCAATAGATTCATTTTCGTTTGAAACCCAACTAATATATGGGTTAAAATGGTAAACCTACATTTTGGAACTAATGATGAATGACAAAAATAATTACATACTAGAGTAAAAAAAAAAAAAAAAACACCAAGAATGATTAACATATAAGTGGTTTTTGTTTTTTAAATTTATTTATTTTAAATTTCTTATTTTTTAAGAATAGTATTAGTTTATTGAAAGGTACTGCTCAAATGGTTTGGCTGAGTACGTATGCAACACAATATGATAGGCACATGTATGTAATCAATGTGATGGAATTCCGAATACCTAACATAGTAGTTGACTACGTACGCAACATAATATGATAGGCACATATATGTAATCAATGTGACGTAATTCCGAATACCTAACATAGTAGTTGTTAGTAGGGTATATTATAATGAGTAATGTTAGGATTATAACTTTTGTAACAATTTGCTCATGTTATAAGTCATGAGTGGTAGAGTAAAAGTGGTGGGTCCACAACTCTATCATTCATGACTTGCCATGTGAGCAAGTTGTGGGAAAAGTTATAGTTCTAGTATTTTTCATATTATGATAGATATATATGTAATCAATGTGATGTAATAACTAATACCTAACATAGTAAGGTATATTATGATAGACACATATATGTAATCAATGTGGTCTAATCTAATGCCTAATCCCTAATATTAACATAGCAAGTTATATCTCTCAATTTTTATGCTCTACCAATTATATGCAATGCGTTTGAATGTTTTTATTTTTTATTTTTTTTATATTTTACATTAAGAAAAGTCAAATGAATACATAATAAGTTGTGATTGACTGATTGGTGGAACATAAAGTGAAACATAAAGGTTGCTTAGCCTTTAATTAATGCAATATCCTTGTTACCAAAAAAAAAAGAAAAAAAGAGATAGATAATTGAAAGAGAGCTCTCATAAAATTTTGTCATGCATGGAATAATTATAACTCACTAGCTCACTTGTTAGTCTTTTTCTAAACTAACATATCCTATGTTTTCTATTGACAAATTGCATAAACACTCCCTGAAATTTGGGTCTCCCTCAAACACCTCTATTATATTTTAAATTTTTTAAACCCTTGAGATATCACAAGTAAAATTGACTTCTTTGTCACAGTATTAATTACTCTAAGTAATGAAAAGTAGTTAAGTAAAAAAAAAAAAAAAATTTAAATAAAGTTTTCATTTTAAATTTTAATAAAAAATAAATTATTAAAAAAACTAGAATAAAAATTAAAAGGAAAGTGAAAGAAACATATATAAACAATAAATAATAAAAAATTCACAAGCAATAGCCCTACCAAATAACCACAAAAAGTAGAAGAAGAAATTTTCTTCCAAACTTTCTTACCAACTAAACAGTTTAGGCCCATAGGAAAAAAAATGCCAAAAAAAAAAAAAAAAAACTGATAACTTAATATTTTACTCATTTTACAATGGATAAAGTTTGACTACAAACTTAGTTATAGCTTAAGACTACAACTTCATTCAATATCTTTTTATTATATATGAATTTTGACAAATCTACTATTAGATTACATGTTCTTCTTATATTCTTTATGTTTGTAAAATTTCCAGAAAATCAAAGATCAATAGCTATGTCATCAATCAATTGTTTAAATTGCAACTTTTTATAGTATAAAATTATATTCAAAAAATAAGTTTATGAATTATCTAATAAATAACATCTGATTGATATAAAATTTTACGTGTATTAAGAGCGTAAAGAATATTTAATCTAAAAAAGTTAATTTTTCACAATATGTAACAATGTTAATTTTTTTTTAAAAAAAGTTGTAACTTTAAGCTACAACTAAGTTTATAGCTAAATTTTGTCATTTTACAATAAAACTTGGGTTGGATCTAGTGCTCTTATGGTTTGAATTGTCAAGATTATGATCAATGTTCAAAAGTGAACACGTGTCACAATCCTGATGGGTCTAGTACATAATAACACTAGCCTCAATCTTTACCAATGGTAATAAATAGATAGGATTTTAAAAGGTGAAGTTATCCTTCAAAATTTTACCCGGCAATGGCAATATTGCTTATAAGTCAAAATTTGGTTGAATAATAAAAATGATGGCAATGGCCTAACGGCTCAAACTGTGCTTTTTAACCACCGGACTGCTTAGTCAAAGTGGTACCTCCTCATGCATTAAGTGTGGGGAGGGGGTTAGGTTAAGGGCAGCAAAAATTTCTAATAAAAAAAAAAAAAAACTGTACTTTTAAGATTTATTTAGTATGTTATTTATTTATTTATTTTTTTGACTAACAAGTTTTCGTTTAGTATATACACAAGTAGTGTGCGTTCTATTCTTGGCTTATGAAAGGACATCTGAAAACTCTTTCAGGCATGGGAACCGCACCGGAGAAGATCATCCTCAAAAGTCCAGCACTTAAAAAGGTTAGTTTTCCCTGTGCATCTGTTAAATTATATTAACTAAACCATTCTGTGTCTGTATTGAAGAGCTTGCCTTCCTTAAGAGTTATATTAGGGGCATAATTTATTTTTAATATAATATATATATATATATATATATATATATATATATATATATATATATATATTTTGGAGGGGGGTGCTCAAGTTTTGCAGTTTTACCATCTTCTTTACAATGGAGAAAATGTTAATTGGTTTTTTGATAACCAGCTCTGGATATTCTGTGATTTATTGGGGCACAATGGGGAGCTTTACATATATCATATATGGTTATTTAGTTGAAGCTAAACTATTTATCATTTGGATACAGAAATATTGAAAAATTTCCCATAAAAAAGCTGATTTTAACCATATATTGTTACTTCGTTTTCAATAATGAGAATTTTTTGAAGTTTTATTCACAAACTTTGGTATTGAAAATCACATATAGATTATTCTAAAAAAAAAAAAAAAAAAAAAAATCACATATAGATTTGAATACATCTCAAAAGTTAAGAATGACTTATGAAAAGATGTTTTGTAATACTTCATATTTAGTGCTTTTTTTTTGTATTGCCTTAGACTGCCACGTGAGTCCTTATTAGGGCCACCAACCACCAGTTGACAGTTTTTTTATTATTTTGGGATAAAATTAGTTAGATAAATTTTTTTAATGAATAATGCTATTATCACAATAAAATCTATAATTTTGCCACAACTTATAATCCACATGATAAGTTGTGAGTAGTGGTTTTTAGTGGTGGAATTGTGAACCCACTACTCACAACTCACCATATGAACAAGTTGTGGCAAAAATTGTAAGTTTTGTTGTGGTAATAATATTATTTATTTTTTATAAATATGATAGTATTTCAAACATTCGCTCCATAATAATTATTTTTTATCATCAAATTAAGATACCAATTGATTTGTGATGTAAGCAATGATAGAACTTAGTTTAGATATATTATTTAATGATAAGAGATTTTACCAAATGAGCTAACTAAGACCACCAGCCGACAAGTATTTCAAAATGCCTTGAGGAACTAGACCTTATAGATTTTGGACATTTTTTTTTTGTCATAATAGTGTGTGTATATATATATATATATTTTCCTTTATTTTTCAAAGGCGTCAAAAATATTGTTTTTGGTGTTTTCAGTTTACCTCTAACTTTATTTAATTAGATATGAGATGAGACAATCGTTTTCCTTTTGATAATAAACTCACACACAAAGTGGGTAGAGGGAAGCAACATGTATCTCAATAATTCATCAAAATAAAATATGCATTTCAATATGTATCTCAATAATTAATCAAAATAAAATATGTACCTCAATATGGCTAACCTTCCTCTAAACGTGATGTACCTGTCATATGTTGTAGTACATTTTAGAAAAATGCTACCCGCGAGAGCATGAGCAATTGAAGGAACTCAGAGAGGCCACAATTAAGCAACATCCTTTTTGGTGGGTCATAATTTCTTTCCAAGCACTATCTTAATGCCATTTATTTTTTATTTTTTTATGTTTAATGTGGATAAAATTCCTTTACTATATGTTTGAAGGGAGAAAGAGGAGGGAGGAATTTGGGAAGGGGACAGAAGTGGTTTAATTCATTTTGTTTAAGGGAAAATATTAATACACTCACTTTATTACACATATTTTTACTCACTTTAGGCCTAGGCTTAAGGCCCCAATTAAAAACAGTCACCAAAGATCCCAAAATTGGGAATAATTGTTTTTTTTTTTTTTTTTATAATAAAAAATAAAAAGAAGATTTGGTTCGTTGTATAATCTCCCCCACCCCCAAAAAGGCCCCAACCATGACTGGATTTGTGTCTCTATAAATTAAATCACATATAGGCAAACAATGAGAATGTCTCCTTTTTCTTAACCTATAATGATAGCTCACTTAAACTTTTTTGAATCTCATTTTGCTAAAAGTATGAGTCAATTTTTTTGTTGATAAACCTTGATGCTTGTTTCAATCCATACAGAGATTTTTGTATTTAATAGATCTTCACTTCTTTTTCTTTTTGCACATAGCCTAGAGGTTGTTCCATGTATATTTCTTCTTCGAGTTCTCCATTTAAAAGGGAAAAAGAAAAAGATTTTACAGAGTTAAAAGAAAATTCATTAGAATTTGATTCCATGGTTATAAGAAGGTAAATTTAAAACAAAGTGGATGGCTTCTAATACAAAAAAGGTTGGGTGCAAGATGTAATAACAGGAGGCTTAAAAAGGAAAACTTCTATTTTTGCTAGAGGAGGAGCACGGCCAAAGAGCTTTGTTATTGCTATGTTTCTTAAATTTCATTGCACTTCATTTTATATTAAATTAATTACATTTTAATTATCGGCAGTAACTGCGCCCAAGATAATAAATTACAATTTTTTTAAAACATAAATATACTGAAGTTATTACTTTTGAACTGTGTTCATATTTGGCAGGAGTTTGATGAATGTGCCTATCGATGAAGGTCTACTCCTCTCAATGCTTCTAAAGACCATGAACGCAAAGAAGACATTAGAGATTGGAGTCTTCACTGGTTATTCTCTTCTTACTACTGCTTTAGCACTACCAGCTGATGGCAAGGTACGTTTCAGAATTTATTTATGTATTATTTTTTGGTAACTCCTATTTTACATACTAGGCAAATAAATAGTATTAGTCTGTTAGGACCAGAATACACTGAGGTTTTCAATTTTTGCAGATAATAGCTATTGATCCAAACAGGGAAGCATATCAAACTGGATTGCCATTTATTCAGAAGGCTGGAGTGGAGCATAAGATTAATTTTATTGAATCAGATGCCTTGTCAGTTTTGAATGATCTAATCACCAATGTAAGTTTTTTTATTTTTATTTTTTATTTATTCAATAGTTGGCGGTGGGGCGATTTGAATCCTAGATATTTTTGTTGGAAACACCAAGAGTTGTGCCAGTTAAGTTATAAGACTCTTAGCCATTGCCTATATAAGTTACTAGCATGATGCAATTGTATCTCTACTCAAGGTAGTGATAGTTAGGATTGTAAAATAATTTTTTTAAACGTGTTTTCTATTGTTGATCTTATCTAACAAGAATTAGAACAAGTTATTGTTGACCTTTAGGTGCTTATAACAGAAGTATGGGGTAAACGTGTTTTCTATTGTTGACTTTATCTAACAATTAACGATAACAAGTTATTGCTAAAACATGCTGAGTTTCCAATTAGTTCCAACCAGTGGTGGTGATAGGGAAAAACAAAAAAGAAAAAGTTTAGCTCGAAATCAGTTTAAAGTTATATCCCTTCAACCCATTATGTGGTGATTGAAGTGACTATTCATATATAGTTTTAGTTATGTGAAGTTGAAACTCTCTCTCAAAAAAGTTATGTGACTTTTTTGATGAGTCAAGTGACTTTTTTAAATAATACGTATAAATAATTTTATAAATCGTCATGTGGTAGATTGGACGAGATAATTTCAAACTAATTTGGAGCTAAAATTTATCCTAAAAAAATTTGGGTGGTTAACCATAATGATAATATGATATAAATATCACAAAACGACAAGAAAATTGTTTTCAAAATACAGTTCACCTTGAAACGACAAGAAAAAGTTTTATTTTTTATCATTATTCCTACTTTGCGCAAATGATTTGACCAAATTCAGAATTCATCGACATTGTCTTTAGGTTCTATACGGATGAACTTTTCACTTATCTTCCTAAATACTTGTCACATGTTAGTCTTCACTCTCAACCGAACCTATGTGATATGTTGCACATATATACTTGACCTTAATTTCCTAATTATGAATACAGGGCAAACAAGAAGGGACATTCGATTTCGCATTTGTGGATGCTGATAAGGAAGGCTACATCAAATATCATGAGCTACTTTTGAAACTGGTTAAGATTGGTGGAATAATTGCATATGATAATACCTTATGGTTTGGGTCAGTGGCAGAACCTGAAGAAGATAAGATGGAGGAATTTTTGAAGCTTGGCAAAAAGTGTCTCACGGAATTGAATAGCTTTCTCGCAACTGATCCTCGCATCGAATCATCCCTCATCTCTATTGGTGATGGCCTCACCCTCTGCAGGCGCATCTGCTAGTGAAATCAACAAATTGAAGTTCTTGCTGCTGCACTAGCATGCATGTTACTCAAATGGTTATTTAGAATAAATCAAGTGTCTGAAAAACCTCACAAATATGTGTGACAATGAGGATGATCAATAAGAGAATCTATTACGTATATCCAATGTATTAGTATTACGTTAATATATTAGGTGTATTGAATAATTTCACATAAAATACGTAGTTAGATCATTGTCTAAGCATGTTCAGCATTTGCTATATAGCTTGGTTTTAAGTTCAAAATAAACTGCCCATGTCCAATGCTAATTGAAGAGATTGTTTTCTTCTGAAACAGCGGGCAGTTAATCAAAGTGAATAAAGCCAATTTCATCTTATTAATCTGATGGATCACATGTGAAACAATCTTCATTAGGAGACTAATCTGACCGACATATTATGCTTATTTTTGTATCAATAATATATAGAATTATTATGTTTTTCTTTATTGAAAATCGCAGATGATTGGCATAGGCATGAAAAAAAAAAAAAAAAAAAAAAAAAACCTCTACAAAATTGTGTTTTTTATTCATAGATAATAGGGAAAGAGCGAAAAAACAGAGGAGAGGGGGCAGTGTTCAAACCACTAGACTATCATTTGATCCCTGAAAACTAAGTTGAGTGTGACTTTTTCCTCAATATACTTAGGAATCGTTTGGTTGGAAAAGTGGAAAAGTGAGATGATAGAAAATGAGGAAGGGATAGAAAAGTGAGAGGATAAAAGAGATTTAGTTTTCTCCTATTTGTGTTTGGTTAAGAGGATGGAAAAGTAGAGAGATAGAAAACTTATTTGTTTGGCTGAAAAGAAAAGTGAGGAGATTGAAAATGAAGTTGGTATAAATTTACAATTATGTCCTCATTAAATAAAACAAAAAAATAACACATTTTTTTAGCAAAAGAATTGTGTATGTGCAAGAGGATGAAGAATAAAAAAAAAAAAAAAAAAAAAAAAAAGCAATTGAACCACAAAGAAACTGGATAAAAAAAAAAAAAAAAAAAACTAGACGTAGATAAAAATAAAATAAAATAAAAAAGCAACCCAGCGTTGGACTCGGCATTTTCGTTGGCCCAGTTCATCCTCTCCCCACCCCCTAAGTTTTCTCCCCATTTTGGGGAGAAAATTTTTTGGTGAGCCTAGGGAAAAAACGTTCGAGTTCTACCATAATTTTTTTCTCTTCTCCTTCTAACCAAACACCAATTTAAAATAATTTCTCTCCTATTTTCTCTCTTTTATTTTCCATTTACCTTATTTTATCTCCAAACAAACATGCTCTTAAAGTCTTAAACATTATAGAATTTTGTACCCATATTATTGGGTTAATCATAATATTTTCCTAAACTATTAGATCAAAGAATGTCTCTCTTGATTGTTGATAATATACAAATTACTTCCTATCATTATAAAATTCCATTAAATTTAAAAATCTTTACAGAAATTTTTTTTTTCTCATTAATTTAAACTCTGCCCGGTTCATCCTATACACAAAGTATTGGTGTTAGGATTATTTGTCAAAACCTGAACCGAACATCAAACATTATGCATGCAGGTGATATTTCACATCCTGTTGGTTGTTTGATATTGTTACTGTCTTTAATTCAATAAAAAAACATGTTTAGTTTTTATGATATGAGTTGATTTAGGATTAAAGCATGGTAGATTTCAATTAAAAGTTTGAATGTTGATGGTTTTTAGACCCCTTAAAACACAATTAGATTAACATAGTTAATTAGCCAAGTTGTTACTTAGTCCAAATTCCAAATCTAGGTTATCACAATCAAACAATCATATCATGCATAGTAGCGGAAAGATAAATAACACAATGATATGATCACCCAGGAAACCAAACCGGTAAAAACCTGGGGAGGATTTAACCTAGCTATCCTTAAGGTAAACCTGAATTCACTATGAAAGAATCGAAGTTGTTCAACAGGACTTAGACCGCTAACATCCTATTGCTACCCACCAGTAGAAACTTACTGACACGACCACGTGCAAACTCCGAAACCACAGACTCCTTCTTTCTTGGATTCTCCAGCAAGTACAAGTACCCCCGCTTGTGTTTCTTTAAGTTCTTATGGCAGCAACTGAATGATCATCAAGCTCTTGAAGAAATCTCCTTCTTGATCATCCTAAGCTTGTGTAAAGAAAAACTCCTCACAGATCTCACAAGAGATTTACACAAACAGCAATATGTGCAACACTAAAACGTGGCTAGGGTTTGCCTTTTATACCTAGGGCAAATTAGAAAACCCTAAACGTTTTAAAACAAAACTAGGGCTAAGTTGGAATTTTGCAAAAAATGTTTCTGACCCGATTTTCGATTGATCGAGCCTAAGTTTCGATCGATCGAACCAGGTCGAGAAGCATAAATGCCTTCTGCATCAGCTTATTCCAACTTTACATAAATGAATCAACTTTGAGCAAGTCTAAACACGACTAAACATATTGTTTTGATCATGGTTTGCGAACAATACACATTAGAGTTCTAAATACATAAAAACCTAAGTCTTTAGAACCTAACAAATGTTCAAATTCTGTTCATAAAAGCTACCAATCTTAACCAGTTTGATGTAGGATTGTTAGAATTGTACTGTAGCAAATACCAAATTTATTTGTGAAACTTTCAAAAAAAAAAAAAAATGTATTTTTCTTTCCATTTCCTTTTCCTCTGCAAATCAAACATGATGTAAATACCATTTTTGTCCTTATATTTTTGGCCGATTTTCATTTTGGTCCCAACTTTTTTTTTTTTTTAGTTTTTGTTCCCAAAATAAAAAAATTGTTCTTGTTTTAGTCTCCATTGTCATTTCACTAATGAAAATTGCCTACATAACACACGAATTAGATAGTTGGCACATAGAGTGCCTACGTGGCCATTAAAATAATAGTAAAATTTTTAATTAAAAATTAAAAAGTCAATGTCAGAATTTAAAATCAATTTTTTTTTTTTAATTTCTCAATTTTGAAAATAGAAAAAAAAAATGAACATTTTTAGATTTTTCTCGCACTTTCTTGACAACAAAACAAAAAATCACAAATATTTTATTCACAATCTCTTTTTATTTCCCTAGGTCAAACCCAAGCAAAAAAATCTCTCTCTCTCTCTCTCTCTCTCTCTCTCTCTCTCTCTCTCTCTCTCTCTCTCTCTCTCTCTCTCTCTCTCTCTCTCTCTCTCTAGAACCCCATGGGCAAAGCTCTCACCAATTAAAGCTCCCCCATCTTTACCACATTTATCTCAGCCGTTCACCGCCACCACCACCACCATTCATCCTACCAAACCCCCTCTCAACATTCACTCGTTCAGCTTTCATCTTTCTTTCTTTCTTTCTTTCTTTCTTTCTTTCCTCCAAGGTCGTCAATGTAACATGGGTAGCGATGGAGGTCGCTGGTTGCTACCGGTGGATCAATGTGGGAATAGCCATCTACAGTCTCAGATTTATGGTGAAGGTTCTTATCGCAGAGAAATTGATCCCATCTTTTTTTAGAGGTTGTACCAAGCATATATATATATATATATTTATATTTATATATATACTGTGTGTTTGTGTTGTGGACACAACGGATTTGGAGTTGCCTCCTAGTTTTTGCAATAGCCTAGGAACCATATATATAACATCCTTTTAAAGGACCTTTTGATCTTACTACTAGAGATATGGGTTCGGAGTTAAGATACGATGTTCCGAAACCGCCCAACCCTAAGGTTGTCTTCCCATCATTGTGTCTTATGTTTTAACCCTATTAAAGACATACTCAATATTGTATCTGACTCTCACACACACTAACATGCATTTAAACACATAACATGACATCAATCATCCCTAACCATACATCTATCATGGAAATCAAACAAGGTCTATCATACATCTAATCATGGCATACCCTATCATTCATCTAGCATACATGTCATGGCATCAAGGCATTCATCACACCACAAATCCTAATCATACATCTAATCATGCTTCATATCATATCACAAACCCTAGCATACACCTAATCATGACATCATGCATCCAAGCATAAGCCCTAGCATCATATCATCATATCCCTTCAAGGTAGAAACATAGGAACAAAGAGGTTCAAGCAAACATGTGATAAAGCACCATTCATCCAAGCAAGCATATTCACATCTATCATTAAAAAAAAAAAAAAAAAACCTTACTCAAAGATGCATGTTCATATGAATGTATGACTTACCTTTATTTACCTTGCAGCAACTCAGCACCTATGGTATTATGCATGAACATATGAACATGTGATCATGGTATTGAAATAAGGACAACAAAAAAAAAAAAAAAAAAAAAAAAAAAACCCTAATTCTAACATGTGAAAGGAAAACATCTAATTAATCATGTGAAATAGAAGCTTTAAAAGGACAAAAACATGGAAAAGAGTCTAAACAGAAGTATACATGTGAAAGCAGAAACAAAAACAGAAGAAAACAAAATTAAGGTTTTTGGGTTGGTTCATGAACAACCCTGCATGTGCATAATCAAGCCTACGTACGCAGCCTTGATCATGTGCACACGAGTTTCTATCCAAAAACCCAAAAAACACAGCAAACAGAGCAAAGATTCACAACACAAATTCTAGCAACCTAACATGCTTGAAACATAAAGAAAATGTAAACCTAGTCTAAACAAACATATTATAAGGCATAAAACAAACAAAGAAACATATTAAGACATAAAATAAAGGCACAAATGAAAGAAAAGTTTAAAAAGAGAATACCTCAAAGTAAAAGCTCCTAGGCTTGATTTTTGACCGTTCTCTTCAGTCAAATCTATCACAAACCAATAAGAATGTGATTAGTAATCTTAGAATTCAAGGATCAAGGCTAGAAAAGGCCTTAATCAAATAAAATTAACTCGAGGATGTTTTGTGAAAAACTCCCTTTTTGATTCACTATTTCTAGTGAATCTTAGTGTTTTCCCGTAAGATTTCTGTGTGTTTTTGAAAGGTACCATGTATGGCTATTTATATTGTGAAAATGGGGGATTGGAACGACTCCTAGACGATGTGAGATTCGTTCCAAATCTCAGTATTTAACGTAGAAAACTTGCCTTCTAGTGCTTTTGAAACACTACTGGCATGCGTAGGCTTGTGCCTGTGTACGCAGGCTTCTAGGCTGCGTACACAGGTTCATGCCTGTGTACGTAGGTTTAGGGTTTCTTTTGGTCTTTATTTTCCAAAAATAGATTTTTAGCTCATAAAAATTATATTTTCTATTTTAACATCTCTTAAGTCAATTTGTGATTTGATTGGGCCCTAAACCAACCTTGGGTTTTAGAATTTTAACATCATTGGGGAACGGGGGCCCGAGTCGTAAGGGTTACAAAATGTGGTGTCTACACGTGTTATTCCTTTTTTTTTTCTCTTTCCTCTCTCACTGAGCCTGATCCCACCCTCTCTCTCTTTTCCTCTCTCACTAAAGCCTGTATCTGGTGATGGGTTTGGCAGTTTTAGATCTGGGGTTGGAGGTGGTGTACAGGTTTTAGATCTAAGGTTGATATCATTTGAATCTGAGACGAGCTTTATTCATTGATCAGGGATTTGAGTTTTGTGCTTGGTTTCTTAGAAAGCATAAGAAAATTTGGGTTTTGAGTTTTGTGTTTGGTTTCTAAGCAAAAGAAAATGCAAGAAAAGTTTATACCAGTATCATTATTCTTTTGAAAGATATTGAAAAGAAATTTTTTTTTTTAATTTAATTATATTGTTTATTCAGAAGTTCAAAATTTTTAGAACATGTTTTTTGGGGTATAACATGATTGTTCAGATTTTTTCGTTATTTTATTTAATTAGATTGTAGGCTTTCTTTTAGTTAATTATTATTTTTAAATGACTTGGAGTTTTTTTTTTTTTTTTTATTTAAATTGCCAAATAAAATTTATTATAATTATTTTAATGGCTTCGTAGGCGCTCTGTGTTCCAATTGTGCAATCTATGTGCCATGTAGGTCATTTTCATTTGTGAGATGACGGTAAGGATTAAAATGAGAACGATTTAAATGAGAACGATTTTTCAATTTTAGGGACCAAAAATAGGGAAAAAAAAGTAGGGACCAAAATGAAAATTGGCTAAAATGTAGGGACCAAAATGGTATTTACGCCATCAAACAAAGAATAACCTCTCTCTCTCTCTTTTTTTTTCTTCCTTCACTACTTATTTTCAAACATATACAAGTGAAAAGTTCTCTTTTCCTTTTATCTTCTCTTCTTTTGCCTTACTCATTTCTTTTCCTTTCTCTTCCCTCACTTGCAATTAAGGACGAAGCCAAGATTCAAACTTGGGGGGAGGGCAAACTTAACGTAACCTCATCGAATTTCATCATATTCATTATGTTGTAATGAAGTAATACCAATTTCATTGGTGGTGATTTCTCAAAATTATGCTTAAGGATATAATAAAAATTAATTAGGACATCAACACTAGAGGTTGGCAACACTAAATCTAAATCATCAATATTAGTTTTTGAATTATTTGTATTTTTTCTTTTGAAAAAAATCAACATAGTAGTTGAATTTTCCATGATCTACAAATCAAATAAAAGTCATATTAATTATAGAGATTCATCAGGACTTATATTACATAAGAATTCAAATAATTGTTTTTGACTTGTAAAGTCATGAGACATTATTCTATATAAAAATTGAGACATTATCCTATATAAAAATTAACGTTTTAATCTTCATTTTTTTTTTCTTCTGATTTTCATTCCGTTATTTATTTATTTAATTTTAAGATGTTTCATTATTTACTTATTTTATAGCATTTGCATCAACTTGTGTAAAAACATCAGATTATCTATTATACATTCTATTTCAATATAATATTCATTCTTCATTTTTTACTATTTCAATAGAGAGAGAGAGAGAGAGAGAGAGAGAGAGAGAGAGAGAGAGAGAGAGAGAGATAGATGAATAAAATATTGATATGCACATGAACAGTAATCATGTATATATATATATATATATATTTTTTTTTTGAAATTTAATCATGTATATTTACATGGTTACTATAACAAGAAACTAAATTTGCACAATTTTACATGATCTGATATGAGTGATATTTAGGGTTGAAAGTGAAATTTACCCCTTAAGCTAAAATGCATTTGACTTATGCAAGTGCTCAAGTCTATTGTACCATATATTAATCCCAAATAAAAAACCAAATAACCTCACAAACCACAACAACCACAACAAAAAAATGTCAATAAAGTTTAAAGTAAAAGAATACTTCTTTAAAAAAAAGTTAACAAAAATTATTGTGTCAAGTTAAAAAAAAGTTATTTAGTGTTAGTGGCTCACCATTACTAGGGATGATAATTTAAACCCACCCCTGCAGGTACGCATATAATTCGCTCTTAATGGATGGGTTTTACCCACCCCACATAGCAAATGGGGTGGGGATGGGGGTTAACATTTTCCCACATACTCGCTCTGTTTATATTTAAACAATTAAAAAAATTATCAGTTTTTTTAATAAGGCATTTATGTGTTTTTAGCCTTCAAACTTTATATTTATGATATATATATATAATTTTTTGATGTTGTATTATTGAATTTATATTTTTATGTTTTAAGATTTAAACTGTTCATATTTTTTTTAATTGTTTTATTGTTATGTTTGAATTGTTTACGTATTTATTAATACTTGAATTGTTGTATTTTTATGCTTTGAGAAGGTATTGTAATGTTAAAACTTGTTTTTTTTAATGTTTATGAGTTTTAATTTAACTAAAAATAAAATTTTAATAAATTATATATAAAAAAACTTGAGTATGACAAGATGGGTAATTGCAGGTGTGGGTGCAAGCGCCTGCGACGAGTGGTTTCCTTATGGGAAGTACACATCGGCCTGGAGTGGATCAGGTGGTGGGTGAAAATGGAGTCCCCACCTAGTTTAGGTTCATAAACCAAATTGGACCTTTTGGCCCACTTACTTACGTCCATAGATTTACATACAGGATTATGAGTCTAGAGTTTGGGTACGGCTTGGAAATGTGTTAGGCACCCAAGACCACATGACTTGTGGGTTGGCCTCCATTATGTGTTGCTAGGTTA
This sequence comes from Quercus tomentella, assembly GCA_028535165.1. Taxonomy (NCBI): domain Eukaryota; kingdom Viridiplantae; phylum Streptophyta; class Magnoliopsida; order Fagales; family Fagaceae; genus Quercus; species Quercus tomentella. The sequence goes on along the minus strand of JAPQVY010000089.1, from coordinate 47,013,738 downwards.
TGTTTAAATATAGAAGTTATTAAAAGAGTCATAATCCTTAACCTAAACATACATCATGCACTTAAGAAAATAACACACACAACATGATAAATATCACATCACAATAAAAAAAAGGAAACAAATAAAACACAATTAGGCAGATTATATTAAACATGGAAAGTTGAAAATTAAATAATACACACAAGGAAAAAAAAATACCAAATTAAACCTAACATGGCAAAAAGACCAAATAAAATATGGAAAGCAAATAAACATAAATAATTGACCTAAACAAAGTCAAACATGAACAAATAACATGTGAAAAATGATTAAAATAATAAAAAAAAGATTTTTGTTAAATCTAGGTTCGGGGTGCGTACACATACTCAACTATGCGTACGCATGGTCAAAACCATTCGCACGGATACTTGATGATGCGTATGCATCCTTTAGCACATATTTGAAAAATTACATTTTTATAGGTTTAATCATTCGAAGATATTAATCACAAAAAACAAATAAGAAGGTTAGAAACCCTAGACACTAAACTAACATAAAGCAAATAAAATAAAGTATCAACATAAACAAATAATCATGAAACAAATCAAATAGTTATACTAAACTAACATAAAATAAAGAAACATGTTACACTTACATAAAACTAAAATAACAACCCAAAAACAATGAGAACTTATTAAAATAAACTCAAGGTCAGATTTAACACATATCAAAGGGTCATAAACATCAATCAAATATAATAACAAAACTTAAGGTAATATCAAACAAAGAATCATGTGAATCCTATGTAGCAAAGTGGGAAATCATTGAAAAGAGACTTACCTTGCTTTAGAATCACAGATTTGATATTTTTAATCAACCCCTAAGTGCCTACAATACCAAGATTAGATTGAGAGAACAAAGGAATTAAAGAACACAATAGTTTTTAGTTAATCACAACTCAAGAACAAAAGATATATTGAAAAGGTTTTGAAAACAATTTTAAAAACTAGTTTCTGCCTTACAATTAACTAAAGAGAGGTTTTGAATTTGTAAAAAATGTTCTTAGGTGCTATGTGAGAGTTTAGAAAAGATGAACTAGAGTTTTAGAGAAGATCGAGGCAAAAATAAACTATCTCTAGTTAGGGTTTGGATTGGAGACATAAGGTTAGTATTTATGCGTTAAAACTAGGGATTTCGGGGTTTTTTAGAGGTCTTTGGACATTCAGAAGGATCTAGGGGCCGGCCCCCATCAAAGAATGATGTTTTGGGGGCCCAAAAATGAAGTTTTGAAGACCTGGAATGGTGGCTGTGTACACAGCTTTCGTGCATGCGTACACATTCTTAAACAATGCGTACACATACTTCACAAAAATCCTAAATTCGACTGCAATTCCTAGCCACCGTATTGCCATTCCTAGCCACTACCCATTATCTTGGTTTTAGAAGAAATTATTTTTGATACAAACTTTTCAAACTTATCACGTAATGTCTTAGTAATAAATCAATTCACAATTATAAGTTTTTCTTCTTTCATCTTTGAACTTGCTAGAAGTCAAGAAGTCAACTTCTCCTTCCTCTAAACCATTTGCTGCTATGACCTTACTACCTTCATTGCCGGATTTAAGAAGTTCACGTTTAGTTTTTTTTTTGGGAATTTGATAAAATGATTTGATATATAAGATTCAGATTGGTTTTGTTTCAAATATTTTTAAGGGTCGAGCTAATTTTTTTGTAAAATTAGTTGATTGGGCTAAAGTTTCTTTACCTTTTTGTTGTTGGACGATTTTTTTTTTTTTTTTTTTTTTTTTTTTTTATGGGCTTGGAATTTTTTTTTTTTTTTTTTGGATTTTACATCAGTAATTTTTTATGGGCCTTTTCTTTTTTATTTATTTTTTGAGTAAAATGGGCCTTTTATTTATTTATTTATTTATTTTTTGAGAAGAAATGGGCCTTTTATTGAACCTATTAAAATTAGTTACCTATTCCTATATATATACTATTGATTTTTATTTTATTTTTAAAAATTTAGTGAAGTCCATGGCCCCAACCCCAATAAATGGTTCTGTCCCTCCCCAGTTGCAACCAAACAAAGTAATAGTACTAGAATCACATGATAAAGAGCCACATTTTGCTTACAAAGTTAAACACGCTGACAAACATTAAAGGCATTAAGAACAGACAAAATAAATAAATAAATAAATAGACGCCTGTCCCAAAATGGTTGGTGGAACACGAGGGTGGTCAAAACCAGAGGCGGAGTCAGGGGGGTAAGTGCCCCCCCCCCCCCCCGCGCGACCTGCCCAAAGTTTTCCTTTTTTTTATGTGTATAGCAGTAAAAGGTGGAGATTTAATTGAAACTGTGATAAGTAGTGTGTGAGTAATTGAGATGTACTGAAAATCCCTTCAGCTACACGTTTCAAAATAAAACTGTAAAGTGCAGAGCTACAGTAAACAACTACATACATTCTTTATTTATTTGTGTGTGTATATATCTCCCCATCTTTTTGAAAAGTCAAACTCAATTGATATATCATATATTTTCATATCTTTTTTTTTACTTTATCAATATTTTTTAAAGTTCAAAATTTATAAAAAATAAACAATGATAAAAAATAAACTTAAATAAAGAAGAAAAAGTCTGAATTGAAGAGACTTAAATACCACCCAAAAAAAAGTTCCTTTCAAAAGTATTAAGATATAAAATTTGGAAACAATTACACGACAAATTCCATAAAATATATTAGGGGATTAATTTATTGGCTATATATTAAAAAAAAAACTAATAAAATATACACAGTATAATGATATGCAATGATTTTAGGGGATCTTTCAATATTGAATGATCACTTATTATTCATATTACTGGCATTTAATTGTCAAGTTTGGTTAATATTTTGTATATATGATGCATATGTTGTATGCAACATACACAATATGTATTTGTTTATAGAGAAACATGTATATTAGTTATAAATTTTGCCCCCCCTAAAGTTGAATCCTAGCTCCGCCACTGGTCAAAACTCAAAAGATTTGAGTAGGAATTGTATGGGCTTTGCTATATAATTTTGTACTATAAGCAGGGGCGGAGCTAGGGGGGGTCGAGGGGGGGCAGTTGCCCCCCTTGGCTCGGCAAAAAAAATAGTAGGGTGGCTTTTAAATTTTAGTAAGAAGAAGGTTTGTATTTGGTTTGACAATATATCTATCTCAAAGTTGCATCTCTTTCTCTAACTTTGGCTGGGACTTGGTGTCAATTCTCCACTTCACCATGTGGATTCTTACTAAAAAAAATTCTTTATGTAATAATTATCCTACTTCATAAAATTTTGTACAATAAACCAAAATTTTGAGATAATTATATAATAACACAAACTTACGTTAGTTGTATTTGGTGTTCATACTTAATTACTAAAAATATTTTCATTTATAAATGGAATTTTTACTATATATATATATATATATATAAAAGAAGATGGCTTATTTATGCAAAAAAATAAAAATAAAAATAAAAATCCTTTACAACTATCCAACATATATGTAATATGTGTGTGTTTCAATATGCATGCATAGTGTATATAAATTTTGCCCCCCCTCGAGTCAAATCCTGGCTCCGCCACTGACTATAAGTGATATTTAAATTCAACTTCAATTATTCAAAAAAAAAAAAAAAAAAAAATTCAAATTCAATTCATTGAACAAAGTAAGAGAGACAGAGAGACTTAGGTGAAGATGAATTTTCTTAAATAACACGACCGAGTTATTCGTGCTTGAAGTGGGAAGAAATTTAAGAAAAAAAAAAAAAAAAAAAAAGAAGTGGGAAGAAATTGCCGTACTGCAAAGACAGTGCATTTAAGTTGAATAGGAATCGGCTCCAAATTTCTGTTCAAGAGTATTATTGTAGGTTTGGATTTTAAATATACCTATTAGAAAATATTTGGACTACTACAAATTTATACTCTTAATTACAAATAAATAAGAATTTCCTTCTATTCGGATTTTATTACAGTCTAATTACAAATAGATAAAGTTTTCCTTTTATTTGAGTTTGAGGAGTCTCTTCCAATCTGTGATGTCTTTTGATCACATTACTCATTAATTCATAAAATGAGTTGAATGTTATTCTATATTCTTTAAAAAAATTATATATATAAAAAAAAGAGTGACTGTTACTTTAATAGGCAAGTAGTATGTTGACAAAAATTTTCTTATCCATATTATAAATTGATGTAATTGCTGAATTGTGAATTTGTAATATAAATTGATGTATTAATTGTCAGTTTTTGTTTTCTCAAAAAAAAAAAATTGTCAGTTTTTGACTCAATTAAAATAAAATTTATTGTACATATCCCTAGCTAGGATTATACAAATAGCATAGGTTAACAAATCCTCTTCCTCTGTCAGCATGTAAAAGTCACCACTAATATAAAAAATAAAAATAGCGCAGATTCAAAGCTCAGGTGGTTGAAAATTCCTTGGCTTGTGGAATAGGCATTTTCAACCACCTTTTAAAAAAAAAAAAAAAATGTTGTTGAAAATGCCTATTCCGCCAAGGAATGGTAGATGCATGCTTCATGCCTGTGATGATGTGAATGAAAATAAAATCTGCCTCCAAACTAATGTGTAAGTAAGTCTCTCCAATAATTGGCTATAAGAATAGTTTCAAACTTTCGAAGTGAGTCCTTACAAAAGCTTCAGAGTGGAAACCACTCCAGCCTTCAAAGTTCAAACCCCCTTTGTAATTATCTGCTCCCATTTGTAATCAATTTGTAATTTTTTCCTCAACCCCCAAGGTTTGTATAATCCTCAACAAACATCATCAAGTGTTCTACCTTCTAAGGTGTTAATTCAAGTATCATTATGTCAAGTAAGTTTCTGTTTCAATCATTTTATTAGAGGATAATTAATTACTCTATAAACTTAATTAATTGTTTTCTTTCTTGCAACTGTTATTTTGAACATCTTGATTATTTATATCTTTTAATTCTTTGTTTGTTAGTTGAATATGTATTTCTTTTGAACTACCTGCATTTACCTTGTACGTTTTTTTGCGGTGGCTTCCACTTTATTTTTTTTAGATAACCTTTGATTTTTAGTATTCATTTGAAAACAGTTTATTTAAATTTTTTGAAAACTTTTTACTGTAAGTGCGTTAAAATATACTTTAAAAAAAGTAAGAAAGAGTAAAAAAAAATATATATATATATATATATATATATTTAACTATATATAAAAGCTAAAAGTTAAGAGTTGAGTTTTTCTAGCCAAACAAATACTAAGTGCAGACTGTGATTATTAAAATTAAAAGACTTATGAGAAAGTAAACACATTCTGGCTGCTTTATGGGCAGCTTGATTACAGATTCTGCAAACCCAGAAGAAAGAAACACAAGAAAAAGACTCTTTTAAACTTAACACATTAATGATCATGATGCTGATAGTCTGTCTAGTTGGGACTTGGGAGTTAAGTCTGGTCGATATAGGATCAAAACAAGCCTTTGCAACTTTGCATCACCTTTGAAAATAATCTGGTCCCAGTTCAGAGATTGTGCCGCTTCATCCTACTTTCCTTTCGAAAATATTTTCTTAGTACTTTTGTAGCTTCCTCCATCAATTTACATGATTCCTTTCTCTTACGCTCGTGTGTGAGTTTACATTTGATGTACCAAATCTTCCACGCAACCAAGTGCCAACAAAAACAATTCATATTTAGTGTTTGATTGAGAATAACTTATTTAGCTGGAACTGAAAGGACTGTATATAAAGCTAAATGTAGCTGAAATAGTACAGTAGAACCCATAAATAGTAGCAAAAAGTGCCAACAAAAACAATTCATATTTAGTGTCTGTTTGGGAATAACTTATTTAGTTAAAACTGAAAGTACTGTATATAAAGCTAAATGTAGCTGAAATAGTACAGTGGAATTCATAAATAGTAGAAAAAAGTGCAATTCATAAATAGTAGCAAAAATAAGCTGAATAGTAAAAAAAAAAAGGCTTTTTAATTTGTGTCAAACGCCTGGGGCGGCGCTACACTTTGTTCAAGGGGTTCAAATGAACCCCCTGGCTTCAATATATATATAGTATATGTTTTTTGAAGTATAATACTTTAATTTATTCTTAAAAATATTTTGCATACCCTAACTTAAATTTTATACACTCTTATTATAAGTATTTCTGACTTTAAGAGTAAAAGTAAGTGTTTGTGAATTGTAAGTGTCACTCTTTATAATAAATTTATATTATATGTGTGTGAGTGTGTCTAATATTGATTATGTGCATTACTTTTTATTACAATGTTATTTGTGTGAATAATGATGTGTGTGGATGTTTGTGTGTATAGTATAAATATAATATAGTTTTATATAATTTATTAATTAGGAAATAGAGAGGGTTTGTTACATGTGTGTGTATTGTTATCACGTTATAATAACTTTTTGTTATAAAGATAGAAAAATTCAAGAAAAAAAATTGTAAAGTTAGTGATTGTTCAAGCATTTGATTGATTAAGTAGACACGTAGTATATTATTTTATGTATGAATGAGTATGGTTTTGTGCTTCAATTATTAATACAAAGCCAATGAGTTGAGTTTAGTCATTTACTTTAAAATATTTTTATCAAAACAATGACAAATAACAACTACATAAAAATAAAAATGTTAGACAAACTTAACAAAATAAAATGGTTATAGCTATCCACATTGACAATAAATACTCATAATGAATTATCATGTAACAATTCAAAATTTAAAAACTTGTAGAAGGAAATTGTAAAACTTTTTTTTGTCAATAACTCGATTTATTTAAGTTCTCTTTTTATTAAAATTTTTTATTTTAAGTTTCTTAATGAATCCCCTAAACAAAATTTCTGAAGCCGCCACTGCCAAATGCACACTTAAAGTCTGTCATCTTTAACTTGTCCCATACCACTTCTGGGTTTGTTTTATTTCTTGTACTTCTATCTTGTTCTTGATCTGCATCTGATGCTTGCTGTGTGTATTTCCATTAAAAAATAAAGATATTTTTTCTCTAGCTACTTTTAGACCAGAAGTTGCTTCGTATATAGTAGTAGGATTTCCAAAAATTTTGATTATAATATTTGTAGTATCTTGACTTAAGATGATTCTAATAGCTAACCCATGAATTTTTTTTTTCTACCTTTTACTCTCTCAGTGAAGTTGAATGGCGATCTACACACAGAAGAGAAAGGTAAGGTGAAAGGGGTCTCCTTGATAGATTCCCTATGAGGGAGAGACGTATCCTCTTGATTTCCCCATTTATTTGAACAAATTATTTTGAGTAATTATAGATTTACATGCATTATGCTAGCAACATAAATCTTATATTGCAAGTAAAATGTGAACTAAGAATTTTCTAATAACTTAATAGTAGATATTAAATTACTGATTTTTCCCAAGGCTCCCTGACATTTGGGTTATCCTACAAAATTTTACCCAGCAATGGCATTATGACCTAATCTCAAACTATGCTTTTAATTATTTTAGTTAGTGTATATATCTACTAACTATATAAAAAGTGTGAATACCTCAACAGGGAATTTTTGGTTTAGTCAATCACTGTCCAAAACTCACCGTTTCATCTCATGCCTCTATCTACACGCTACAGTATTTGTGCTACAGTGCTTTCGTTTATTCAATCCCACTAGTACATGCATTTATTCAATCCCACTGTTACGCTTTATTATACAGTTATACTTGCCTTTTTTATTTTTATTTTTTAACTTGCTTCTATGATAATAATAAAATATTGAGACAATAAATTGCCATAATATTGTTGAGTTGTAAATTTCTTATATGTTAAAATAAAATAATAAAATATCATACTGAAAGCAACCACAAATAAAAATAAAGGTATTGTAAAAAAAGAGTACTACATGTATAATATTTTCACAATATTTTCATAACAGATCTTACGTGATAAATTGTTATTCTAATATAAACTTACCAATCTACAGGACTTTCGTTTATTCAATCCCACTGTTATAAAATTATACTTGCCTCATCCTACCTTTTTTTTTTTTTTTTTTTTACTTGCTTATATGACAATAATACAATATTAATACAACAAATTGTCACAATATTTTCACAATTGTTGAGGCGTAAATTTCTTATATGTCAAAATAAAATAATAAAATATTATACTAGAACCAACCACAACTAAAAATAAAGGCATTGTGAAAAAAAAAAAAAAAGTATTACATCAGCAACATTTTCATAACAAATCTTACGTGGTAAATTTCTATATATAAAAAGTGTGAATGAGTGAAGGAACAGTGTATTTGGTTTATTCAAGTGACACTGTTCTGCTGGCCTTTCTTTTATTTTTTATTTTTTGTTGTTAATATAGCCTGTTCAACTCTATTGAAACAACAATATTTTCACAATTGTTAGAGGTGTTAAGTCCTTTAGGTCAAAATAAAATAATAAAAATATCATACTTGGACCAACCACAACTAAAAATAAAGGTATTGTGTAGAAAAAGAAGTGATACATCTACAACATTTTTCACAACATTTTCATAACAAATTATAGTGGTAAATTGTTTGACTTTACTTTAAATTTCTCTCTCTCTCTCTCTCTCTCTCTCTCTCTCTCTCTCTCTATATATATATATATATATATATATATATATATATATATATATATATATATATCTTCTATATATAAAAAGTGTCAATGCCAAAGAAACAGTGAATTTGGGTTATTCAACTCTTTCCGCTTTCACTTGTTTTTTTTTTTTTTTTTGGTTGGTAAAATAGCCTTTGGAACTCGCTTTTTATTTTTTATTCTTTTATATACGTATGAGCTACTCTAAAAAAAATAAAATAAGTGTCAATGCTAAAGAAATAGTGAATTTGGTTTATTCAACTCTTTTTGCTTTCACTTGCTTTTTTTTTTTTTGGTAGGTAAAATGGCATGTGGAACTCGCTTTTTATTTTTTATTCTTTTATATACATATGAGCTACTCTAAAAAAATAAAATATTAACATAATAAATTGCTACAATATTTTCACAATTGTTGAAGTGTTAATTCCTTATAGGCCAAAATAAAATAATAAAATATCATATTGGAACCAACCATAGCTAAAAATAAAGGTATCGTAAAAAAAAGTACGATATCCATAATATTTTTCATAACACTTTCATAACAAAGCATAGGAGGCAAATTGTTATTGGTTCTAATTTAAACTTACAAATGAAATTACTTTTTTACTCACCAATAACAACCCGTAACAACATACTACTTATAATTTGTTGTAAAAATGTTGTAGACATAATATTAAGACAATTTATTGTCGTCATAATATTTTTTCAACTACTAAAGTATCAATTATTTATGAATCAAAATAAAATATAGCGAAATTATGGTATTACGAAAATGTTGTACCATTATGTTGTGTTTCTATAATTTTTTTTTTTTTTTTTTTTTGGTTTAGTCAGCTTTGTTTAGCCAAAATTCATTATTTCAAGTACAATTTTCTTAAGTTGACTTTTTGTGTATATATATATATATAGGATAAACTTTAGCTACAAAATTGGTTGTAGCTTTAAACTACAACCTTATTCAATTTTTTTTTTAATTTTTTTTTTATTGGAGGTGAATTTTGACAAATCCACCATTGGATTACATCTTATTCTTATATCCTCCATGCTTGCAAAATTTTGAGAAAATTAAAGATCAATAGCTATGTTATCAATAAATTATTTAAGTTGCAAGTTTTTGTAGTTTAAAATTATGCATAAAATATAAGTTTATAGATCATATAGTAAAAAACATCCAATTGACACAAAATTTGACATGTGTATTAAGAACGTAAAGAATATGAATTCAATGGTTAGATTTTCAAAATATGTAGTAATATTTATTTTATTGAGCAAAGTTGTAACTTAAGGTTACAACTCACCTCTAATAGAAATATATTTAGTAAGGTTGTAACCTAAACCTACAACTAATTTTATAGCTAAACTTTATCATTTTTTTTATTGTATTTTTATCTTTACGTACAATTTAAAGTAAAAACACATAGTTTTACACCAAGAAAAAAATTAGGATAAAAACACCTTTAATCATTTATGTTTGAGATAGTTCACAGTTCCTCCTTAAACTTTAAAATAAAGCAATTCTCCCCTTAGTATTTTGGAAAAGAGCAATTATATCATATTGTTATTCTCTCAGTTAAACCCTAATGAAAGTTTATGATTCTTAGAATATTACATTGTGTAATGTCTAAAATACTTCCACTAAATTTTAATATTCCAAAAATTTTCTTCACGTATTTTGAGTTTTAGATGGTTGTAATGATTAGGAAGTTGAAATGATGATATAAGGTATTTTATTTATTACCTAAAGAACATTGATTTTCTAGGTTTAAATCTTTGAAACTTATAATTCATCTAATGAAAAATTTGAAACACATGCCTTTTGTTATTTATTTATTTTATTATTTTCTTGCCTAAAATGGGTGTTCATTAAAAATCAAGCTAGCTAAACATTGTATCTAGACTCATGTAGAATGATAAAGAAGAAAGTATGAATGAAAAAATTTTCATTGTATATGGTTGAAGGTATTTGATGAAAGGGTTCAATTGTAGCATATGACATCTTTTATTATGAAAATTTAAATATTGTGACAATGTCCTAGCAAAATTTAGTTGCTTATTGTTGAAAGATGATAATATTCATTATCATTCTTAAAAGTTTTTAGTGAGTGGATATTATCATTAACAAATAAGTAATAAGAAACTATTAAAATAAAATAGATATTCATATGTTAAATAGTTATCCTAATTTTGTGTGTGACATACATTTTTTTATGTATATAGTTTCATACTTCTTCAAATATAAATTTTATCTTAATTTTTTCACTCAAGAGGTAGCACGTGCCACCCTAACTAGTATATAAATACACACACGTGCAAGGGGTGTGCGTTCCTATTCTTGGCTTATATAATTGCACTTACATCTACATGTGAAAAACTTTTTACAGCACCGGAGAAGACCATCCTAAAAAATCAAGCACTTCAAAAGGTTAGAAACACAACTTTTTCACAACTATTGATATAACTTATTGCAATTACAATACCATTCTTTTTATATTTTATCCTTAAATTTATTGTCTCTAATAACAACTAGCTTTTTGAAATCCACTACGAATTTTGTGTGTGTGTGAGAGAGAGAGAGAGAGAGTATGTGCGCGCTGTTTTACCATGTTATTTGCAATGGGGAAAATGTTAATTGTTTCCTTTATACCCAACCCAACTCTTGGGTATTCTGGGAATTATTTGGGCACAGTGAGGAGCTTTATATATAACATGTATGGCTATTTAGTTGAAGCTAAAACTATCAATTGGATACAGAAATATTGAAAATCTTCCCCTAATATGTTGTTTTGGAGAATCTGATTTTAAGCATATTAGATATGACTTCGTTTTCAATAATGATATTTTTTCAAGGTTTCATTCACAAACTTTGATATTGAAAATCAAATTTAGATTTGAATATATATAAGAGCATTTACATCAAACATGTCAAAAAATATAGCATTTAGCATTTCAAAACACTACTTTATCAATTTTAACATTCCACTTTATAATACACCTAACATTAAAGTTTTTTTTTTTTTTTTTTTTTTTTTTCTACTTCATTAAAATATTATTTATTTATTATTTATAATTCATTTTTATTCTCCATGAGACATCTCTCTCTCTCTCTCCAAGCAAAAACAACCAACCCACCCTTTATGGCCACCACTAGACACCACCCACTCAATGTCACCACCCTCACCACCCAAGCGACCACCCACAACAAACCCACAAGCAACCACCGAATCAATCAACCTACACCCACCAGAGAAAGATTTCACTAGAGAGAGATTGAGAAGCGGAGGCGAGGGTAGAAGCAATCCACGGCCTCAACACCTAGCAACCCACGACCTCAACACACGGCACAACCCACAGCCTCAACCCACGGCACAACCCACAACAAACCACTACAACCAACCACCGAATCAATCATCCCACACACACAACCCAAAGCCACCCCAATCAACTCACACCCAAACCTAGCAAAATCACCCAAGGTTGCCGAAACCCACCCACAACCCAGGCTTGATTCTACAACCCACACCCACAACCACAAAACCCACAACCTCCACCACAACCCAAAACCTCCACAATCCACAACCTCCACCACAACCCACCAAACCCACAACCCACAATCCAACCCATAACCACCATAAATCACAAACTCACATCACAAATCACAAACCCACGATGGCAGATTGGGAGAGATGAAAGATTTGGCAGAGAGAGAAAGACGAAATGAGATAAGATCTATCTTGGGACCAAAACGATGAGACAATACCCATCTCGAAACCAGAATGAGATCACGAGGGAGAGAGAGAGACGAGAAAGGGAGGGAGAGAGAGGCCGATGAACCAAAGAAGAAAAGAGAGAAGAAAACTCCAGTAGAAGAAAAAGAGAAAATAGTGTGAGAGAGAGAAATGATATTTTAATTGAAAGATTAATAAAATATTATTATTTTTTTTATAAGATTTGAGATACAGCAGGTTGTCATTTTTTACATTCTACTGTAGCTAAGATGTTAAGGCGTTAAACAATTTATTTTTAATTTTTAAATAACATTACACATATTTTTACATATTTTTTAACTCACGCGTATTTCAAAAAATTACAAATAACATTACTTAAACTCCTCTATCAAACGGGCCCTAGAATTTTTAAGAATTGCAACTTTGATGTGTGTGACTTTTTGAGGGGATGAGAGTTAAAACTGAAACAATATAGAAGGACTCATAAATAATATAGTAGGACTTATGAATAATACTATAAAATTCAGTGAGACCCATAAATAGTAGTAAAAATAAATTTAATAGTAAAATAAATTGACAAAAATAATTTTTACCAAACAAACACTTGACGTGAATGCTCTATACATTATAAGAATGACTTTAGAAAGAAAGGAAAAAAAAAAAAAATAGTTTTGTTATACGGTAATGTTATGTTAGTCACTATTAGTGCTTTGTTTTGGATTGCTTTGAACTATACCACGTTAGTCCTTAGGCCCATCACCAACCCAGTAGACGAGTATTTCAGGAACTAGTCCTAAAACTAAGGCCTGTTTAGTAAGTGAGTTCAAACTCATATTTTAAATAACATTACACATTTTTATACATTTTTTCATCCACACATATTTCAAAAAACTTCAAACAATAATTCTCAAACTACTCTACCAAATACCCTAGATTTTGGACATTCTATTATTTGTCATAATCGTACAAATATTTTCCTTTATTTTTAAAAGGCATCCAAATATGAGACAATCTTTCATCAATATGTATCTCGATATGGCTCACCTTCCTCTAACGTGAGTTCATATGTTGCAGTACATTTTGGAAAAAAGCTACCCAGGAGAGCATGAGCTATTGAAAGAACTCAGAGAGGCCACAGTCAAGGAACATCCTTTTTGGTGGGTCATAATTTTCTTTCCAAGCACTATTTTAAAGTCATTTTGGTTTGGATGTTTGATGTGTATATAATTGCTTTACCATGGTGAGAGGGAGAAGAGGGATGAACAGAGAGAAAGGAATATGTCATCCTCTGAATTTTGTGTTTACAAATTTCTCTCATTCTCTGAAATTTGAACGAGTTCCTAGTCCAAAGTCAAAAAGTCTCACTAGAACTTGTTGCTTGTAGATAATTATTTCTATTTTTATTTATTTTAATAGAAATAATTATTAACTATTTTATTTTATCAATTTAATTGGGAGATATATCTCTATCTCGTGGGTCCAAATAATATGTGACAAATTCTTTTTAGGGAAAATCACAACTTACTCAGTTGTGGTTTGGTTAAAATTTAAGTTGCTTATCTGTGGTTTGAAATTTGACACTTTATCCTTCTAAGATTAGCTTAGTTAGAGTTTTGTAATCTACCTCTCGTAAAAACATGGCAAAATATGTAATTTTGCTCCACTTTTTATGTCTCTCTCCTCCAAAAATATAAAAAACATAAATATACAAGATTAAATAAGATAAAAAAGAATTCTACATAACACTTGCATCATGAGATTTCAAACCAGAGGTAGACAACTTAAATTTTAGTCAAATCTCAGGTGCGTAAAGTGTCAAATTTCAAATCACAAGTAGGTAACTTAAATTTCAGCCAAACTACTGGTAGGTAAATTGTAATTTGCCATTCTTTTTACTAAAGAAGATAGAAATATGTGGTAAAATTTGAAATATGTCACTAAATTTTGATATGGCATATTGTAATTGGCTTAATTAATTTTTTGAGCCTCCTACAAATTGCAAGAAGAGGAGCATGGGTACAGCTATAGCTATGTATCTTACATTTTATTGCACTTCATTTTATTAAATTTCATGCACTGTTACTGCCTAAGATAATAAATTACATTTTTTTTTAACATATCTTTAATAAAGTTATTACTGTTGAACTGTGTTCATGTGTGGTAGGAGTTTAATGAATGTGCCTGTCGATGAAGGCCTCCTCATCTCAATGCTTCTAAAGACCATGAATGCGAAGAAAACAATAGAAATTGGAGTTTTTACTGGTTATTCTCTTCTTGTTACAGCTTTAGCACTACCAGCTGATGGAAAGGTAGTTTTCAGAATTTTAGTATTTTTATTGTTATTATTTTTTGGTTACACCCATTTTACATTATTGAGCATATATATATATAGCATTTGAGTGTAAGGACCAGATTAAACTGAGGATTTCATTTTTGCAGATAATAGCCATTGATCCAAACAGGGAAGCATATCAAACTGGACTGCCGTTTATTCAAAAGGCTGGAGTGGAGCATAAGATTAACTTCATTGAATCAGATGCCTTGCCAATTTTGAATGATCTAATTACCAATGTAAGTTTCTTGCACGATGCATGATGCAATTGTATGTCTACGTAAGTTAATAATCGTATGTTTGTTAAATAAAAATAAATAAATTGCAATCGTAGGTGCTCATACTAGAAGTATGGGGTAAAAGTGTTTTCTGTTGTTGATCTTATCCAACAATCAAGAAGCAGAACAAAATTGCTAAAACATGAAGAGTTTCCAATTTTATTTATTTATTTATTTTTTGATAGGATGAAGAGTTTCCAATTAGTTCCAACTAGACATCAGTACTCTGTGGGATAGAGAGAGAGAGAGAGAGAAAAAAACAAAAAACAAAAAACAAAAACAAAAATAAAAAATTCGGGTGTTTAACCATAATGTACCTCAATGATAAAGCCATGACAAGGCAATATTTTGCAGTTAACAGTCTAGTGACAAGGAAATTAATAAAATAAGTTACTAACTCCAAAAATTTTCATAATTACTACGTAAATTTTCTCCCTTAATAGCTTTCATGCCTTTTCAATAGAGCTTGTGTTGTGTCTTTAAGTTAGAATCCCGTCCCCTCTCCTGTGTTTGTTTCTAATTTTTTTTTTTTTTTTAAAAGAAAAAGTTTGGCTTCTTTTGAATTTTTTTTGGATAAAGTTTAGTTTCAAAATTGATTATAGTCTTAGGCAGTTAAGCTACAACCTTACTAAATATATATATATATATATATATATATATATATATATATATATATATATATATATTTATATTGTGGGGTCCAATAAATTGTGGTCCTGACCCATTCATTCGTTGGGGCCCAAGGCCCGAGCTGAGGAAGGTTATATCCCAGGCTCGGTAGTATAAGTACGAAATAGCCTTGGGACACTGCCGAGGACGATTCAGTTCTCGGCATGTCCAAGGTCTCACCAAAAGAAAGGGTAAGAATGGTATAAGAACAGCTGGAACAAAATCTAAAATATCTAAGTCAACAGAGAAGGATACGCTGGAAAGTGCAACGACCAGGGAAAGCTGCCCTTACTGCCATTCAATACTCTGCACCTAACAGAGCCATACTACTCAGCTTTTGCAACCACCTCCAACAACTTTGAGTATGGGCTGATGGGACAAGTATCAGTCCTGAAAAGTTGACCCTACACGTGGACGAAGGATAAGGAACACAGGCTAGTATAAAAGGAGAAGAAAGCAATCCATTGGGGAGGCTGGGAAAAATGGCCAAAACCAGAGTCTCCCAGCCCACCTCTAGGAGAAAGACTCCCAGAGCGTGCACGATTCATTTATGTATGTACACGTTTTACTTATGTATGAACACCCCGGAAAACCACCGACTCGTGATCAAGGCCTAGCCTTTCAAACCCACGCTCTATAAATGATATTGTTAGGGCCTATTTATGTGCGAACCCAGTATCGTTCTTGGGTCGTTCCAAATCGTGTTCTTACAATTGGCGTCGTCTGTGGGAAAGGCTTGTGCGTTGGCACAGGCGGTTGGTCGAAACAATCCCCTTGTCACTTCTAAACAGCCGTTTATATTGTATTGTTTTAGCGTAAAGTTCCACCAGGGGCTATGTTTCTTTAGTAGGGGCTGCGCTTGGTAGCATCAATAGCACGGATGGTTCTAGGGGCTTGGCCGAGGAGCTAATTTCCCGTAAAACAAGGTCTCGTGCCATAACTGAGAGGTTAATTCCACTACTTCTCAAAATTGGGTTTTGGACAGAACTAAGGTATTGCATGGTCCTCGGACTCAAACCTATGGGGAAACCAACTACTTCTCCAAATTGGGTTTTGGACAGAACCAAGGTATTGCATGGTCCTCAGACTCAAACCTATGGGGAAACCAACTACTTCTCAAAAATGGGTTTTGGACAGAACCAAGGTATTGCATGGTCCTCGGACTCAAACCTATGGGGAAACCAACTACTTCTCAAAAAAGGGGTTTTGGGCAGAACCAAGGTATTGCATGGTCCTCGGACTCAAACCTATGGGGAAACCAACTACTTCTCAAAATTGGGTTTTGGACAGAACTAAGGTATTGCATGGTCCTTGGACTCAAACTTATGGGGAAACCAACTATTTCTCCAAATTGGGTTTTGGACAGAACCAAGGTATTGCATGGTCCTCGGACTCAAACCTATGGGGAAACCAACTACTTCTCAAAAATGGGTTTTGGACAGAACCAAGGTATTGCATGGTCCTCGGACTCAAACCTATGGGGAAACCAACTACTTCTCAAAAAAGGGGTTTCGGACAGAACCAAGGTATTGCATGGTCCTCGGACTCAAACCTATGGGAAAACCAACTACTTCTCAAAATTGGGTTTTGGACAGAACCAAGGTATTGCATGGTCCTCGGACTCAAACCTATGGGGAAACCAACTACTTCTCAAAATTGGGTTTTGGACAGAACCAAGGTATTGCATGGTCCTTAGACTCAAACCTATGGAGAAGTCAGCTACTTAAGAGGAATTCTAAGTCGCTCAGTCCTCGAACCAAATACCAGAAAAGGTCAAGGCTATGAAAGTTGTTAGGAAAATGGTGAAACGCCTTATTTCTCAGCAACCAACAGGGGTTGCACATTTTGGGTTATATATCCTCGGATGATTACTTCCTACGCGGCATCAAGCATCCAGCCATCACCTCGTTCAAATTTGGGGTATACAACCCGCTTTCAGGTCAGTCTTACTGTAACACGATAGCTCCAATAAGTTCATAATATTATCTTTTAACTTGGTAAGGCATTTTGGCCCTAGGTATCGCTTTCTCAGGTCGGCATTATTATGCCGAACAGTTTTATTAAGTTCATTATAGACATCTTTTTCTTAGTAAAGGTTTCTGTCCTAAGTGCCGCTTATTGAAGTCGGCATTATTATGCCAGATAGTGCCAATAAGCATAGAGCAAGATCTTTTTATTAACTGGGATTTCGGCCCCAAGCATCGTTACAGGATAGTACGTCTATTCACAGCATAACTATTTCAAAAGAAGAAGTAGAATATACGGAATCAATAAATGACGACCTTTATTAATGTGAAAAGGTGTTACAGCGTACAATGAAGGGCTTAAACAAAGCCTATATAGAAAATGAGTTACAAAAAAAAAAAAAAAAAAAAAAAAAAAAAAAAAAAAAAACACAAAAATAAACAGAAATCTTTTTAAGTTCTGCTCCAAAGTCTCTCTGAATTCTGCCCCGGTAGCACCCATATTGAGAGGAGGACCTTCTTTGATGGATAAGGAGAAGGAGGAGAAGAAGAGGAAGAAGTAAAAGCACCAAGATGGATCTGGTGATGAGAAAGAAGAAGAAGGGGAGGCAAAAGGAGGCACCAGTGAAGGAAGAAAGGAAGAAACAGGGATACTTTGTCCCTGTGTCAATCCTGACTCCTAACACGCTGGTGCCATGTTAGCTATGCTCATTAGAGAGCGGCTGGTACTGATAATGGGTGACCCCAGCTCAGCCGCGCCATAAAGTTGATACGACGAGCTCCTGCTTTGGATTTTGGCTGAAAGGAAGGTAAGAGGTATCTTGAGTCTCTGCCATCCCTGCCCTGACCGAGCCAGTTTGAGCTTCACAAGAACGTGGCGTTTTTGAGAAGGATATGGTCTCTTCATTCCCCTTCTTATCATGAACGAATCAGAATTCAAAGGGTAAGTGATTGGATATGGGAAATTCTGGGGGAGGCTAAGGGTTTTTAGACTTTAAAAGTGTTGAAAGGTCTCTGTGAGAGAAAGGTAACCTCCTGCTTTCATACTTATATGAAGGACGAAACGGAAGGCCTTTAATCTGCCCGAATCTCCAGGGAAAGCGGTAAGCGAGAATATACCCGTTCCACTTCCCCACACCATCGATAACCGTCGAAATTAAATGGCCTCGTAAAGGGAAATCATTAAAGGCGCGTTTTGGGTAATTCAACGGCAGGAACACATTGTAGATAAATTTAAAGGAATGTCCTATAGCCCGGTGTGTTTCCTGGGTAAATGAAGAGACACCAGCACTAATGAAAAAAAGAATTAAACGAGCCGTAATAAAGGCTTGACGTTACCAAAACCCTCCTCTCCAACCAAGAGGTCGAACAACAGGATTTTGAGGGGCTATTGTGGGGTCCAATAAATTGTGGTCTTGGCCCATTCATTCGTTGGGGCCCAAGGCCCGAGCCGAGGAAGGTTATATCCCAGGCTCGGTAGTATAAGTACGAAATAGCCTTGGGACACTGCCGAGGACGATTCAGTCCTAGGCATGTCCAAGGTCTCACCAAAAGAAAGGGTAAGAATGGTATAAGAACAGCTGGAACAAAATCTAAAATATCTAAGTCAACAGAGAAGGATACGCTGGAAAGTGCAACGACCAGGGAAAGCTGCCCTTACTGCCATTCAATATTCTGCACCTGACAGAGCCATACTACTCAGCTTTTGCAACCACCTCCAACGACTTTGAGTATGGGCTGATGGGACAAGTATCAGTCCTGAAAAGTCGACCCTACACGTGGACGAAGGATAAGGAACATAGGCTAGTATAAAAGGAGAAGAAAGCAATCCATTGGGGAGGCTGGAAAAAATGGCCAAAACCAGAGCCTTCCAGCCCACCTCTAGGAGAAAGACTCCCAGAGCGTGCACGATTCATTTACGTATGTACACGTTTTACTTATGTATGAACACCCCGGAAAACCACCGACTCGTGATCAAGGCCTAGCCTTTCAAACCCACGCTCTATAAATGATATTATTAGGGCCTATTTATGTGCGAACCCAGTATCGTTCTTGGGTCGTTCCAAATCGTGTCCTTACATATATATATATATATATATATATATATTTTTTTTTTTTTTTTATTGGAGGTGGATTTTGACAAATCCACCATGAGATTACATCTTCTTCTTATATCCTCAATTCTAGCAAAATTTCTAAAAAATTAAAGATCAATAACAATGTCATCAATAAATTGTTTAAATTGTAAGTTTTTGTAATTTAAAATTATGCATAAAATATAAGGTTATAGATCATATAGTAAATAATATTCGATTGACACAAAATTTGACATGTGTATTAAGAGTGTAAGGAACATACAATTCAACGGTTAGATTTTTAAAATATGTAATAGTGTTTATTTTATTGAGTAAGGTTGTAGTCTTAAGCTACAACTAATTTTTTAACTAAACTTTGTCATTTTTTTATTTTTTATTTTTATTACCTTTTCTGCTAGCTACTTGTAAATATGCTATCTTAGTAATGGGGAAAATTTTAGGTTTTTTGTATTTTTCCCCCCTGTTCCTAAAAGGCGAAAAAAGTGAATATAAAATTTTCTCTGGCTAATTTTTTTTTTTTTTTTTTTAAAATGTTATATTTTGATGAATAATGACATTCCAAATTTGACTCCTATAGTATTTGCGCAAATAATTTGACCAAATTCATAATTCATCAATATTGTCTTCAGTTCTACTTAGCTGAACTTTTTCATTTCTCTTCCTAAATACTTCTTGTAATATATGTTATAGTCCGTTTGGATTGAGGAGAAGGGAGGGGGAAGTAGAGTAGAGTAGATTTGGCTTAAAATTAACCTATTTTTAGCCAACTTTACTCCACTCCCCTTCTTCTTCCCTCTATCCAAATGGGCTCTTAATCTTCTGTCTCCTTTTATTTTGTGCAACCGAAGATAAGTTGCACATATATACTTACCTTAATTTCCTAATTATGAATGCAGGGCAAACAAGAAGGGGCATTCGATTTCGCATTTGTGGATGCTGATAAGGAAGGCTACATCAAATACCATGAGCTACTTTTGAAGCTGGTTAAGATTGGTGGAATAATTGCATATGATAATACCTTATGGTTTGGTTCAGTGGCAGACCCTGAAGAAGATAAGATGGAGGAATTTTTGAGGATTGGCAAAAAGTATTTTGATGAATTGAACAGCTTTCTAGCAACTGATCCCCGCATTGAATCATCCCTCATTTCAATTGGCGATGGCCTCACCCTCTGTAGGCGCATCAGCTAGCAAAATCAACAAATTGAAGTCCTTGCTAGACTAGCAAGTTAGTCAAATAGTTATTCAAAATAAATCAAAGATTCGTTTGAAAAATTGTAGACCGTGTGATGTAATAACTATTCTTAGGAATAACTATTTAATTATCTGCTTATGTTTTTATTATAAGAAATATATTTTTAGTAGTATTATAAGGAATAATTCTTACATGGGATTAATTGTTATTTAAAATGAAAAATAATTATTCATAACCAAAATGGTTTATTCCTTAACATGGGTAATAAGTATAAAAATAATGCAAAAACACATTTTTGATCCCTATATTTTGGCCCTAATTTCAATTTGGTCTACAAGTTTTCACAGGTTTCATTTTGGTCATTAAAATATTAAATTTATTGTTATTTTTGTCTATTCTATCATCTTACTTATGAAAAACACCTAATTTTAAAACTTAACCATCATCAGTCACGTAAGCATTTTCCATAAATTAGATGATGACAAAGACTAAAATGATTGCAAGTTTAAAAACACAAGGAACTACCAAAAAAAAGTAAGGACCAATTTGAAAATAGAACAAAAATATAGGAATCAAAAATATGTTTATTGTAAAACTTTAGTATTAGAACATGACTTTTTCTTTATTGTACAAATTTTAATTTTTGTTTTCCTAAGTAATTTAAAGAGAAGTAAGAAGAATCATCTAAGCCTAAAGCCAGGTAAATTTAACAACATGAGGCCGGCCTCATCAAAATTTGCTCCCCATATTCATTGGTAGAAACACTTCCCATTTCCAATTCTTTTTCCACAAAAGTTTCACCCTTACTTTTATTAAGTAATTTTTAAGTACTTCCGGAGTATGGAGAATAATACTTCTTCCTTTCATATTTATGGTGGGGCTCACTCATTAAATGTGAAAGGAGGGAGTAGTGGCGGAGTCAAGAATTTATGCTTGGGGGGCCAAATAAAAAAAAATATATAACTCATTTCAATATTTTTTTATAAGAAATTTTCAATAGTTAAGTACTTTATAACTTAATATTTTTTTTTTAATTTGTCAATAGACCTAGATTTAGTATTATAATTAAGATAAAATTTTACTAATTGGTTAAATATTGTTAAAATCTTCCATTATTTTATTTATTTATATGATATATTATATACTTTTATCAAACTATTATTAGTTTATTATATTATATGTTATATTATAAAATATCTATCAATTAAAAAAAAAAAAGAATGAAGAAGAATCACGTACCTACTACCTGGGTAGTAGAGAAAAAAATAGTTACTTTAACAAAATTAAAAGAGAGAGAAAGAGATATGTGGTTACTATGTTAATTAACATTGCTAAGTGTGAGGTATTTAACCATACAAGTGGACAGTAGATTTTCTTGAAATTGAAACAACTTAAAGGCACTTAAAAACTTTAGATTCAAGTTTAAAGAACTTGAAGTAAAAGAAGATAAAAGAAAAGGGAAATCAAAGTCAGAGACAAAGAAAGAAGGAGACAAATTGAGAAATTATGGAATGGAGAGGGAGAGGACTAAAACTGAGAAAATGATCAAAGATTCACATGTAGACTCAGCGTGAGTTGCTTAACAATTCAGTTGTAAATTTATTGGTGGTATTGTGTTTTGTGGTGGTGTAATTTTTGAGAAACATTGCTATCATAGTCAAAGTAAGCAAGAGGAATTATCATTATTTCTTTTTAACGAGCAGTGGTGGCTCCAGGAATTTATTTCAGGGTGTTCCTCTACAAGCATAAATTACACAATCTAATAAAAAGAAAAATTTGTATATTGACAACAACAATAATAAAAAAAACACGTAAATACATAAAGTTTACAATTGTTTTCTACGTGGTTTTCTTATCAAATATTTATCCATAATTCTAACAAAAGAATAAACAATAAACTATAAGTTCATTTGAAATATTAATAAAATTATTAATTATTGTTGTTTAGTTGTTTCATTAATTTGTTTGTCTTTTATAAACTATAATTTGTTATATTGTTGTTTCATTAATTATAAAATTATTAATTGTTTTTTAGCCTAACATAATTTAATTTTTTTGTCTTTTATAATGTATTGGTTAATTAAATTATTAATTATTGTTTATTAGTTGCTTCTCCCAATTAACTATTGGTTAATTCAATTATTGTTTATTAGTTGCACTAGCACACACCTCATGTGCATTTACTTCCCCCAATTCAAATATCCCACCCTGGCCTTATGCCCCCATCCACACCCCACTCAACAAACAAGCCCCATGGCCCCCAATTACAAGAGCCAATCAGAAAAATTCACAATCACAAATCACAATATACTAAAAGACAATTAATTGTATCTCACCAACACCAACACCAACACCGACACCAACGGATAAAGTCAAAAACAGGGGAAAATATTAATAAAGTGATAAGGTAAAGCTAAGCAATCAGATAAAGTCTCAAAGAGAGAGAGAGAGAGAGACTCTCATTTGCTTTCAGACTTCAGATAAAGAGAGAAAGACAAAGAGTCTAAGAGAGAAACTCATACCCATTAACCCATTAACCCATATATGTAAGAGACTAAAGAGAGAAATAGATGAAATACCTTGAGGTTGAGGGAGCAGGGAGGCTTGAGGCTGAGGGGCGGCGCTGTTGGGCAGCACGTCGAGGCGAAGAAGACCGATCTCCGATCCGATCAGACCAATCTCTGATGCACAATGTGTTTAGCCGTTCTGGTTTTGGAGCTTGAGTTTGAGGCCCGATATGATGACCGATGTGCTTTGTTGCAGCGTTGCTTGAGACGGAGGCGCCGTCCATTGGTTGTTGTCTTTGATGTGCTCTTTTCTGGTTTTGCTTTACTTGATGAATTTGTTGCTCTGGTTTCTTTAGGTTAGGTTGTAATCGCATATATTGGGTTTTGGTTTTTTATTTTTTCATTTATTTTTTATTTTTGAGAATGCGTGGATTTGCTACCATGTTGGGTTTGCTTTACCTTGTTTTTTTTCTTTAGATTGGGTTTGTAATCTATTTTTTAGGATTGATGTTGGGCTTTTTTTCCCTGGTGGGCTTGCTCTGTTACAATTTTTTTTTGGGCTTTTTTTTTTTTTTGCTTGAAAGTAGAACAAATAAATTTTTTATTTGAGGGTGTTCCTAATTTTTTTTTTTTTAAGGTTAAACAAATAAAAAAAATTTAATTATTATATATAATTTTTGTTTTTTAGGTTAGGGTGTTCTTGAGAACACCCTGGACTGAACGTGGCACCGCCACTGTTAACGAGGTAGGAGCAAAGGTTATAATTTTTTTCCTGACATAATTGTTAAAAACTATATGTTTATCACAAGTTGATGAATACCCAGTTAATTTAAGTTATTGATACTTAAATTTATCACTAATCAGTAATCACCAATAGAATTGTAATTTTATAAATAAAAAAATTAACAGGAGAAGAGGGGTCAAAAGGATATCAACTTGAGTTTTTTTTTTTTTTTTCCCTAAAAAATAGGATAACTCATTACAAATCCATATATTTCAACTTTTTTCAGAAAATTTTGGGGGGCCATAACTGACGTTGCCGCCACTGGGTAGCCCAATTTCTTTATATTCTATATCTACCTAAGAATTTTCCACTTTTATTCATATGCGGTCGAAGGTTTTACTTTTAGGACTGTGGCTGCCATGTGGAACCCAAAAGAGTAGATACTATTTTGGACTTCTTGTCTATTACCACTACGATAGTGAAATACATGTCCACTATCTGGGTTAATAAAAAACATTATATTAACCCTATCATGAAAGTCGAATTCTGTATCAAAAAATGCATTTTATATTGTTCATCAAATAAATAAATAAATAAATACATTTTATATTGATTTGGGAATGAATTCTTATACCTCATTCTTGTCAAATTACTTTTTTTTTTTTTTTTGATATGCTCTTGTCAAATTACAAGGAGTAGATCAAACTGAACGTGAAATTTATTTATTTATTTGATGAACAATAAATAAATAAATTTCTAAAAAATTATTTATTGGAGGTGAATTTTGACAAATTCATCATAGAATTACATCTTCTTCTTATATCCTTAATTCTTGCAAAATTTCTAAAAAATTAAAGATCAATAATAATGTCATCAATAAATTGTTTAAATTGTAAATTTTTATAATTTAAAATTCTGGATAAAATATAAACTTATAGATCATATAGTAAATAATATTCGATTAACACAAAATTTGACATATGTATTAAGAGTGTAATGAACATGCAATTCAACGGTTAGATTTTTAAAATATGTAGTAGTGTTTATTTTATTGAGTAAAGTTGTAGTCTTAAGTTACAACTAATTTTTTAACTGAACTTTGTCATTTTTATTTTATTTTATTTTTTATACCTTTTCTGCTAGCTACTTGTAAATGTGCTATATACTGAATGGGGAAAATTTTAGGTTTTTTGTATTTTTTTCCCCACTATTCCTAAAAGGTGAAAAAAGTGAATCTAAAATTTTCTCTTGCTAATTTTTTTTAAAAAATGTTATATTTTGATGAATAATGACATTCCAAATTTGACTCCTATTTGTGCAAATAATTTGACCAAATTCATAATTCATCAATATTGTCTTCAGTTCTACTCAGCTGAACTTTTTCATTTCTCTTCCTAAGTACTTCTTATAATATATGTTATGGTCTGTTTGGATTGAGGAGAAGGGAGAGGGGAGTAGAGTAGAGTAGATTTGACCCAAAATTAACTTATTTTTAGCCAACTCTATTCTACTCTCCTCCTTCCCCCCTCTATCCAAACGAACCCTTAGTCTTCTGTCTTCTTTTATTTTGTGCAACCGAAGATAAGTTGCACATATATACTTACCTTAATTTCATAATTATGAATGCAGGGCAAACAAGAAGGGGAATTCGATTTCGCATTTGTGGATGCTGATAAGGAAGGCTACATCAAATATCATGAGCTACTTTTGAAACTGGTTAAGATTGGTGGAATAATTGCATATGATAATACCTTATGGTTTGGTTCAGTGGCAGACCCTGAAGAAGATAAGATGGAGGAATTTTTGAGGATTGGCAAAAAGTATTTTGATGAATTAAACAGCTTTCCAGCAACTGATCCCCGCATTGAATCATCCCTCATTTCAATTGGCGATGGCCTCACCCTCTGTAGGCGCATCTGCTAGCAAAATCAACAAATTGAAGTCCTTGCTAGACTAGCAAGTTAGTCAAATAGTTATTCAAAATAAATCAAAGATTCGTTTGAAAAATTGTAGACCGTGTGATGTAATAACTATTTAATTATCTGCTTATGTTTTTATTATAAGAAATATATTTTTAGCAGTATTATAAGGAATAATTCTTACTTAGGATTAATTGTTATTTAAAATGAAAAATAATTATTCATAACCAAAATGGTTTATTCCTTAACATGGGTAATAAGTACAAAAATAATGCAAAACACATTTTTGATCCCTATATTTTGGCCCTAATCTCAATTTGGTCTACAAGTTTTCACAGTTTTCATTTTGGTCCTTAAAATTTTAAATTTATTGTTATTTTTGTCTATTCTATCATCTTACTTACGAAAAGCACCTAATATTAAAACGTAACCATCATCAGCCACGTAAGTATTTTCCATAAGTGAGATGATGACAAAGACTAAAATGATTGCAAGTTTAAAAATACAAGGAACTACCAAAAAAAGTAAGGACCAATTTGAAAATAGAACAAAAATATAGGAATAAAAAATATGTTTATTGTAAAACTTTAGTATTAGAACATGACTTTTTTCTTTATTGTACAAATTTTAATTTTTGTTTTCCTAAGTAATTTAAAGAGAAGTAAGAAGAATCATCTAAGCCTAAAGCCAGGTAAATTTAACAACACGAGGCCGGCCTCATCAAAATTTGCTCCCCATATTTGTTGGTAGAAACACTTCCCATTCCCAATCTTTTTCCACAAAAGTTTCACCCTTACTTTTATTAAGTAATTTTTAAGTACTTTCGAAGCATGGAGAATAGTACTTCCTTCTTCCATATTTATGGTGGAGTTCACTCATTAAATGTGAAAGGAGGGAGCAGTGGCGGAGCCTAGAATTTATGCTTGGGGAGGCCAAATAAAAAAAAAAAAAAACATATTTCAATATTTTTTTTATAAGAAATTTTCAATAGTTAAGTACTTTATAACTTAATAGTTTTTTTAATTTGTCAATAGACCTAGATTTAGTATTATAATTAAGATAAAAATTTACTAATTGGTTAAAGATTGTTAAAGTCTTCCATTATTTTATTTATTTATATGACATATTATATACTTTTATCAAACTATTAGTTTATTATATTATATGTTATATTATAAAATATCTATCAATTAAAAAAAAAAAAAAAGAATGAAGAAGAATCATGTACCTACTACCTGGGTAGTAGAGAAAAAAATAGTTACTTTAACAAAATTAAAAGAGGGAGAAAGAGATATGTGGCTACTATTTTAATTAACATTGCTAAGTGTGAGGTTTTTAACCATACAAGTGGACAGTACATTTTCTTGAAATTGAAACAACTTAAAGGCACTTAAAAACTTCAGATTCAAGTTTAAAGAGCTTGAAGTAAAAGAAGATAAAAGAAAAGGGAAATCAAAGTCAGAGACAAAGAAAGAAGAATGAGACAAATTGAGAAATTATGGAATAGAGAGAGAGAGAGCACTAAAACTGAGAAAATGATCAAAGACTCACATGTACTCAATGTGAGTTGCTTAACAATTCAGTTGTAGATTTATTGGTGATATTGTGTTTTGTGGTGGTGTAATTTTTGACAAACACTGCTATCATAGTCAAAGTAAGCAAGAGGAATTATTATTATTTCTTTTTAACGAGGTAGGAGCCAAGGTTATAATTTTTTTCCTGACATAATTGTTAAAAACTATATGTTTATCACAAGTTGATAAATACCCAATTAATTTAAGTTATTGATATTTAAATTTATCACTAATCAGTAATCACCAATAGAATTGTAATTTTATAAATAAAAAAATTAACGGGAGAAGAGGGGTCAAAAGGATATCAACTTGCTGAGTTTTTATTTTATTTATTTATTTTATTATTATTAATTTTTAAATATGATAACTCATTACAAATCCATATATTTCAACTTTTTTAAAAAAATTTTGGGGGGCCATGACTCACGTTGCCGCCATTGGGGAGCTCAATTTTTTTGTACCCTAAGAATTTTCCACTTTTATTCATACGTAGTCAGAGGTTTTACTTTTAGGACTGCGGCTGCCACGTGGAACCTGAAAGAGTAGATACTATTTTGGACTTCTTGTCTACTACCACTACGATAATGAAATATACATGTCCACTATCTGGGTTAATAAATAACATTACATTAACCCTATCATGAAAGTCAAATTCTGTATCAAAAAATGCATTTTATATTGTTCATCAAATAAATAAATACATACATTTTATATTGATTTGGGAATGAATTCTTATACCTCATTCTTGTGAAATTACTTTTTTTTTTGATATGTTATTGTCAAATTATAAGGAGTAGATCAAACTGAACGTGAAATTTTCTATGATACATGTCCTGCGTTTTTGACGCAATGCTATTTTTGGGACTCATTGGAATTCACCTCGCCTCGCTCAGTGGGATGTATATATCAAGGAAGTTAAAATCTGGCTATCGGAAGTCTGTTTGTAGTGTGTTATATCATATATGTCGTTGTCTTGTTGTTGTGTTATGGTTGTTGATGATGCTATTTCTGTAGCTGTGGTTGTTAAGTTATGGATTGATGTTGGTGTTTCTGTAGTTATGTAAGTCTGGTTGAAGATTCTGTACTACACTTTTATCAAAAAAAAAAAAAAAAATTCTTGTCAAAGTACAATGCATTTGTTTAGCCACCTTTTGATGGCACTTTATTTTAGCTAGATTCCTCGTAAAACTTGATAACTATTTCAATTTTTTTTTTTAAAAGGAAAGAAGCACACATTAAGCATTCCTTGAATAATTTAACATTTTTCCTTTCCAGTTCTATATATGTATTTATCTAACAACATATTTAGCGTATATAACAATTAATAGCCAAATAATTAGTTTTATGATATGCATAGAAAATGATACTTTGTTATTTTTTAATGATCAGAATTTTAATTTAGCAAAATGAATTCCTACTTTCCATAATAAACTTATTCAGAAAAAAAAAAAAAAAATTCATTAAAAGATCCCATAATGATGAAATCCAATCACTATTAAAAAGCCGGTGACAAAATTCCAACTCCTACTGATGACTTGTTTTTTTAATCATGACTTCACTAGTTGTTGATAATTGAAAATTTGATTTAAGAATTTTATTATACTATAATTTTAAAACTCAAACAATACTACTAGCGCAATAATTTCGCAATACTTTTCATAGCATCATATATAGTGGGTTATGGTTAGTTCAACAATTTTTTTTTTTTTTTTTTTTTTTTTTTTGAGAAAGGGTTAATTCAACACTTCAATTGATATAGTTTCTTATCATCAAACAAGATATTAATCCTTAGCTATACCAAAATCTAAGGGTATATTTGGTACACTGAATGTGGATTACAACATGAATGGTAATCTTTATTACCAGGAATAAAATGTATTGTAATGGAATAACTAAACCTATTCATTAGTTTGGTTGTGAGTTGTAATATTAGAATAAAACTTATGATCTATTTTAGTAAAAATCTCATCCATACAATTATATTTCCTAGAAAATAACATATTTTAAATTTTAGAGAGATGAGTTATTTTTTTATGATTTTTTATTTCCATAATTGTTAGGTGGATATGGAAAGTTTATTTATTTGGAAATATATTAATGTTAGAAATTATTACATCTACTAAGGAATAGCTATTACAACATTTTTTAAGAGGAATAGTTATTCCTCATTTTAAAGAATATCTATTCATAAAGAATGACTATTCACTGTAATAAAAACATAACCAAACTATTGAATAGCTAAACCATAGAAATAACTATTACATTACAGTGCCTATTACATTCTACCAAACGTGCCACAATTAGTATTTTAGCCAATGGCAAAGCTAGAAAATTATTCCAGGGGACTAATATATATAGTCTTTACATTTTTGCAAAAAAGATGGTAAGTTTTAACATGTCTAAAAAAATACAACTCAATTTAATAAAAATAAAATATAATTAAATTATGTATGGTTAGTAAAAATCTAGGGAGACCTATTATTGAAATTTATTTCCAAATTTATTTTTTTTATACCAAAATTACAAGAGGGATTGAGGATTTTTGAAAAGTCAAGGGGGTCATAACCCCCCTAGCTTGCTCTCTCTAGCCCTAATTTTAGCATGATAATAAGAGAAATGATCATGTTAACTGGTGCCTTTAGGGTAATTATTAAAAAAAATGTTATGTCCACAATATTTTCACAACAAATTCTAAATGACAGGTTGTTACTGGTTGTTATTGTTAGTGGTTAGTTCAAATTTGAACCAATAACAATAAACTAACTATAATTTGTTGTAAAAATATTATAAACGTAACACTTTTCAAAAATTTTGACTCAATTTTTATAAAAAATAGAAAAAACAGTCAAAACATTAATAGTCTTATTTTTTCTTCTCCCATCAAAATTTTCTTAAAATGGTTCCCTGAAAAATGCCTATCTAAAAAGTTAATAATTATAGTAAAACGTAGTTGAAAACTTGGCATCTTGACCCGGAAGAGAGTGCAACAACAAAATTTGTTAATAAGGAGTGGGGGTATTATAATGTAATTGCGCATTTTGTGTCTCACTCGCTCATCAGTCGCTTAAAAAATGTTGAGAAGTGGTTCTCTTTCTCTTTCTCATTCTCATTCTGTAGCCTTTTCTGACATGGAAAGCACCAAATGCGGACTTGAAACGGAGATAGCTAGATAGATAGATAGGAAGGAGGATCGCATACTAGGAATTAGAATTCGGAGCTGAGATGAGTATGGTTAGGACTCACACTGAGTCTCAGAGAACCTGCGTTTCCTTCCGTTCTTTTTCTGCTTCACCCTCAATATCCCAACGCACTCACTCTTCGGCTTCCTCTTCATCAGGTACACGCTCTATGTCTATGTGATTTACGAGAATATATAATAGCTTTCGTTTCTAAAACTTCTTCCACAATCTCGATCTAATGTGTATATGCAAAAGCCAAAACCTTTCTGCTACTGTATATAATTGATGCATTGTTTTCTATCTAAAGAGCGTTTTGGATCCATTTTTACTGTTCAATCGTCTTGTTTGCCGTTTTTTACTCAGTTCAAATGACAACTCCTTCCTGGTTGTCATGACAGGATGGAGGGTTTTTGGGTCAGATCATCCTTCCTGTTTGTTTTAACACCACGTTTTCTAAAAAATGATTAATTTTTTCAAAAAATATTTATTATAAAATTATCTCATTTTTCTATATTTGGTAGGAGTTTAAAATGAATTGAAAAATAATTTTTTAACATCTTTTATTTGCCTTACCGTGAGGTAGAGTTGTTTTTCAAAAAATAAAGTAGTGGAAAACATCTCTAAAAATAAATCATATTTTTTATATTGACTAAAAATAGTTTTCATTTGATTTATTTTTTCTAATTCTACCAAATACTAGAAAATACAAAAAGTTATCTTTACATAATTTTTTTCATCATATAGATTGTAAATAATATTAATAATAATAATAATAAAAAGTTTTTATTTTCTCCGGTGCATAATCTTTGGACATTTTGTGAGATTTTTTGTTATCTTTTTTGGGTTTTGGCTTGCAAAAAAAAAAAGGGTGATAGATTCCGAAGATTTTTGAGTGAAGAGAGTAGAGACTGTAGAGTAAGGTAAACACAGAGAGATTTGGGTAAGGTTTAAACTTTAATGCCGGATTAGGCGGCAGTCGGGATATGTGAAGCTTAGTGGACCGGACGGTGCAATGCATGCAATGATGCAATCATTGTCCATATATACAATCCCGGTCCCACATCAACAAAGGCCCATCACATGCAAACGGTCCCTGATTGGACTGTTTCTTTCATGCCCTACAATGGAGTGTGGGCCTGTGGGGTTCAACTCTATGTTTGATCAATTTTCATAAAATATTCCATAAGGGATAAGGTAGTAACTAGCAAGTCAAATGAAGTTAGTGGTACTTACAAAAACAAAAATGACTGTAATGGTAGGTTTAAATGAGAAACAAATAAAGGCTTCAATCATTGTGAAAAAAATTATTGTGTTGTAAGATTCATAATATAACTCATATAATTGAATTTATGGTGTTCGTTTTCATTAGGTGATAATAAAAAATAAATAAATAAACTAGTTGATTTAATTGAAACTCATTAAGCAATAGAGGCATTTCATTAAATGTAAGTATATTATCACCAACCTAAACATGGCGAAATGTGAGGAATCATAGAAATTTAGTAATGTTTTTTTAAAAAAAAAAAAAATTTAAGAATAGGTTTAAGTAATTATTTTTTAAAATATAGGATTCAAGTAGTTTCTTTGGTCTTGTTTTTAAAGTTTTTCATTTAAGCCAAAATTCTTGTAGTTTAATTGGTTATCACCTCATGCTACTTCCATGACTGGTTGAATTTAATTAAGGAAATTAAGTTACTACATCAAAGCATTTATTTGTATATAGTTACAACTTTCAATGACACATGATTTAATTTAATTAGAATACCTAAAGCTATATGCCTACTTTTTATATAGTGTAGCAGGTAATGTCTAATGTCTTATATGCTTATGCATGTGAGTGTTTGTCTCTTAAAAAAAAAAGAAAAAAAAAAGTAAAAGTGAAACAAACATTTTCATAATCTTTTCTTTTATGGGTAATTTACAAATGCATCTATTTGGTCTTGAACCCATGACCTAAACTCTACCTAGTACTTGAAAAGAGAGGATGTGTCCATTAAAGTTGAACTCATGTACAATTTTTCTTTTAATAATATTTTTTCAAAACTATCAAAGTGACACATTGTAATTGGTAGTAAAATGAATGTTAATAATGAATCAATATAAAGGTAGTGTTTTACTGACCACAATTTTCCATCATAACAAATTGTTAAATTAGATTATGAAAAAAAAATAAAAATTGTCATTAGGCTGTAAAATAAGATGGTTAGAATAGTTTTTTATTTATTTAATTTTTTTAAAGAATCGGATAGTTAGTAAAGTTGTATATCTCAATAGTAACAGTATTCTTGATGTTCCATACCTGTAATTTGTACCCCATATCTCCCACACCTACTACATACCTTAAAAAAACAAAAGTTGTCTGTCTATTATTGGTCATATTTATATTTGCGCATCTATGCAAAGTTTTGAGAAACTTTTTCACAAGTGGGGTTGGAAAGTATAAGTAATTATGACACTGTTATTGTCATTATGATGACCATCTACTTGACAGAGTTTTGTAACTTAATCACATATCCTATTTTATAGGAGTAATATTATAACAATAAACTCTTTTATAACATTTTTATTATGATCAATTTTAATTGATTATTGTCAAGATTCACAACTAATATCATTTTTTCACTTATAAATAATCAGTTATTATATCAATTATTTGTAAAAAAATTTGTATCTCTAATATTTTCTTAATAAAAAATTTAGAATACAAATCATTTTCTTTTACTATTTGTAGTTTAGAAATAAGTGTGATATTAAGACCACAATTTATTATACAATTTTTTGTCATAACTCACCACATGATGAGTTGTGAGCGGTAAAAATATAGACATACTATTTTTTCTCTAATATTCACAAATTTTGTCACACATGAAAAATTATGACAATTTTTTTTTGATGAACATGAAAAATTATGACAAATTATGCAATAAGTTGTAGTGTTAGATTTTTTCTAAAATTAAATAGATAAAACAGTGTCCGAAGACTCTTGATCTCAAACCACACCCTCTCCTTCAGAGCGCGTGTGTATACTGTATAGTCAAGTGGTTCCCCCATGTGAGTGGATGTGGTCCCAGGTCTGAAGTTCCAGCTGAGTGCGTGTCTGTGTCCGAGGAGAGTACGGATACATAACTGCATTAGCTAGCAAGACTGCAACTCTTCATTTTATACCAATACATTTTTTGTCTTCTCCAAGGACCATGGGGATAGTATTTATAACAGTTGTCCACTGTACACTGACTACACACCTTCCCTTTCGGATGGTCCCCGTCATTTTAATTAGTTAATACCTTGATTGCTTCACCAATTAAATAAATCTCAAACTTCATTATTCCTAGCTGCTTCATTTTTTTTTTTTTTTTTTTTTGTGTGGCAGTATTTATTTCAATCACTGTTTGTATATAAATTGAATGTGAATGGCAATAATTTCTTTCAAGGCGAATGATTGAAATTTAAGCTTAATTTATATTACGGATTCTTATGTGCAGATGCAGATGATGCAACTAATGGGACACATACATGGATTGGAAAGGGCCTCACTTGTGTTTGCTTCAAGAGAAAGGGAAATTATGAGCGAATCTGCATTAACTTGACACCTCTACAGGCAAGTATTGTGTATACTACTGACGAACATATCATGTATATATATATATATAAACGCATATACTCACTAAACATTTTTAGACTCAGCACATGTTCACACAACACACTTTTGTCCGTTCTATCAAGATTACCCCACTATCTACTTATACGTATCATAGAGTGGAATAGAATGGATGGCATTGATGAAAAAAAGCTAGGTTGGTCAGCAATAATTGTGAAAATTTAGCTTGACCTCCTTCAAAAATAAGTTGCGATATATTGCGTAGTTCACCTAGTACCATTAGTGTCTACCAAGGATTGATTAAAAAAAAAATGTTAAAGTTACAAATTATTTTACAATACTTTTTACAATAATTTGTAAAGATGTTGTAAAATAGTTCATGACTGTAACATTACTCTTGATTTTAAAAATGTAATTAGTTAACAAAATTGAATTATCCGCCATTCATCAAAACAACAAATATCAAATTATCTCCAGTTATCAACTCCAGCGTAAGAAACCGGACCAACTGAAACTTAATACTATCTTGGTTTTCCTCAATAAACTTTAAAGGAGAATTTAATATTCTCTTTCCTTTTGAATGTCATGTGCATAGATCCAGAACTACATGTTTAGTTACTGTGTCAATATTCTTGTTTGGGACATTGTCAAAAAACGTAAAGAGATGCTATATCCACAATATTTTCATAACAAATCCTATGTAATAGGTTGTTAGTTGTTATGCATGGACAAAAAAGTAATTTAAGTTGTGAATTCAAATTAAAACCAACAATAGTTTACCACTTATGATTTGTTATAAAAATATTATGAATGTAGTACTTCTCAAAAACATATTATGGATAAATGCATATCTATTATATGTCAGTTTTCGTTTCTCTCTTTTCCAAAGTCTATATATATATATTCTCTGCATCGTTTCGGTATGTAATAATTAGCTAAAGAGTGTTTGGGTGTAATAATTAGCTCCCATCAAAATTTTACTCCAACCAATAGGTTGTTTCATTAATAATTTTTAGTAGATATGGACGAAGTATTTAGATTATCATGTTTTATAAAGTCTAGGATGTAATACAACCAAATTCAAAAGTCACAGTATAATTGTCAAGGTACAAATTCTGAAGTTTATTTTTGCACTTTTCCCCTCCTTTTTTTTCTTTTAAATCTTGCCATTCTAAAATATATTTACCTTTTTATGAGTTCCGATGATTTCATATGTAATAGACTAGTTTTCATTCTTACAGGAAGAAAGACTGAAAAGATTGAAGCACAGAATGCAAGTTTACTTTGATGCTTCCAGGCCAGATCACCAGGTCTAATATTGTATTCTTAAAATAGTTAAAAGTAGGCTTGTCCCAGGAGAAAAACAGCTCCTAATGCAGCATTTAGAATGAAATGGTTTCCTTTCATGAACAAATCTTCCGCACAAATAGAGCCAAGTGTTAAACCTATGTTTCTGATATAATTCACACTTTTCTATGATTTTTTTTTATTTTTTATTTTTTATTTTTTTTCAAGTTACTTAGTAAGAAAGTTTTACTAGTATAGGATGCTTTGAGAGCTCTATGGTCTGCTACATACCCTGGTCAGGAGCTCCACGGCCTGATATCGGATCAATGGAAAGAAATGGGATGGCAGGGAAGAGATCCTTCCACTGATTTCAGGTTATTTTCACCTCTTGTCATCCCTGTGAATTGCTTTCTCCTATCATTTTATGCCTTTTTCTCTTATTCAGTTGTTGACAATTGCAACTTAACAGAGGAGCTGGATTCATTTCTTTGGAGAATTTATTGTTCTTTGCGAAGACATTTTCCGTAAGATTCTAACCTGGCTCTTCAATGTACAATAGATTCAGATTCTGCTCTTCCTGCCAAAACCTTATCTTATCTTGGTTTCAAAATCATTTATGCACTGACTTAGCGTTCACAACTTCACAAAAGAACGTTTTCACATGCTGGAAACCTGGAATATAACTATATAACTATACTAAATTTGATCCTGTTTTTTAACCATGTTGGGTTTTCAATGAAGGATTCAACTTGTTTTAACTTTTAATATATAGTTTTTTTTTTTTTTAATTGCGGCAGATATCTTTTCAGCGTCTACTGAAAAAGCAGGGAGGAAATCGAGCTGCTTGGGAATATCCATTTGCCGTTGCTGGTGTAAATATCACCTTCATGATCATGCAAATGCTTGACCTTCATGCATGTAAGAGCGCATGGCAGTACATTTTTCCCAGATTTGAATACCCCATCTTGCATTCAGCTAAAAAATTTAAATAGAAATAAAAAGATTCAGCAAGAAAAAGAAAAGAAAAAAAAAAAAAAAAAAAAAACACCCCATCTTGCAAGTTTTGACTAACAATATGACTAGGCTATCCTTCATTTTCTAGGCTATTTCTAATCACGAGCTCTAATGAACCAACTATACATGGCAGGAAATTTCAATTGAGTAAAGCTAGGGACAACATAACATTTTTCATAATATATCTGGTTGAAATTGGAGTAAACATTATCACTGGCATCATTTTTACCATGCATCAATTACAAAGAGCCATGTCAGCGGTCAGTAAAAAAAAATTGCCCCACAAATTGTTGATTATAATTGTATTTTGGGAGGAAGATTGCTAACATGGAGAGTTTCTTTGTTGGCAGCGAAACCCAGGACTTTTGTCAGAGCAGTTTTCTTGCAAATGTTGTCAGGTAAGAGCCTGCAACTATACTTTTTAGTATCGATTATGTATTTTGAAAAGCTCACTGCAGTGTTGCTGCTCTGGCTTCTGGAAAAAAAGCTTAACTAGTTTTTGACCTCAAGTTGTGTCTTTTGCCTTTGCCAAGTGATGCCCGATAATGGCCGGCTTAGCGTATGATTTCATGACATCTATATTATTATATACGTGAACATAACCTTGCATGATCTGTTCTCATATGTGTTTTCAGAAAATGAGTGGACATTTGACTTGCTTTATTGTGTGGCTTTCTTGGTAATGGACAAGCAGTGGCTCGAGAGAAATGCAACATACATGGAGTTTAATGTGAGAAACCATGCTTTCTTTTGCTTACAAAATACGTCATTGTGGGTTATATGCTTCAGGTTGATTGGACAGCTTCTTATGATGCCTAAACTTATATAATTCATAAAATCTAAACGTATAATATTAGTTTTCTTTTGAGTAGCTGTCTGGTTGAGTATTGATTTAGATGGGTTCTGACTAGAGTTTACATGGTATAGGATGTTCTAAAATCTACTCGGGCTCAGCTTGAAAGGGAACTTCTAATGGATGATGTCCTAAGGATAGAAGACATGCCTTCTTTTAGCCTTCTTTGTTAATGCTAGTCAACCTGAAAACGCAGGCGGGACTTCTGAGACTAGTTCTTGAAGTTGTAGAATCTCTCTCTCTCTCTCTCTCTCACACACACACACACAGCTAATTCATAACTTCATTATTTGATACAAAGGGCAGCCTCCAATTGCTTCATTATCACTCCCAACCCTACCCTATTATATGACCCATCAATACCTGATTTGATTATTTTTACATTCAACTTGAAAAAATTTTGACATTGAAGGGCGATTTTTTGTACCTTATTTTGAGTGAGATTTCATCTTGAAAGTTATAGTGAATAAAAAAGGTCGCCGCTGTTGGTCATGATATTGTTACCGTGTGATGATCTCCATTTTAAGTTTGAAACTCCACTTTTGAGTACGGATAGAAGTCTTTTTTGTGAGGCTTCAAACCCATCGTACTTGTATATAATAAAAGTTTGGCCTCTCTTTTAAATTGATTGGTTACCTGATTCTTTGCTTTTATGTGACGAATTGTGTGCATCCTTAAATGTGTGAGAAATCATAAGGAAGAAAGGGTTCCAGGAGATGTCCCAATAGTTAGTTTTGGAGCCTTTTTTGATATTTGGGCACTAGGGTTTGAACCTCATCAGCCTCCTTTCCCAATTTACCTAGCAAAAAGAATCACATATGATCACTTCTTGGCTTTTTTCACACCAGTTGACCTACTCAAAAATACATTTTGCCAACTAACATAACAGTTCCCACAAACAAGCACAAATACACATGAGGTGTTTTTTTTTTTTTTTTTTTTTTTTTTTTTTTTTTTTTTAAATAAAAATTCCTAACCGTGCTAATTAGTTTGGATGAGCCTATTTAATTAGTTTATTTCTTTAGTACATCTTTTTAAAGTTTAGTTTTATCTGAGTGCAATAATACTCGTACACATTAAGCAAAATAAACTGATGAAAATAAGTTTATTCATACGCTAGAAAAATGATAATCCTGGTTCCTGAAATTTGACCAGTGTAAGAGAAATGTCAGCCTATGGTCACAAACAAGAGTGCCAAGTAATTTTAAATTCAAAAATCAAGTCAACCCACTTCTCTCTTTCTATGGCTCCTGCAACGGTTCTTTCAAATTCAATCGTCATTGCAGCAACATCATCTGCTGATAAGTACAATACCCTACCTGCCAAGTTCTAATTCATAACAAACTTCCTGCCCAGATCTACTCAGATTCTACACTGTGGATCTCCTAAAAGAATTGCAAGCACTACCAGAATCAGAACTCTTCACCATTCAGGGGCTTGTAATTTAATTTTAATACTATCAATTTCATATCCCAACATCTCCTTCCAAAGAATGGCCAGGCAGTGCAGTTTGATAAGGAGGCCAAGGTCAACTATAACTCACTTGGAGAAGGGAATGTAATGTGGGAGAGACACACCATCTGCATGGGAAGCAGTGACAATGAAATGGGACACATAAAGTTTGAGATTCAATGCACGTAAAGATTGATCCCAATGAGTGTAATTGGTGGCCGGTGGTGGACATGTGTTCCCTGTGTATTTGGACACCAAAAGGCTTGGGTATGTAAAATTTCAATCATTGGGGCTTGATTTGACAACTCATCAGAAGATTTTGGTAGTTAACATCTAGTGTATATCTTGTGCATATGTATGAATATAATTCAAAATAATTATAATTAAATAGTTTAAATTATACATTTTTTTAGAAGAGATTCAAATTATACATGGTATTAATTTACACATTTTTTAAAACTATATATTTTCTAAAATATGTAATGGTTTCGCATTATTTATTTTATGCGCACACACACACATATATGAATACAAATTTAATTAGATTTAGACTCTTCAGTTTTTACACCCAATAATTAACTTACCACAAAAATTAAAAAAATAGATAGACATATGACACAAAATTAGACTACAATGGAAATTTAATTTAGAATCTAAGCAGATTTGGACATTTCAATTTTTACACTCAATAATTCACTTGACACAAAAATTAATTAAAAAATAGATGAGAAATGCAACGCAAAATTGAGAATCCAATTAAAATTTAATTGAATTTTCTTTGAGTTTTGACTTTTAATATAGGGCAAATTACAACTTAATTACCCACTTGTAGTTTGGCTGAAATTTAAGTTACCTACTTATGATTTAAAATTTGACACTTTACCAACTTGAGATTAGCTCAGTTAGATTTCCTTAACCCACTTACGTTAAAAACAATGCTAAATATGTAATTTTGATGTCTTTCTGCTCCAAAAACACAAAAAAAAAAAAAAAAAAAAAACATAAAAATACAAGATCAAAAAGAAAAACAGTGGGTTAATCCACATTGGAAAATGATTGTGGGTTAAAGAGGTTTAAAGTCTGTGCTGTGTATCAAAGAGTTGGGTCATTTTGAAAATACACCACTGTTAGTTTTTTTAAAACCTTCTCCCCTTTCCCTATGTGTGTATATTAAAAATACTAAGTATTCTCAAAAGAAAAAATAGTGAGTTAATCCCACATTGGAAAATGAGTATGAGTTAAAGAGGTTTAAAACTCGCGCTGTGTATCCAAGAGTTAGACATTTTTAAATATATACCACTGTCAGTTTCTTTAAGACATTCTCCTCTTTTCCTGTGTATGTATGTTAAAATTACTTAGAATTCACAAAAGAAAAAAGAATAAGTACTCTTGATCCTTTTGGATATACACCACTGTAGATGAGTAAGTTGTAATTTGCCCTTTAACATCTTTCCAGCATCATGATCTAACAATTTACTAAATTGCAACTATTCTAATTTTTATTCTTTAGCAATAACAACCATACCTCTATCAACAATATGCTAGAAATCCTTATATTACTATTGTACATTCTAAAATGTGGGTTTAATTATCCTCACATTCAAAAGACTTGTTTCAAAGGCATCTTTCTCAATTTTGCTATAAAAAATGAAATGGTTTTTAAATCAATCAAAGTTTTGTGAAAATGTTTTCAAATAAAAGTTTGCCTTTAGGAAATTTCCATGAGACCCATTTTTCTCCTCTATAATTGATTTTCAAACAACCCAAGGAAAACTTTTTCACAGAAAAGAAAAATATTTTCCTCTCAAAGCCCATGGGATTTTGTTTATTTCTTTTCCTAGAAATCCTTTTTGTTAAAAATATATTCCTAGAAAGTGATGTAGGACAGGTGTTAGGAATCCAAATATAATGTACAGGAAGTTACATGTGCTGCGATGTATAATAGAATAGCTAGTGTATTGGTTAGTTAGTTAGTTAAGCTTATGTCAGTTATGATGTCAACTAGATTCAGTTAGTTAGTTGATATTCTTAGGCTGGAAAATGTAAGGGATTGCATATAAGATGCTAAGGAATGTATGAGAAAGGCTATCTATAAAATTAACCAAGTTTGTTCTTTCTATTCCTCTCTAATTCTTTGTACTGCTCAGGAGGTGTGTCACGACCCAAATCCATGGAACATTAATTTAGATGCATGACTAACTTGCTAATCTTACATAACTCAATAAACATAATTAATTCCAAAATTAAATAAA
The DNA here is from genome assembly GCA_028535165.1 of Quercus tomentella. Lineage (NCBI taxonomy): Eukaryota > Viridiplantae > Streptophyta > Magnoliopsida > Fagales > Fagaceae > Quercus > Quercus tomentella. The sequence goes on along the minus strand of JAPQVY010000089.1, from coordinate 46,972,522 downwards.
ACTACAAATAAACAATACTCTTAATAAACCTCTTACAATATCTAAAATCCACAAATTAGAAATACTCCAAATACTATAAAATCTTGAGCAAAATAAAAATAACTAAAAATCCTCTAAGACTTCAAGCATTGTTGAAGTCGCCTAAAAACTCCCACACTCTACCTTGCACCTTACGAAGCGATCCAAAGGTTCTGTTTTTCAACTAAACTTTAATATGAAAATTGTAATTGATGGGGTGAGCCACACATCTAGTAAGCAATTATACACAATACACAATAGAATAGAGTCAAGCAGAGGACAAGTATTTTTATTTCACAAACTCATTGACATCAAATATAATTTTTCCAAAACATATAATGAACCACTTAATACATATGTAATCAAATCTTAAAATCATTCAAAAACACATACAAATAATTGATCAGAACAAAGTGTCACATATACATATATCACATATTCTCACACACAATCCTGTGAGCGGATAGCAACATCTAATCCTTGCCGTTGAGGGATCAATACTTATTCTCACATACAACCCTATGAGTGGGCTTACACATATATCTGATCAATTCTAAAAACACTTATTTGGAGTCACATATCACAAAAGAAAATTTTATACAAAATAGAATGATTTACTTAATATTAACAGTTATTCCAAACATAGAAGCATATCCAAGATCACAATATCGAATTAAAACATAAATCAAAGGATGCTTGACTGTCTTAAGAAATAAATAGGAATTGAGGGGTTTATATAAGTATTTTACAATTCTTGCTTAAATATGAAATTTTAATTTGCTAAAAGAAACATTTTAATACCATTATAAAATAGGAATATGGCTTTGAAATCACTTGGTTTTAAACAAATTTAAAGAACAAGAACCTTGTGAGAGACAAGGATGGCTCTCAAAAAGAGTTTAGGCATCGACACCTCTTTTTTCGGGTCTTACATGGAGTCGCCACTTATTTTATAAGTAAAATAAGAAAACTACACCAAAGAATACAAAATATCTTGAAAAATACACATTCTTATTAATTTGAATAAATACAACTCAATAGAAAGAACTATACATAGCTTTGTTCCTAGTTACAATCTAGTAAAAAAAGGTTACAAGACTTTGTTTCATGGTTACAATCTATCAAAAGAAAATAAAGCACTACTCTATGAACCAAAAACCTAAAGTTCAAGGACTAGGTTACAGAATAGAAAGGTGTTAGGCACCCTTTTTGCCCGGACAAAGTCCGGTCTTCTAAACTCAATCATGATCATTTTAGTACCCTTTGTATGATATTTTTTTAATGCAACCAATGCCATGTTAAATTCTAAACCTAAGGTTAATCTACTATTTAAGAGTCCTAGATCTGCAATTTTATTGTTTAAAAAAAGTTTGATAAGATTGCTTGGTGAAAAATCTAGATCTGAGTTTATATGATGAAAATAATGAATTTTTTTTTTTTTTTTAATAATTCAGATCTAGTTTTTATATTTATAAATGAAAAGAAAACAAAATTTTTTTATGAAAGTGTAAATTTTTATGAGGTGTTAGTTTGCTTAAAAATTAAGTCCAATTAGCTTAAAAAATAAGCAAAAAAACGTATGGGAAAAATCCTAAAAAAAAAAAAAAAAAAAAAAAAGGAGCTTTGGACTAGAGTAAACTGATTTTTCAAATCAAAACATGTCTTTGTATTTTGATTATAACTCTTTACTCAAAATTTGGATTAAGCTGAAATTTTTATAGCTGACGGAAAATCCGATTCTGTACAACTTTTCCATGTCCAAATTTTGAGTTTTACTATGCCAAAAGTGTCTTGGAACATGAATTTGAAATTTGCTACTTGACTAGCACGTTTTTGAAGTGTTTTCCAAGTCTAAAATTGTATTTGGACGAATTTTTGAGTTATTTTCATGATAAACCTCATCCCAAAGTGATAATTAGGATTTTTAAAATAATTATTTTGAATATAATATATATATTATATATATAACCGAAACCTCTAAAACTTTCATAATTTTCCACCTCAACATTTTTTATTTATATTTTTTAATTTGATTTAGGACAGCCCCAATTTTTGACTATATAGGAATTTCTCTTTAAAACGCAAAGATCCAAAAACGTGTAAACCCTACACGAAAGCCTTTGAAGTCTGAACACCACAAAGATTTAGAAAACAGACGCAGCCTCTTCAACAGCCAAGTCTTCTTCATTGGCTTTGCTACCCTTTCTCTCTCCTCCACTTCTTCCTGTTAGTTGGGTTCTTTAAAATTTGGCTTTATTGCGTGTTTGGTTCATTAAACATTGGCTTAAGGAGTTGGGGGAGGAATAGGAATGCTACAATATATACTTTTAACTTCTATTTTGATACCTGTATTATTTTCCTGTGAATCTATTTTCTTTTTCTATTATATCTTTTTTTCATTTTATTTTTATTTGGTTCAATCTAGCACTCTCATTGAATGCCAGGTAAACAAGTCCATGCACAATATGGATAACATGCAGCCTTTCTTTATTTTACTTTTTATTTTTCCATTTTCTTTTCAAGAGAAAAGCCTGCCAAAGTTTCATTTATAGATCAACCACGATTACATAGAAAGATGGGACTTATGCTACAACCATGTCCGAGTAAGTACATATTCAAGCCACAAAATGTTTGAAAGCGGAAGACCCTGAACTTCAAATGTCAAAAATATTATTTAAACTCTTGGCTTTTCCTACGAAGTAGTGAAATTTGAAGTTATTATTGGTTGATTTGTGTTGTTTTGTAGTCATAAATTTTGATAAAATTAGTTTTTAAGACATTTAAATTGACATTTATTTGATTTTAGTTATCATTCTCCTGTGGACTAGGTGGTATTTTGAAACTAGTTGGCAAATTTGAAATTAAAGTTGCAAAACAGATGAAAATTAGTTCAGTTTGGTAACTCTCCTCCTGGTAGGAGTCTTCTCTCTCACTTTTTTCAAACGAGTCCCTCCCTCCTTTAGGTTCACTCTAAATGCCTGAATTTTTATTTTTATTTTTATTTTTTTATTTTTTTATTTTTTACTCTTTTCCTTATGGGGGACAATGTGATTGATGGCTTTGAGAAAATGAAGTTAACAGCTGTGGAGGAAGAAGTTATTGCAATATTTGAAGAGGGTAGATTCCCTGAGATTGCAACTTGAGTCTCATTAGCAAGTTTCTAACGTGCAAGGTCTTCAATAAAAGGGCTGCCATGAACACAATACGAAGAGCATGGGGGATGAATACTAAGTTACAGATTGTGGAAGTTGGATCAAATCTTTTTCAGTTCAAGTTCCAAATTGAATTTGACTTGAGCCGAGTTTTGAAATGAGGACCTTGGAGTTTTGATAATCAAGGAGATTTGGTGCAAAGCTCTACTCATTGCATCATTCCCCATGCTCCTAGGAATTGGACTTTTAGCTCTTTTCCCGCAATTCCGTTCCTCCCTCTCCAAGCACGAGGATATGGAAAAAGATTCACTAGGAGGTGTTCTAGACCTTTGCCTATAATTGTAATCATCATCCGAGTCAATCTCCATACTAGGAGGGGAGTCTTCATAATCGTTTTCCCTGACTGTTGTGGGTGTTAAGGTTGTTATTTCTTTTCTTTTTTTCTTTTTTTTGTGGAACTTTAGGGTTGTTATTTCTAGGTGTGAAGATTTGCTTGCTGTTTATGGAGTTCCAAACCTAAAGGTGTTACAGATTTTTGGTTTCCTCAATTTGCATTCTGTCACAATCATCAAAACGATGACTATAAGGTGTTGAGGCTTGTGCTTTTTCATTACAATGACTTGCCTATAGAAATCAAGGTATATAGTCTTAAATCACAGCATTGGAAAAAAGTTGAATAACAATGGCCAAACAAGGAGATATGTCATTGGGAGTCAGCGTCTTTGAATGGAGTTGTGCATTGGTTAGTTGCTAATTTTGGCGTGCTGGATAATGAGTCGCTTCTTGCTTTTGACCATGCCTCTGAGAAATTCAAGCTCTATACGACGCCGATTTCACCAAATTTTGACTATGTTATGGAATTGAAGATTAAGTATTTTGATACAATTCCAGTTACTGCTTGAATTCCAACCAATATTTTTCCAGCCTAGACGACTTAAGAACCTTTTTAGGATTGACCAAGTTGAGAGCATGGGACATGAAAGTTGTAATTAATTCTCTCTAAAGAACAAAAACCTCATTCAATTTTGGATTATTGGTTGATTTGTGCAGGTGAACTCTTATTTGTGTGTGTGTGTGTGTGTATATATATATAAACTTATTCACAGTTCTTTTATATTGAGAATTATTTGATTTTTAGGCATCATTATTTTGTGGACTAAGTAGTTTTTTGAAACAATTTGCAATAGTTATGACCATGGACTATTCTGTCACAAATAATTTTCCACATTAGCATTTTTTATTTATATTTTTTTAATTTGATTTAGGACTTTTAAGATGTATTCAAATGCAAACACCTCCTCTCTCATTCGTTTTTTTTTTTTTTTACTCTTCCTTCCCTCCTTCTCTAATTCTTCGGTCACTAGATCACTATTAGGGTTTTTTAATTATAATTTTACTGTGTTTTTGTTAATAATAATTGTCAATTTTTCTGTTATGTAGTCATATTTTTTTACTTTTTAGTTTTGTTTTTATTTGTAGCTTTCCAGGGCATTGCACAAATGGCATGAAATTAGCTATCAATGCATTGTAATATGAAACAAAACGTTCTACGGATTTGTCAAGATGGTATGGAATAATCAATAAAGTTCATATCTACCACGCTTGAATATAAGATTGCTTTATTTTTGCACTTTCTTATGGTGTTTTTCTTAGCTTTTACTTTTTTGTATGGTGTGGCAAAAGAAATCATTTGATTGATATTTGGTTTCTACGGTTACCAAGCATCTTAATAAGGGCATCAATGGTGCAAATATTTGTTTTGCACCCAACAACGTATCTAAATTCTTTACTCTTTCTTTTGGCTTTTTAGAAGTTTTAACATCTAAATTTTGGGTGCAATATATGAAACTGTTTTGACAAATTTTAATTGCTATAATCATGGATTATTCTTTTGAGGTAACCTATCTTTCTCTTATATTTTTTCTATTATGTAGTCATATGTTTTTTTGCTAATTCTTCAAATTTTTAAGCGTTTAAGAGGTTTAACAACTTAATTTTTTGATTCAATTTTTGCAATATTATATTTTTGTTTATATTATGTAGTCATATGTTTTTTTTTTTTCCAATAATTTCTAGGCAAACTGATTCTTTAGTCTTTCTTTTGGCTTTTTAGAAGTTTTAACATCTAAATTTTGGGTTCATGTTTTGCTATATATGAAATTGTCTTGACAAATTTCAATTGCTATAGTCATGCATTGTTCTTTTGAGGTAACCTATTTTTCTCTTATATATATATATATATATATATATATATATATATATATATATATATATATATATATATATATATATATTTTATTATTAGGAGCATTCCAAGTGCTTCTTAGATTGGTCATCTTCTATATTGATTAAAACTCTAGGGCCTTTCAACTGGTACATCCTTCTTCTTCTTTTTACATTCATATATTTTGAAATCTATTCTTTTCAATGCATTTATTTGTCTTCATTCTCTAACGAAGTCAATTTATTCATCTAATATGCCTTTTTGATGTTGCTCTTTTACATGTTAAAATATTATAACTATTGCCTATAACACTAAATTAGCTTTTCCAATTCTCAAAAAAAAAAAAAAAAAAAAAAAAAAAATTCCAAAAGCTATTGCTCTAATGACTCTTTCTGAGTGTCAGTGTCATTTCTGAGTGTAAATAATTACTGTTTTTTATATAAAAACTTCTATAGTTTTTATTTTCTTATTTTTTGGTTTTTTGGTTGCATTTTATATGGCAAGAAAAAATCTAGGATTTTGCAAACAAATTGAGCAATGGGAGGGATTATATTATATTAAAAAAATGATCGAGACTTTAATTTTCATTAAAGAAAGGATGCCATTGAAAATAGACATGGCATGCCTAACATTATTGGTGTTAGTATTTTTTTCCCTCTTAAATTGTAACTTATTTTTTCAAGTGATCATAACTTTAAGCAAATTAAAATTTAAAATTTTTGTTCAACTAATCCGTGCATCGTACAAGTTAGTGACTAGTTATCCCAAAAGCCTAATTATCTACTGTCTTTAAATATTATTAGCCTAATTGTTTTAATCTCATGCAACAAATCTCACTTTAAGAAAAATACTCTACCAATCACATAAATTTATTTAATTAATTTTAATTATTAACCAATCAAAATTAATTTCAGTTAATCATATGAGATTAGTTCTACCTAAATGAATGCATGCAGATCATGAAAACTTGATCTTGTGATATCTTTCAATCTATCGGTTCGATTTGGGAATCGGGCATATTGTTGCAACCGTTAGGATCTCAAGATCATTTTCATGTTATGTGATGAATGATTTAATGCAGGAAGTGCAATTATGATTTTTGGGTACTTAGACTGATCATTTCAGTCATCTTCCAAGATTAGATTATGGGTGCAAAATTGAGTGTTTGCAAACCTTTTTAGAAAACTTATCTTGAAACTCAATTCTTTTCTGAAAATAGTTAGTTTAGAAATCATATTTTAAATGAGAATTAGATGTTCAAAATATTATTTAAAATTCAAAATTTCTCTTTAAAACATTATTTAAAACTTGAAGTTTCTCTTTCAATGACATAAAAATGCTTTTGATAAACTTTAGAAAACTTAAACTTAGAAACATAACTTTTGAAAAACCTTTGGCGTCTAAGAACCTAATGAACAAACTTGTGTATATTATGCAAATTAGTTACCTCTCTTGCTAATATATCTGAACACAGTTGAACACTTCAATCTTTCGTAAGCTCTAAACAAAAGAATACTTTGATCAGTAAGCATGAAATCTAATTGTTAGAAACCTTTTCTTTCCTACTATCCTACAAAAATCAAGTACGAAAACTACTTTCGTATATTCCATTGAATTAAGCAATTTAATATTCCTTATCAAAGTCCCACCATAACAATATTTCCCCAAAACTAATCTGTACCACTAGATTTCAAACAAATTTCTATAACCACAATTGATATTCTAGGCCACCATGAAATACTCTATAAGATCCAAATATATATATAGCATCCATAGAAAATCTCTACCCTTTACTCGTAGGACTTAGCAACCTATAGCATGCATTGACTAAATTTTTTGAATTTGAAATGATATTATAGATTACAATAAGGGTCAAGAATTCAACACTATTCCAAAGTTGCGTTAATTCCAGGAACAAAACTTCTAAAGGTTTATCACCTATTCATGCTTTCATATGGAATAATCATGCAAACCTTTTTAATCCTTAGTCTCTAATAGTGAGAAATCATACCTTGGTCGCCTCTTCAATTGTATTTCTTCTAAACTCCAAGGAAAAATACATCTCCTAGCCTCTTTAGTGATGAAACCCTTTCTATGAAAACCCTAATTTATCTCTTGTTCTACCCTGTAATTAACACATCAAAGATGTGGGCTTAGTGAGGTAGTGGGCTGGAGTTTAAGACCCACTAAAACTTATCTCTTTAGTCTCCAAGAAGCCCATAAAACTTAAATATACTTCTAAGACTTTAATTCCCAATTAACCTCAAATTAAGGTTTATTTGTTTAGATAAGCCGGAATTTCAAAGGATCCTAATAACTCTTAAACTTCTAATCCAATTAGGTTCTAATTCTTTGATCCTTTTCTTTAATTGATAAGGAGAGCAAAAGTTTTATATGAATAACCTACAAAGTAACACTCTATGTTACGTCTTCCTCTTTTATTTATTTATTATTTTAACTGATGCACTAAATTGTATGCACTAAAATTTTAATTTTCTCACCTATTCTGTGACACCACAAAATTGTCTACTCTCATCTTACTGCACACACGTATAGTACCTTAACTCTATAATAATAACAATGACGGCGATGATCATAAAATAAAATCCGGGTATTACAAGGTGGTTACCCTTGAAGTAACACTCATTTTTCTTCTCTTTTCCATTCTTCTTTTTATCCATTACTAAATTACCAAGAACCTAACACACTACAAGAAAACTGAGCTATTGCGGTGGGTGCAAAAACCGCCACTATATGTCGCCTATTGCGGCGCATTTTTGGCCCGTCGCTGTACACGAGATCTATTGCGGCGTTCTATATGCCCGCCGCAATAGCTCTAGTATTTTGCGGCGTACTACAGCGGCAGGCCAATGACCCGCGGCAATAGACCAGTTTTAGCGGCATTCAGCATAGATATAGCGGCGGGTCATTGACCCGCCGCAATAGCTCAAGTATTTTGCGGCGTACTATAGCGGCGGGCCAATGACCCACCACAATAGACCTGTTTTAGCGGCATTAAGCTTAGATATAGCGACGGGTCAATGACCCGCCGCAATATGTACTCCTTTTTGCGGCGGGTTGGACCGCCGCAATAGACATTTAAATTTCCCACTATTTTTTTGTCTTCCCATTTAAAAATCAAATAGTAAATTACACCCGATTAGCATGAAAATTGGCATGCATGTTAAGAACATATAGAAAATGTGATCCAATGGTTGGATTTTCAAATTTTGAATTCAACAATAAGTTATTGGTTGCTGTAACATTTTTTAGAGTTACATCAAGTGAACTAGAACCCAACGATATATTTCTTAATTCGATGTGAATTTTGACAAATTTACCGTTAGATTACATTATCTTCATATATTTTTCATGCATACAAAATTCCAAGGTGATCAAAGATTAATAGTCCTGTCATCAATCAATTATTTAAATTCAAGTTTTCGTAATTTAAAATAACGCATAAAAGATGAGTTAAAAGATCAAATGGTAAATTACACCCGATTGGCATGAAAACTGGCATGCATGTTAAAAACAAATAGAAAATGTGATCCAACGGTTGGATTTTCAAAATATGAATTCAACAATAAGTTATTGGTTGGTGTAACATTTTTTAGAGTTACATAAAGTGTAACTAGAACCCAACGATATATTTCTTAATTCGATGTGAATTTTGACAAATTTACCGTTAGATTACATTATCTTCATATATTTTTCATGCATACAAAATTTCAAGGTGATCAAAGATTAATAGTCATGTCATCAATCAATTATTTAAATTCAAGTTTTTGTAATTTAAAATAACGCATAAAAGATGAGTTTAAAGATTAAATGGTAAATTACACCCAATTGGCATGAAAATTGGCATGCATGTTCAAAACAAATAGAAAATGTGATCCAACGGTTGGATTTTCAAAATATGAATTCAACAATAAGTTATTGGTTGGTGTAACATTTTTTAGAGTTACATCAAGTGTAACTTGAACCCAACCCTATATTTCTTAATTCAATGTGAATTTTGACAAATGTACCGTTAGATTACATTATCTTCATATATTTTTCAAGCATACAAAATTTCAAGGTGATCAAAGATTAATAGTCATGTAATCAATCAATTTTTAAATTCAAGTTTTTGTAATTTAAAATAACACATAAAAGATGACTTTGAAGATCAAATGGTAAATTACACCCGATTGGCATGAAAATTGGCATGCATGTTAAGAAAAAATAGAAAATGTGATCCAACGGTTAGATTTTCAAAATGTGAATTCAACAATAAGTTATTGGTTGGTGTAACATTTTTTAGAGTTACATCAAGTGTAACTTGAACCCAATCTTATATTTCTTAATTTGATGTGAATTTTGACAAATCTACCGTTAGATTACATTATCTTCATATATTTTTCATGCTTAAAAAATTTCAAGGTGATCAAAGATTAATAGCCATGTCATCAATCAATTATTTAAATTCAAGTTTTCGTAGTTTAAAATAACGCATAAAAGATGAGTTTAAAGATCAAAGGGTAAATTACATCCGATTGGCAAGAAAATTGGCATGCATGTTAAAAACATATAGAAAATGTGATCCAACGGTTGGATTTTCAAAATATGAATTCAACAATAAGTTATTGGTTGGTGTAACATTTTTTAGAGTTACATCAAGTGTAACTAGAACCCAACGATATATTTCTTAATTCGATGTGAATTTTAACAAATTTACCGTTAGATTACATTATCTTCATATATTTTTCATGTATACAAAATTTCAAGGTGATCAAAGATTAATAATCATGTCATCATTCAATTATTTAAATTCAAGTTTTTGTAATTTCAAATAACGCATAAAATATGAGTTTAAAGATGAAATGGTAAATTACACCCGATTGGCATGAAAATTGGCATGCATGTTCAAAACCAATAGAAAATGTGATCCAACGGTTGGATTTTCAAAATATGACTTCAACAATAAGTTATTGGTTGGTGTAACACTTTTTAGAGTTACATCAAGTGTAACTTGAACCCAACGCTATATTTCTTAATTCGATGTGAATTTTGACAAATCTACCGTTAGATTACATTATCTTCATATATTTTTCAAGCATATAAAATTTCAAGGTGATCAAAAATTAATAGTCATGTCATCAAACAATTGTTTAAATTCAAGTTTTTGTAATTTAAAATAACGCATAAAAGATGAGTTTAAAGATCAAATGGTAAATTACACCCGATTGGCATGAAAATTGGCATGCATGTTAAGAACATATAGAAAATGTGATCCAACGGTTGGATTTTCAAAATATGAATTCAACAATAAGTTATTGGTTGGTGTAACATTTTTAGAGTTACATCAAGAGTTACTTGAACCCAACGCTATATTTTTTAATTCGATGTGAATTTTGACAAATCTACCGTTAGATTACATTATCTTCATATATTTTTTACGCATACAAAATTTTAAGGTGATCAAAGATTAATAGTTATGTCATCAATCAATTGTTTAAATTCAAGTTTTTGTAATTTAAAATAACGCATAAAAGTTGAGTTTAAAGATCAAATGGTAAATTACACCCGATTGGCATGAAAATTGGCATGCATGTTAAGAACAAATATAAAATGTGATCCAACGGTTGGATTTTAAAAATATTAATTCAACAATAAGTTATTGGTTGGTGTAATATTTTTTAGAGTTACATCAAGTGTAACTTGAACCCAACCTTATATTTCTTAATTTGATGTGAATTTTGACAAATCTACCATTAGATTACATTATCTTCATATATTTTTCATGCTTAAAAAATTTCAAGGTGATCAAAGATTAATAGCCATGTCATCAATCAATTGTTTAAATTCAAGTTTTCGTAGTTTAAAATAACGCATAAAAGATGAGTTTAAAGATCAAAGGGTAAACTACATCCGATTGGAAAGAAAATTGGCATGCATGTTAAAAACATATAGAAAATATGATCCAACGATTGGATTTTCAAAATATGAATTCAACAATAAGTTATTGGTTGGTGTGACATTTTTTAGAGTTACATCAAGTGTAACATGAACCCAACCCCACATTTCTTAATTCGATGTGAATTTTGACAAATCTACTGTTAGATTACCTTATCTTCATATATTTTTCATGCTTACAAAATTTCAAGGTGATCAAAGATTAATAGTCATGTCATCAATCAATTGTTTAAATTCAAGTTTTTGTAGTTTAAAATAACGCATAAAAGATGAGTTTAAAGATCAAATGGTAGATTAGATCTGATTGGCATGAAAATTGGTATTCATGTTAAGAACATATAGAAAATGTGATCCAACGGTTGGATTTTCAAAATATGAATTTAACAATAAGTTATTGGTTGGTGTAACATTTTTTAGAGTTATATTACGTGTAACTTGAACCCAACCCTATATTTCTTAATTCGATGTGAATTTTGACAAATCTACCGTTAGATTACATTATCTTCATATATTTTTCATACTTACAAAATTTAAAGGTGATCAAAGATTAATAGTCATGTCATCAATCAATTTTTTAAATTCAAATTTTTGTAGTTTAAAATAACGCATAAAAGATGAGTTTAAAGATCAAATAGTAAATTAAATTCGATTGGCATGCATGTTAAGAACATATAGAAAATGTGATCCAACGGTTGGATTTTCAAAATATGAATTCAACAATAAGTTATTGGTTGGTGTAACTTTTTTTCCTCTCTGTCTCTCTCTGAGCTATCAATTTTGGGTGATGGGTTTTGTTGTGTTGGTCATTTGGGTTAATGGGTATGTGGGTTTCTCTTGGGGGCATCTTGGTCTTTTTTTAGGTTTAGGGGGTATTTTTTGGTCATTCTCTTTGTCGCCCTGTTTTTTTTTTTAAAAAAAAAAAATTAAAATCACATTTTATGTGGTTGTAATTTGAAGGGTGTATCAGTCATTTTTTTATTAATATATATTAATAACAGCATCATTTTAAGTTTTACTAAAATAATTTTAAAAAAATTAATCAAGAAATTTATTTATATATATATTTGATAAACTATATATATGTAAGCCCAACTTGAATAAAAAAATAACAAAAAATAAATAATTTATTCTGCACTTATATATATTATTATGGGTAAAATACATTAAATAAATGTATTTTGCGTTAGTGGTAAGCACGTGTCTTTTTCAAGTTCCTGTCCCTGGTTTTAACCTTCGAAACAGCTTTTTTTCATTTTTTAAGTTTATATTATCAAAACTACGTCGTTTTGAATTTATATAAAACGAAACATCTAAAACTAAAACCCTAGCATCTCTTTCTCATTCAGCCGCCCCATCCTCTCTCTCTCTTCACACACAGCCTCCATCACTCCATCTCACACTCTCAGATCAGATCACGCACTCAACGTCTCTCACTCTCACGTCTCAAGATCTCTCACTCTCCACGACGCCAATTGTCGCCACCGCCGAGCTCCGATCCACAATTCTCTTGTTTTTTCTGCTCTTCGTCTCTTTATCTCACTCCTTCTACCTTCCTGGCGTTGCTCCTAGCAATTTCTAGAGTATGTTCCCTTATAATCCAAACCCACTTCTCAACATCTGTGCTTTATTTCATTCTTTCACCTCTCATTGCTTGCTTTCTTCTATAGGTTTTTTTGTGGGGTTTCTTTATTTTCTATGTTTTTGTTGTATTGTTTGAGTTCTCTTTGCTCTATGTGGAGTAGTATTGGATCTGGGTTTTTGAGTTTGATATAATTTTATATTGTTGTCGATCTGTGGGATTGTTTTTGAGCTATTTTTGGATTATGGGTTTTGTTCGGATCTGGGTTTTTTTTTTTTTTTTTTTTTTTTTTTTGATGTTTTGATCGGTATTGTTGGGTTGTTCTAGTTTGTGGGTCTAGGAAATGATGGATTGGTTTGATCTATGTGTATGTTTGGGTTGCACATAGAGAGCGGATTTGACAAGCTAAAGCCTATTGTTACGTCTCTATTGCGGCAACCTTTTCTTCCCTGAACTTTCTAATCGTCAAAAAAAAAAAAAATTCCTGCCTTATTATTGATGAAGCTATACATTTCTCATTGTTGATAATTTGTGCGATTGACATTGGCATAATCTGCTTTTTGGTTGGCTAAAACGGGTCTATCAGAAGGGATCCTCTTGGAGAGACTAAACTGGAGGAACTCTATTGTAAACGTTAAGTTATATAAAGTTGACTATTGAAAAATATAATATCATTAAAAAAATAAAGATTATTATTGAAAATACATAATGACTGTTTCAAAACTAGTTTTTATTCATCAATTTCAATATTTCTTATGAAACTAAATGATTAATGATGGTGATAATATGTCTTTTTAATTAATATGATTAATGGTGGTGGTTGCAATATGCCTTTTGCAGTATGATTTCAGTGGAAGATGTGATTTAGTAAAATTCATAAAGGAAATTCATGCACACGGTTTATATGCATGTCTTAGGATTGGACCCTTCATTGAGAGCGAATTGTCTTATGGGTAAAGCCACTTCTTTTTTCTTCTTTCTTTTGATACCTCTCCTTATTATACTATATATAAAATATTTACTTCTCAAATATAGGAAGCTCGATAATGTAAATTATTTTATACAATTAGTGCATGAAATTTAATTTGTAACTAAGCATTTTTTGGTGTTGGGCTCAGGGGTCTGCCATTGTGGTTACATGACATTCCAGGCATTGTCTACCGATCTGATAATGAACCAGTCGAGGTATTGACTTTTAATTTCCCAAATTCAATACAAGTTGTGATTTTCAACAAGAATATTTATCATTCTCATATTTATCTAATCGGTTTTTTCAGACTTGTGTTTCCTATATTGCACGGATGCTTCTAGAAAAAAGAATCATATTTGTATTAGATACAATACCAATGCAACTTGATATAACATCTAAAGTTTGTAAACTTATGCATCAAATACATCCTAAGCTCTTAGATATGTTCCTCTTTGGTTGGCTGTTATTGTTTTGATCATCTAAGTATAGGAAGGAAGAGCATGGTGGAAGCTTAGTTACCTGATTGTTTTGTGGATTATTTATGTTCCTCTGAGAATAAACTGTATGAGAAAAGTAATGGCATGAATATAATTGGTTGATTTAGATCATTTTGCATTACTACTTTGTATAAAAATGAATTAGCAAAACTGTCACGGGATTATCATTTCATAGAGAAATAGGCCAGTTTGATGCTTAATTATGCATTTTAAGCAAAACAATTGTATTACAAAGCGTCAATCCTTTCAAAGTCTAAGAGGAAATTTATTTTCAAAATATCCAGCTACCTCAGATGCAGTGCAAGGTACAGTCAGCCAGACAGCGTGAGTATGATGGAGCACATACAAGATATCTCGAGCCTTTAAGCCCCAGCTGCCTCTCCCTCCTTAATCATCTCCAACTCTATATACCTGAGGTAATTACCCATTATTTTCACCGCATCTTCTCTAAAAGCCTATATATATATAGATTTTTTTTATTTATCAATATATATATATATATATATAGATTTTTGGTGTTAAATTTTGGGTATAGGAGCTTTGGGATTTGTAAGGGTTTATATTGTGTTGTAACGTGTTTAATTTTGTTCGATATAGGCTGAAGGTTTCATCGGCACTTTTCTTCAATTACAACACCTCGATGGGACTGCCATATCGGGTTTTGGTAGATACCAACTTCATATTTTCTCTATCCAGAATAAAGTGAGTGATTAGTAGTTTTATTCCATTTTATTTTAAATGGGTTTGGTTCAAAAAAATGCATAGTTTGAGAGAAATTTTATTGTTCATGACTTACTGAATGTGTGTAATTACCAATTGAGAAGGAAAAAAAATCTAAGAATGATATAGAAATCTTTATTCAATTCTAGAGCTTGTTCTCTTTCCATTAATGCATTGAAGGATATGTTCTGGAAGCATGGATAAAAATAATAACTTTATGTATTTTGACTTGGTAACTTTGCATTATAATCCTAACTTATGCAATTTTTTTCATTGTTGTGTAGCTGGACTTGGAGAAGGGAATGACGGACTGCCTATATGCAAAATGTGAGTTTAGAATCACGGGTTTCTTCAATTTAATGTGAATATTAATTTGCTGCAAGAATTGTTATGCCGTGTTGATGAGGTATCCTAAGTTTAACATAGTTGTTAATGTGGTTTTATAACAAGCATTGAGTGCCATGTATCATTGGCAAACACTTAAATATGTGTTGGTTGCTTAATGATATTTATCAAAATATTACTCTTGGTTGTGTGGATGTCCATGAGAATGCTTAAGGAATAAAATGAGGATCTTTTTTTAAATTATGATTTTATTGAATCCGCCTAGCTTGTGGATTGAAGGCACTTCTTGTATCACACAATGTGTGATGGCACTCCTTCTGTGTACAAATGACTACGTCTTTTCTTTTGTTAATTTTATGATGATGGTTATAGACATTGTTATGTATTTGATAATATATTTATATGTTAATATAATGTTAGTTTTGAGATAATTGTGGTGTTATCTGGTTAAATTTGTGGTATTGTCTTAGTGGGGCTAAAATTATTACAGGGTTATTTGTAATAGAAAAGTGGTTTTAAAACCCACTAGAAAATTATAAAAAAAAAAAAAAAGGACCTATAGCGGCGGGCAAAAACCGCCACTAAAGGTGCACATTTTATGTTTTAAATGATTCCCTATAGCGGCGCCGTTTACCCGCCGCTAAAGGTAGACACCATGCCCGCCGCTATAAGTCAATGCCACGAATTCTGAACACGTATGGCGGCGGTTTTATGCCTGCCACAATAAACCTTCACCCGCCGCTAAAAGGTAGATCTATAGCGGCGCTTTTTGCGACCGCCGCAATCGACCTATAGCGGCACTGCAACACTGACGGGACGGCCCGCCGCAATAGCACCCGCCGCTATAGGTCGAATGTACCTTTAGCGGCGCTTTTTTGGGCTTTAGCGGCGTTTTTGGCCCGCCGCAATAGCCCAGTTTTCTTGTAGTGACAATTGGTATCAGAGCCAACTTTCCTACAACCAGATCCTCTTCTTACATAAATGAATCCATATCCCTTCTTAAAATGACCATAGACCACCATGCTCATTCTTTATAAGAGATCAACCAATAGTTGAATACTACCACTCAACATTTGAATGCTAACACTCAACAATTGAATGCCATTAGCTTGGCTCTGCAGAAACTCATTGAAGCAGAGGAAAGAAGATAGCAGCAGCAAACCCAACAATTCTCTTCTTTGAAATCTCCAATTTCTCAAGCTATGACTCTTCCTCTCTCAAATCTGTCCAAAAGTGTGAGACTTGATTACCCTCAGTTCAAAGGGGATGATCCAGCAGCTTAGGTGTACAAAGCAACTTAGTATTTCAGTTTCTATTAGACCCCATTCAGTAAATAGCTTTTGATGTTTGCATTCCATATGAATGGGGATGCCTTGGTGTGGTTTCAAGATAGTAATGATGTTGGCTTGTTTGTGGGTTGGGAAGGTTTTGTGATTGCTTTGCTAACAAGATTTGGAACTGCTGCATATGAGGATACCATGGAGGCATTGACAAGATTGAAGCAAACAACTAGTGTTGTGATGTACAAAGGGCAATTTGAGGCTTTGTCAAATAGAATCAAAGGCTTATCAGAGAATCATAAGCTGAGTTGTTTCCTTAGTAGGCTCAAGGATGATGCAAGGTTGGCTGTGAAGATGTTCAGCCCTAAGATTCTCAATGAAGCCTTTGGATTAGCCAAACTCCAAGAAGAATGCATGATTAGTAGCCCCAGAGGTTATAAACCTGCCTTTGTATCTGCCAAACCTTCAATTCTAGGACCAAAACTTGAGGTTAAGTTGGATTCAAGATTCAAGAGCTTCCACAACAAAGGTTATCACCTGCTCAAATGGAGGAAATGAGGAAAAAGGGTCTTTGCTTCAACTATGATGACAAACTCTAGCCTGGACATCAATGTAAGTCTACTAAACTCTTCTTATTAGAGGGTATATACCCTTTTCAAGGACCAAATTCTAGTGTGCAGTTGGTAAAACTAGATGAATCTGATGCTACTATGTTACAATCTAATTTTGATGAACCTAAACCTAAGATAGCAGAAGTTAAGATTACTCTTTATGCTCTTTTGGGTAGTCCTTCACCTGGTACTATGAGAATTAAAGGTAAAATCAATGGATATTAGCTCATTATTTTGATTGATACTAGCAGCACCCATAATTTCTAGATGCTACTATGATTTCCGTTTTACACTTGGCATGAGATTCTACTTTAAGCTTTAAAGTAAAAGTGGCTAATGATGATACAATCAAGACACATGGAGTGTGTTCAGATGTTAAACTCGCTATGCAAGGACATGCATTTTTAGTTGATTTGAATGCTATCCCTTAGGTGATTGTGACTTAGTATTGGGAACTCAATGGCTGAGAACCCTTGGTCTCATTCAATGGGATTTCTTGCCCATGTCCATGGAATTTCAGCACTTCAATTCCACTGTTAAGTTACTGTGATTGCAGCCTTCTAGTCTAACTCTCTAAGAAGGTACTCAATTTTTCAAGCCTCCTATGAAGAAGGGTCTTATCTTGCAAATGGTCTTTTTGGGCTCTACTGTTTCTTTAGGATATTGCATTCTTGAAATTGAGGCTTTACTAACTAAGTTTGCATCAGTTTTTGAGACACCCACTGGTCTACCACCTAGTAGAGGTCATAAGCATCAAATTCTCTTGAAAGATGGAGTAGCTCCTGTGTTTCCAAAGGCCTTATAGATATCCTCACTGCCAAAAGTCAGAAATTGAGAAGATTGTCAATAAGTTGTTGGAGGATGGCTTCATAGTTGAGTATGTGTACACACCCCGAACCTAGATTAGAGCAAAATCTTGTTTTTATTATTTTAATAATTTTTCACATGTTATTTGATTCTGTTTGACTCTGTTTAAGTTATTTATTTATGTTTACTTATTTTTAATGTTTGTTTTAGTATTTTTGCGAAGTTTGGTTTATTTGATTTTTTTTTCCTTGTGTGTTTTATTGATTTGTTATCTTTTCCTTTTTTATTTTATTTTGTTTGGTTGTATTTTTTTTTTTTTTTTTGTTTCCTTTTATATTGTTATGTGATCGTTAACATGTGTGTGTTATATTACTTAAGTGCATGATGTATGTTTAAGTTAAGAATTAGAGCTCTTTTAATAACTTCTTTATTTAGATATGGCCCAACAACACATAATGAAGACTGGCCCACATGCCAAGCAATCTTGGGTGCCTAACACCTTCCCAAGCTATACCTAAACTCTGGACCTATAATCTAGTATGCAGACATATGCATGTAAGTGAGTAGCCCAAAAGGCCCAATATGGTTCCTAGACCTAATCTAGGCGATGACTCCATTTTTCACCCTCCGCCATAGTCCACTCCCAAGGCCGAGGCGTACTCCCTTGCGCCCACAACTATTAACTCAAGAATGAGTGTTTTTCAAGTGGAAGGGTCTGACATAGGATATAATCTACTATTTAATTTTTGTAAGTCATTAGTTAGGGTATTTTATGTAATTTTCTTTATTTTATGTTTAGGGTCATTATTTCTTTGTTTTTAAGTGCTTTTAATTTATTTATTTTGTTCAAATTAGGTTTCTATTATGGTTAGGTATTAATTAGGATTTAATTTAGAATATATTTTATTATCTATCATGTTTTATGAAGCTTTTAAATATGTCTTCGAGTTTGTAAAAATTATGTAAAATGCTATGTCTACAACATTTTCACAACATTTTCACAACAATTCTAAGTGGTAGGTTGTTACAGGCTTTACTGGTGGGCAAGAAAGTAATTTCAATGGTGAATTAAAATTAAAAACCCGTAACAACCTGTTACTTAGGATTTGTTATGAAAGTGTTTTGAAAATGTTATGGACATAGCACTTCTCTTTTTAATTCAAATTTTAGTTTAATAAAAAAATAGAACTCTCTCTCTATTTTCTGGTACATTCCATACCTCCTTCTCTTTTCAGATTCAAGGAATCCTCCTTAATTCTAGGTTATCTTTTAGAAGCAAATGTGTTTTGCTCCTTGTTGCTTCCACACCCGCATCATCATAAAGTTTTTCTTAAACCTCATAGGGCTTTATATATATATATATATATATATATTTTTTTTTTTTTTTTCCTAAGAGAATCTTTTCCAAAAACCCATGAGATATCTTGTGAAAAATCATTTTTCCAAAAAAAATTCTCTTATAATTTTATTTGGAATTTTTTTTTCTCAAAATTGTTTTCTTTCAAAAACTATGGAATTCCCTTTAATCTTAAGCTATTTTCCAGAAAATCCATGGGAACTTTTATAAATAATATTTACTTAGATTCCCATTGGAATATTTATCAAAACTCCTTTTTCAAAAGCCCCTTTTTGAAAATAAAAATTATCTTCCAATGTAAGGGGCTCATATTGTGGTTCTTATACATCAAGAAGCAAGGATGAAGTAGCATTGAGAGTGTGGAGGCAGAAAGAATATGGGAAGGAGCTTGGTTCGTTCACTTTAGTTGCACAAGGTTTCGACCACGGTTTCTTATTGAAACTAAGTGGTAAATACCGAAAAAATTGATTTTGATTTATGAGAACATGAGAACAATGTTTTCCTTCATTGATATAGAGCTTTGTTGCTCTCCCTAGTCTCTTTGAGCCTATAGAAGACCATTGGAGGCAAGCATGCAAAGTTTCACCATCGTTGGTCATAATAGCATATTAGGTTTCTCGTTGTCAATGACTATTTAATGAATTACCAGCACTACTTGACTCCCCACAATCCTAGGAGTCCATGGGGATGCATCAGTTGTGTCTGAATTTGAAAAGATATAGATGGTTTATGTCTATGGTTATATTTACGTTTATATTTATGGTTAATTGTGTGAATATGACATTAATTGAGAGCAATGAATAAGTCATATTAGAATTGCCACATTCGAGACAAATGGTCGCTTTTTTGGGGTGGTGCAAAATTGTTTTTTAAATGTATAAGGTTAGAAGTACAAAAGAATTCAGTTCCTCTAATGACTAATGCATATTAAAAGTGCATAATATTTTCATCTATTTCTAATTCATTTTATCAAGCTTTGTCAAGGATGTGAAGCCACCAATAGTGGGCGTGAAAGAGCCATGATTTAGTACTCAAATAAAATCAATTCCAATTAGGGGCTAATAGAATTAATTAGTTAATACATTAAACATGAATAAACAAATGTATATCAATATTAATTTTTTTTTAACAAAAGAAATCAAAAATAGTATAAATACATTAATTATTGAAACTGTTATTCTTTTTCACCGTTAGACAAAGTAAAACTCCAAACTATATGTATTTTATCATAATGATAATAACATAAAAATAATATTTGAAAACATTTTTTCTAAGACATATATTATGTAAAAGTGATTAGTGTTTGATAGAAATTAAAAAAGTAAAATGGAATTCTTCACCCTGTTTCAGTTTTCTCGTTCTTACCCACTTCTGTCCTATACTCCTATGGCATTACTTCAAAGAACACTTTTATTTTAATCTCACCCCTATCTTAGCGGGCACCCACGGGTACCCATCCCACCCACTCAAATGTTTATTTATAAATTATTAAAATTTATTTAAAATATATTATTTATTATATATTAATTAAAAATCATAAATATATTTTTAAAAATCAAGTTCTGACATTACAAAAGCCTTAAAAAAAAATATTAAAGTATTAAAAATCATTAAAAAAATATTCAAACATAAAAATATAACAATTATAAATAAATTATAAATTTCTTCCAAAAAATATTATAAATTATAAATAATTTTAATCATAAAAATAAAAAACCTATAATACAACACCAAAACACATTATCAATTTTTAAGTTTGAAGATAAGGCACCATTTAAAGTTTGGAGGTTAAATAAATAAATATATATATATATATAAACTATAAAAAAATATAAAATTTATTTATTTATTTTCAAACATAAACAAGTTCTAATATTACAAAACCGTCAAAAAATTACAATACAATAATTCAAGTATTAAAAACCATTAAAAAAAACGTAACAATATAACAAGTATTAATTATAAATTTCTACTGAAAAAGATTATAAATTATAATTAATTTTAAACATAAAAATTTAAAATCTATAATACAACACCAAAACACATCATCAATTTTTATGTAAGGTACCGTTTAAAGTTTGAAGGTTAAAAACAGCAATTTTTTTTATGGATTTTTCTGGTAAAGTGGGCCTATGGGATGAATTTAGAAAAATATTTAAGTACCATTTTAGTTCCTAACGTTTGTCCAATGTGTCAAAACAGTCCCTAAGATTTCACGTGTCAATCTAATTCCAAACTTTTTGGTATTATTTCAAAATAGTTCTTGCATTAATTGATGAATGAATAAGGCTAATTAACATGACTAACAATAATTTTAAATATTACTTTTTATGTTACTGAGCTACCACATGTTTTTAATTGAAAAATTATAAACTAAAACTAAAATCAATCACAAATACATTTGAGATTGAAAATTTTAAATCCTAGAGAGCATTCTCATCAAGTGTGCCAAATGCCAAATATTTGGCATTTGGCACACCAAACACCAAAAACGGACCCTCATGAGGTGTGCTAAATGTCTCAAAATTTTGAGACATGCTACAGTACGCTCTCAAATATAAGAGCGTACGGATAGAAATGCTATAATTTCTTTTGATTATTTTATTTACTTTTCTCTCTCCTCCCAACACATATCTCTCTCTCTGTTTGCAACACAACTCTCTCTCTCTCTCCTCTCTGGTCTCCATCTCTCCGTTGCTCCCTATTTCTTTCTCACTTTCATTTTTTTTATCTCTCACTCTCTTCCTCTCTCTCTGCATTTCGGTATTATCGCTGGAGATTCGACCCTATTCATATCGATGAGGCCGAGATCGGGCGAAAACTTTGATTTGCTCTCACTAATCCGTAGAAAATGGCTTCTGAGGACATGAAGACGAGCGAAACCTGGAGCTGCCGATCTCTCCTCTCTCCACACCTCGCTGATCTCTCTCTCTCTCTCTCTCTTTTGGTGGTTGTGGCAGTGTTTCTAATGGTGGTTGGTTGTTTTGATTGATGGTGGTTGGCTGATTTTGGTTGAAGGTGGTGGGTTGATCGGGTTGTGGGTGTAAGATTTGGGATGGTCTCAGATCGAGTTGTGGGTGTGAGATCGGGTTGTGGGTGTGAGATTTATGGGTGTAGATGGGTCTCACTAGCGCTGCCGCTGATATTTTGTGTGTGTGTGTGTGTGTGTGTGTGTGTGTGTGTGTGTGTGTGTGTGTGTGTGTGTGTGTGTGTGTGTGTGTGTGTGTGTGTGTGTGTGTGTGTGTGTGTGTGTGTGGGTAGTGGAGGATTTTGTGTGTGTATATATATATGTTTGTAAAAGTTTTTTTTAGATTATTTTAATGTGTTGGATATATTATTTTAATGTATAGAATTGAAGAATAGAACATCTAATAAATGTTATATCGTAAAATGATGTGCTAAAATGATAAAGTAGGTTTTTGGTGTGTCAAAATAACATTTTTTATGAGAGAGCTGATGTGAATGCTCAAGCTAAAATATTTAGCATTTGGGACATCTCATGAACATTGCTTTTTTGTATTTGGTGTGTCAAATCTTAAAATTTTAGCATTCGAGACACCTGCAGCTAGTGTTCTTAGCTTCTTATTTTTATAAGAGAAAAATGGCAAAGAAGAGGGATAGATGGCAAAGGAGAAGTATGTACTTCCTCTCACTGTGTCTGTGTTGTGTTAAAGGTTCAGTTTTTTTTTTTTTTTCAACGTGTTTTCTTTCGTTTCTCAAACAGTGACTTGTTTTTTTTAATCATTGGTCTTTCTATTTTATTTCTTTCGAAGTGTTTTCTTTCTTTTATCAAACTGTGGCTTTTTAAAAAAAAAAAAAATCAAGTCTCCACGGTTGTGGTTGTGTTTGTGTTTGTGTTTGTGTTTAACAATAGCTCTTTTGTTTTTTTCTTTAAACTTTTTTGAATGAACGTTGGCTTTTATTTTTTAACCAAACGACGGATGGCTTCTCTATAATTATCATATATAATATAATGTAATGTAATAATAAAGAAAAATAAAACAAATTGTCAAAGAATAAGAGTAAATTTATATAAACTATTTTTTATATTTTCACTTTTCTTCTCTACTAAATAAAAAAGTTTTTAATTCCTCCACTTTTCTGTCACTCTATAATATATGTGTGTTTCTCAAATAAAAAAAGAAAAAAAAAACTATTTTCTATTTTCTTACTTTTTCATCACCTCAACCTAACATGCCCTGACTCTTTGAAAATCAATCAATCAATAAATAAATAAAAAGTACAAATGAAAATTAAGAAATCAAACAACATATCTATATTTATGACAAAGGACGATGCAAACAGTGGAAGTGAAGACAAAGCATGAGCTGTAAAACAATATGATCTATCAAAGTCACACCCCAATCACACCACATTGGCAAATATTTTTTAGTCCCTACAATTTTCAAAATTTACATCTTAAACCACAAAAACATGGAGGCAGATGTTTTAGTTTTGATATTTATTAATTAAGATCAAATTATATTATATAATATAATATATGCAAGACCTTAGACTTTAAATTTTTTTTAAAAATTAACTCATTTTTCTCATTGTCAAAAACTATATTATATAGGTTAAAAAAAAAAAAAAACACTTTTGCTCCATAATGTTTACATAATGAGTGCTTTTATAGTTCCTAATATATTAAAGGTCTGTTTGAGATCCGCTTATTTTATTGAAACTAAAAACTTTTTGCTGAAAATACTATAGATGAAAGTAAAAGTTAGCTGAAATAGTACAATGGGACCCATGAATAGTACCAAAAAGTGTAGTGGAGTCCATGAATAGTAGCAAAAATAAGTTGAATACTAAAATAAGTTGGCAAAAATAATTTTTGCCAAACACACACTAAATGAGCGCTTTTAGCCACTAAATCTTCAAAATGAGTATAATTGGTTCCTTTGTCTAGTTTCTTTTGTTTTCTTGTCTCTATGTGCCTAATGTGTGCACTACCCAACCCAAATGATATGGATCCTCTTCCCCATTTGAAACCCAGATCGGTAATGAGTGCCCTTCAACATCACTACCATTGAACCTTAAACCCAAATTCGAATGATATTGCTCCTCTCAATTTCATGACACAAGATAAGTTCAAGATAACCCTTCAAACTAAAATCCTAAAATCTTTATTGATTTTGCCTTTTAACTTTCATTCAATTTGATTGACCAAGACCAACTAGTTTTTATGGTCGCTTTTTTTGGAAGAACATGAAGTTGCCAATGATCTCTACTTCAAGGTGAAATTACCCCATTAGAGCATTCGCATCAGGAAATTCTATCCTATCCTATTTTACCATCTCAAAAAGCTACTTTATCAATTATACCATACCATTTTACAATATTCCAAACATCCCGACTTTTATTTTACAATACAACACATTAAAATAATATTTCTACACAATAAAATAATATATCCCAAAATCATATCTATTCTCTCCCATCTCTCTCCTCTCTCTAATTTTTACCTCTCTTCCAATTGCAACTTCCACTGGAGCCTTCATTTCCGGCAAGGTGGTGAAATAGCCCGAAGCCATAATCTTATTCAGCCTCTCTCTCAATGCCGAATCAACAACAACACACAAAAAATCAAAATCACACACACCAATTATTCAAAATTGATTCAAACCCACAAATGACCATCACCCACCATTGATTCAAACCCATAAATGACCATCACCCAAAATTGATTCAAATCCACAATTGATTCAAACCCACAAAATCAAAATCACACACACCAATTATTCAATGCCGAATCTCACTGCCATCACCCACCACAGCCAAAACAAAACCCACAAATGACCAACAAAAACCCAGCAACACCAAACCCAAACCCAACAAAATTGGACCCAAATATCGACGATCTCTAACGACCAACAACACCGGACCTAAACCCAGCAAAATCGGACCCAAACACCGACGATCTCCGACGACCAACAAAATCCAGCAACACTAGACCCAAACCCAGCAAAATTGGACCCAAACACTAACGATCTCCGATGACCAACAAAACCCAGCAACACTGGACCCAAACACCTCTTCCTTTAAGCACCGGTCATAGCAAAAAAAAAAAAAACCACAAAAGCTTCAGTGATGGAGATGGGTGAGGGTGAATCGGTTGAGCTACAATGCGATGAGAGATGAGAGAGAGGCCGTGTGAAGCTTCAGCGATGGAAAGGGTGAGAAACATGGTGAACCGATTCAGCAATGGAGAGAGAGATGAGAGACTGTTGAAGCTTCAGCGATGGAGAGACAGAGAGATGAGAGACCGTGTCATGTGAACGGAGAGAGAAAACCTGATATTTTGAATAAAATACTATATTCTGTTTTACAATTGAGCTATAGTGCGATTCTACATTTAGAATTGCACTGTAGCACAATTCCAAATATTTTTACAATAGTAGCCTTTTAGAAGTCCAGATGCAGAGGGTTTTTTGGGCTTTTATGCTAAATTTCATCAACATATGGCATATAGCATTCCCAATGTGAATGCTCTTAGTACTTGCTTTTGAGGGCTGCTGCTAGCACATGCCTTTGTTTCATTTTTAGCTTCTAGTCTTGCACTGCCACTGCCACTGCCACTGCCACTGCCAATGCCAAGGTGCCAACTTATGTACTCTTGTCACTTGAAATTGTATTTACAAGAAAAAGCATTACAATAAGTTTCAGGGTTTTATTAATCAATTCAAGGCAATATGGTTGCAATAGCATCTACATCTTCACAAATTAGTCTCAAAAAATATTATAAGAACAAATACCATATCAATGAATCAGAACATAAAAATAGTAAAGAACTAATGGTTTAAGGAAGGGGCTAAATAGGGATTTGGGTGCATTCATTCTTAAGGAAAGTGTCATTGTCATGGTGTAAGCCCAAACAAAGTCAAAACTTGAAATTAAGGAGTAGCTTTGCTGCTCGCTATATGCAATGTCTCCGACCTTTGACTCTATTACTTTACCACTAAGGATTTTTGTTTAAAACTTTTTAAAAGGCCAAATTGTTTGTTTTTGGTAAAATAGGTTGATTGGGCTTAATTTTTTTTAGCTTTATTATTGTCAATTTTTTTGTTGGGCTAATTTTTTTGGGCTTGAATATTTTATTTTAGAATTAATATATTAATTTTTTATGGCTTTTAAAAGGTGAAAAATGATAAAACTACAATATTTTTACAAATTGCTAATGTGGTGAGTGGTAATTGGTAAGTAAAAAGTGATGCAAGTGTGCAAACTAATAAAAATTTGCTAACTCAATAGTTTGTAAAAATGTTGTAAAAAAGTTTGCGGATATAACATTGCCCTTAAAAGAATTGATGGCATTGTTAAGGGAGGGCAAAGTGTAATTTTATTGAACAAAATTGCTAAAATTAGTACCTTTTAATATACTAATATTAAAAAAAAAAAAACCTTTAGGGGGCCCATTACCCCGCCTAGTCCATAAATAGCTCCATCCATAAGCCCACATGTTTGTGAGAGGACCACTCCACTAAGAGATAAATTTTGGAGCTAAGGGGCCTATAAATAGGGATTTGGGTTTGCCTATTTTTATAGAAGGTCTCATTGCATTGTGTAAGTATAAATATTAAACACATATTTAATATATAGCTAGGTTGTTAGTGAAAGGACAAATGTGTTACAGGTAAGTGTTTCACTATTTGTGTTGTATCAGCATTGAGTAGCGATATGCCGATATGCCTACTAAAGGCCTTGTTACATTGTATTCAAATTTGGCACTCTTCTATGTCATTTAAAAAGGACAAATGTGTTACAGGTAAGTGTTTCACTATTTGTGTTGTATCAGCATTGAGTAGCGATATGCCGATATGCCTACTAAAGGCCTTGTTACATTGTATTCAAATTTGGCACTCTTCTATGTCATTTAAAACATTACATTCTTAGAAATTTTGCTATTTTCATCTTGATTAAGAGTGTAAAGACCAATTATTTAAGTAATAAGAAGATAGGGTACAAACTTGGGATAGTGTTAGGCATCAAAACCAACTTAATTGAATGGGGTGGGAGCCCAAATCTTTTGTACCACTTTTTGTGTACCACTCTATATTCCACCAATCACTACTTGCCATGTTTTCACTTTACTTTCCTTATAGAATAATTGAAGTTTAAAATGGAAAGCAATCATACGTGTGGTAAGTAATGATTGGTGGAACATAGAGTGGTACACAAAAAGTGGTACAGAAGATTTGCATTCATGGGGTGGCCTCCACTTGTACTACTTAACCATTTTTTAATATGGGTTTCATTGAGACCAATGATTAAATTCACATCCTAATAGCTTAATCTCAATCCTCACACTTGTTTGTTTGGCCTAACAGCACCTCGATCAACCTTTGTTGTATCTCAATGTCTAAGGTATGATCCCCAGTAACTTCATCTAAAATAAATAAATATAAACATACTAAGCAAGATCATTAGCAAAGCAAATGTAAGATAACTTAGAACCTCACCAACCCAAACTAAACGGTAGGCTAGTATTTGTTTTTCACTTTTTTTTTTTTGGCTAAATATTTGTTTTTCACTCCTTAGATATGAGCTAGGGATCCTGCTATATGGTTTTCACCTCTTAGAGATGAGCAAGGATGAGTACAAAATTCACTACTTGATTAAAGCAATCCATCAATTTGTCTACGAGACTACAGTTTCACTAATAAAAATTCATATGATTTCTTGGACTATATAATAGCCTTGTCTTAGCTCCAAAGCCCCATGACAAAGCTACTATGAGTCTCATCCTTATTCGTAACACACCAATACAGTAAGGCGAACTTTTTGATCCATCCAATAATGTCTACAACTCTAACATCACAACCAACAACAAAAGCACTACATCACTCGTTCAACAATAAAAGTTATATCTAGAAATCAATCATTAATAAATTAAAAGTTCAATCTTCCTTTAAGTCATTCTTGAAGTCATTTTAAGTATTTTTCTCTCCATTTTCACTTGAATCTTAATGAGTCATCCTCCAAAGCTATCGCTAGCGTTTTCTTGTCTCCCCTTACTTGAATCTTACATTGAGTCATCCTCCAAGTCATCAACATCATTTTCCTCTCCAGCCTCACTTGTGCTTGCATTGGTCTACAACAAAAGAGGTTCAAATCAATGCCCCAAACGAAAACTAATCCAAAAAAATAAAGAGATGAAAGAGAAAATTAATCCCAAAACAACATAACACTAGATCATGATCTAATCAACAATCTCATTCTTATATACAATAATAAATGCAATTGATACCTAAGTCAGAAGATCCAACAAGCACAAGAACAAATATCAAGTCTTTTCTAACCAAATTCCTCAAGAACAAAAATAAGAAGTTTTTTTTTTTTTGGTCAAACCCAAAAAAAAAAAGAAAAAAAGAAAAAAAAAGATTAAATTAGTGTTCTATATCAGTGTAAATAGTGAGATATGCTTGTGTAAAAAAATCTTATCCTTTTGCTATTATATATATAGGAGAAATGAGCACTTCATCGCCGTGGAAGAAAAATGAGTTCATATTTAAAATGGAAATTTACTTATGTCAGATAGATGGTAAATATGAGAACAAAACTCCCACACTTATAAAATAAAGAAAAAAAAATGTATACCATATGTGCATGTTTGTAGATAAATATATGAAAATAAATGTATAGCTTATTTATTTGGATTCATCTTGCCAAGAAACCAAAAGCATATTATGTGGCAGTAGAAGCAAATTATTCCATCGAAAGCCTTCTAAAAATGGGGAAATTCTTAGCTAGTCCAGGACTACAAGGTCAGCATGCTGACTTTGTAGTCCCAACCAATAAACCCTAAACCCTAAACTCTAAAGCTGACCTTGTAGTTCCAACCAATAAAAAGAAGACAGATCATTAAAATTGATGACATAAGCTTTCCTGCCATGTCATCATACACATGTGACTTGCTCTAATGTCGATTTAAATCTATTAATGCTGAGAGCAAATTCAAATTTAAGATGGGAATGGGCGGGTCCTTGAAAATTTTTAGCATCCAAAAAGTTTTCAATTTTGTTTTAAAGAATATGAAATTCGTCTTGGGATCCTAGGGTCATTTTCTCCCAACCTTGAACTTACTGTCTCCAACTTCCTGATCGGCAGCGATGGCAATCTTAACATTGCCCCGCTCATCACCGCAGGACTCCTCCATGTTTCCTCGTCTTGATGAAGAGTATGTTTTTCTCTCTCATTCTTTCATCTTGCTTCTTTAAGTACGAATTTGGGCAATCCAAACCTTCTAGATCTGAGAACCAATGCATTGGATTTCAATTGCAGTTTCTTGTCCTTTTTGTTTCAAAATTTCATTTTGGTTCTTGTTTTTGTTCTAAAAAATTTATTTCTTTGGCCTGGTTGAACTGTTAAGTGTTTTAATTTTTATTTCTATTACCAATATGTGAATTCGAGCTTTGCCTTGAATGAGGTCTTTGTGAGAGCATTACTCAATTTTTCCCTATTTAAACATGTTCATGTGTTTGATAATTTTGCATATAAGCTATTTGAGAAAATGTAACTTAATTATAACTATGGAACAGTCATTCAAATCTTTAATTTTAAATAGGTGCTTTGCAACGCTACAAGAATCTAATAATATCTTTTTGGCTAGTTCTAAAGCATGTTATGGTATTATAATTTCCAAAAACTATGGGATTTATAGGTTGTTTGATACCACACCCAAATTTCATGTACATGAGACCTGTGTAGTCTTATGTTTCTGCTATTGCAACAATGATTAGAGGGAAAAAGAAGAAGCAAGTATTTGTTCATTAGTTGGGTGTATCTCATTTTCACCTTTTGAATCTTTCTTTGATGAGACCATTTGAAGTGGGACATTGCCATAGAAGCTAGCTTCATAATTTTTAGATATACTGATCATGTTTGTGTTTACTTCATTTCTATAGTTCTACTAATCATAATTTTTACTTCATTTGGTATTAGGATTTGTAAGAAATTTTTGCCACATTACTTGGTTTGTTGGACTTTAGCTTTGAATTTGTGCGGTGGGGAGTTGCATTCTGAAATTGGTGCTCAATTACTATTTTTGGTTCAATGAAATTGATGTTCAATTGCAAAACCCTAATACCAAATTTTAAGGATTGATTTTTTTGCATATTAGGCTTGCTCAAGTTTGTTATTTTGTGTTTTGCATATTTCCATTCCTTTACTGTTGCAACAATAGAATAAGCCAACTAATGAAGCTATTCAAGGGCTTGGAAGGTGCTCTTGTGTTAGTCAAGAACTTGACTTACAAGATTTTAATATTGAATGTGCTTAGCTATTGGTGTATTCAATTCTACTCAACCAAATTCAATACTTAACAGCTTTGGTCATCTATTACTAGATGTCAAAGATGATACAAAGCCTTTTTGCAGTGTTGAGTTTAAACTTGTACCAAAGAAAGGTTGTACAAGTGCTTAGTATTCTCGGCATGGTTATAGGTAGAGCCTTTGGACAAAAGTGGGTGGCATTTATCCATTTAAGAACGACAAAGCAATTGATCTTGAAGCACACTTTTGTTATTTTGTCCTTGTAATCAAATTATAAGTCTTGTAATATAAGTCTATATGTCAATAGAACTTTTGTTATTTTGTCCTTGTAATCAAATTATACATTTCAAATTATACTCATATCTTCTATGACATGACCAATAGTTGAGAATGATATTTGCATTTGTCACTAAATTGATTATTCAATTATGTGTTTTCTACTAATTTTGATGGAAAAAAAAATGTATGTAGTCTCGTACCATCTTTTTTATGAAATCAAAACTACCATAATTGGCTTGATAACATCTCAAAAGATAAGTCACAAACATCATTATAGAAATTGAAATATCATGAAAAGAATAACTACATTTTATTACATTCTCTTGGTTTGTACTATACATACTTGTAATGGTTTTGTATAAATAAACAAAGATGCTGAAGTGTCAAAATTGGACAATACAACATAATACTCAACTCTTTTTACCACATTACTTGTTTCAAACTAAAAAGAAGTTAACACTTAACATATATCAAATCTAAAACTTCAATAACTTCAAGATATGTGACCTCAATCACTCATGAATTTGAGTGTTAATTTTCTGCTTCCATCTTTATTAATTTGTTTCCCTTTAAATAGCATTCAATGCACAACATATGTGCAATACAACTTATGATAAGCACCAACTATTAACATAAAGTTAATAACAACTAACTAGCAAACAACCTAATCCTATCCTCTACACTTCCAAAAGTCTAGGAGATAAGTTATTAATAATTTCTATCTCTAATTAACAAATCCTATTGTTTAAGGAGACTAGCCAGACTTCAATCTTGGAACTTTATCCCTTATCCATCTCATCTTGTCATCCAAGCCAATAATGATAGCTCCTTCACATTCAACTTGTTGATCCTCATCCTTGGCCTATTGCTCATCCTCATCTTCATCCTTGGCAAGTCGAGGCTCCCTTTGCTCCAAGTTTGTCTAAAACATTGCAAAGAATCATTATGTTATTGTTCATCAAGAAAATCTATCGTATAACCACC
This sequence comes from Quercus tomentella, assembly GCA_028535165.1. Taxonomy (NCBI): domain Eukaryota; kingdom Viridiplantae; phylum Streptophyta; class Magnoliopsida; order Fagales; family Fagaceae; genus Quercus; species Quercus tomentella. The sequence continues at coordinate 46,940,468 of JAPQVY010000089.1, read as the reverse complement.
TCAAGGTAATATCTATCTAGTATTCACCATTGCATCATTAAATGTATTCAAAAGTGTATTAAAATGCACATTAGTTTGCTAACACAAAGGCTCGCCAATCTAATGATTCACAATTTCTATCCTTATTTAATGAAACTTAATAGCAAAGCAGGCAATGTAGAAGGCATAACATGAATGAATTACGAAATAATTTCACAAGTCTTGGGAATCATGTCAATAAGAAATATTTTTCTTATTAGTTTACAAAACTGGTCCTCAATTGATGATATGACTAAACACCACTGCTCGTGCATAAGCAAAGTAAAACTTAGAGCATGGTAATAGCACTAATCTTGATCTAGTGCATATAGCATTGCACCTCAAATCTAGAAACTAAAAATGACTTGCAAATCAAAGTAACATGTTTATGTCTTATTCATGAAACTCAAGAGTTCACATGATGATATGTCCAAGAATGAGTCTTGATGATTGAACTAAGCTCTTCTCATGGAAATAAACAAATTTCATGAAAGGTATAAACCCAAATTCTTTAAAGATTGGCAAAGTCTTTACATTGGCCATTCTATCAAACACGTGGAGTACAGAAGGAATGAACATAAGTTTTGATATCTGTTGGCCATGAATTCCTGAATGCCCAAAACAAAAATTATTCAAGAAACATCATCCATTATAGAATAACCATAATCGTGAAAGAGATCTACATGGGTATCAAAGGAAAGAAAAAGAAAAAAAATCATCAAGAACGCCTATGGCAGGAAATTTCATCGGCTAGAAAATCCGGGAATTTCATTTTACCAAAAGAAAGGGAAAGTAGACTCACCCTACTCATTGCTTGAAAGGAGATGTGATTTCTTGAATCTTGGAGCAAGCATTCTTATCCTTTGTTACAGGAACAACTACATCTCAGATTTAAAAGTTTGGATTGCTCATCAAAGCATTTAAATATCTTGATCAGGAAGCGAGGGATTACAAGGAGGAAACGCGAAGGAGGCGTGCAACGGTGAGCGAGGCAGTGTCGAGTGAGAAGTTGAAGACAATGACCCAGCTTCAGCAGAAAAAGCATTTTGTTTGGCGTTGGGGAAATGACCCACAATATGTAAAACAAATTTTGAAAAGGATTTCAGATACGAAATTTTCAGTACTTGCCCATTCACATCTTAAATTTGAATTTGCTATTTTGAATCTACTTTCAAGGGATTTTTTTACCATTTAGCATCATTTTAGCAACAATTTCGTTAGTTAGCATGTTTTTGAAAGATTTTAGCAAACTAACATCTCGAGTTTGTCAAACTCGATTTCAATGAACGAAATCGAGTCTCACACACTCGATTTAGTTTTACTAATTTGAGAAACAAACAAGAAGAAGAATGAAGCAGAAAGAAGGAGAAGAAGAAGAAAGAAGGAAAAGAAGAAGAAGAAGAAGAAGAAGAGACCTATGGAAAAACCAAACCCACTCCGTGAAATCACCTGCAAAACCAAACCCACCCATAGCAAAACCAAATCCACCCTTCTGTTGCCATCTCTACCTACAAAACCAAACCCACTTGCAAAAAAATATTTCTTCTTCTTCTCCATGTTTTCTAGATCAGATGTGTAGTATTTGCTCCAAAGCCTAAATTGAGTGTATTAGACTTGATTTCCTTATTTGAAATCGAGTTTAACAAACTCGAGATGTTACTTTGCTAAAATGTTTAAAAAACATGCTAACTAACGAAATTGTTGCTAAAATGATGCTATATGAAAAAAAAAAAAATTCTGCTTTCAATGAGTTAGACAGATGTTTAGAGAATAATAAGCTGGAGTGGGGTGATGTGGCAAATAAGCTTATGTCATCAATTTTGGTGATCTGTCTTCTTCTTGTTGGTTGGGACTACAAGGTCAGCATGCTAACCTTGTAGTCTGGACTAGCTAAGAATTTCCCTTTTGGGACCCATTACGTTAGTGGTACTTGCTGTACCATGTTACGGCCCAATCACGGGCTGTAGAAACTTGTGATTTATCTGATTGCTTGTTGTAAGCTTTTCCATCTTCTGTTTTGTTAGTATATTTTTCATGAGAAGTTGATTGATCTCTATTATAGATTTTAAGGGTGTGACTTTGTAAGAATGAGTTATCTTGTTTGATTGACTGTGCATCTGTCAGAAGATAATAAATTTGTTTGGTAGTCACTCTAAGAACAAGCATCAATGAAAAATAAAAGGAATTTTTCTTTCTAGTGGTAGTGGTGGGGCTATTATATAATTGAGGTCCTTTTGCAAAACTAGGGAAGAAGTGAAAAATTGTATATAATTCATGGATAGATGTGGTGGTACTTTTGAAAGCTCGAAAATGTGTTAAAACACAAAAGCTGTTTAGACCCCCAAATTATAAATTACGGCTCGATTGATTTTACTCTAACTTATACTAAGTGCGGAATAGAGTAAATGTGAGCGGATAAATAATATAACTATTCTAAGCCATAATCATTAAAACACAACATTAAAATGAAAGCTAAAAGAGTAGGGAAGAAGAATGCAAATACAAGATAACACGCCGATGTGTTATCAAAGAGGAAACTGAAGTACTCAATGTAAAACCTCTCTGCCGCCCTCCAAGCGATAAATCGATCCACTAGACAATTAGTTGGGATACACAAGTAGCAAGAGACCCTCCAAGCCTAATCTACCCAATGCACATAAGCCCTCCAAGCTCCTACTCCAACAAGGTTTTTTGGAACCGTGTCTTGTCTATTCTCCGGATTTCGTAATACGCCCAATTGCATCCGCCAAAGCTTGGCTTCTTCCAATGCTTCCCAGCAGCACCAAAACCTCACTCAACACTCTGAAAGGGTGTGGTAAGTGTTTGGGCTATCAACTTCTCAAGGATATAGAAATGAAGAGGTAGGAGTTGAGGAAAAACCACAATAGATTGTGTAGAGAAATGTGGGTATAACAATCTCTAACTCTCAAGGATAGTGGCTAGGGTTTTCTCTCAGAAGCACTCCTCAACATATGTGGGTAATGTGGATATATATAGTATGGGTACAGATAGTGTGTATCAGATATGACAGTTCAGCAAAACAGAATGTTTCGCGGGTATCTCGCAGGAATGCCTTACCCGCGAGACACTCGCGAAATCCAGCTGTCTCCATCTTATCCTGACTCTTCGCATTCCAGTCATGTGCAAGGCACATGCTTCACTTCACGGGAAGCCTACTCGCGAAAACTGCTTTAGTCTTTAATTGCCTTGAGTCTTCACACTCTCTCTCTCACACATAACCTTTACAAATAAATCCCACATAAAATACAGGGTACATAAGATTGAACAATATTACAATCAAATTTGGCGCGAAATTAAAGCCAACATAAACTAGTTGTAAATTACAACTTCACAATCTCTTCCTTTGGCTATTCCATGACAAAACCCCTAAAACAGACTCTAGACTTAAACGTGAGTTTGGGAACAATGACAAAACTCACTCACATCTAATCTAGAAGCTGTGAAGCACTTGCATGTATATACTTGTAACTTGAAACACTTGCACACAAACAAAACTTTCATTAAGCTTATGACAAGTTGAATACACGGTACATATATAAGTAAGTAAAATGCGATCAAGGTAATAAACACTATATAGACAGTTAAGCATATCTTGATCACACAAGAACAGTCATTAAAGAATGACTACAATGATCATTTAGTTAGTAAGTGATCATCCGGACATGCAATGCAATTAAGTCCAACACAAGGATCAATTACATGTCCAACACACAACCAATGCAAAATACATGAAGTATTTGCATCTAGGATACAAGATCCTACAAGGGTACAAGTGTGTAGTACTCAAAATAGTTTAGTAACATCTAAAAGTACTAAAAAAATGCTACAAAGCAATGAAATAAATACAAATACTGAATATAAAACTAAAAATTATAACCAAAGTACTTAAGCTTTAAAGGAAAGCAATGTAAATAAACAAAAGGTAAAAAGTAAATAAAGTTGCAAACTAGGCTAGCCAAACAATGGTTAGACTATCCAAAACTATACGACCAAAAATGGTGTGTCAGCTTTTTCCTTTTGAGATCACAAAACTCCCCCTTTCACTATGCACACTTCCCTTCTTATGATGCTCTCCCCCTTACTGTATGTTATCGGCCAATCTTTACAAAGAGTTTGCTCTCCCCCTTTTTGGCACAAATAGCTAAAGGCTTTCCTCTAACTTGCGTTGAATCTTATCTAACTCTGTCTCAATGGCAGTAAGACGCATTTGAACCTGGTTATTGGTGGAGTAGATGACATTTACAAGTCCTGAAACACGTTCATGCAAACCCTCATCCAAAATAGTGAACGGGTCAGTGTGAGAGCTAGATTGTCCTGGCTGAGTGCTAGTAGGCTGAGGCTCAGGAATGTGAGGAGATGTAGTCTTAGTATGTCCAGGGGTAGTGTGAGCAGCTGAACCATGACTTGAGTGAGTGACATGTTGAACATATTCACTCTTTGATGTTTTGGACAAATTTTGCTTTTCACGCTCAGCAAAAGAGTGACTTTTGCTCTTTTGAAGAGATGCTATGGATATTGGGCGATGACGAACTAGAATCTTTCCATCTTTTGGTGGACGAACACCTTCATGTACCATGATTTTCATGAGAAGACTACAAAAAGGAAGACACATTCATGCTACTGTTCATGCTGTCGTTTTCCCTATAGTCTAGAAGATATGAGCACAAATATCAATCGGAGCTCCTGTGATGAGATCACACAAGAATTGTGCTCTTCCAAGATTGATGAATCCCATGTTGGACAGTGGATATAGATTGGAGAACATGATAAACGTGAGAGTTTTTAGTATAGGTTTGAACTTCGTTGTTCCAATGGATGTGCCTTTGGCTGAGACCTCATGTTCAGCACCAAGAATTTGAAGAATATCTGTCACTTGAGAAAGTCTGTCATCATATGGAGAGCTGTCCACATTTTTGGGTTGAGTGATGCGAAGGATCTTTGCAAGGTAGTCCGGAGTAATGATAAACTCCTTTCCTCGAACCCAACACTTTAGTTCCACTCTAGTGAATCTAGCATTTGAGTAGAACTCCTTAACTAATTCGTCAATCGGATCCTCGAAGTTTCCGAATAGATCAACCCAATCTTTGTCTACAAAAATCCTAGGGATAAAGGTGGATCCCAAGGTGTCAAACTGGACAATACGCTCCACCACAGTGGGAGCTTCCTGAAAAATGCTGAAGAAAGTCTGAGAGTCCAGTGGAGTCTTGAATCTCTCGCTGTTGGAGACTTCAGACGAATGTCGTGTCCATTTTGAAACTGGTGATGATGTAAGGTCAATCACAGGTTGTTTACCGTGAGAGGAACGATGATACATCTATAGAAACAAACACAAAACACAGAGCAACAAGAGCAAACACATAAAACAGACACAAACTTGATTAGTATCAAGTTAGTACAAAACATAATCACAAACACTTAAAACAGAACACAACAGTGTTAAAACAACATGCTTCAAATGCTAAACCATATGAATATTACCAAAATGCAAAACAATAGCAACTGTGCATGTGTGTGCATCTAGTGTGCATGTGGTGTGCATGAGGTGTGCATGATGTGTGCCTAGGTGATGCATGGCAAGGCATGGCGAGTCACATTTGGGAAAATTGTGTAAAACACACACCCAAAGATCAAAACATGTTAAACAAGTTCAATAAAGGGTAAACCCAAAAATTGGAACACATTTGAGTCCAAACCAACTCAAAAATGCCACTTGAGCATTTTATCAAGCACATGGAATGCAACACTACACTACACATGTGGGCAATGCATGAACATATGAAAATATGCCTAAATACAAGTTCAAATTGCCACAAGGGGCCAACACAGATACAATTAAGTCAAATGGGGCAATACCCAATCAAGATTTTGAAAATTTTTTGCCTAAAATCAATAAACCCAACCCTTTTTCGAAAAACCCCAATTCAAGACAACCCTAGAATTTTTCTGCATAATCTTAAAAAAAAATGAAAAGATTGTTAAAGAGATTTTGCAGAGATTTGAACTTGAAATTTATGGGTTTTGAGTGAAAATTAATTTGGGTTTGAGAGAGGTTTAAGTGAGGTAAAGGGAGGGAACTGAAGAGTGTTTTAAAAAAAAACTGTCACATCAGCCCTATAAAACTAAAAAACACACATTTTTCGCAAATTAGATACTCGCGAAATACATATCTGAAGCACAAAGCTTTTTGCAGGAAGCTTTTAGTTGCGAAATAATCGCGAGACAGTCGCAAAAGTCGCTGTCTGAAATTTTGTGTTTTCTAGTTTTTGCCTTAAACTCTTTTCGTGGGAAGTGCTTGGTCGCAAGCTTCTCGCGAAAATGCCTCTGAACAAGTTTTTGAAGAACAACACAAAAATGCATTTTGAACAAAAACTTAAAGCACAAAAGCATAAAACACTTTCAAAAACATATAAAATACTCAAAAATATTTTTGAGTTTGATTGACAAGCAATTGAGCATACACATCACATTTGATCATGTACAATCACACAAATGAAATAAGCATTAATTGAACTAAAATTTGTGTGTTGTGGGTGAGTATCAAATGTGGAATAGTCCTTAATTCAAAGTGAAGCTTTAATGATAAATTCAATCAAGTTATACACAACTGGTACTAAGTCAAGTGGTCTATCTCAATTATAAAAATGAACATATATGACCTCCCATAAAAAAATGATTACAAATCTTAGAAGCTTTTCATTTGGCTTCTATACAAATCATAACATTTGATCATTTTTGAACAATACATCTCATTTTGAGATCAGTGCTTGAAATTTTTGATATTTCAATATAGAGAATGAGCCTTTGCCTTTTTGAGCACCATACATTTCAATAAAAAGTCGCTTTCCCTTTTTCTTAGTCAAATACTAGTATGTGCGACGGTTTTTGTAGCTCATTATCTTTTTTTTTTTTTTTAGATTCACATTTGTTGAGCTCTTTACACAAAAACATAAAAATAAAGTGGGAAGAGATATAGGTACAAGTCTGTGCAAGTATTAATACCAACAAAACTATTGACCAATCATTCATGACAAGCTTGAAGAACGATTTACACTAGTCACACATAGATTTCAAGATTTTTCCCACACAAATAGATGTGCATACATAACCAATTAAGCTCGTAAATGCACTATGCCATTAGTACAAAGGTACTAGGCCAAACTCACATGTGATATACACAACACAAGTGATCAAACTTTTTGAAGATTTTTCAATTTTTATGGGTTTTTGAATTTTTTAGCACACTCAAAAACAGAACATGTAAAGTAAGATCAACAAAAACAAAAAGTACAAAACAAAACTTGTAAAAGAAACATGCTATAAACTAGAAGCAATGACATAAGAGGATTATGTATGTCATGATGCAGGAACCTATGACCCTAAACATTGGAAGTATTAATGCATGGGCATAGAGAGTGATCATGCACAAGTACCTTTCTTCACCCACTCTTTACGAGTGTTTTGGGTGAGAGCCTTAGATGGCGGGGTACGACCAACATAACTTTCAAACCTCGGAGTAAATTTAGCAAGACATAGTGATATGTTCTTCAACATTTCTATAACGTCTCCAATGAGATGTCCCTCACTATCTCCCTTAACTTGTGCTCACTTTGGTCTTCTCTTTGAAATTTCTTGGCCACGCATAGAGTCAGCCTTCTTGAGTGCATGAAGCTTGAAACAATTCGACCTTGTGTGCCCTTGTACGCCACAGTGATGACACACATGCTTCATTTGAGGCCCCCTTTGATTTTTAGGTAATCACTTCCTTTTTTCCTTTGGTCTTACACCAATGGTTCTTTTTACAGTAGCAGAGGTCTCAATCTCAGGCTTCACTTCTTTGAGTTTCTCATCATTCTTGGCTGATACGAACCTTACTTCCTTCCTGGGTTCGCTGCTAGAACTTCCTTCTGCGGTATAGCCCAGACCGATCTTATCATGTGAAGATTTTTGAGAGGACATCACATTGTCAAGTTTCTTGGTGGAGATGCGCTCAACCTTGACATTAGCTTGAAGAATTTCAAGTTCAAGAAACTTGATCTTAGAGTTAGCTTCAACCAACTCTCCCTTGAGTCTTTCTACTTCACACTTTGCTTCCTTGTGTTGTAAAAGTATACACCTATGCTCTCCTTCAACCTTTTTCATCTTTTTCACAGCAAGGTTCGCAACTTTGGCGTATTTGCCACAATCTTCTAGTAGAGAGTCATAGGCTTCTTGAAGGTTGTTCTCCCCTTCATTTTGGCACACGTCTTCATCTTCCGATTCTTCAATTTCCTCATCCTTAGAAATATGACCAAGTTCATCAACCAAATTGCTCAAATCATCCTTTGAATCAATGGAGGCAATAGCCATAAAGGCCCTATAATTTCCTTCACTGTCACATTCTCCTTCTGTATCTAAATTTGAGCTTTCAGAATCACTAAGGGTAGTGGCAAACACTTTACCCTTCCCTTTCAAATAGTTGGGACACTCCTTCTTGAGATGTCCATAACCATTGCATTCGTAGCACACGATTCCTTGAGGTGATTGAGAGTCCTTCCCATCTCTCTTCTTAAACTCCTTTCTATCACCTTTGGGGGATAAAAATTTCCTTTGCTGAACGACTTCCCACCGTTTTTCATCTTCAGAAATTTGCGGAAGTTCTTTGCAAGGAATGCTACCTCCTTCTCCACATCATCTTCTTCGGAGGAGTCATCCATTCTCTCGGTGATGGTCTTGAGAGCAAGTGATTTTCTCGACTTGTGGGAAGGCAGTCCAAGTTCATATGTTTGGAGAGATCCAATGAGTTCTTGGATCTTGATCTCATCCAAATCTTTACTTTCTTCTATAGCTGTGACCTTCGCACGGAAACTCTCCGGTAAGGACCTCAAAATCTTTCTCACCACCTTAGCATCCTTAATCTTCTCTCCGAGATTGAGCTTTGCAATTACGATTTCATTAAGCTTTCCATAGAATGAATCAAATGACTCATCGTCACCCATCTTGAGCTCTTCAAATCTAGTGGTAAGCATCTGGAGTTTTGTGTCCTTAACTTTCTTGGTACCCTCATAGGTAGTCTCAAGAATCGTTTAAGCATCCTTGGCAGTCTCCACATGCGATATTCTATGAAATTCATCAATAGACACACCACAGAATATAGCATTAATAGCCTTACTATTTGCATTTGCCAAAGCAAGAGCTGCCTTGTCCCATTCGGACTTGGCTGTCGTGGGTTTAACATACCCATTCTCGACAGAGTCCCATACCGACTCATCTGTAGCATACAAGAATGCCCTCATACGGACTTTCCAAAACACAGAGTTGCTCCTATCAAAGAATGGTGGAGTATTGAGCGATTGTGATTGGTCCATCACAAAGGGGTCTAGGATCACACTTAGGTAATAAAACCATAGCAAGTGTACCCACTCTGATACCAATTGAAAGCTCAAAAATGTGTTAAAACACAAGAGCTGTTTAGACCCCCAAATTATAAATTACGGCTCGATTGATTTTACTCTAACTTATACTAAGTGCGGAATAGAGTAAATGCAAGTGGATAAACAATATAACTACTCTAAGCCATAATCATTAAAACACAGCAGTAAAATGAAAGCTAAAAGAGTAGGGAAGAAGAATGCAAACACAAGATAATACGCTGATGTGTTATCGAAGAGGAAACTGAAGTACTCGGCGTAAAACCTTTCCGCCACCTCCAAGCAGTAAATCGATCCACTAGACAATTAGTTGGGATACACTAGTAGTAAGAGACCCTCTAAGTCTAATCTACCCAATGCACCTAGGCCCTCCAAGCTCCTACTCCAACAAGGCTTCTCGGAACCGTGTATTGTCTAGCTCTCTGAATCCTGCAATATGCCCAATTGCATCCGCCAAAGCTTGGCTTCTTCTAATACTTCCCAGCAGCACCGAAACCTCACTTGACACTCTGAAAGGTTGTGGTAAGTGTTTAGGCTATCAACCTCTCAAGGATATAGAAATGGAGAGGTAGGAGTTGAGGAAAAACCACAATAAATTGTGTAGAGAAATGTGGGTATAACAATCTCTAACTCTCAAGGATAGCGGCTAGGGTTTTCTCTCAGAAGCACTCCTCAACATCTATGGGTAATATGGGTATATATAGTGTGGGTATAGATAGTGTGTATCAGATATGACAGTTCAGCAAAACAGAATGTTTCGCGGGTATCTCGTGGGAAGGCCTTACCTGCGAGACACTCGCGAAAACCAGCTATCTCCATCCTGTCCTAACTCTTCGCATTCCAGTCATGTGCAGGGCACATGCTTCACTTGGCGGGAAGCCTACTCGTGAGCTACCCGCGAAAACTGCTTTAGTCTTCAATTGCCTTGAGTTTTCACACTCTCTCTCTCACACACAACCCTTACAAATAAATCCCACATAAAATACAAGGTACATAAGATTGAACAATATTACAATCAAATTTTGCATGGAATTAAAGCCAACATAAACTAGTTGTAAATTACAACTTTAAAACTTTAATATGAGTAAGAAAAGAAATTGAGAAATTGATTAGTGGATATTCTATGAAGGAGTTTCAGAGAACTTGAAAGTTGGTCTGGGTGTTGTAGTTGGATGAAGATGAGATGTTGTTAGCAGGCTGATGATATATATGCCTATTTGGAGCTATAAATGATCGGCCTTAACCTATTTTATTCTTAATAAAAATGAGCTTTGAAGACAAAACCTTCCTTTTTCTTTCTTTTTGTGCTTTTCAGTTTTATAAACTAGGATGAACCCCCTCTGCCACTCTTTTTTTCATAGCATGCGCATTTGGTGCACTATTGAATAAGATTCCTGTAAGCAGTTAAAGTATCTTCCCATCTCAACACAATTTACTTCAAGTTTCTGACTTTCTAATTTCGATTCTGTCTCTGTCTCTATTTTTGTTTCGGTTTCATTTGATTGTAGCTATTTAATCCTATTTTTTCTGGTAATCTGCAAACAAAGAAAAATTATTTCCATTTGCAATGTGCTTGCAGGGGTACATCTTGGTTGGGAAGCCTGGGTGGTTCTTAGAGTATAGAACAAGAAAATAACAAGGAGGCAGAGACTCCTGTGAAGACATTACCAGAGTCTAACAAGAACAAACAAGAAGAAAACAAAGAGGTAGTGGAGGCACCTGAAAAGGCGTCTATTAAATTAGATTCTAACAAGAACGAAGCAACGACATCAAGAAATAAAACTCCAAGATCATTAAAGACCAAATCCAAAATCTCAAAGAAGCCTCTTGCTAGTAAGTCGTTAGGAAAAGATAATGTTGGTGCACATGTTCGGAGAAGACAAAAGAGGAGGAAGAAGAAGCAAATATGGAAAGGCAACAAAGAAAGTAGCAACAATAAGGAACAAGATGTTAACAAGCTAAAGTCTAGAGAAGAAAGCAAAGAGAAGAATATTGTTATTGGAGAGCATAATGATAAGAGGCAACGGCCTCAAAAGAACCAAGAGAAGATCTCTGAGTTGGAAAAGCGCAAACAAAAACAGAGAAACAAAGGAAATAATGGAGGGTCCAATAATAGTATAAAGAGTCCAAAGAACAAAGAAAAGCATGATGGTAGGGAAAGGAACCGAAATAAGGAGAAGAAAGAAGAAAAACTTGGTGGCTTGATCTTCATGTGCAATTCAAAGACAAAGCCAGATTGTTTCCACTATTCTGTAATGGGTGTTTCATCAAGTAAAAAAGATGTTGTGATGAGTATCAAACTCGGGCTTAAACTATTTCTCTTTGATTTTGATCTGAAGGTTCTGTATGGGATTTAAAAGGCATCGTCTTCTCGGGGCATGAAACTTGAGCCAAGAGCTTTTGGTGATGCTTTTCCTGTTCAGGTCATATTTTCTTGTGGCTGACTTCTCTTGATAATTTTTGTTTTTCTTCATCTTTCTAGCCACATGTGTGTTGATGAATTTTTAATTTTCAGGTGCGGTTCACAGTTGAGAAGGATTGTTTCCTATCAGAAATTAATTTGTAATTTTAATAAAGAAATTTCTAGATGATGGCTATTAGTATTTCAAGGTGATAAATTGTTGGTGTTTTGTGTTCCTAAGGGTCAGTTACTTGTATCTAGAAGTCTAGAAGGCTCTTTCAAGTATAAATAAGTGCTATTGTACTGGTTTGTGCAGATTAGAAAAAATCTGCCTAGCATTGTGCAGGAGCAGCAGCTCTGCATCACAAAAACCTTGTAATCCATTGCTATTTATCAATAAAAATTCCGCATATGCCAACAAATTTTGGTATTAGAGCTAGCCTATCTAGCCTATTCAACCTATTCAGCCTATACAACACCTATACAACACCTAATTTTTCTTTGTTCACCCACTTTTAAACCTCTCTTTAGTTAATCTCCATGGATGCCAAATCTGGAGATGTCTTGTTTTCTTATTCAACAAACCAGGTTCCTATTTTCATTGGAGAACACTATGACTACTAGAGCTCTCAATTGATGACCATTTTCATTTCCCAAGATCTATGGGATTTGATTGAAGATGGTTTCCAAGAAACACCTGAAATTGGGAATTCTTCTTGGACTAATGAAAATCAAAAGGAGTACAAGGAGAAATTGAAGAAAAATGCTACTGCCTTGAGGATCATTCATCATGGGGTAAGCAAGTCCATCTATCCTAGAATCTTTGGTGTTAAAATAGCAAAAGATGCATGGGAGATTTTGCAAAAGGAGTTTCAAGGCTCAAATAAAGCCATCTCCGTTAAGCTTCAAAATTTGTGGAGAGACTTTGATAATTTGACAATGAAAGAAACTGAATCTGTCAAAGATTTCAATTCAAGAGTTGCTAAGATTGTTAATCAAATCAAGAGCTATGGAGATACCATTCAAGAGCAAAAACTTGTTGAGAAGATACTCCGTAGTTTGCCTCAAAAAATTGATTATGTAGTAGCAGCAATAGAAGAATCTAAAGATCTATCAGTTCTTACCATGTATGAATTGATGGGGTCTCTTAAAGCACATGAAGGAAAGATGAGCAGATTTTCAAGCCAGCCATTGGAGCAAGCATTTCAATCAAAGCTGAATGTTTCTCATAATGAATTTTCCGAAGAAGAACAAGGGAAAAGAGGAGGCAATTACCAAAAGAAGGGTCAATATGGAAAAGGCCAAGGCAATTTCAAAGGAGGGCAGAGTAAAGGACGAGGAAAGAATGGAGAAAAATACTAGCAAAAACCAGGTACCTCTAGTGGTTAACGTTTTATTTGCAAGAAACCTGGTCATGAGTCAAGGGAATGTCATTTCAAATGCACTAGATGCAAAATTCCTAATCACTCTAAAAGAGATTGCTAGTACCAAGACAAACAAGAGAAAAATGATGCAAATTTTGTAAAAGACAGTCAAGAAAATCAGTTATTTTATTCTTGCTTGAATGCTCAACATGAAACACAAGATACATGGTTTTTGGATAGTGGATGCAGCAGTCATATGACAATGAATTCCATGTCTTTTTTGGAACTTGATTGGAGCTATACTTCTGTAGTAAAGCTTGGAGATGGGAAGCTAAAGAAATTTGAAGGAAAAGGAACCATTGCTGTCCACACTAAAGAAGGTAACCAAAAACTTATTCATGATGTTCTTTATGTGCCAAGCTTATCACAAAACCTTCTTAGTGTTAGTCAGTTGCTTAGAAAAGGTTATTCTTTATACTCTGATAATGGTGTGTGTATTGTGTATGATAAGAAAAACAAATTGACAGTGGCAAAGGTTGGAATGTCACAAAATAATATTTTTCCTCTTAGCATGCCATTACATGAGAAAATTGCTTTGAAAAGTGAGACTGATGATGAGTCTCATCTTTGGCATCTAAGATATGGCCATTTGAACTATCAAGGCCTTCAATTATTGAAGCAAAGAAATATGGTAGTTGGTCTTCCTTTAATTCAGAAAAATGACAATGTTTGTGAAGGTTGTATATATGGCAAGATGCATCATCTTCCATTTCCAAAGACAGCTTGGAGAGTTCGTGCTCCTTTAGAGCTTATGCATGTAGACATATGTGGGCCAACTAGAACTCCATCATTGAGCAAAAAAAGATATTTTCTATTGTTTGTTGATGATTATACAAGGATGATGTAGATTTATTTTCTTGATCAAAAGTCAGAAGCATTCTCATTTTTTCTTCAGTTTAAAGCTCTTGTTGAAAGGAAAAGTGGTCATCAAATGAAGACCTTGAGAACTGACCGTGGTAGGGAGTTTATCTATAAGCCATTTATGCAATATTGTAAAGAAAATGGTATTTAAAGGCAACTCACAGTTCGAAGAACTCCTCAACAAAACGGAGTAGCTAAACGGAAGAATTGAACAATTGAAGAAATGGCTAGAAGCATGCTCAAGGGCAAGGGATTACCTAACATGCTATTGGCAGAAGCTGTCAACACAGCAGCATATATTCTCAATCGCTCTCCAACAAAAGCAGTTAGAGACAAGACTCCATTTGAAGCCTGGCATAAGCAGAAACCTATGGTGAATCAACTTAAAGTCTTTGGCTGCATAGCATATGCTCATATTCCCTCACAAGAAAGAGAGAAGTTTGATGAAAAGGGGGAAAAGTACATCTTCACTGGCTATAGTGATGAGTCTAAGGGATTTTGCCTTTTGAATCCCAAGACAAACAAGCTAGTGATTTCAAGAGATGTTATTTTTGATGAGTTGGCAACATGGCAATGGGAGGAAAATGTCCAAGAAAGCAAAAACTTGGAAGTCCCTGTTTCTCTTGATTTTCAAGACAAGTCTAATCCACTTCCAAGCATGAATTCTAAAGAAGCCCCAAGAGCAACATTATCTCCAACTAGATCTTCAAGCACTATCTTGCCAAATTCAGATTCTTATGATTTAGACAGCCCTCCAAGGAAGTTTTGCTCATTTTCAGATATATATCAATCTTGTGAATTTTCATTATTTGCTAGTGAGCCACAAACCTTTGAAGATGATGCAGAGGAGAATGTGTGGGGAAAAGCCATGGATGAAGAAATTGCTAGCATTGAGAAGAATTAGACATGGGAGCTTGTGGACCTACCTAATGGAAAAGATGTGACTGGCTTAAAATGGATTTACAAAACTAAGTACAATGAAGATGGCTCAATTCAAAAGCATAAGGCACATTTGGTTGCAAAAGGCTATTCACAATAGCCTGGAGTAGATTTCCATGAAACATTTGCACCCGTTGTTCGCATGGAAACTATTAGAACTTTCTTAGCTCTTGCTGCACAAATGGAGCTTGAAGTATTTCAGCTTGATGTTAAGTCAGCATTTTTAAATGGTGACTTAGAAGAAAAAGTGTACATAGAGCAACCGAAGGGATACATGAAGAAAGGCAAAGAAGACAAAGTCTATCGACTTTGAAAGGCATTGTATGGCCTAAAGCAAGCACCAAGAGATGGAATAGCAAAACTGACGGCTACTTTTGCCAAAATGGTTTTCAAATGAGCATATGTGAGCCATCGCTTTATGTCAAGCGTGATGGTATTAGAGATTTTCTAGTAATTTGCTTATATGTTGATGATTTGATCTATATGGGCACAAATAGGAAGATGGTTGAAGATTTTAAAAAGGCCATGATGAAAGAATTTGAGATGACTGATTTGGGTTTGATGAAATACTTTCTTGGTTTTCAAGTGCAACAGTCTACAGGTGAAGTTTTTATTTGCCAAGAAAAGTACATTGAAGATTTGCTTAAAAAATTTCACATGGCAGCATGTAAACCAGTGCCCACTCCTATGTCTTCTAATGAGAAATTGCAGCAAGAAGATGCAGCGGAAAAGACAGATGCAAAGACATATCGAGGCCTTGTTGGTTCTTTGATTTATCTCACAAATACAAGGCCAGATATTGTTCATTTAGTCAGCCTTATATCAAGGTTCATGAATCAGCCTAGCAAGCTGCATTATGCAGCAGCAAAAAGAATTCTTCGCTACCTGCAAGGCACCAAGAAGCTAGGCATTTTGTACAAAAAGGAGAATGACAACAATCTTGTTGGTTTCACTAACAGTGATTGGGCTGGATCACTTGATGACAAAAAAAGCACGTCTGGCTACATCTTTTGCTTGGGATCAAATGTGATTGCTTGGAGTTCGAAGAAGCAAAAAACAGTTGCCTTATCTTCAGCAGAAGCTGAATATATTGTAGCAACTGATGCAGTATGTGAAGCTATTTGGCTAAGGAGATTACTTTCAGATTTGCAACAAAAATTGAAGAACCTACTGTTATTTGCTGTGACAATATGTCAGCTATTACAATGACTAAGAATCCTGTTTTTCATGCTAGGACAAAGCACATTGAGCTTAGGCACCATTTTATTCGAGACTTGGTTGGTGAAGGCGAAATCCAACTGCAATTTATCAATACCAATGTTCAGCTAGCAGATGTTCTCACCAAAGCAACTACAATTGACAAGATGGAGTGGTTCAAGAAGCACTTGAAGATTACAAATTAAGAGGGGGTGTCAGAAATTAATTTGTAATTTTAATAAAGAAATTTCTAGATGATGGCTGTTAGTATTTCAGGGTGATAAACTGTTGGTGTTTTGTGTTCCTAAGGGTCAGTTACTTGTATCTAGAAGTCTAGAAGGCTCTTTTAAGTATAAATAAGTGCTATTGTACTGGTTTGTGCAGATCAGAAAAAATCTGCCTAGCATTGTGCAGGAGCAGCAGCTCTGCATCACAAAAACCTTGTAATCCATTGCTATTTATCAATAAAAATTCTGCATATGCCAACATTTCCCACTATTCGAGGCTGTTTTTAAGAAGGCAATCAAGGAAATTTATAATGAAAAGAAAAAATTCAAAATAGAACTTACTGTTAGACAAGTAAGATTTACTCGTTTCTTCAGTAGTTTGGGGTCATTGTTTCTGATAGTATTTTTATCATTCATAATGTTCCAATTTTCCCCATCAGGTTAGGAAGCTCATGGAACTTTTCCGACCAGCTGGGGTCCTCTTAAATGCACACTCTATCCACTCTCCACAAGTTTCTAGAGTTTATGATAAAACTCGGAAGAGAAGTGTGGCCCTATTCTCACAACGAAACACTCCCTAGGGATCCTTATTCCAATGGTGATTTTATTAGTTATCCCTTGCTGTCTCGTGAAAGGGATCAGCGTATTGCACACAGAGATGTGACTTCTATACCGAGAAGAGAAATTCCTCGTGATTTATATTTAACTAAATGGGAGTATTGAGCTTATGGTCTTCAGGGAGAGATAAAAAATTTAACTCCCCCATCCCAATTTACGCTTGCTTTAGATATGTAGCGGAAAGAATATGAAAGAGAGCACCCTATCTACATTAATGAGAAAGAGTATCCGGCTTATGGTTTTGGTGCTAGATGAGAATTGCTGATGATGCCAAAATCGTCAGTTGGGTCACTCGTCCAATTCGAAGCTTTAGGCGATCTTGTAGGACCTACAAGATAAAGAGAGATAAATCGAAGAGACCAACGGGTTGTGCCCAGTGGGGGAGCCTCCGATGCTTAAGTTAGTATCATAACATATTTCTTGTATTTAGATAGTGTTTTGTTGTAGCTTTTGACATACCTTAGCAAATGGACAGATTGTCCCTTTTATAGGTGACTTAGGTGGCTATTGGACATAAATAAGGGTGATTATTACCCTAATTGTAACATTCTTTGTCTTGATGAGAGGGTTTAAGGTCTTTGATGATCGTTACTGAATGCAGTTACTCATCTATCTTTGATGGCCTACTAATGACATAATGACCGTCCATTAAGGTGGATGACCTTAATAATTTTTATGGACTCATCAATTGCCCCCCATTCCCAAGTCTGATTTTGCTTTGTGCTAGTCAGGCTTTAGGAATATTCTTGACTTGTTTAGGTTCAGACTTCTTTATCTTCAACTACTTTCTTCTTCAAGAATGGTAGTATTTTTGCGACGACTTCTTAGTATCTGCCTTTTGAAGGTCTTTTTGGGCATTCAAGGGATCATAGCTTGATCTTGAAAGTGAGCTAATCTCTTTGGACAATCATTTTTTATCACTGTTGAAGAGTAAGGTAATTTCTTTGGATGACCATTTTTTATCACTGCTGAGGAGCGAGGTGATTTCTTTGGACAACCATTTTTGATCACTTCAATGCTTCTTCTTTCATTCATTTTCTGGTTGTCAGGTTTGATATTCTTGATTTGCGTGTGACTTGCGTTTGTGTGAGAGTCCTTGTCTGCTTACACTCATCTAAGGGTATTTAGTCACTTAGTCACTTTTAGGTGACTTACATCCAGTTACAGAGCTTCGTCATTTAGACTTCGCCAGCGATTTACATCGGTCTAGCGGAATCTTGTCCTTTTTTTTTTTTTTGGTGACTTACATCCATTTAAGGAATCTTGTCATTTAGGCTTCGTCAATGATTTACATCCGTCTTGGCGGAATCTTATCACTTAGCCATTTTTTGGTGATTTACATCCATTTAAGGAATCTTGTCACTTAGGCTTTGTTAGTGACTTACATCTGTCTTGGTGGAATCTTATCACTTAGCCATTTTTTGGTGACTTACATCCATTTAAGGAATCTTGTAACTTAGGCTTCGTCAGTGATTTACATCCGTCTTGGTGGAATCTTATCACCTAGCCATTTTTTGGTGACTTACATCCATTTAAGGAATCTTGTCACTTGTTGCTAGAAAGATTCCTTGATGCTATGTCATTTTGGACCTTCTTGAGGCCATGTTGATATCTGCATTAAGTAGCACATGCACTTGCCAAGACTTGGTTAGACAAGAATTTTAGAACAATTCATATATAAATAATAAGTTATCAATAGCCTAGGTGGACCTTTTTCTTATTTCCTTGTAATCCTAGAGTTTTACCTCTTTTGTGATCTGTCTAGTAATGCATACATTTTTGCATGAAACCTTACTAGATGTAAATTTTTATAGACGAATATAAAAGAGACAGAAATAAATTGTTACCTTAAATGACGACATTATTTTGTCACATACCTCGATCTTTTTATTCTTAGGATCTTCTTGACAAACTCTTCTCTTTTCAAGATGACAAGCTCCTTTCTTTTCAAGATTTTTTAAGCTTAACATGATACTTCATGTCTAAGGCCTAGATCTCTTTTGCCTTCGATTTTTCGAAGGCATAGAAACTAGGCCATGTTGTTGTCCCCGTTCAACCATGAAGAGTATAATTCTCGTTTGTTGACGACTAGAGGAATGCTCTATCATGATTAGAATTTTTTTTTTTTTTTTTTTTTTTTTGCATGCTTTGATGACTATGGTCATTGCTATTTGTAATAGCAATTTCCTTTTCCTTCTTCTTTAATTGTATGCTTAAGTCACTTCAAAAGCGCTAGCTGCATTTTGTTAGAAATGACAATGTACAAATATGCAATTGCATGCTATACAATTATGGATGTCATTTGACAAAGTGCATTCTATATGAATCACAGAGAAGTATTCTGTGATATATAAAAAGTAAAGCTTTTTGACTATATGCTTCTTTAAATTGATCTTTGTTAAGTGCTTGCACAATAAATAATTTTAAAAGCAATTTAAAAAGATTTTGGTGAGTTGACGAAGATAGTGGAAATTTATTGAGACTTAAACTCATGACTATATTGTGAACACAATCATTTTATCATTTTAAGTCTAGGAGACTTAATAGAACTTCTTAGATTCATGACGATGAAACATATGCTACTAATAATATAGTCATATTGATTGTGATAATTGTAACAATTTTATAGCAATATTTTCAACATGTTCTACATACACATTTATATTAATCATGCGAGCTTGATATTTATTTATTTTAAATAATATGATCTCATGGATAAAAAAGAAAGAAAGAAATGAGTTACCTCAATAGAAGACCTTAAATCTCAATACTATTTTGTACATACCTCAGTCTTTTTGTTGTTGTAGTCTTCTTGACGAACTCTTTGTCATTGAACTCTTACTTATAGAGCTCTTCTTTGTTGGATTTGTACAACCCATAATTTATAGGAGTTAAACTCGGCATTTGTGATGTAGATGGAATTTTCACAACTTTTAGCTATATCTCTATTTTCTGCTTGAGAGTTTTTCTTCGTCAAATTATGACATCCCCTTAGAAAATTTGGAATTTCTTTTTATGTATGAAGCGCATGCTCTATAAGTGATTCAACCATTTCCACTTTTTTCTTTGTTTTGGCAATAGTAGAATAGCAAAAGAAATGGACGAACTTAAGATCAATTGATCGGCTAGAGATCAAAAGTCTAAAGTAGGACACACTAGCTAGAGCAAATATTACTAGTCAAGCCTTTTAACTTTAGCAAGAAATTATCTAGCCTTTTGTGTCAATTGTGCATGTTTGTATTAATCTTGTAATTTAGCAATTTGTCTTTCCAAAAATCATTTTCATAACTATTACCCTATTCTCGTGCAACTGAATAACACTTGGTAAAGTGTTTCAAGAGTGTTAGAATTCGGTGTGTTAAATGATTTTTGCCATTATGATAAACAGTCATTATATTTATCATGGTAAACAATTTTAAATTTCTTAAACAGCTAGGTTTTTTATTTGGCAATAATGATATTTGTCATTATGCCTAACACTTGACTTCAATCGTTGTTGCAAATACTTGGAGAATTAAAAGGGAAAAGAAATGTTTAAATCTAACCTTAAGGACCAAGAACTGGGCTGCATCATTGCTATATTTTGTTCCTGCTATTTGAAGATGTAGATATATCCAAAGGGTTTGCCCCCGTTCAAATATGAAAGGTACATTTGTTGTTGGATGATGACCAAAAGAATGGCTTGTCATGGTTTGTACCTATATTTTTCTTCCTTTGGGCTAAATCTTAGTCCCAAATGGAAATATTCATAAAATTTCATGCCTAATTTATTAGAACAAAATTTGGAAACTTATAGACCAATGTATGGATAGCGATGAGGTAAATTGTTCATGATAGAAAATTATATATGAAATTATAGTGGTCCCAAAAAGACACTGCTACTCTTTAAAATAAATGAGTAGAATAAAAGAAATAAGTGCATATCAAGCTATTCTAGTTACACTAGTGAATAGTTTAGTACTTTTACTATGCAAAGTGTTAGAGTTGGAGCAACATTTTTCAAGTAAGAAATTCACAAATAATATTAATCACAAATGCATAAAATTCGTTGGGGCTTAATATTGATTTTTATATAAATGAAGTGTAATTTAGTTCAGATCGAGCACTGGAGTGTAATGGCTCGATGAAAGCATGATGCTTTAGCATACAAGGACCACTAGAGATTTCATGAAACCATGTGGTGGGATTTATGCATCAATTGTAAAAGTGTGTTGGACTAGTATACGGGAGGAAAAATCAAAACCCCAATGCATAAAATTGCCAAACCATTTTGGTATAACATGCTATGTCTTTGTTGTTTAATGAACTCATATGCATATACCTTGATACTATTATGAGAGTAGATTGTATGATAATATGCAACAATTCAAAAACGTGTTCTTTCTCAAAGTCAAAGTAGCATGTATGATTGGGAAAATTTAAAATAGTGGGTCATGTACATTATGTGTAAATTTATATGCTTATAAGATTTCTCCTTAAATATAGAGAAATAATTAGACATCTCTTGTTAAATGGAATTCAAGCCCAATAAAATATGGTTCCATACTTTTAAATGTCCAAATCAAGATATTGATATTTGGCAAAGCAATTAAAGTTGACTTTACTTTCCTTAATTATGAAATTTAAAATATTTAAATTTGATAAAAATAACGGAGGTTGAGAGCCTTTACCTTAAATGGTCCTTAATTGCAATACTTAAGCACCATAAATTCATAACCTTAGCCGATCATATAATTGACGGTTTTCGGGCAATATACCGGTTTTAAGAGAATGTTTCCATCTTTGATCTCCCCTTTGGTAGGTTCTTCTTGACAAGTTCTCTTTAACAATTGTTCATCATCTCTAGACCGCACATCATCACCATATGTGGTTTTGCAGTCAACTTTATTTTTTATGCATCTCTTTTGTGAATGTTTTCAATCTCATAGATGACTGGTACAAGATTAGTTTTCTTGGACATGTATATATAACGTTTTTGCCAAACATTCATAAATCATGACAGTTTTCACAAGGTGTAGTTGTAGCAGAAAAAATAGAACATTCATTTGTCGTTGGCTTCCACCTACCTAATACTGATTAGGTTGCCCCAGCCAGGGCTTATTGGATTTTCTCTTATTTCCAAATTTAGTGTTTCTAAATTTGGTAAGATAGTAGAATCTGACTTTAGCCTCTTTAGTGTCTAAACTCTAAAATTATGATATAATTTCAATAAGACAAAATTTTGGCTTCAACTTTCTCTAACGTCGAAAATTAAGATTTATTATCTTTGGCAGTGTAATAATATTTCACTTTATTTATTTATTTATTTATTTTATATCTTAGCAAGATGCATTAGGAAAAAGTAGTGAAATAAAAAGCCATAATTAATGGTATAATATATGAATATCAACCAAGATGCTATCAGTATACAATTATTTAATGCTATAAAGAGACAAAATGATCTCCTCATGTTATAATAGGAAATGTAGTAAAGGTGTAAAACCCTTTTTTGGCTATAATTATGTAAAATCAGATAATTGAAAAATGTTTCCAAGCCTTACCTACACGGTTCAAGGCATTTTCATATATATAGAAGAGTTTGTTACAATTCAAAATACAATTCAGATATTCCAATTCGGATGGATATACTTCTAGCTCATCACTAAGATACAAATTCAAAAGTGATTCTACCGTATCCTAATCCTATCTCATCACAAGCCTAATTCTATCTTATCCTATCTTATTCAAAATATGATTAAGCTATACAAATTCAAATATACATCAACCGCTTTCCTCAGCAATTACAGCTGTAGCTACAGCTGTATCCTTAACAAGTTAGGATATCAATTAGGCCATGATATATAATTATATTTGGCTTTAATGGCAAGGATCTCAAAGAGACCGGTTTGACTGATGCAGTTATAACAATCAAGGTATTCATTACCTTTTATATTTTATATTTTATTTTTAATGCCTATATTTAAAATCACAATTTTGGTAAGGTAATTATGTTCTATTGAAGTCTTGTTCCACCTTGCATGCAAACTAAAAACAATGGGGAACTGGTGAAACTAAGAAAGGAAAGTTCTCCTATGGTAATTTCATCATATTTGACTTGGGTGGCTGAAAATTATATGACCACCTTCAATCACTTTTTTTTTTTTTTTTCTTTTAACAAAAGGATACTTAATAGAGTAAACTCCTCTGTTATGTTTCTAAAGTTTTAGACGAGTTTATTATGTTTCTAGACTTCTAGATCTTTTAAAAAGATGTGGTAATTAAAACCATTTAACAAGATGAGAAGAAACTCATCTTACCTTAAGACCCAGGAGCTGGACCATTCCTTTGAGGACTGCCCAAGTTGAAGGTCACGAGTTGTGAAGTTCTTACGTCGTCGACAACCAATCCAATCATGTGTTGCCACTAGGGGTCGTACTTTCATTGTTGACGGCATCTTAGTGATCTTTCTATTTATTTATTATCTAGATAATAGGAGGCGTCTTGCAACCAAATCCTCAAATTAGAGGACAACATATTTGAGACCTTGGATCTAGGTTCTCTCATCATCGTCCATTTGAATAGTTGACAAGTCATGCTTTGATGACGATGATGTCTTGGTAATACCTCTATCTTTCTCATCACGGCCCCAATTTAAATTTAGATATCTTCATCGAAGAAATGGATATGTGCAGAGTAAAGAGATGATCATTGAGTATCATCCATAGGGTACTCTAAATCTGGTATTTTGGTGTTGATGATTCTCCATTGAACTGAGTGAACCCTTTGTTGTAAGAAGAGCTAGATGGCTAATCACCTTCCCACAGACAGAGCCAAACTGATGATGCCAAAATTGTCAGTTGGGTCACTCGTCCAATCCGGAGCTTTAGGCGATCTTGTAGGACCTGCAAGATAAAGAGAGATAGATTGAAGAGACCACCGGGTTGTGCCCAGTGGGGGAGCCCCCGATGCTTAAGTTAGTATCATCACATATTTCTTGTATTTAGATAGTGTTTTGTTATAGCTTTTGACATACCTTAGCAAATGGACAGATTGTCCCTTTTATAGGTGACTTAGGTAGCTATTGGACATAAATAAGGGTGATTATTACCCTAATTGTAACATTCTTTGTCTTGATGAGAGGGTTTAAGGTCTTTGATGATCGTTACTGAATGCAGTTACTCATCTATCTTTGATGGCCTACTAATGACACAATGACCGTCCATTAAGGTGGACGACCTTAATAATTTTTATGGACTCATCAATTGCCACCCGCAGTTCCTGTAGCTGTGACATCTGCTACTGCTTTAGGCTCCCATGCAAATGATCCGTATTATGCCTATCGTTATGGTGCTTTATCAGGGGACCCATATTTACCATCTGTGAGGAGAGAGGAAGTCCCTTCCCGTTCTTATTCTGTTGGTGGAACGTTTCCAGGAGAGACTGCACAATTACGCAGCATAGAGACTGATCAAAGAGCGGATAGGTTATACCACCGCACACCCTTGGTGCGATGGTCACTCTATAGGTATAAATGCTTGTGGGGTGTGGGGGGCAAGGATCAGGGTTCAAGTCTCTAGGAGGGAGCTTTACACAGATATACACTTTGATTAGGTTAGAGTAGAATTTCTATCTTAAAAAAAAAATAATAATAAATAAATAAAAGGAAAAAGAGCGGATAGGTTACACTCCACATATGCTGCTGATGCCCTACTGCATTATAACCAGACAGAGAACCGTCAGGTTGCCCAGCCTGAAGCTGTATCTGTGCCAGTTTCATCTCGATACTCTTTTGCGGGTCCATCATTCTCGTTCCGCTGACTGAATTTGCATCTTTAATCCCCCTTCCCCTTCTCCCTAAAACCCTCTTTAATTTTTTCTCTCACTTTCTTTTGTTATAAATGATATTTAGATATCAGAATTAGTTGATTACCCCATGATGGTATTTAGGCTCCGTAATTTATTGGCAGTATGTTATGTTATATCTTTGTTAGTTGTCACCAAGTGCCTTGCAAATGTAGCGAATGGTAGGCAAACTCATATTGCTTAGGGTGGCACTGGACTCTAGGCTAATAAATAGGCGCTTGGGTTTCTGCTTGTGGGCTGGTGACATGCGTGGGTACATTTTTCACCAGCATTTTGTATGGATGATAGATTTGGGCTTAAGATCCGATGCAAGCTGAGTTTAAGCCCACATGATGTTATCTTAATCAAAATTCTATGTTGGTATATAACTATTGCTGCTATATAAATTTACAAATATCATAACTATTGCTTCTTAATCAGTCCCGATACATTTGGTTAGAAGAAGCGAATCGTTTTTGGGTCACTGATTGAATTTTCTATGAAATATACGCCTGTATTGCTAGGAAGAAAACCTAGAATTCAGGTGCAAATTGGTTTTGAGCACTCAAATTTAGAAGATTCAGGTAGCTATTGTACACGTTTATCACAAGGAAAAAAGAAAGACCAATCCACTAACTATTCATCCAAGACTTCTTTTTATGGTCCATAATTGTGCAAATTCAACTTTAAAGTGAGCCCTACTGAAGATCAAATTGCTAGAAATGTTTATCACTGAAGGGATAAACTTTTTGGGTGTAATGGCCTTTAAAATTCTTTTGGAAAGTCTTTACTGAAACTTCCTAATAAATGGAAAGAAAATTCTATAACATTTTCAGAGTAAGACGACATGGTGCTCTCTTTTCTCACATATGTGAAAATTAAATAGTTGTGCTTAATACATTTGAATTTATAATTAAATTTCTTATATATGCTTAGATTAGGCAAATTGGTTCATTTTGTTTTAAAAATAATTTGTGTAAAGATATAGGTGTGCCTTAGAAAATGTCAATTTTATGAAGTCATGCTTACCGGAGTTTCTTTCCATCCTTTTTAACTTATTTAATTTTTTTGCCTTTTTTTATACTGAAAAATGTCAATTTATCCTTGTTTCTTAAAAAAAAAATTATTAAATTTCAATATCAATTGGTTCTTTTTCTTTAATTTTATAGAGTCATGTCAATTTTGTGTAAAAATATAGATGTTATTTACAAATTGGTTTTTCCTTTTTTCGATATTGAAAATGATTAATATCGTTACTTAGTTAAAAAGAAAAAGGCTAATATCAAATTATCAATGCCCTTTGCCCCAACCCAAAGTGTACTCTCAGCTGCCTCCATTATGGACAAAAAGATTTTCCTTATTTCAAGCCACT
The DNA here is from genome assembly GCA_028535165.1 of Quercus tomentella. Lineage (NCBI taxonomy): Eukaryota > Viridiplantae > Streptophyta > Magnoliopsida > Fagales > Fagaceae > Quercus > Quercus tomentella. The sequence goes on along the minus strand of JAPQVY010000089.1, from coordinate 46,914,162 downwards.
TTTTCTTATTTCGTGCCTTTTTTTTTTTTTTTTTTCCAGGTAGCTTTATTTCAAAAGTCACTAATAACCCTCCAAATAAATTAATGTAATCTTCCTTATAATTTATATATTAAAAAAAGGTGGGTTAATGGGCCAATTTTAGCTAGTGGAAGGGTAAGGTACTACCCATGTGGTTCTTCTATTATCATTTTATTCACCAAAAAATTGGAAATTGCAATTTTCCCATTATTATTTTTTCTTTTTAATATTGAGAACTAATTGATTAATATCTCAACTTAATTAGCCAAAAAAAAAAAAAAAAAGGCTAATATCGACAACCTTTGCCCCCAACTCCAAGTCTATTCTTAGTTGTCACCATTATGGTCAAAGGTTAACTAGCAGTCCTTATAATTTGGTTTGAATTATCTAATTTATGAAGGAAATTTACAAATTTGGTATTAGAATTTTGTTGTATTAAAAATCTATAGAATGACTTCCATTACTATTTTTTCACCAAAAATTTGGAACTTTCAATTTTCTCATTAGTCTTTCCTTTTTTATTTTATTTTTATTGAAACTAATTAATATCTTTACAAGACAAAAAGAAAAAGAAGAAGAAGAAGATAATAGTAATGCACTTTGCCCCTAACCCCAAGTCTGTTCCTACTTCCTAGTTGTTACCATTACAGTCGAAGGTTGACTGACTAGTATCTTGAGTCTCCCTATAATTTTTTTTGAATTGTCTAATTTTATGGAAATTTACGAATTTGGTATTAGAATTTTGTTGTATTAAAAATCTATAGAATGACTTCCATTACTATTTTTTCACCAAAAATTTGGAACTTTCAATTTTCTCATTAGTCTTTCCTTTTTTGTTTTTTTTATTGAAACTAATTAATATCTTTACAAGACAAAAAGAAAAAGAAGAAGAAGAAGATAATATTAATGCACTTTGCCCCTAACCCCAAGTCTGTTCCTACTTCCTAGATGTTACCATTACAGTCGAAGGTTGACTGACTTGTATCTTGAGTCTCCCTATAATTTTGTTTGAATTGTCTAATTTTATGGAAATTTACGAATTTGGTATCAAAATTTTTTAGTGGAAAGAGTCTATAAAAAAACTCTTCTATTACCGGCTTTTTCAAACAAAAAAAAAAAAAAAAAAAAAAAAAAAAAGAACTTTCAGATATCCCATTAGTTTTTCCTTTTTCTAATATTGGAAAATGATTAATATCCTTACTTAGTTAAAAAGAAAAGGCTATTATCAATTCCCTTTGCCCCCAACCCTAATTCTGTTCTTAGTTGGCACCATTATGGTTAAATTGACGTCCACCATGGTTCATTCTATCAACATTGACCCAATGGTAGAATTTTATTTTGTTGGTGGCTTCACTCACCTATCAATTATTTTAATTTAGCCTCTAGGTCGCCCTATCCAAGATCTTACCACAAACCCACAACTCATTTGATCTCATTCTTAATGAGTTAAGTTCGATTAATCAGTGTGTTGGTTGGCTCTAATACCAAATGATACAAATCTATGGATAGAACTCATCCTTGAAAATTGGCTTATAAGGGGAGGGTGCCCAAAAACTTATATATACATGATTAATCTTACTCTTACTCCATATGGAACATTAGGATCATAATAGTTTCTCATGTCCCTAAAATTGGCTTAAATGATTTAATTGTGAAGGAAATTTACAAAATTTTGTATCAAAACTTCAAAGTGGAAAAAAATTCTATTGAATAAATCTTGGGAAAAGAGAAAAGAAAATAAAAAAGTTATTATGCTGCAATTTTTCTTTTCATAAGTTGACTTGGCCACCATTTCAATCCAATTGTCATACTTGGCCTTGATTCCAAAAGTATGAGAATTGAGAGGTTAGGCCGTCTAGTTCAATTTTTGATGAAGCAAGGTCTGTATAGACTTCTCATATGAATTTCCACATGAATGTGGTGGAAGGTGAGGTCGAGAATTTAAGTGTTCATTTAGTATTGTAAGAAGTAGATTTTAATTGTGGAGTTTTTGTGATATATAGAGCCCGTTTGCATAGGCGTTTTCCTGGACAAAAACGCACGTTTTGATACAAAATGCAATATACACAATCGTTTGGAGAAGCTGTTTTAGCTAAATCACGTTTACAAATCGCACAAATCCGTGGTTTCAAAGAAGCAGTATCTAATTGCATTTTCAATATCGAGCAAATAGAACATTTTTGCACCACTATTTTTTTCGTTCAAAAAACCAAAAATACCCCCAAATAGCTGGCTATATTACCCCCCCCCCCTTTTTTTTTCTCTTTTAATAGTCACTCTTCACCAATTTCCCTCAGTAACCTCTACTTCGTTGAATTTTGGCTGATATATCAATTCCGGGCGGTACTAAAAAGAACATACCTTTTTACGTTTTAAACGATTTTTGCTTCTTTTCGAACCGGTACAAAATTACACAAAAATGCTTCTTTCCCTCCCCTCACACCAGTCATACTTTCTGCCTCCTTTCATTTCTAACTCCTCTTTATACTAACGATGAAGTCATGCCATTTGGTGGAGAGCGGCAGCACCGGTAAATATCTAGCAAGCTTCCTTGAGGAGGGGCTAAAGGTCTGAAGCTTTAAGAGAAAGAGAGAGTCTGAGGTGAAAGATAGAGAGAGCTGTGATGGAGCTGAAAGAGTCAAGGAAAATAAAGAAATGTTTGATAGTGAAGTGATAAGTTTAAACATGTGAAGATGAGTGCTTCTTGGAAATTGTAATGACATGTAGGTTGTACTTGTAGGTCTTAGGCATGTGATGTGGATCAGAGAAAGAAAAAGAAATGAATAAAGGTGGGAGGCAACTGGCAAGAGGCATTAAGCATGTGTTTGGTTTTATCACCCACTATTTTAATTTTTCTAATTATTTAGGAGATGTTTGATAATGTTGTTCTAGTAATGTTGTTTGTATTTTTTGGAAATATGTGTAGGTAAAAAAATTGTGTGAAAATACGTATAATATTGTTTAAAAACTAAAAACATGTGTTTAAATACATGTACCAAACGGGCTCTTAATCTTTTTCTACCAAGCCCCTCTCACGTAATATCTCATTTCTCACCTACTACCCTTTCTTTTTTTCTTTTTTTTTTGGTCTTATACTTTTATCTATGATCAATTTTTTTTTAATAAACTTATAAGCTTAACAAGTTTAATTGCTTATCAAATTAACTTTTACCAAATAATTAAAGTTATAAATATATATGTAAATAATATTTATTTTTTTAAAAATATATACAAATAATATATATATATATATATATATTTAAAAATAGCGGTAAATCCGAAACGGTATACCGGTATTGACTAGTACCAAATATATTGTTCCGCTAGCCAAACCGGTACAGCCTCCGGTATGAGATTGACTCCCTTGGTGATATCTGGGATTCGGGCTTAATAAGTTTAACATATTAGTTGAAATATGAACTTATAATTATAAAATTCTTAAAAATTTATATGGATTTTGATGAAAAACCAACAATATATAAAAAATAGTTATAACCCGAAATGGCATACCGAAATAGATCGATACCGAAATATTCTGTTCCAATTGACAAACCGAAACGGGTTCCAAAACGATATTCAGAACATTGTAGGTAACCATATTCTTCTTTCATTATTCTTGAATTTTTACTATAGATTTGAGCTTTTGCATGGTGGGTTTAACAATTTACTTCAATAGAAATTTTGGGTTTGGTTTTTAGTTCTTGGCAATGGGTATCTTTGGGAAGGAACTTTTCTTTGTTCGGATTATGAGCTTATGTGATTAAGTTTTGACTTGTTTCTAGTTTCTAGTGTTTGTGAATTTTAGATGGCTTGATGTGCAATGGTGTATAACATCTGGATCCAAAGGAATATAAGGTACATAATGGGGTAGTTTAAACAAAGGAGCAGTTGGTAAGAGATATTTGCAGATATGTAAAAGCTAGGATGGCTACAAAGAGACCTATTTGTAATTCAATTCTTAATAGAATGTTGTGTAATAATTGGGGGTTATCTTGGTCCTAGAGGAGAAGCAAAATGTTTTTTGTTGTCCTGTTATAATTTCTAAAAACTAGTTTGTAATTTGAGTTTGGTCTGTAGCGAAAGGACTTATTCTAATTACAGAAGAATTAAGATAACCTTAACAATATAGTTAAGTCCTTTTTTCGAATTTACACTCAAAACAGCTATTTTTAAAACAGCTTATCCAAATGCTTAATTTGGCTTTAAAAATAGAAAACGCATATTTTCACATTTTTACCAAACGTTTATTTGTGGTTTTTAAAATGGAGTTTTCAAAACGCACGTTTTGAAACAGCTTATCCAAACAAGCCCATACTCTTAACTAAGAAGTTATATAGCGTTTTGAGTGTTTGGTAAAATTACAAAGAATAATGCTTGAAAGTTTTTGATTTATAAGCATGAATAATGAACCCTAGATTTCTTTCCTAAAAGTTCTAAATTTTATTTTTTAACCTTAAATTTGAAAGCACTTTAGTGATATTTTCGCAATTTCTGCTTAGAGCTTTAAGGCCCTTAAAGTATTTTAACATCCATTGAAAAGCACTTAAAGTCTTGTAGCTCGGTAACACTATGTGGTCTAATCATTTATGAAAAGAATTAGGATTAAAATTCCTTATCTTTATTTATTGCAATAATTAAATTATATATATAACCCTTGAATAGCAACACTAAACGGATTCTAAGACTCAATGGATGTATGAATAATTTAATTAAAAAAAAAAAAAAAAAAAAAGGCCAATCTGTTTCCAAAGAAATATCCTTTTTTTTTTCTTTTTTCTTTTGTTTAAGATGGAATGGCCATATTGGTCTATTTATGAAACGGTCCCAACTGTTAGCTATTTATGGAACGTGAAAGCAAATAAAAAAAAATGCAAATTAAGAGTAATAATAGTCCCATCCTTTTTATTATGAATAATGTTAGAGATACAAACATTTTTACAAAAAAATTTATAAACAGCTTATATGGTGAGTAGTTATTAGTAAATAAAAATGTGATGTTAATGGTAAGTCTAGATGAAAATCAATTAAGAGCTGGCCATATTAACAATTTGAAAAAATGTTCTAAAATAGTTTGTGACTATAGCATTACTCTTTTAATATACACTCATTGACATTGTACATACCTTAGAAAAAAGTAAAATTGTATATAAAATCATGTTTAAAAACGTGATTTCAAAAGGTATGTAAGCCGTGTGTACGTGACACAAATGTATATAATTTCTGTATAGATGTAGATCTCAAATTCTCAACCCACCTAAAAAGAGTACTTAGACTTTTCGGATGGCTATAACACTCATAAAATCATTGGTGTATATATAGTTGGTTCTGTTCGGTCTAAATGTCTAATGTTTATGGGCTTGCTTTTTTGAATGAAGAAAACGAGGAGCAAGCGCCCCAAATTTGAATTGTATATGCGGGGAAAAGTCATTGACTATATGTATGAATTGTTACGTGCCTTACGTGCATGCATTGCTAATACATTGCATGCATTACTTATATAATAATAATAATAATAATAATAATAATAATAATAATAATTTAAAAAAAAAATGGGGGGCCACCGTCAAGTCCAAGCTTAGCTCTGTCCCTGGTTGGAGCCTACGATTAATATTTTTGATGCATTTTTTTTAAGAAAACAGCTAAAATACCATTCACACCTGACCTAGTCAAAAATGACAGCATTCATATGTCCTTGTGGTGACATTAAATTTTGCTGATTATTAGTATTATTTGGCTCAATGGATAAGTTCAATTCAAAGAAAACCAGAGACAAAGGTGACTCTAGAAATTATCCGTAAATTACACAATATAAGTCAATAGCTCAGACAAAATTGACCTCTCCATCTTATTAGTTTTGTTAAATATATAACTCGTAGAAAATGGTCAAGTGATTTGCATGTAACCACTTTACTGTAAAAAAAAAAAAAAAAAAATACAAGCATAGCATATGAACATTTTTTTATTATATAAATTATAGTTAATGAAATTAAGATGAATGACTAAATTTGGATAATTATACCTCATGGTCAACAAAACAAAATTTATAGTGATCAGTTTACAACTAGCTGATCCAAACTCTAGGGATCTTTTTACTAATTTTTTTTTTAATATCCAGATATCAATAAATGAGAGATTGAAAGTTCTTAAAATTTTTATAAAATATTATGAGAATAGTATTTATATTTTATATAAGTTGATGGTACGTGGATTGCAATTTAGTGAATTACATACATTAATACACTCTTCATTAATATTATATATACAAAATTAATCAGCTGCCACTTTTATTGTGCTGTCTAGTTGGTAAAGCATATAATTTCTAGATAATATTAGTAGAAGTGATAAAATATATAATGTATAGAAAAGTGGAAAAAAATAAATTTACATGGTCCAGCCTACTTTAATTTGTTGAAGATTTGTGGGTTCCAGTTAGCTCAACTGGTAAAGTCTCTGATGGTTGTATAAGAGATCTGGGGTTCAATCCCCGCCTACACCAAAAACTGATTGGTGTCTTGGTCTGATGACAAAGAGCTTTCATTAGGAGCGGACGCTATAGGTTGAAACTCCCTCTCAAAAAAAAAAAAAAAAAATTGTTGAAGATTCATAACCAATGCAACAAAAATTGGGACTAAGAGTATCAATATCAGCTGTGCTAAACAAATGTCATTTTCACATACTAAAAAGTTACTTTATTTATTTTAACACATTATTTTACAATATTTCATTCATCAGATGTTCTATTTTAATATCACATCACATTAAAATATTATAAATAATACTTCTACATAATTAAAAAAAAAAATTATAAAACCAACACCACCATACACAAGCACAACCCGCCACCATCACTCACAAGTAGGGGTGGCAAAATCTGACACGACCAGTGAACCCAATATGACTAACTCGTTTATAAACATGTAATAGGTTGAGGCTAAACGGGTTGAGGTTATATTCGGATTAACATAGTTAACCGGTTTAATAAACAGGTTGTGTTTGTATTTAACATGCAAACCTGTTGAATACAAACAATGTGCCGCCTGGTAAGATTGCCCACAATGGACAATCTTACCAGGCAGCATATTGTTGATGTGAATATGTGTCCAATTTGCAAGGCAGAGGTCGAAGACCCTTTGCATATGGTGCTAGGCTACCTCGAGGTGGAAGAGGTGTGGAGAGAGCATGGTTGGTTCAGCCAAGCCATCTCCTCCCCACTGGTTGATTTTACTGACCTTCTGTCTAGAATTTTTGCAGGTATCAGAGGATAACAGAGCTGAATTATTTATATGTATGGCATCGAGTCTTTGGCAGCGGCGGAATACATGAAGGATTGGACTCCCATCTCCACCGCTAAACCTGGTTGGTCCTCAAGCTGCCAAATTTCTTCAGGACTATCTCAATGCACAAGAAGATCAGGCCACAAGCACTCCTATGTCTACTTCCACGCACTCCTGGTGCCCCCCGAGCTCCCAACACTTTAAAGCAAATTTTGATGGTGCTGTCTTCAACAATTCTCACTCAACTAGTGTGGGCATGATCATCCGTGACAGAAATGGAGAAGTGATAGCAGCCATGTCAAAGCGCATCCCTCTTCCTAACTCAGTCCTGGAGGTCGAAGCAATGGCATGCAGACGAGCGGTGAAATTTGCACATGAAGTCGGTATTCAAGAAGTCATTTTTGAAGGAGACTCATTGACAGTGATCCAAGCCATAAACAACGGTGGAGCAAGTGAGGCCCCATAATTAATGACATTATAGTGTTTGCCTCTCACCTTTCCAAATTTGAATTCAAGCATGTTAAAAGATCTTGTAATAAGGTAGCAGATGCTCTAACTAAAAAAGCCAAAAATGGAGATGTGTTTCGGGCATGGATTGAAGACTTGCCATCTAACATTGCTCCCTTGGCTATCTTTGATGTTCACTAAACCCTATGTATTTTGTTTTCTGATTTTCCAATAAATGCCCAGACTTTGAGTCTGGTTTCTCAAAAAAAAAAAAAAAAAAAAAAACATGCGAACCTATTTGACCCGTTTAACTTATAAGAATATTAGTTTTTGTCATTATTATTTTGTTATTATTGCTTAATTTATGGTTTTAAATATATGCTTATTACTATATTTATGGTTGTAATTGTATTTTAATTTTAGATATATGGGAATTAATAACAAGTTATTCAAGTTAGGTATAACTTATTAGTCAAATAGGTTATTAAATGGGTTATTTGTATTGACCTTTACATGACTTGTTAATTAAATAGGTTAAATGTGTCATGTCAGGTCGACTTGTTTAATAAACCGGTCGTGTTAGGGTTGAGGATTTTTGACATGTTTACTAAACAAGTCAAGTTCGGGAAAACTCATATAGTCGAATACTCATGGCTCGACATGACATGAACCCAACCCATGAATATGAATTGCCACCCCTACCTAAAGGTATAACCCACCACTAACACACACAACCCACCAACCACAAGCACTACAAACCCACCACCACCCAATACTACTTTTTTTAAAAAAAAAATTCCAAAATCAACACAAAACTCCCAAAAAAGAAGAAGAAGAAGAAGAGATAAATAAAAAATCAACCAATCGAAATTAGCCCAAAACTACCAAAATAAATGCTAACCCACCAGAAAATCTAACGACCCACAAAACCTAGCAACCCACAACCCACAAATGACCAACAAAACCTATCACTGCCACCAATAAAGCCAATATACACAGCCAGCAACCAGAAACCAACGCCGACCCACCTATCACCGCCATTGGAGAGAAATGAGAATGAAGAGAATCCATGAGAATAGAGCCACCATCGAGATGAGTGGCTTTAGGCGAAGTAGAAACCATGGTGAGATTGGTGCTTGGGGAGATCGATTAAGGGTGGAGATCATTGTGGCGGAGATAGACGACTTGAGAGAGAGAGAGAGAGAGAGAGAGAGAGAGAGAGAGAGAGAGAGAGAGAGAGAGAAGGGTTGAGAGAGAGAGAGGTAGACAGAGAGAAAGATGCGTGAGTGAGAGGAGTGAGAAAAATTAGAATAAATAATGAGAGCAAAGAGAAAAAGAATTAAAAAAAAAAGTATTTTATTTTTTAGCATAGGTGTCCATACAGTTCCAAATTTGGAATGTTATTTTTCATTCATTTTAAATGTATTAGCATTTAAAACATCTTATGTATGAGGTTTTTTGGTGTTTGGTGTGCTAAATGCCAAATGCCAAATATTTAGTATTTACCACACCAAATGCTAGTACTTTAAGGCTAGTTTAATGGTTGTTGTATTCCAATTCTAAAACTTTTAATATGTTAACCAATCGTCCTTGAAAGGTCATAGCCAGGGAAAAATGGACATTTGCCTATAACTTACAAGCTATGTAGTAACATGCCCATGTTTTGAAACTATTTAGCAAAATGCCCATTTCTTTTAAACTCGATTTTAACAAAATTAAGTTACAGGTGGAACTCGACATTAAGTTCTATGCATATTTTGCCATTTTAATTTTTTTGAAAATTTAAGTGGAACTCGGCATTGCTACTGCTGAGTTCCACTTAAAAATATATATAGAACTTGATTTTAAGGATATTGAGTTTTACACAGAACTCGATTTTGTTAAAATCGAGTTTAAAAATAGGAACATTTTGCTAAATAATTTCAAAATAGGAGTATTTTGCTGTATAGTTCGTAAATTAGGGATAAATGCCCATTTTTCCCACTAGCGGATAGATAGTCCCACTTTATTTTTCTCTTGCGTACTAACCCAACTAAAGAGTGTGAAAGTCACTTGATGTGTAAAACACTTGTGAATGTTTAAACCCCCAATTTCAAAATAACCAACACAAGCTTATACCCAAACAATATAGGAGCAGAATGATAGGTACAAGCTATACCTAAATAAACAAACTACTCTAAACCATAATTAATCACATCTACAGCAGTAATTAAAATGCAAGAGTAAGGATCAGAGAGATGCAAACACAAAGATAACACCGACACATGTTATCGAAGAGGAAATAGAATAACTTGGCGAAAAACCTCTCCACCGCCCTCCAAGCGGTAAAATGATTTACTAGAAAATCTGTTGGGATACATGAATAGCAAAAGACCCTCCAATCCTAATCTACCCGATGCACCTAAGCCCTCCAAGCTTCTTGCTCCAACAAGGTTAAGCCTAACCGTGTCTTCTCTAACTTTCCAGATCCTGCAATAAGCCCATTACATCAACCAAATGAATTAGTCCTCTCTGAACTGCTTCCTAAGCACCAAATAACCTTCTCACTAATATGAGTATGGTGAGGTAAGGATTTGGCTAAGTATCCTCTTAAGGGTATGACAATGGAGAGGGTGAGAGTAGATGAATTTAGAGAATCAAATGTCTAAGATTGTGAATGAGTCAATCTTGTTTTTTTCTATGGTTTATCTCTCAAAATTCTCTCTAGAAAACTCTCTACATTTCGTGGGTATTAGGGTATTTGTGGTAGGGTATGTGAGGAATGTGAAAAGACATTTTTCTGCAAAATAGGGGGTTCTGGAGACTCACTCGCGACTGGGACAAGTCGCGAGTTTCAATCGCAAAATAACTGACTAGCCAGACTGTCCTTTTTGTCATGTAATGGTCCAGCTGTCATGACCCTTCAACTTCCTGCATGCTTCACACGTGTGGCACTTTGGCGAGTCATCAATCGCGAGTCACTCACGAGTTCCAGTCGCAAGAATGCTCTTGATTGCACACACACTTGAATTCTTCACTCTTTCACACACAACCTTTACATGATTCCCACCTAAATATAGGGTAACTAATTGCTGAATTACAAGAAAATTTGGCACGGAATAAAGCCAACACATGGTTGAATAAATTCAACCTTACAGAGTGAAGAGAGCTTGCTGACAAGAGAATGATGACAAAAAGCCTCCAATATCATTCACGATCTCCACACTGTTCCAAACTCACTTGTTGAACATGATTTCATACCACTTCCATAGTTTTTGTTTTTAGTAGTGTTAAAATTTCAGGTGAAGAAGGAAAAATAGTGAAAAGAATTACGTGGAAAGCACATATATCTTATCTCCCTCAAATGCAACTTCGTTTCACGCTTCTTTCTCACCATTTACTAAGTGTTAATGCCTCAGTTGCCTCTGTTGAATTAGTCATAACTTTCTTCGTCATTGCATGTACTCCTCCTTCCTTCCCCTTAGCACTCTAGCAGTTCCTTGCTAAATAGCCGTGCATGCATGCATGCATGCATGCAAGTACATCAAACGTCTGGTAAGCTTCATAGTTATGCCAAACTATTTATTGAAAGAGTTTTGTTCTACGGCGTGGAGCTTTGTTTTGCCTGAATATGCACGCAAAGGCCCCATACTCAGAAATTTTGTGGCAACAAATGGCAGCTATAAAACTTCTTTGTTGCCATACAAGACATACGTGGTCCTTGTCTATCTTAGCTTTCTAGCCATATTGGTGCGTCCTCCTTTATTTTAACTTTTTTTTAGAATATTAACTATTTTAACACGCACAAGAGAATACTAACCCTTTTGGATATATAACACTGTCAGTACATTTTCTTTTATTGATAATGTATTACTTGAACTTATGATGTCAGTTTTATTATGATTTTTTATTATCATACTAACACAATGATGCTTTCTTTTTAATGAAGTTACAAAGATCTGTAGGTTTCAGTTAGCTCAACTGATAAAGTTTCTGATGGTTGAATAAGAGATTTAAGATTCAATCCCCACCTATACTAAAAAATTATTAGTGTCTTGGTCTGAAAATAAAGAGCTATCATCAAGAGCGAACGCCATAAATTGAAACTTTCTAAAAAACAAAAAGTTGCAAAGATTTAAGTCAACATTGGTCGTCAAATTTTTTTATCAGTTGGAGTGCCCACGATTAATATTTTTGATGCATTTTTATTTAAGAAAACGCTAAAATATCATTCACACCTAGTCAAAAATGACAGCGTTCATATCATATGTCCTTGTGGTAACATTAATTTTTGCTGATTAGTATTATTTGGCTTGATGGATAAGTTCAATTCAAAGAAAACCAAAGGCTCTCCAGAAATTGTTAGTAAATTACACAACAACCGTCTGTAGCTTAGACAAAATAATTGAACTCTCTATAGTGATGGCTCTAGAATTTTTTTTCTAAAGTGATCATTAAGAAACTTAAATTAAAATATATATATATATATATATATATATATAATTAAAAAAACTTTATATATAGACGAAAAAACACACAAATACATAAAGTCTTACAATTTCTTTTTACGAATTTTCTTATTTTGAAATCATTACATAATAATCTCATTATCAAAATGCTGCAAGCTTGCAAGTTAAATATCCAAAAAAAAATTTAGTTAAATGAAATTTTTCTTAGATTTTTTTTTTTCTTTTTGTTTGTGAGGACCTAATATGGGTGAGTTTGGTTTAGCTTTTTGAAACTGGGCTTTTTCCAAAAAGTAGAGTTTTTAAAAAGCGCATAATGAAAAAGTGTTTTTTCAAAAAGCTGAGTATTTGGTAAAAACTGTTAAAAAGTGTTTTTTGAAAAAACTGAGTGTTTGGCTAGCACTTATAAAAGTGGCAGTTTGAGTGGTAAATTACCAAAAAGGACAATGTATATGTAAAGTATTGTGAAAATACTTTCCAAATTTTTTTATTTTTTTTTATTTTATAAAACTTTCTAAAAAAATTTTTTAAAAAGAACTTTCAAAGTTTCTAAAAAAATTATTTTTTTCTCACCAATATTAACTAATAATAACCTACTACTTAAGATTTATTGTGAAAATATTGTGATTGCATTTCTCAATTTTAATTTCTTATTCTTTATTTATTTTTCCCTTATTTCTTTACTTTTTTTTTTCATCCATATTTCCTTCTCTTTTTGTTTCTTTTTTTTTTTCCCTCTTTTTTTCTCCTCCACACACGTACCCTTCTAATTATTATTATTTTTTTCCTTTCTTTCCCCTTTTTCCCTACCTGGACACTCCAGAACATTCCACTTTTCTTTTTCTTTTTTTCTTTTTTCCTTCTTTCCCTCTTTCCCTTACCACTTCCTCCAGAACATTCCCCTTTCTTTTTTTCCTTCTAACCTTTTTCCCTACCACCTCCAGAACGTTCTCTCTGATCTTTTTTTTTTTTTTTTTCCCCCTTATTTCCCCCTTTTCCCTACCACTTCCTCCAGAAAATTCCAGTTGCCGCAGAGCTCTCTCTTTTTTTTTTTTTTTTTGACAGTTCGAAAGCTACAAGGAAGAGAGAAGATGATGATGAAGAAGATGAAGATGATTGAAACATAAGAAAATCCCTCATCTCTCTCCTTAATTCTCAGATCCCTTAAGTCTCTGCCACCATTGGGTTTGTATTTGATTTTGATTTTGGGTTTGGGTTATGGGTTTTCAGTTGATGGTTTAATTTTGAGTTGATTTTCTGTGGATTTTGGGTTTGATTTTGAGTTGATTTTGTTTTGGGTTGATTTTGAGTTGGGTTTGGGATGGGTTTTTCAACGGGGTTTGAGTTGATTTTAAGTTGTTTTGTGTTGATTTTGAGTTATTTTTGGTATGGTTTTGTTGATTTTGTGTTTGGATTATCAAATGTTGAAATGGGTTTTGTTGATTTTGTTGATTGTGGTGGTAGACCGGTGATAGTTGGGTGGTGCTGTGTTTGTAGCAGCACGGTGAGGGCAGAGCAGAGAGAAGAGATGAGAGAAATGAGGAACAGGCATGAGAATTGATGAAGGGTAATTTGGTAATTTTCTGAAGAGTCCAACGGATAGTTGAGGAACGTGCATGAACTTTTTCTAAAATGGACCTCCAGAGCTCCATAATGGCTTGCGCGTTCTCAGCCTTGGCCCAAAACGCAACTTTTTCCAAAAAGTTGCATTTTATGCTGAACCAAATGGGCTTTCCACTCCAACTTTCTTCAAAACGCGCTTTTTGGGTCCAAAACGTTGAAACAAACGGGCACTATATTGGTTAAGGGACTAAAGTTAAAGGACAAAATTTGGCTACAAACTTAGATATAGCCTAAACAAATTAACATGTACAACTAAAGCTACAACTCTCATTAAACAAATTAACATGGCTACATATTTTGAAAATCTAACTGTTAAATTACATGTTTTTTATGTTCTTAAATTGCATGTCAAATTTCAAGCCAATCGGATGTTATTTACTATTTAATCTATAAACTTATCTTTTATGTATAATTTTAGACTAAAAAAACTCGAAATTTAAAAATTTGATTAATGACATAACTATTGATATTTGATTTTCTTTAAACTTTGCAAGTATGTATGATATAAGAAAAAAAAAAAATGTAATCCAATGATGGATTTGTTAAAATTCACATCCAATAAAAAAATATTGAGTGGAGTTGTAACATTAATCTACAACCAAGTTTGTTGCCAAAATTTGTCCAAAGTGTAATTATGTTAAGCCTAAAAAATTTTAGGGTGGTCACAATCTAGAATTGCTTGGTTGAAACATGGGGACAAAAATACAAAAGCATCTCAACATCGAAGGAGGAATCATATCCATGGAATTAAAAATGCGAATGAATAGTGGGTGGAAGAGGTGGAGGTAATAGCTGAAGTAGCTACTAACTATTTTGATAGTTTGTTTAATGCAGGTGTATGTGATCAGATTCAGGAATGTCTTAATGCGGTAGCATATCAGATTACTCTTGACATGCATCAAATATTGTCCAGTGAATTTACTGCTGATGAGATTAAAGCGGCATTGTTTCAAATGAGACTAGCGAAGGCTCCTGGACTTGATGGTATGAATACTCTATTTTACCAAAAGTTTTGGCATATAGTGGGAGATAATGTTGTTTTTGCTGTGTTGGATTTTCTGAATTCTGGTGTCATGCTTCCTGATATTAATCACACTAATATTGTGTTAATTCCTAAAGTGAAGAATCCTAAGAAAATGTCTGATTTTCGGCCTATTAGCTTATGCAACGTTATTTATAAAATCATTTCTAAGGTGTTGGCTAACAGGCTGAAACATATTCTTCCAACTATTATATCACCTACTCAGAGTGCCTTTGTTTCAGGATGCCTCATCACTGATAATATTTTGGTGGCCTATGAGACTTTGCATACCATGCATTCTACGAAAAAAGGCAAAAAAGGCTCGCTTGCACTGAAGCTAGATATCAGCAAAGGCGTATGATCGGGTTGAATGACCTTTTTTGAAAGGCATGATGCAGAAGATGGGATTTCCAGACAAATGGATTGGTTGAGTGATGGGTTGTGTCACCACACCTTTCTTTTCTATTCTCATTAATGGCAAACCTTATGGGAATATCAACCCCTCTAGGGGGATTCGTCAGGGTGATCCACTATCACCATATATGTTCCTTTTATGTGTAGAGGGGTTGACTTCACTATTAACAAAGGTAGAGCATGAAAGCGTATTAATGGGGTATCTGTCTGTAGAAGGGCACTTAAAATTTCAAATCTAATGTTCGTTGATGACTCCTTGCTTTTTTATAGAGTTACACAGGGTGAGGTTGATGTGATTAATGAGGTTTTATAGGTATATGCTCATGTGTCTGGCCAATGCATAAATATGGATAAATCATCGATATACTTTAGTAGCAATACCCCTAATCGACAAAGGGAGGAGATTGTGGTAGCTTTGGGGTTGAAACAGGTGGAGAGATTTGAAGCATATTTGGGGTTACCTACATTGGTGGGAAAGGCTAAATATCAAACCTTTTCTTTTCTAAAGGATAGGGTTTGGAAAAAACTACAAGGATGGAAGGGTATGATGCTATCAAGGGCCGGGAAGGAAGTGCTTATAAAAGCGGTTGCCCAATCCATTCCAACATATACTATGGGGGAATGTCAATTACCGGTGAAACTATGTGATGAGTTGAATGCAATGTGTGCAAAATTTTGATGGGGACATGTTGGCAATAAGAGGAAAATACATTGGAAAAATTGGAGTTTTTTTGTCTCGGCCAAAAAATGAAGGTGGGATGGGATTTAGGGATTTGAGATTCTTCAACCTTGCCATGCTAGCAAAGCAGGGGTGGAGGTTGCTGCATGATTAAAGTTTTCTTTTATTTTAATGTTTCAAGGCAAGGTACTTTCCTTGATGCAATTTCTTGGATGCGGTTGAGTCACCAAATTTTTCATATGCATGGAAGAGCATTGTTGTTGCATTACCTATTCTTAAGAGTAAATGTTGTTGACAAGTGGGGAATGGTGAGTCCATCAGAGTATACTTAGATAAATGGATCCCAAAATGCCTAGCAAAAAAAATTCTCCACCAGAGACACGATGTTGATAGGGAGATGTTGGTATCAGAGCTAATTGATGCTGATTTACATTGTTGGAGGCATGATGTGATTATGGAAAATTTTTGTAGAGAGGAAGCTGATGCCATCTGCAAAATTCCTTTGAGCCGAAGGAATATATCTGATTAAGTTGTGTGGTTGCATACCAAGAATGGGAAGTATGCTGTTAAGTCTGGGTACCATGTTGCAAGGAAAGTGTTGAGGAAAGATGATGGGGTAGGAAGCTCTAGTGGTGCTGGTGATAAGCAGGGGTGGAAGATAATTTGGCAATTGCATGTGCCAAATAAAATAAAAAATTTTGGGTGGAGAGCATGCCAAGACATTTTACCAACTTGAGTGAATCTTGTTCGAAGAAAAATAATTGTTGAGAGGGGTTGTCAATGCTGCACAGGGGTACCCGAATTTGCATTACATGCAATTTGGGAGTATGGGGTTGCACAAGACGTGTGGCCTGGTTGTGCTATCAATTTGTAGAAGTGTACCATTGTTTTCCATGATATTGTGGTTTTGTTTGAGTCTTTATTGGATAGGTTATCAACAGCTGAGTTTGTGGTTTTCCTTGTTCAAGCTTGGCTTATTTGGAATCAGAGAAATGCGATTGTACATAGAGGACAGATAAAGGACCCAAAGTGGTTGAATCAGAGAGCAGTGGAGTACTTAGACGAATATAGGAAAGTGCAAGAGCAGATGATTCTCCCAAGCACAGCGGCACGGCCCAAACAGAGCTAGCAACCTCCTCCTTCATTGGTGTATAAGCTCAGCTTCGACGAGGTTGTCTTTACTGGGATTCAGTGCTCGAGTTTTGGGGCAATAATCTGGAATTCATATGGTGAAGTAATGGCTGCAATGTCTGTCAAAGGGCCTTCGGTCAGTAGCAGTGAAGAAGTGGAGGCGTTGGCTTGTCAAAAGGCCATTGAGTTTGCTATGGAAGCAGGTTTTTCAGAGTTGATAATTGAAGGTGACAACACTGCAGTCATGAAAATAGTGGCGGGCTCATCAAGAGGTTACTCATTGCTAGGACATGTTTATGAAGACATCCACTACAGCCTTCGTGGGTTGCACTCAGTTTCTATAAGCTGCGTTAGAAGAGGGGGAAATAAGGTAGCGCATATTTTGGCTCAATACGCTAGAAATATTACTGATGAGTTGTATTGGATGGAAGATTCTCCACCCCCTATCCTAGAAGCCTTGTACCAAGACTGTTTAAACATTAATAAATGAATATTTGCATTGTCTTTAAAAAAAAAAAAAGATAAAAAATTATAATATTTTAAAATTTTTATATAATAATTATTTTTTTTTTTTAGGTCATGGTAGTCCTATGACCACCCTAAACCCAATGTGGAGACGCAAATGAGCCAATTTGAATAATTCTACCTCCTGGTTAACAATATAAAATTGATAGTAGGACATATGAGATCAGTTTACAGCTAACTAATCCAAACTCTAGGATCTTTTTACCCAATTTTTTAAAATATACATATATCAATAAATGAGAGATTGGAATTTCTTAAATTTTTTATAAAATATTATGAGAATCGCTAGTATTTATATTTTATATAAGTTGATGGTATGTGGATCGCTACTTAGTGAATTACATACATTAATACACTATTTTTATATATATATAATTAATAAGCTTGCCACTTTTAATATGCTATCTAGTTGGTAAAGCATATGGTTTCAAGATAAAATTAGTAGAAGTAATAAAATATAATACATAGAACAGTGGGGGAAAAAAAAGTGATTGACCTTTGCAAATTAATTTGTTGAAGATTCATGCAAAATATTTGAGACCAAGACTTAGCTGTTGTTGTGTTGTATCCCAATTCTAAAACTTTTTAGTATATTAACCAGTCATCGTGTTGTATTCCAATTCTAAAACTTTTTAATATATTAACCAGTCGTCCTTGAAAAGTTAGCACTTAGCAACCTGCCTAGCCAATAGATAGTCCCACTTTATTTCTGTCTCAACGTACTAACTCAACCGAAGAGTGAAGACATCTTGCTGACAAAAAGCCTCCAATATCATTCACGATATCCAGACTATTCCAAACTCACTTTTTGAACAGGATCTCTTAACACTTCCATAAGTTTTTTTTTTTTCTTTTTTGATAGTGTTGAAATTAATTAAAGGTGAAGGAGAAAAACAGTGAAAAGAAGTGGAAGCATAAGAAAAGAGATCAGAAGATGAGACAAAGAATTACGTGGAAAGCACATATATCTTATTATCTCGCTCCCTCAAATGCAACTTGGTTTCACTCTTCTTTCTCGGCATTTACTAAGTGCTTATGTATGCCTCAGTTGCCTCAGCTGAATTAGTTATAACTTTGCCTTTACTTCTTCCCCTTACCAGTTCCTTGCTGAATATAGCCATGCATGCATCCATGCAAGTACATCAAACGTCTGGTAAGCTTCATGGTTATGCCAAACTTTTTCATGCAAGAGTTTTTTTCTAACTTTACCATGAAGTCCCTTATATTTAGGGGCGGAGCTACACTTAGCAATAGCCCCCCCCAAATTTTTTTTTAAACTTCATAATGTATGTATATTTTGCAATTTTTTTTAAAAAATATTAGACTTTAAAATCAGTAGTTGGCCGGCCTCTCCAAAAAATAAGAGAAAGCCCCTGCAAAAAGAATTGAACAGCTAATAGTTGGGTTAAAAAAAAAAAAAAAAGTAGTTAATAGCAACAAACTATACATCCACCTTGTAATAAATAAAAGTACTGTGCGCTTGTTTTCAGTTCTTCCCTTTCTTCATTGGTAAGTTTTGGTGGTTGAGTTCAAATAATAAGTTTTTAATAAAAGAAATTTTCTCCTAGAGTTATCTTATTTTATTTGGGAATAAGTCTTTTTGTTTTTTTGTTAAATTTTAAATTGTTTGTCAATACTTGATTTAGTCACAAAATATTAAATGAAAAAAAAAAAAAAAAAAAAAAACTACACTGACTGAGGATATGTAATGTTTTAGGGAGTGACAATACTTAAAAAACAATCTTGTCTTGGACACACACACATATATAAACTTTTTATTTTTATTTTTCAATTTGGGACTGTGTCTTTTATTGTTATTGTTGTTGTTAAGTTTCCAATTTTTTTCCAATGCTTGATTTAGACTAAAAATGTTGAATAAAAAAAAAAAGTATATTTAATGTTGGGTGTGATATTACTCCAAAAATGAGAGATTTTAAAAAATTACAAATAAATAACGGTAGTACATTTTTGTACATATTGATGGCAAAGTAGACAATTTGTGTATACTCATTAAAGTTTATAAAGATGATAATATATATATATATATATATATATATATATATAGGGCTATGTGAATATATGTATATATGAATATGCAATTCGGCCCCCCCAAACTAAAATTTCAGGCTACGCCCCTGCTTAAATTAACCAAACTTTGAGAAGATTTTACATTTTTTGATCTCTTTCTATATTTTTCTCAAGAATTCCAGTTATTAGAAATTTTGACCATTATAGAAAACTAAGCAATCAACTTCAAAATTTGAGACTAAGATTATATTGTTGTTATTTAGAAAACTTAATTAGCAATGAATTCAACACGGTATCTAATAATGAAATATAAATCTCGTTGTAGTTATTGGAGTTAAGGCCAAATCTTGATAGGCCAAGTTCCTTTTGGAATCTTCTTTCTTTAGGGAATTTTGCATTTATTTAACTCAAAATTGATATAGAATGACTCATAGAAAAGAAAAGGGACTTTTTTTTTCTTTAAATATTTGTTATATTATTTGTTGGAGCAAGACTTAGGTACAGTACTTAGGTACTATTCCTTAGATTCCCCTTTTAAAATTCTGCCATGTGGATTTTTTATCATGGGAACCTAGTGTATTTTTAAGTTAAGTAGTCACATGGCTAAATCTTAAGAGGAGAACTTAAGGAACAACACCTAAGGTATTGTACTTAAGTTTTGTCCTATTTGTTCACTCAATTGATTTGTCTCTTCAGGTCCAAATTCTACTCACGCAAACTTACATGCATATCTAATGCTATCTTGCTGGCTAAAAGTATGACTTTTAAATTTATTTAAAAAATGGACAATCAAAAAAGAAATTTGGAAAACTTTTATTCAAAGATTGTCTAAGATCTCTAATGGGATAGGGTCATTATTAAGAAACTTCATTCTAGGGTTGGAATTCATTTATATTATATATCTGTCTACATCTACCTGTACATGTATGTATATATGTTTAATGAGTTTTACTAACATGTGCCCTTATGGCCTGTTTGGATTGAGGGGGAAGAGAGGAGGAGTGAAAGAGAGTAGAGTAGAATTGGCTAAAAGTAGGGTAATTTTGTGTTAATTCTACTCTACTCTACTCTACTCTACTCTCCCCCTCCCCTCTTCCCCTCAATCCAAACGGACTATTAAGATATATATTAATAAACTATTTTAGGAAATTTTTTATGAAAAAGTGATTAATTGTTTTTACAGTTTTTTCAATTTCCCATAAATTTTTTTTTAAAATAGATAATTAATATATGCCTTAAGACATACATTAACTGGACCCATGTTTAATTAGACCTCACAGTACAAGAAATAAGCTTTTTTTAAAATATATATATATATATATATATATATATATATATATATGTATATATATGTTTGTAACTTTATGTCAATATTACCAACTATTTTTTTTTTTTTTATAAGGTTATAAACTAAATTTTTGGTGTTACTCGTTAGAGATATTGACCAAGATTTATAGACTAATAGTACATGTACTATTGTACCAAAGACTTATTGTTACGCAAATACTTGTACTACAACTTCACACCTTAATTACGAGTTTTTTAATGGTAAGCGAAGATGATAATTTTCCACTTTCAAGAAGCCCAAATTGGAGTCCTAGTCATTTTCTTCATCTTCCGCCCCTCCATGAATTTTTTACTTTCATCTCATTTGTGAGCTTATTATTATTATTATTATATGTGTGTATCTATCAATCTATGTATATATATATATATATATGTGTGTGTATGTATGATTCACTCATCATTGCACTAAAGAATTTTCAAACATCAACTTCAACATTTGCTTCTCCAAATGTCAAACACAAAGACAAATTTGTTAGTTTTGGCATGTGTATGATGAGATTTTTCAAATAAGATTAGTGGTACCATATATTAGACTACAAAGATTTATGCATCTAATCTAACTAGATCTGTTTGTCATACCAAATCTTACTTAAAATATGGTTGTTTTAGTATGATAGTATGAAATACTAAATAAAAATAAAAATATAGACTATCAATTGAATTAATAAATAAAAGGAAGAAAAAATCACCAACCATAATATAAATAAATAGAAATTAAGGTAAATAGAAAAGAAAAAGAAAAAGAAGAAATGGAGGAGTAGAGAGATTAAGGAACACTTTCACTGTGAGTGATAAGGTAGGTAAAAAATACAAATTGAAATTGTGAAATAATAAGGTAGGTAAAAAATACAAATTGAAAAGGTGAAATAATAAGCTTCTATAAGGAGAGATGGAGAAAGACTAACAAACGGGTCAACATAGTTAAATAAATTTGAATTAAACAAGGAGACTTGAGGAGCCAGTTAGTTTCATTTGAAGTGGCCAATTTTGACAAATATTCTTTAGGGCCCGTTCATATATCTTGAAAAATCTATTGCGAGCTTGTGTTCTTGGAACCATTTTTCTTAATTTTCCAACAATTTTAAAGCGATTTGACTTGATTGAGGGAGGTAAGATTTTGGATTACGATTTTGATAACTTGGATCCAAACATTCAACACTAGAGAAAGTTCACAGCAAATCAACTTGGATTTATAAACTATTTCTACGTGGAATTTCAAGGTTGTGGATTTCTTCATATATATATGGTTGGGTTTAAGTTACTCCTGGTGTAATTCTAAATAATATTACACCATCTAATATTTTTTTAATTAGATGTGAATTTTGATAAATCCACTACTGGATTACATTATCTTCGTACATTATCCATGTTTACAAAATTTAAAGATGATTAGAGATCAATAGTCATGTCATCGAACAATTGTTTAAATTCAAGTTTTTGTAATTTTAAATAATGCATAAAAAATGAATTTATGGATCGAATGGTAAATTATATCCGATTGACATGCATGTTAAGAATATAAAAAACATGTAATTCAATAGTTGAATTTTCAAAATATGAATTTAATAACAAGTTAATGGGTGGTGTAACATTATTTAGAATTACACAAAGTGTAACTTGAACCCAACTCTCTCTCTCTCTCTCTCTCTCTCTCTCTCTCTCTCTCTCTCTCTCTCTCTCTCTCTCTCTCTCTCTCTCTCTCTCTCTCTCTCTCTCTATATATATATATATATATATATATAATTGAAAAACAAGAGTGAGGGGGTTTAGGTTATCCACTTTAGATTTAGTGAGAAAAATCCTAAAACCTTGAAATTTTAATTGAAAAACAAACCAATTCGTTGGCCAAAAACAACATAGATTGAGTTGGAATTCAATTCTTAATATTATATAAGTTCTTTTAGGTTTTAATTAGGTAAAGGAAACAAGAATCAATCACCCTAATATTAAGCTGGTTAGCTTTGAGGTTGATATCATACCAACCCAAATTAACCTAACCAAAGTTGCAGTTAGATAACACGTAGCTCTCATAGCTTTTGAGCTTAATTAATATGTTGTAAACATCAAATTCCAATAGAACTAGTGGTATTAACTGTTAATACACTTGATAAACTTTTGTCTTTATTGGTATCACATGTAATTTACCGAGTAATTGGACTCCCATCATTAAATAGATGTATAACAAATAAAATTTGCATGAGATACTTTTTGAGGACCTTTTGCATATATATATATATATATATAATTTATTTACTCAAAAATATCCTTAGATTTATATATATAATTTCACTTAGTTTTATAAATATTATATATATTAAGTGTCTTACCTATCACTTTTATGTTGCTTTTTTTTACAAATAATAGTAAGAAGAAAATATAAGCTGAGTTAAGTTAAATATCCTAAAATCATCTATAGTCTAACATTAGCATCTATAAGACTAAATTAATTATTTCAATTTTTTAAAGGTTTATCTTGATTGGCTTATCAATCAAAATTTTTTCTGTTCTTAGCTAAACTAATTCTGAATAGGGGATAAAAATCAAAGTCAATAATAATAATTAAGATCGAGCTAATATATATACACACACAAGTTGAATACATAACATACACTAGCTTTTATTTTAATTAGAAAGAGTATACTTTCTTAAAAAAAAAAAAAAAAGTTAGAAAGAGTATTAAATTGGATATAAATCTATAATTATCACTTAAAATAGAGAAAACATAATCTAAAATTGAACTTTGCTTTCCTAAATAATATTATTGATATTTTTAAAAGTTAAAAAAATTTAGCCCAACAGATAAAATTAAGCCCAAACAATACCTTTAAAAAAAAAAAAAAGTCAAAGCCTATTCTGACTAGAGATTTAACTTAGGGTAGAAGTAGGAAAACACGCACACATAATAAAAGGGAAAAAGAAGGGATTTCTAAGCCACTCCCAACAAAAAAAAAAAAAAAAACCTAACGCCTGACGCAGAAGAAGAAGAGAGGCAGACTAGCCCAACTCCACACCACGCCTGACGCCACGAGCCACCATCAGTCCAACGCAGACCGCCCTGTCCCTGTCAGCCCAAACCTAGTAATTTATATCCAATCTCTTTTATTTTTTTGGATGAAAATTCTGTATCCCTCTCTCAGTCCCTCTCATATCTGGATCTCTCATGCTTGTTTGATTAAATTGTGAATAGATTTTGGAGAGAGGCAGAGTCTATAGAGAAAGAGTGAAAGAAAGAACGAACCACTGAACCAGAGAGGCAGATACAAAGAGTCAAAGAGGTAAACTTACGCTATGACTCTAAGACTTTTTTATTTATATTTAGGCGGTGTTTGTACCGTTTATATTTGTTAAAAATTAAAAATTTATTGCTAAAAATATGATAATAAAATAATTTTTAAATATATAAATAATTCTGTAAAACCAAATTTATATTAAAATTTGTGTTTAAATGACTTTTACGGATCTATAAACGCACAGACAAAAACGCTTCCCAAACGCACATTCCAGCTATCCTTTCTTTCTCTTTGTTCAATGAAAAGCATAAAAAGTTAAAAACAAACACAACACCAACACGCAAGTGACGCAACACAACAGTAAACACAACCACCAAGCATGTGGCCCTCCACCACATTAAGGTTGTGGTTGGATCCTTCTTTACAAGTTCTCCTTGATTCCTCGTACAGGAAAATTAAAAAAAATAAAAAAAATTCTCCTGTTCTTAAAGTTCCTCCTGTATTGGGAAACATGCGTGGAATAGAATTGACTCCATCGTTAGATCATAGTTAGGGATCTTAAGACCATTTATATTCAACAGTAAAAAAAAAATAAAATAAATTCACAGCTTCAATCCATTTTGGCTTTTGCAACGAAACTCCTTGTTGAATTCCCTCCAAAGTTTTTTACACTGTATTTGGTTGGGGTGAAAATATGGAGGATGAAAACAGAGAAAGGAAAATAAGGTGGAAAACAGTGTTTTCCAATGTTTGGCAAAAGAAGGAAAATGTTGAGGATGGAAAACCCGGGAGAAAATTTTCTCTCCTGGGTCCACAATTTTCATCCTCCAAAATCGGGAGAAAAATTGTGGAGAGAAAAGTGCTCTCACAACGCTTTTACAAAAATGCCCTCACAGCTACAAACACAACAATCTTTCTTTCAAACATTTCTAAACTGAAGCATAATCAGATTATCAGAATACAAACTCAAAAACACAATTTTAAAATTAATCAAATCATAACAATAAAAGCAAAAAAAAAAAAAAAAGAAGACAAAAGACAAAAGATAGAAGACAGAAGCCATCTGACCCATCTGGACTGCGTTGGGGATGACTGTTCTGGAATCAAGTAAAAAAAAAAAAAAACAGAGAGAGCGAACTGGAGAAAAAAAAAAAAGAGAATGAGAGTGCTGGAACTTTCTTGAGACTTGAATGAGGGAGAAAAAGAAAAAGAAGGGGGTGGGGATAGAGATAGGAACATGTGTGGAGGAGATAGCGTAGAAAAAAAAAAGTATGGATGAAATGAAAAGAGAGAAAAGAGAAATAATATAAAGAATAAAAAATCCTATTTGAGAAATGTTACTACAATATTTTCACAATAAATTTTAAGTAATAGATTGTTATTAGTTAATATTGGTGAATAAAAAAATAATTTCAGTGGTGTGGTCAAATTAGAACTAGTAACAACTTTCTACATAAATTTTGTTGTGAAAGTATTGCGAAAAATGTTGTGGACGTAATACTTCTCATTGAAAAATATAATTGTTGGTAAAATTTATATTATTTAATGAGTACAGATAAATCTATTTCTTATCTATTATGTAACAAGGGTATAATAGTTAATTTATATAAACTACATTTTATATCCTCTCATTTTTCTCTCTAACCAAACAAAAGAGTTTTTCATCTTCTTACTTTTCTACCCCTCCAACCAAACACACATGAGGGAAAACCAAATCTTTTCTATCCTTCCACTTTTCCATCCTCTCACTAATTTTTCATCCTCCCGCTTTTCCACTCCTCTAACCAAACAAACCCTTAATCAAAACAAGAGAGAACCACAGTTCTTCTTCCCTATACTCTCTCTATATATATATTGAGATTACATAACAATCCACAATTCACAATATGGGTCGGAGAAACTTCATCAAAACGTGTTTTATCTGTTACGTCTCCCTCCAAACGCGTAATAATATTTCTTTCAATCAGTTTTAGAGAGAAAGAAAGAAAGAAAGAAAGAATGGGGAACTGCTTTTCCGATGTGGAGGGAGGCAAGCAAGCGGTGGGTGGGACCCAACAAAGCCCCAATAGTATTGCCACTACCAACAACAACAATGGCGGACACAACGACGCCGTTGAGTTCTTCTTCAGGTCTTGTGGCATTCAGCCTCTCTTCACGCAAATTGAGGTAATATATGTCAAATACAAAGTACAAAATAACAAAATGTTAGAAACTTTTTCAATATTTCGTTATGTTTTTATATGTATAACTGAAAATCTCATTACATAAACACGGAAAAGGAAAAAACTTAGGTGCTCTGGGAGCAATGCTCCCTCCTCTTACATAAGGGGTGGACCCCACATGTGGGTCCCACCATGGAGCCCACTCCTCATGTGAGAGGTGGGAGCATTGCTCTCGGAGCATGTAAAAATTACCCTATAAACACACACACAACCATATTTTGTATGTGTACGGGTTGTGTTAATCTTTATTCTGTACCCCACTTTGGGTCAAAAGTCAGTCCAATTTAGTCAATTCCTATAGTCATTGAAAAATTTTGGGTCTTTTTTTTGTTTTGTATATAAACTGTGTCAATTTTAATGTTCACTGTAGTGCTAATGGTGATACTATCTGTATGTGTACGGGTTGTGTTTTTCAGAAAAAACTTAGGTAGTCCCGAGTATAGTGAAATGGTGATCCCTTTTCTCGTATTCATGATGTACCCCATTATAAATTTAATGAGCGGACCCCACTATGATTGTGAGAGAAGGAAGAACCATTCATTGTGCTCCTAGAGTACCTAAGAATTACTCGTGTTTTTCTATATTCTGTTCCCCACATTGGGTCAAACTCCCAGAATTATTATTAATTTTTTTATAAATATTTTAGTGTGCCTTATGTTTGTAACTTTGTCGATTTTAATGTTTACTGTATTAGTGCTTGCTGGTACTGCTTTTATATATATATATATATATATGAATCTATTGCTTTGTCGATTTGGGCATTATCTATTCCTCTTTTTCAAATTCATATTTTACATATATGGCTTATTATAATTATTTTTTAAGATTCCTTATTGTTCTGTTTGGTTGTTGAGAAAAAGTTCTGGACGTGAAGGTAACAATTGTACTTGTTTTTAAAGAAAAAGAAACCAATGGGACCAATTATTATAGTATGATGTTATAATTATTTTTTATGGGAACCGCTATTATAGCTTGGACTTTGGATGTTGAAAAAAAAAATTATAGGGCTCGAGATTTTTTTAATTTCCTACAAATTGTAGGTAGACTACAATTTTGATATACTCTATAGTCTATACTTTTGATACAATTATCTTTTTAATTTTTTGATAAGTAAATAACTTCATTTAAAAAATAAGTGAGGAAATACAATGAATAAAACAAGGCACACAGGTAGAACTTTAGATACAAGTATCTTGAATAATGGTTAATTCCGTAGTGAATCAGAGCATGAGATGTTGCTTTGGCATGTCATGAAAGATGCATCCTGGGGATTACTTAGGATGAAAGTCTCATACTTAAAGAGTGTGACAATTCTTTGGGAGAAACTACAATGGATTCTAGCTTTAGATCTTGGTCTCTGATTTCATGACAAGAATTATTTGATTCATGAATTATATATATATGTTACCTGATTATTACAATCGATGTTGCTTTGAAAATAACAGTAGTGAGAACAATAATAACATAAATATGATTAATCTTTATTATAAGTAAAATATTTAATATTCAGGAAAAGTTCATTAGTGATGCTACTTTTGTTGCTATAGTTGTTGCTTAAATAAATCCAAGGATTTAACTTGATCTTAAAAGATTTTTGGAATCTCCGTTGTTGGACTTAAAACAAAACGACAGTTTTTTTTTATTCATTTGATTGTTTTGTGTACAAAGACATATTTGATAAATTAATTATCATTGCATGGTGGAGGAGATTTGTACTATTTCAATGGTGTTAAAAGTTTCATTTCCGTTAGTTCTTTTCAAGCTCTTAGTTTATCTTAATAAGTGGACCATGTAGGACATGCAGGGAATGTTGACTTCGTATTCTGTTCTTAATAAGGTGATCAATATGTAGCGCACTGTTTGGCCAATGAACAATTTCTCAGAATTTGAGAATAGATTGTGTAGTTAGGGCTTCCACCAAGTTCCAATGCTTCACAGCAAGGAACCTTTTCTCTATGCATGTTAGGTCTTTTGAAAATGTAGGTGTCTGCATGCTTTGTATGGTTAGTAGTTTTGTTGCCACCAAGGTCCACATCAATGAGCCCACTTGACCTCCTCCTAAAAGTTGCACTACAAAATGCTTGCCCAAGGGGAACACTAGCAAGATTCCCATTTGTTGGTTCCAATTTAACAATGGAACATCAGACAAAACCATTGATTCAAAAATTCTTTTTATTGTGGTGTAGAAAAATGTATATCTATATTCATTTGCTTATATTCAAGACCGCTAGATGCTTTTATTTGATTTTTCTTATTGATGTGTACTTTGTTGCAAGTCCTATTGGGGTCAACAGTTTGGAATTTTCCTCGTATATATATAATTATCATGTCGAAATTGCTAGCCAAGTCATGAAACCTAAAAGCGATTTGTGATGGTCCTTTAATTATCTACTTCAATTAGTAACTAACTTCATAAATTTGATGTTGTGGTGCAAATTGCTAATCAAGCTATATATTGATGAAATATTAGTAAACTTGGACACTGAAGAAGCTTTGTGAAGCAACTATTTTGCATTTTAACATAAAGAGTAAAAATATTAATCTCATTTTAGTCCAATGAGTTTCGCCTCAAATGGCATTTCCTTCTTTCATAAGAATGGGATAGAGGATAAGGTTGTCGGTTCAGGACCTATTGGGTGCATGTGTAACTTATCAATGGAAAGAAATTTTATCTTAATTTAGGTTTAAGTAATTGAAGTGCCTCTATTTTTGAAAAGGACCTAATTGAAGTGCCTCTATTTTTGAAAAGGATGAGTTGTCCTACCGTTTTTTCATCTCTAACAGATGGGTATTGTGGAGTTCGTTGGTTCACCCTTTCGCTATATATGGATGGCTTTTTATAAAGCTCTAAAGCAGTAATACTGTCTTATATAATTTAACTCAAGATAGGACATTAGTCTTGTGTACATTACCATTGGAATTGTTATTCAATCTACATTAATGGCTCTTCTGTTTTTTCATGACTTTTCATATTATTCTATGTGGTTTGCCCATTTTTGGTTTCTCATTATGTATTCATGCATTCTTGTGTTTCAATTTTATGCTGCAGTTATCTCTATCTGCATCTAACTTGCTTGACCGTGACATCACTTCAAAGGTATTCCTCTCTATACATAACCACATTTGATCGTGAGTTTATTAAGGGTATACTATAATTTTCCAATTTGCTAATATTTTGGGAATTTACTATGACTCTATTTGTTTTAGCTTAAAATTCTAGCTTATTTTTAAATAGAAATATGCCAATGAAAATATCATCCAAACACTATCCAACCTCCTTTTGTTTTAGTATGAAATTTGAGTTTCTTTTTTTTCATTTTCCTGTCAAATTTCTAATATGTGATGGTTTGGGAAGTTATTATCTAAATGAGATTTCTTGTTGGGGAAGATTTGTCAGAATAATAAATTTTGCACTTAGGAAGAAAGTATCTTATCAAGTACTTCATAATAAGTCTCACCACACTCAAGCAAAATACACAATGGAGTACTCAATGAAAGAGGACTTTTATTGATAATTAAAACAGTACATATCCTTTGCTACACACACTGCATCACTCTTCACTTCTACTCTTGCTTATTATTTCATTTGCATTTTCATACTCTTGCAATCAATGACAAGCCTTATATAGTATACATGAAAGACTAAAATTACACACTACATTCTAAAACAAAACAAGACAAGCAATAATAACCTATTACCTAAAAGTAAAAGAAAGACACATTACATACTTGTTTCAAGCTAAACTTGTTACATCTTTTGATAGTCAAGGACAACAACTCACCTACTAAAGTGAGAAATTTTCTCTTTCATATTTTTAGTTTACCAATCAAACTAAGCTAGTAAGGATATGCAAGCTTAGTAAATAACACATGCAAACAAAATGCTTTAAAACAAATCATCGGCCTATTGCTAGGGTGGGAGTATAGTGCTGGGTACAGCTGCCTATCACTAAATAATAGATGTAAAGTTACTAGCACTCATGGGTTTGAGTCAGGGAATCGACCTCTCCAAAAAAATGGGGATAAGGCTGCCTACCAATCACCTCTCTCAAACCCTGTAAAAATGGGTGAGTTGTGCTATGGGTATGACTTGTAGTCCTTGGTTCCTACCTGGGGTATGTCAAAATTACATGTGCCATAAGTAGTGTTTATGTCAGACAAGCACTTCTTTGTATACTCTTGGATATGTAGCAAGTTGAACTGTTATGTTGGCTATTTCTGATAAAGATTCTCATATATTTGAAGGTCTTGAATTTGTCAAGCCACAGTTGTTTGTTTATGTGCTTGTATGATGTGCATGCATGTCGTGATCAGGCTTGTCTTACTATGCTTTTTGCTAAAATATAATTTATTTTATTCAGAGTGATCCAATGGCTGTGGTGTATGCAAAGAAAAGAAATGGAAAACTAGAGGAGTTAGGTCGCACTGAGGTTGTATTGAATAGTTTGAATCCTGCATGGATAGAAAAAGTTACAGTTGCATTTCAGTTCGAGATTGTGCAGCCATTGGTGTAAGCTTTACAAATTTCTTTAATTGCTTATCTTTGTGTAGATAAATCCTGTTTTACTATAAGTGATTTTCTAATTTGACTGGATGGCTTGTGTTTGCCTTTATTTTTCTTGGCGCCAGATTTCATGTATATGATGTGGATTCAAAATATCATAATGTACCTGTGAAGGTATGTATCAGTTTTAGCTTTTTTAATTATTTATTATTTTAATTCATGTTTTGTAGGTTATGTTCAATTATTTGCACTGTTAATAAATTACACACAAAAAAGTGTACATGCTCAGTGTTCTTGTTGCATTTCTGCCAATCTTTAAGTTCTGAATATTGCACTTCACAAGATAAAACTCTTATCAACATTTGTAATATGTGAAATGTGTATTGATTTGACTAGATCACACTATAAATTGTAGGTATACTAAGCACTAAATTTGTCAATACATGGTCAAAAACATTGAAGTGGAAACAAAAGTAATTAGTGAACAATTATAAACAAATGTTTGATTCCAATTGTGTGATATGTCTCAGATAATCTCAGGAAAAAATTATTTGTGATAGTAGCTATACATGTGATTGTGCATGGTGTAATTGTATGGGAAATCACTTGTTGGAAATTATTATGAAACTTTTTTTTCAGTGTGTTGCATTTAGCTCTTTCAAAAATAATTAAACTGGATTTGTTGCTTCTGTCAATTTGGCCATGATACCGGAAAGAAGTTATATAACAAATAAGAAATGAAAGTAAAGGGCAATTTAGTTTAAACTCTAAAGCCCTCCATGTAATATTGGTGATGTTTATAATTTTCTTAATAATCTTTTACTCCATGGTTGTAATTTTGGTAACTGTACAAAGCGTGGAATGCAAATTTTTTTGACAAAAAACCAAATTTGATTGGTTAACCATATCAATTATGAATTAATTGATACTTTCAAAGATTGGGACAATTTAAACCATATTCAGATGTGAGCAAAGAAGGTAACTTATAAGGATTATATTCTTGATTTGTTATCATTTCATCTAGAATAATCTAACAAATTTAGTTGATGATGAAGTCTTTATTTTAAAAGTTTATTTCCGTTGCCTTGCAGACGCTAAAATTGAATGATCAAGAATTTCTTGGAGAGGCTACTTGTGTTCTATCTGAGGTATATTGCCTTGGGTTCAGTTGGGCTCATTGAAATTATATAAAGCATATATATCATGCTGGTGCAATTTGAGTAAAAATTTGTGTTAATTTTGAGTGTTTTATTCTTAGAAATTGCAAAGGTAGAAAGACAATTGTGAGAGCCACTTCACTATAATGTTATTTTAAGATTTTGAGCATCATAGTTTAGATTACCACTGATGCAGTTAAAAATTAGGGGAAATTACACTTTGCCCACCTATGGTTTGCCCGAAAAACACTTTGCCTATCTGTGGTTTAAAAATTGACACTTTACTCACCTAAGGTTAGCTCCGTTTGTCTCTTGTTATCCACCTCAGTTAAAAACAATGGTAAAATTGTATTTTTGTTACCCTTTTATGTCTCTCTCCTCTCAAAACATAAAAAAACTAAAAAATCAAGGGAAAAGGAGATCTAAAAGCTAGGTTTTGTAAAAATTAAAACCTAACTTTTACATCTTTTTTTCATGTATCAACTTTTAAATCTTCTATTTTAACAAAAATGTATTGTATTACTTAATTTTATGGAGTACTAAAAAAAAAAGTTTTGGAGAGGGAGAGAGTACTTTATAGTATTAATAGTGATAGAAAAT
This sequence comes from Quercus tomentella, assembly GCA_028535165.1. NCBI lineage: Eukaryota > Viridiplantae > Streptophyta > Magnoliopsida > Fagales > Fagaceae > Quercus > Quercus tomentella. The sequence continues at coordinate 46,881,497 of JAPQVY010000089.1, read as the reverse complement.
TAGAAATGCGACTTTTATTTAATTTATTAAGCTGGGAAAAATAAGAGGAGTGAAAGATAGAGAAGGCACTCAAGGTAGCAAAGAATGAAACAGTAGCACTTGGTATAAAATTGTTCAATTCGAAGTGCATTAGAGTATTGACCTTTGAGAGATGTAAAATTGGAAGTAGCTCCTTAGCTCCACATGTTCCCAACTCGCAGTCACACTGACAAGGACAAGAAGCTGGTTCTCAGTGGTCATTGGACGAATTTAGTCATCAGAAGGAATTTTCCACATAGTCGAGGCTATTTGGAGGGGATGGTGGTTAGCAATTTTCTGAAGACATTGAGCTCTTGGGCTTTGGGAATGCAGATTCTGATGAAAAATTAAGTGATATTTTTTATGGTGTCTTTCAATGGGAACAGAAATTGATGGCTCAACATCTAGTGATGTGGAGTACACTCTTTTCCAAAAATTGTTCAATTCAATTTTTAATGTGTTAAAATAGAAATCTAAAAGTTGATACATGAAAAGATGTAAAAGTTAGGTTTTAATTTTTACAAAACCTAGATTTTAGATCTACTCTTCCCTTGATTTTTTAGTTTTTTATATTTTGAGATGAGAGAGACATAAAAAGGTAATAAAAATACAAATTTGTCCTTATTTTTAATTGAGGTGGGTAACGGGAACAAACGGAGCTAACTTCAGGTGGATAAAGTGCCAATTTTTAAACCACGGATAGGCAAAGTGTTTTTCGAGCAAACTACAGGCAGGAAAAATGTAATTTCCTATAAAATTTATGTTTCAAATGTAACTAGTGGCTTAAATTCTTTTAGAATGATTTGGTCAACATGCACTAAACTTTGGTGTTTGTTTTTCCTCCATTTTCTCCCTTTCTATTTTCATGGCAGATAGTGGCTAAACAAACTCGGAGTTTAACCCTAAATCTCAATAACAAAAATGGGCATACGAGCTTGAGGAACTTAGGGGCACTCACTATCCATGCAGAGGAAACAGTTTCTTCAAGGAGTTGTGTTGAGATGGTAGTCCATTGTTCCCACTTGGATAACAAGGACCTATTCTCTAAAAGTGTATGTATTCACAAAGCAGATACCTTAAAATTTCATGTTCCTTAAGCATACATATTCTTGATTGTGTTTGTTTCTTAAGTTTCTTCATTTATTTTAGGATCCTTTCTTAAGAATATCTAGAATTGTTGAGAGTGGAGGCTCTGTTCCAATATGCAAAACTGAAGTGGTGAAGGACAATTTGAATCCAATTTGGAAACCCCTATGCCTGAGCATACAGCAATTTGGAAGTAAGGTATGCTTGTCGATTTTTGATTCTTGGTTTCCTATTAGATTATGGTTATAGGATGTTTTGTAATTTTGATAATTAATGAAGACTCACATGGCATATGCAATTTCACTTGGTACAGGATAACCCATTAATTATTGAGTGCTTTGATTTCAATAGCAGTGGCAATCATGTGCTTATTGGGTAAGCTAAAATTTATTGTTGTCCGGATTAGTTTTAGTTTTTGTTTACTTTAATTTTTCAGTTATCACGATTTAGTCTTTGGTACTAAAAGAAGGTATTTATTTTAAAATTTACCTCATCAGTAAGCTCCAGAAGTCAGTGGCAGACTTGGAAAAACTTCATATAGAAAGAAGTGGTGCAAATCTCACCTTACCATCTCCTCATCATGGTCATGAGAAGGTACTTATTCATACTTGCAGTTATATTTAAAAAAAAAAAAATACTTCATGTTAATCTTTATGTTCAAATTTTTACATTGCTTACTAAGTTATTAATATAGGTTTTGAAGGGACAGCTGTTTGTGGATCAATTTTGTAAAAAGCAACAGTACAATTTTCTGGATTACATTTCCAGTGGATTTGAGCTTAACTTTATGGTTGCTGTTGACTTTACAGGTAAAATATATCACATTCTAGGGGAGTTATATAGTTTTTTGTTTTATTTTTTGGGTTCTCTTTTTCCTAGTTCAAAATGTTTTGGCTGATGACTGATTTATGCTTTGAATATTCAATATCTCTTTCTTTAGCCTCAAATGGAAATCCTCGGAATCTAGATTCTTTACACTACATTGATCCTTCTGGCCGGTTGAATTCTTATCAACGGGTAAGACTCTGCATCCTCTAGTGCTCCCAATAGGGTAGTTGCTTTTCTTTTGCACTTGTGTGTGTTTTTTTTTTCTAAACATTAGATACAACAGATCCTCCACCCCCCCCCCCCCCCCCCCCCCCCCCCCCCCCCCCCACATACAGTTTTAATCCTGTATGAGTTTGTGACTTGTATTTTCCTAACACACACGCCAAAAGAAGAAGAAAAGACACAAAATAACCTGAAAATTGCATGTAGAATAAGGAAAAATAGCTTTTACATTGAATTGGTCCAAAAAGAGCGCACAAAAACAACCTGGGAAAGAAAAAATAACTTTTACATTGAATTTGTCGATAGCAATGTCTATATGATCAAGCAGCTATCTTTTGTCTGTCATGACTCAATATGATCAAGCAGCTTGTTTTTCATATCAAGGTTGCAGGTTCTTTTACTCTCAACTAAACGCAGAACATGTTAGAGAATAAAATAAAATAAAAAATAAAAATCATATGTGGAACATGTCTGAGATTGTGGATTGTGTAAAAAAAGTTTCTTTGTTTTGAAATTTTTGTTAGGGTTCTTCTGTTTGCATATACTTAAAACAAATCTTCATTGATTGATGAAGTCATTGTATACTTAATTAAGAAAACTTGCAGGCTATAATGGAGGTTGGGGAGGTCATTCAGTTTTATGATTCCAATAGGCGCTTTCCTGCTTTGGGCTTTGGAGGAAGAACAATTGATGGTACCACATCACATTGTTTTAACTTGAATGGAAGTACAGGTGCCTTTGAGGTGAGAGGAGTTGACTTTGTAATGCTTTGTTTGCTTAATCTTTGAAGAATCTGACCTGGCTGGCATATTGCCTAGCTGTTTTTACACAGCTCTCTCTCTTTCTCTGTAATCCTCTTGCAATTTTTATTGGAAACCCCTTAATTTTTATAAAAGTGAAATCTATGCTTATTCATGTCTTCTTATTCTTACTGTTATTATCTCATATTTCCTTTCTTTTTCTCAAATATAATTTTTTATTTATTTATAATTCTGTTGAATAGCATCTGAAACCTGGTCCTGTCACCATTGATGTTTTACCTTCTTCTGTTACCTCTAAATCACAAACATTTTCAACCAAACACGAAAAGTTCTAAACCCTATTTACAACAAACATTCAAAATCCCCAAATACATTAATTTTATCATCAAAAGGTTTGAGAAAGTCTCAGATGCCCTTAAAAAGAAGTCCATGAAAATGATGCAAATTAAATAGATTGAGTTATCTCACCTAATAAAATTTGGAACATTATATGTTTTGTATCATAAGATTAGATGTCTATTGTAAAGGATTACAAGTAAATGGTACCATAGGATTCATATCATTCATTGTAAGTTAATAACTATTGAGTATAAGTTGTTCATATATTTTCGAACACTGCATTTCATACTCTTATATAACATCCAGTTTCTTTCTTTGTTTCTTTCTTTTTAATAGATGAATTAATCAAATTATTTTATTTATTAATAGGTTGAAGGAGTTGAAGGCATCATGGCTGCTTATGCAAGGGCTCTACATAATGTTGCCCTGGCAGGACCCACTTTATTTGGCCCAGTGATTAACACAGCTGCACAAATTGCTGGCCAGTCCATCTCGTACAACAGCAGCAAATACTTTGTCTTGCTCATTATAACGGTAAAGAGAATGTTGAATCAAATTTATTTTGTTTGTGATAAATTACTATATTTATTGAAGCAGATGAGACACTTAATGTACACAGGATTCATACACAAAGCTCTCCTAAAAAGAATTGTCTTTATTTGATGTCTCTTTAAATTAATTCTTCAATTAATCATTCAATAAAAATTGTCATCTTTCTAGGATGGAGTCATTACAGACCTGCAAGAAACAAAAGACGCTCTGGTCAGGGCATCCGATCTGCCTCTATCTATCCTTATTGTTGGAGTGGGAGGTGCAGATTTTAGAGAAATGGAGGTATAATGTTTTCCTAAGTTGATGTCTTTTATACCCTTTTATGCATTATTTTAATTATTTAGTAAAAATGGTGGAATTTTAGCTTTTAGAATTTTCGCTTGAATGGTTGTAATGTATCTTAATTTTTGGGCAGGTTCTTGATGCTGACAATGGAAGACGGTTAGAGAGCTCTACGGGTCGAGTGGCTACACGTGACATCGTGCAGTTTGTTCCAATGCGAGATGTGCATAGTGAGTACATAATGGCACTTGTCTGTACAAAATTTTTGTGGTTATATCTAAAAGAATCCACTAATTGTAATTTTGCATTCACAACTATCCCAGTTAGATAATTATTCTAGACAAAATGGAATGAACATTTGGTTAGTTCTGCCAGTCAGATAACTATTGATGGGTGGGGTGAAGAAAGGACAACAGGGTGTGTGTGAACTTTGAAACTGTGTTTAACAAAAACGTTGCATGGATTGCCCTTGCCATTGTTGTTTTGATCCCCAGTTTTTGGCTAGATTGTCTGTACACATTAGACATGTTATAGGTAGAAAATGAGATCATGGTTTTAATCTAGCGTGAATGTGTGCTCAACAAGCTGATTTGCTGAACTTGACCGGACCAAGCTTGACCAAGCCCTACAAATTCTAAAACTGTTGTCTGTTGTTTTGATCCACAGTTTTTGGCTAGATTGTCTGTACACATTAGACATGTTATAGGTAGAAAATGAGATCATGGTTTTAATCTAGTGTGAATGTGTGCTCAGCAAGCTGATTTGCTGAGCCTGACCGGACCAAGCTTGACCAAGCCCTACAAATTCTAAAATTGCTTGGCTCCCTTACAACCTTAAAAACCATTTCTATGATCTTCCCTCTTGACTTTTTTATCATCTGTTTGAGTCTATTATCTGTTTTATCAATTGGAATGGATTATATCCTTATTTTTTCAACTTGTTGTACTTGTTCTTTATTTGGCCTGAGCTTCTTCATTTTGTTTCATCTAACAAATTAGCTGTGGTCTGTACAGGTGGGCAGATTTCTGTGGTTCAAGCTCTATTGGAAGAGCTACCTGGACAGTTTTTGACATACATGCGGAGTAGAGATATCAAGCCAAGCCCTCTCCATGCAGCCTCAACTTCTTCTTGACTAACATTTACCAAGTACACAAGATTTATAAATATGCTGATTTTGCTCACATCAATTGAAAAAATTTAGGTCTGAACCAATCACAAGTTAACTTACTTGAGAGGAGTTCTCTATTAACAAATTTTTTAGGTCTGAACCACTAACAGGTTGAATTTCCTGAAAGAATTTCTTTATATCATCCTAAAAGAAAATGTACAGATTTTTTAACCAAAAAAAAAAAAAAATCTTTATCTTGTATAGGTAGAATTTAAACTTTATTCAAGTTCAACCTATATGTTAAGTAAACAAAGCAATGAAAAAGAAGTTAGTTTTGCAAGGAGAAAGTGTCTTTTGGTCTATATGCTAGTTCCATGGAGTAGGACTCTCACAAGGATTTGTAGCACCCATCCGTAAGGAAGGTGTTGTTGTCACGTTGTGGGCTCACATGTATGTGATCTGGCAATAATTTTTAGCCCTAAATAAGGATCTAGGTTCACTCATCCTTATCGAATGTCACTGCATTGTGTGGAGTACAAATATTTTTAGATTAAATCAATATCTAATTGGGAAGCTGTTAACAAAAGGAATAATGTACTGCGGTTGAAGTATTTGACTATTTGCGTTGTGTGAGCGTTGAATAGTGACATTCCTCCAAAAAGCCTTGTTACATTGTATTATAATGTTTTTAGAAATGCTTCAATTTTTATATTACAAAGAATGTAAAGGATTCTTTTTTGAATGATTTCAAATGTTTTGTGAATTCCACAATGTCTACCATGGGATGACTCTCTTGAGTGCTGCTTGATGTGAATACTCTTACGCATAAATATGATAATATGTCACTGGATCATGGTTTGGGCAAAGATGGAAGCTAGTCATCAGTCGTCACTTGAGTTGGGTCTAAGAACTGTTCTTTTGACGCCTATGTAGAGGTTAAATCACCAAACTTTAAGTGCCTCGAACCTGCTTTGGGGGAGGATTTAACCCATGTCCTTGCCCCCTTTGCTATGCGGAGTAGGTTTAAATTTTCATCCCTCATTCAAAATGAGAGCAATATTTTATGGATATTTTTTTTGGGGGGGTAAAGTATTAGGGCTATGAGGTGAATGTAGAAAAATGTTTAAGTAAAGTTTGTCCAATGTGTCCAAACAACCCCTAAGATTTCACGTGTCAATCTAGTTTCAAACTTTTTGGTATTGTCTTAAAATAGTTCTTGCATTAATTGATGGGGATAAATGCCATGACACCCCCTGAACTTTGGGGTATTGGCCATTACATCCCTATACTTTTATTTTAGCCAATTCACCCTATGAACTTTACATCTTTGCGAAAATGATATTTTCATTAGTCTACCATTAAATTTACTAACAAGATCTCACATGACACGCACGTTCATATCTAATATAAAAAATTAAAAAAAAAAAATCAATTTCACCCAATTGAGAGAGAAAAATTGGCTTTCAGTTTTTTAGAGAGAGAGAGATCCTCAATACACGGTACCAACAGCACCTTTTAGTGGTAGGACAACACAGTACCGCATCAGTCCTAGTCTTAAATTTCTGATTTGAGAGCTTACTAGTTTGGGTATGAATTTTGTGAGATTTTAGTTACAAATTAAAAAAACATACAAAACATAGATTTTAGTGCAATTAGTAAATCTCCTAAGCTTTGGTTCTTCTTCTTAATTTCAAGATTTCATTTGTTTATCTATTTTGTGACCATAGTGTCTCTTGATATGGCTTAGCTGTAGTTGTTCCAAGGAGGAGTGGGACCATGAATGGCATGGTCAATGCCATGGGCGGCGAGATCCACGGTGGGTAGTTCCATTGAGGGAGATCCTCTCTCTTTCTCTGTCTCTCTCAAAAATTGAAACCCAATGTTTTTTTCTTTTTTATTTATTTTATTTTATTTTATTATTATTTTTTAAGTATGAATGTGAGTTATGTGAGAACTATTAGTGAATTTTAACAGTAGATAAACATAAGTATCAATTTGGCAAATGTGAAGTTTATGGAATGAATTGGCTAAAATAAAAGTTCAATGTAGGGGGTGTAATGACCATTATTCTAGAGTTTAGGGGGTATCATGACAATTTTTCCTAATTGATGAATGGAAGAGGCTAACATAACTAACAATAATTTTAAAATATTACTTTTTATGTCACTGAACTACCACATGTTTCTAATTTAAAATTATAAACTTAAACTAAACTAAACTAAAATCGATCACAAATACATTTGAGATTGAAAATTTTAAATCCCAAAGTGACCCTAAATAGGAAGCTAACCCAACCAGACGGCTAGGAAGGAAAATAGAAAAGAGAATAAAAGTGAAGAAAATTTAGAAATTACATGATATTGATGTGTGAAATATCTAACTCAGTTGTTTGTTTTATATTTGGACAAAGTTTCCCTTCAAATTAATTTGGAGAGAAATCCTTCAAACTTCCACTAAAAAATTAACATAGCTATATATTTTGAAAATTTAACGTTAAATTACACATATTTTTTATGTTCTTAAAATGCATGTCAAATTTCATTCAAATCAGATGTTAATTACTATTTGTCCATAAATATATTTTTTATGCATAATTTAATACTACAAAAACTTGAAACTTAAACATTTGATTGAAGACATAGCTATTAACTTTTGATTTTCTTGAAATTTTATAAGCATGAATAATATAATAAAAAAATGCAATTTAATAGTGAATTTGTTAAAATTTATATCCAATGAAAAAAAATATATAAGGGGAGTTTGGAGAGAAACTTTTTCTTTTGATCTAAATTCTTATAAACCGGTTGGTTTGAATGGCAAAGTCCAAAGAAAGAAGGATGGCCCTCTAAAGGCCACTCGATTCTTTAATCCAACACAGTCGGTTGGAGATCTAGTTATCTATAAAAAAATATTTTTGTGAAAATTTCATATGAGATGTTTAAAAAAAAAACCATATGAGATGTATTAAACTAAGGGTCCGTTGGGGATCCGCTTATTTTACTGAAACTGAAAACTTTTTGTTGAAAATACTGTAAATAAAGGTAAAAGTTAACTGAAATAGTACAGTAGGACACATGAATAGTATCAAAAAGTGCAATAGGACTCATGAATAGTAGAAAAAATAAGCTGAATTGTAAAATAAGTTGGCAAAAATAATCTTTGCCAAACATACACTAATAGTTTACAAATCCTCTATCCTTATATGAAAAAGTTAACGAATACCCTATGATTATTGGTGTAGAAAATAATTTTTAGAAAATTTTTATAGGAAAATAAAAAAAGTAACAAAATTTTTTTTTTATAGCTTTTTATATTTTCTATAAAAATAATATCAAAACTTTATTAAAATAGTCCATTAACAAATGCTGTAAGGGCAACAATTAACCGGGCACTTTTTATATAACCCTTTGCAAAACCAACTAAGGCCAAGTAGTAGCAGCTTTAGGAATTATTTTAGGATAGCCATTAAGAAACTTAAATGGTACAAATCTAATAAAAAAAGAACTTGAATATATCGATATCAAAAAAAATTTGCAAATACATGATATTTTACAATTTTCTTATACTAACAAAATGAAAAAAAAGAAAAAAAAAGAAAAAAAGAAAAAAAAAAGAAGATAAAGTAAATATTGAGAATCTTGAGATGCTAAGTTGTATGAGTACGAGTACAAGTGAAGTAAGAGGTTCTTGCGTTTCCTAAAAAACTAGGACATGACACATCTGGGGTACATAAATTAATTAATTAATAGTATAAATTTTTGGGTGTATTTTTAATATCTTTGGACATCATTTATGTTTATTGTAGGTTATAAATTAAGTAGCAACAATATAATACTTTTGAAAACATATCTAAAACTATCATTTTTGTTTCAATTAAATAAAAAATTACTAAATAATAATTACCAAATGCTATAGAAGAAAATATATCAAAAATGCTATAGATTTTTTTTGTTGATGAGAAGAAGAAAGAAAAAAAAAAGTTATAGATTAACTGCATTGTTTCTATCATTTAATAAAAAATATTGCATTTTTAAGGTTTTTTTTTAATTTTTTTTAATAAGGTACTGAATGCTTCCATTAAAAAAATGGTATGGCTAAGGCTTGGACTTGGTCACAAACTCACATGACCTGATGGATAGGTGAGGATAAATTCTTTCCCTCCAAATAAATTCTTTATTCGAGGTTTCTACGGAACTGAAAGAACATCTTTTGCTTTGCTCTACCACAGTTGTGGAAGAAACCAACCAGCCTTCATAACTAAGCTTCTTTGTTCTTGTAAAACCAAAGAATGTATAAAAACACCAACAACCACTGCCAAAAAAACAAAGAATTAACATAAACAAAGCACTCGATCCTTTACATTAAAGCAATGTTTATATGTACAAAACCGCCTGCAAAGCAATAATGCAATCAAACGTCAAACAGACCGCGCTTTCTCTCTCTTTTACCGTTGCAGGGTTTCTTTATATGTCATCTGTGGTAAGCATTTCAAACTTCACTAGTAAATTCGAATTGAGTTTAATAAAAGCTTACTACTAATTACAAATTCTCCTTCACAAATTAACTTCTTTGAATCCCCTCCATTAGTACAAGCGCAAATATCACCAGTCCATTCTTTCTCAAGAAAAAATCCAATACCATTCTCAGTTGGTCATTTAGTGGCACAGTTTGGTACACACTACATGGTTTCAGGTCCCAACACCTCATAGCTAGAGAGACTAATTACACACTGATGTGTGTGCCCATGTTGGATGGATAAATTTTCTTATCAGAAAAAAAATTGGCCACCAGTTAGCTACGCAGTTATCTAATTTATTGACTCTCTAGGATTTTATGTGGACTGCAACAGTTATTCATTACATGGAGGAATCACACTGTTTATGCAAAAGAGAAAAGGGCAACAAAATAAAAAAACAACTATAAAAATAAAAACACAATGAGTAATCAATACTATATGAATAAGTTTCTCAAAAAAAAAAAAAAAAATACTATATGAATAATACCCCAAAAAAAAAAAAAAAAAAAAAAATCACAAAAAATTTGGAATCGTTGCCCAAGGATGGGAAACCAAGGACCTCGTGTTATCATTCAGCATTCCAATCAGTGAGCAACTGTCATAATTTTTTTCTTGCTCTTAAAACAAAATCAGTATCTTAAGTAACCTAAGGTAATTAGGCACACCACACATTCATCAGCATATCAGGATGCTCTTTATTTGCCTCATTTCATGGTTTTGATTTAGTGAATCTAATAGTGTACATGAGCCCCACATAATTTAAAGAGAAATGTTATGTTCACAACATTTTCACAACAAATCCCAAGCGGCAAGTTGTCACTTTTCAGTGCTAGGTTCAAATTGAATTAATAACAACTTACCACCAAAGATTTGTTGTGAAAAATGTTATAAACGTAGTATTTCTCTAATTTAATATTTCATTCCACCAAATAAGGAATGATAACTGATTTACTGATTTCAAAATGATGTGACACTATACTTACCTTTAGATCTATTAACTGCTACATCTTTCCCATGAAAAGAACTCTCCGTTTCAAAGCATATTGAGAGGCTCCTTTGTTTCGTGAGTATAGTAAGCATCATGAACCGAATAAGAAAATCTACTTCAAAATTTTCATCAAACTAAACACATAGTATTGTGTAGCTGAACATTAATTTCTTCTATCTATTCACTTGTTCCTTTTCTATAAAAATTACCCAATCAATTTCCTCAGCTTTGTCAATGTTACTTTGCATCAGCCTCTTAAAATGTTTGCACTGCCATGGCCAGACAATCAATCGATTAAAGCAAATTCTTAAAGCATGACTTATCCAAAAAAAAAAAAAAAAATTCTTAAAGCATGATGGTCAAGAGTAGCACTCATACCTAACAAACTTCTAGCCTATAGAGTTGGTTTGAACTTTAAACTGTAAACTTATATCTGTCCAAATGGAGTTCACACACTAAAACCACTGGTACTACAAGTGGCACCAATTCATCCGGAGCTTATAATGACTATCTAAAGCAGAAAAAACACCATCAAACAAGAAATTCCAAATCAAATGTTTAGATAACGAACAAAACTCTGTGAGGAAAGATCCCCTCCCATCTAAATCCTCCAATTCCTTCCAATTTTTAGTCAAATTTATGACAAGTGACATTTATTTGATCTTGTGTGATTTTTAAGACCATAGGATTTTTTAGATGCCACGTCTCTCATCTATCTAAAAATTGAAGGGAATTGGCAGGGATCCTTTCCCAAAGTTTTAAAATTACATAAGTGGTCATTTAATACAAAAATTTTGCAAATTCAATGGCAGGCAACCTGCAGATTTCAGGTGGGGCAGCATTTTGTTAAACTCCAATGAGTGATTCTACTAAATGAAGAGCCAAGTCAATGCAATCTCCACAGCAGCAATGTTCTGTCATAGGGACAGTGAAATACATACACTCCAAACACTACTCGGTTCCTGAAGGCAGAGCAGTAATTGAGAGATCCGCTCAAATGCTACCTCTGGAATCCTGACCACCACTACCATAGTGACTTGTATTTTGAAAATTTTCACGGTGTGGATCCAAGCTGAGGAACGACGACCATTTTGAATTTTACAATGATAAGCTATGTAAATGGCTGTAATCGCTCATAACATTCATGGCAGACTCAAGTGTAACTCCAATCAATTTGGTTAGCTTCAATGAGAACCAAAGAACTGATCATACGTTTTATACTTTTATGGGCTGCTGTTGATATTATCACCATTTGCCCTTTCTCTGGACTAAGGCCAAAGGTGCAAATTGGAGTTGCTATTTGGGTCATGATTTGATTAAGCAAATAATTGAACAAATTTTTGATTGTAACACTGCATTTTTTACCCCTATTTTAAATGAAAAGAATTGTGTGCTTTTGTACAATCAAATTTCATATAAAGGAGATTAGAGTTTCAAAATGATTGAAATTCACCTGATGAAGTTCTATTCTAGTCTAAGAGCAATTCACAGGTCCCACATGATGCTGATGGAGGTCCTAGCAGCGATCCCTGTGCAACTTCTTTGTGCTACAAACGTCATTTGCAATAATCAAAAGAAGCTCTAACTCAGCAAATGTAATTCAATGAAATTCAGGAATATTATTGTGCTAATATCCAAGCCAACCACAAAAAACTATTGCAAATACAAAATTTGGAATGCCTCACAAGCTTCAACCGTTCAATAAAATAATAAAAATAAAAAGCTTTAATATTAAAGTGTGACAGCTATGAAAGACTCGAAATTTAAATTTTTCAAAAATATCAAACCCAATTTCAGAAGGGTTTCAATAATTCTATAAAGAAACCCTACAAAATGACATAACGAGAATCCAAAAGAAGTGTGAGCTAAAAATTTCAGCTTACCAGAACGAAGAAGATAGTGGAAGCTAGGGGTGTTCACCAAACCGCATAAACCGCACAAACTGCAAAAACCGCACCAAAACCGCCCACAAAATGGCATAACCGCACCGCACCGCATGGTGCAGTGCGGTTTGCGGTTTTATAATAAGAAAATCGCACTGCACCGCACTGCACCGCACCCTCTCTATTTATTAATATATTTATTTATTTTTAATATTAAATATATTATTAATAGTTTAATAACCCTAGTTTTAAAAAAAAAAAAAAAAGTTTAATAACCCTAGCAAGTGTTAACTAGAAAAGCCAACCCAAAATAAAGAAAAACTAGCTCAATAATTTAAAATTTGGCCCAAGAAAAAGGGAAAAAATAGTTTTGGGCTGAGTAGGAAAAGCTCAAAATTTGAAAAATATACTGACTTCAAACCGCATCTTATACATAGTATCGCACATGTGACCGCAAAAATGAGATGCGGTGCGGTTATGGTTTTGGCTAAACTCTAAACCGCACCACAATGCACCGCACCGCACCGCACATGTGACTGCAAAAACAAGGTACGGTGCAGTTATGATTTTAGCTAAACCGCACTGCAAAGTGCGGTGCTAAAAATGGCCCATAACCGCACCGCAAACACCCCTAGTGGAAGCCATGGCAAAATTCAAACATGGGTGTTGGGAAATTAAAAAAATTTGGACCATTTCTCGATTTATGCGTGTCATCCTTGCGCAGGGGCCATGCTAATCTTCTCTGTATTGTTCCAATTTTATCGGGCCTTGTACTCTCGCTCTTTGTTATAAACATAGATAGCCTTGTGTAACTAAACGAGGCGAAAATGGGTAACTAACCATAATTTTCCAACTATATAGTTAGTAGTTTCGGTTCCCAAACTTCTCTTTTTGTTTCTGGATTTTTTTTTTTTTTTTTTTTTTTTTTTTTTTTTTTTTCTCTGGGTTCTTCTCTGATATGTTCTGGGTTCTTCTTATAAGGGAACCGAAACTACTAACTATATAGTTGGAAAATTATGGTTAGTTACCCATTTTCGCCAACTAAACGATGTGGGATTGTTGATTCTCAACCAGAAGGCCAAATTTAGTTGGCTTTTGGTTTTACACACGTGTTAGTGCGACATTGTAGTAACTATTCTACGGTGCTAAGACTTTTTTTAAAAAACAAAATAAACGTCGGGTTATGTACTAGTCTTTTTGTAGTCTACTAGCTACTACTACAACAATTTCATTAAAAACACAAAACCAACAAGAATATTATTTGGGGCGTTTTAAGTTTTATATCAAATAATAATAATAATAATAATAATAATAGATAAAACTGAGAGAAAATTCAATTAGATTTTAAATTTGAATTAAATTAGAGTCTAATTTTACGTTATGTGTCCCATCTAATCTAAGTTTTTAAATTTTTGTACCAAGTGAGTTAATTCAATATAAAAATTGGATTTCAATTAGAGTTTAATTTTGTGTCATTTTACTTATATTGGACTCCTCTTTTTTTACAATAGAATCACCATTTATTTTAATTAAAGGAAAATGAGAAACCATATGAAAATACATCACTTTTATTTATTGAAAAAATTAACATTGATTTGAAAATTAACTAGAACATTACATGGTTTTGGCCCTATATACAATCTAAGACAAGGTACATGGATTTAATCCTATCTACAATCTAGAAATTGAAAATTATATGGAAAAACTTTTATCAACAAAACTTCTATCTAAGTTCAGAGACTAAGTTACAAGATCGGAAGGTGTTAAACACTCATCTTACCCAATGAAACCAGTTTTCTAAACTATGGTGGTTAATGGTCATATTACATTATCCATGTTAGGGACATATTTGATGTAATTGGCTAATCCTTTGACAAAATGCACTTTTCTTGTAATTGGGTAGATCTAGGATGGGTTTAGTACTTCAAGAAACAAGTGTTCATGTTTAGTATTGAAGCCATGCAAATTGGACTAAGAAACAAGTGAAGGAAGTGCTACTCATTAAAGCTCGACAGCAGTCTCAATAGAAAGACTTCTATCGAGATTTAATATGGAAGCTCGACACAAGCTCGACACAAGCTGTATCTGTCGAGAATTACAAAATCAAGTTTTCCAAATCTGATTACACGCATATCCTTGAGTATTTGTGTAGGGTTTCTTTTCTCACAACCCTAGACATATATAAGGATTATTTCAAGAGCCGCCACAAGGGGATGCAAGGTGTTGCAAAAGAATAATCCATGCATATTGTGACCGGAAGCTAAAATTGCTCTAGTTCATCATATTTTCTATAGAAGCTACTGCATCTTTGCGCCAAGGGTTTTGTGACCAAGGAGCTTCCTGATCTTCATTGTTGGATGAACTGAAGAACATTGCAGCCAACATCTTCCTCAAGTTGATGTGTTAGTCACGTATTGGGATCCGTGCATCATTGGTTAGTCACGTACTAAGATTCGTGCATTGAAAGGAAAGATTGCCGCTACAATACAAGTCCAATTGGGTATTGGGTAAGGGTTCAACTGTAGGTTGATATTAGATATTGAGATTTCTTTTACTTGTAATCGCTTGTGATTGATAATAGTGGATTCTCGGGAGTGATGACCTTAAATTCACCCGGTGGGGTTTTGCCTTGGTGGTTTTCCCCATTCGTAAACAAATCACCCGTATCAAATTTATTTTCTACTGCATTTAGTTATTTGGTGATTTGTTTGTGCTACCACGCTATTACATGTTAAATTGACTTAATTAATTAACTTGGATAATCAATTAATTAATTTGCCAAAGAGGTCAATACATTTTTGGCCTATCAATCCAAATAACATGTTATAGCATCCAAAAACAAATTATTAAAGATTGAAACAAACATTCATGTAAGTATGTGCAGACACCCCATTCTGTAACCTACATTAATTAAACCTCACATTGAGAGAGAAAAATGGCAATTTCACAACCGGGGATAACATCTTAACTCTGACCATTGATCTTCAATTTCCCCTTGTTAAAATGATCTTGATGTCCTAACAATCAAAATGACTAATAGCATGCCTTAATTGGACCACTGGATTGAAAGTTATTGTCAAATCAAATTTTGACGACTAAAGATACATCCATATTGATGAGCCTAACCCTACGTGATTATGGATATTTAATTTTGATTGGTCCAATTGTGGTTAAATAAAAGTTAATTATGTGTCATAATCTCATTGGCCAAAGGCTAACATTTTTTGTGAGGATGCACATTTGCAATTAATTTCACTATGGCTCTTTAATTCAAATCTTGATTAAGTTAAATAATATATATATATATATATATATATATATATATTATACAAGATAGAATTTCTACTCTAGCTTAATCAAAGTGTATATGTGCGTGAAGCTCCCTCTTGGAGACTTGAACTCCAACCCTTGCCCTCCACACCCTACAAGCATTTATACTTGTGGAATAACTACTGCACCAAAGATGCACAGTGGTTAAATAAATTGTTAATTAGACTTGATTTGGTTTAAAAGCAGACCTCATGCAGGAAAGCATGAGGTCCTGCTAAATGACGCTATAATTTTATATTTAGCATTTTTTTTTACCTCTTTCATTAAAATTTTCTTTTACTATTGCCCAAAAATTCACATTAACTTATTTTACTGCTATATTATTAATATCTCATTAATTGCCTAAGCTTACACTACACCTTTCTCTATTTTTCATGTCTTTTAGCATACCTACCATTTTAGTATTTTTAAAAAAATAAAAAATAAAAAATAATTAAGGACTAATAGTAATAAGTAATAACTAACCACATAAGGCCCTGAAGAGATATAGAGATACAGAAATATTGTGAATTGTTAAATAAAACGCATTGTTTCACTATATATTACCAAAATAAAAGACATGAAACTGACAAAACATTTGAAAGAGAGAGAAAAAGGAATTTGATGGGTCACCACCTCCGTTATATTGGCCTCCCACTACCATCAAGACACCAAAACCCCTACGGGTAATTTTTTTTCTTTTTTCTTTTTAAAATTAGGGGCTTAAATATGATTTAGGTTTGGGTAATTTGGTTGGAATGTTGGATAGTTTTTGTTTTGGGTATATAAGTAGAGAGAATATGTGTTGTGCAATGTAAAACCATATTCTACCATGGTTTAATTTTAAATCATCTATAAGACACATGAATATACACTTGCCCACATCATGTCTTAATGTCGTACTGTCGATGAGTAAAAGATAGTGACAAAGTTGCGTATACTTTCATTTCATGGTATGAAATATGTGAACACAACACAAATTAGTTAATTTTCATGGTCCCGTTACTTTTTGCTTTTATCTTTGGTTTCATATATATATATATATATATATTTTTTTTTTAAATCTTACCTTGAGAAGGCTATAAATATGCAGTGAAACTACTAAACTAATTTTTAATATCTCAAAATGTATATGTTTTTTTACTCTAATTTAGTTTACTTTTTCTTTATAATATATGTACAATATTATCCAAAGCTGTCTTACATAAAATATTATAAAATTATCCGTGCATCGCACGGGCAACTTACTAGTTGAGATTAATTTGCTAAACTTGAGAACCAAACACATCTAATTACAGCAAGAAAGGATCAAAAAATTGAGTGAATCAAAGCATTAATGTGAATCATGCAAAAAAAGAAAAGAAAGCAAGTGTCGATCAGAAAACACTTATTTTCTTTTCTTTTGGGTTCCTTGCTTGCTCCCCACACTAGTCAAACCTCCATAACTCCAAATTTCAACCTAAATTCAGAATTCCCTTAGTCCCGCATTACTTAAATCTCATTCTGAAACCCTCATCACCCAATATAAATACACTTGTCCTCCTTCATTCCAAAGACATCAAAATCCCTTTCTTCTCACTCTTTAAAAGTTCTAGTGAAGTAGGAATTGTGTTTGTCGTTTCCTAGAGTTAGTGAGATTCGGGTTGTGAGTGAGCACAGGCCTATACCCTAGGAAAAAAGCTTGTCATCTCTTGGTCTTATTGAGATTTAAGATTTGAGTGAATACTTCCCTACCTCACCCTTAGGAACCACCAAAATACCCTTGGATCTCGCATGAAGGTATTCTTTTTTTTCTTTCTTAAACTTGTTTATTTAATGGCCCGAATCTTAAACCAACCAAGTTGATGTTGGATTAAGGCTCATCAAATAGCCCATGACCCATGGGCTGGCCCAGTAGATGATCTCTACTTTCCCCATCTTCTAAACAAGCAACACAGTACACCATCTTGGTAACCCATTGCAGCCACCAATCCCTAGATCTAGTCTTAATTGCTAGCCAAGCTATGAAACTAAGCTTGCAAATAGATTTAGAAAACCAGGAAAGCTTGCACTGCTAAACATTTGGTGCAGTAAGTCTAATAGCATTCCATGATGCCCCCTAAATTTGAATTTTCTTTTTTTGATAAGTAACAAGAATCACATTAATCATGAAGAAAAATCGAAAACAGCAAAAACAAGGTGTTCATGATGTTTAGAGAAAAACAAGATATGAATCAAAGCCTCAAATTTTGTTATTTCTCCATCGCTTAGAAAAGTGTAAAACTTCCAATTGGCCAATCATAAGTAAGAGTCTAGATCCCTTACAAACATTACCTTTTAGCTATTGCTACCCTGCAAGCACGACCAATATATTAAATGAATAATATCTCTAAAAAAAAAATGAAACTCCAGTTTTAAATGTCTTGAAACTGGAGGTGAGAATTGTTGAGAGACGTGTCTTTTAGGAGAGAGGTATTAAAAAATTAACTAGGCAGAGAAGGCTAGATTTGACATGGAATGAGAAGTAGACAGTATATACCCATGCTTTCTTAATGTAGGCATTCATTTTAGTAACTGGTGGCAAGGGATCTACCAAATAGCCTAGTAATTTGTTACAAAGAACACACTAAGTTTGCCAAGTTATGCACAATCTTCTTGTCTTTCTTCGAGACTTTATAAAGTGATCGCTAGGAGATTCTAAAGAGAGCTAAAAGGATAGCTGAAAGAACACTTGCCTCATCATTTCAAATTATAGCATATTGCTTAAACAAAACTACAAATTGGATTGCCTTTGAAATTTATAAGAAGAAACACCATATTCATATATGCCAATGGAGTGAACATAAGTAATAATATAAGTAGTAAGCAGCACAAATATTATATAGAAATCAACAAAATATCAATTAACATTATCACATGACATTTGAACTAAATATTAAGAATCTTAGACAATTTAATTACATTACGATAAAACAACACCCCTAAGCCTATTCCCCATGTGATCTAGCAATCGAAAGTAGATAATTCTCCATTGCTTATTCAATAGTAAAGTACAACATACACCCAAAAACCCAACGGCAAAGCCAAGTGCCATACTTACATAAAACCAATCCACTTCAAGTCCAAGAGTACCTTTACTCCCTATGTTTTCATTGTTGGGTTTTACACCATTTATAGTACAATTATCAGTAAGTGGTGGTTCACAAAGTTTGTTTCCAATGAAACTAGATGCCTCAAAACTTTGTAGCTGGGTGCTTAAAGGGATTTTCCCAATCAAATTGTTGTTTGACAAGTTCAAATGATCTAAAAATGTCAAACTAGACTTGCTTGAGGGAATTTGACCTGAAAGTTGGTTCATAGAGAAATTAATACATTCCAATGAACCCATAGTACCTATATTCACAGGAATACTTCCAATCAAGAGATTATATGACAGATTCAATGATTGTAATTCTCGAAGATTGGTCACTTCTTTGGGAATCTCTCCTGATAAACTATTCTTGGAAAAGTCTATACTTTTTACTAGTTGGAGAATGGTGCTATACTCAAGAAATTTTCCCTTTATCACAAGCAATGCTCTTTCAAGAGGGAAAGAATCACCATAATGATTTGAAGAACCATAAGAATTCAAGTGATCATTTGAAATATTATTTGTGGCCATGGCGCTAAAATTTTTAACACATCTAGGTATGCTTCCAGATAGCTTACTATGTTAAAGGTCCAATATTTGGAGTGAAGCTAGAGCATAGAGTTCTTTTGGTATGTGACCATGGAAATAGTTTGAGCGAATAAGGTTAAGAATCATCAAGCTTGTACATCTATGCCCAATCCAAGAAGGTATGTTTCCAACAAACCTATTTTCAGCAACATCAATAGTTACCAACTGTTCACAATTTTTCAAAGATGATGGTAACTTTCCAAAAAATTTGTTTTTGTATAGGTGCAAAGATTTAAGATAAGTCAAAGATCCCATTGATGCTGGAATACTGCCATTGAAATTGTTGTTCCCCAAATTCAAGACCTCCAAGTAGTTCCAATTCATCAAACAATTAGGTATTATTCTTGAAAAAAGATTTTTTTCAAGATTGAGATATCCTATGTATTTTTGCTCATTCATTCTAAAACACAAAAAGTGAGAAATGGCTCTAGAGAATGAATTTTTAGAAAAATCTAGCACAAACACATTAGAGGATATACAAGGTAAAGGACCTTCAAAATGGTTTGAACTTAAATCAATCACTAAAGCAGACAAAATCACGAGAATTTCTCCATATATTAGATTGTGGGAGAGATTTAAAAATCAGAACTGAGAAGACAAGTTCCAAAATGAAGGAGGAACCGCATCTGAAATCCTTGTATCAGAAATGTCTAACGACTGCAAATGCCTTTGTGAACAAAGCCATGTGGGAAATTTTGGCCCTAAATTCCGTGATCACAAGAATAAAGACTCAAGCTGAAAAGGAGGAATCCAATTTTGACTTGCTTTTAAAGTCAGTTGGTTTCTAGATGCATAAAGTATCCTCAAACTGCTTAAATTGGAAAAATGAACTTCAGACATGACACCTTTCAACATATTAGAATCAATATATAAAGTCTCAAGTTTGGAAAGCTGTCCAAAATTTTGAGGGAGAGTTCCGTTGAATTGATTATTCTCAAGATCCAGGTATGTCATAGAAGAGAGATTTGGAAGTGGACCTGAGATTGAATTATTCCAAAGAACAAGATCAGCTAGATTTTTGAATAGACCAAGTTCATTCATCAAATGACCATGAAGTTGAGAATTACTTAAGTCTAAGATCTCTAGTCTATCTAAAAGACACACTGATAAACTTTCAAGATTTCAGATATCTCTTGACTCCATTTGTTGGATGACAATCTGATTTCCCTTAAGTTACAGAGATTACCCAACGATCTTGGCAACTTTCCTCCAAGTTCATTTCCTGACAAGTCAATACTAATGGCAGATGTTAGGTTTCCAATGGCATTGGAGATTGTACCCTGCAAATTACTTGAGCCAAGGTTGAGAAACTCAAGATGACTACAACTATACAACCAATTGGGAATTGAAGAGTTGAAATTGTTTCCAGATAGATCGAGGTGCCTAAGAGAAGTCATGTTGTGGAGATCAACAACAAGAGATGAAAAGTTAACAATGGGTGTCGGTGGAATGAAAGGAAGTTGGGAATATGACAACTGCAACTCAAACAAGGAAGGGAGTGTGTCTGTGACTTGTAGCTAGTCAGAGGCTTTGCTAAGATTAACACAAATCTTGCATTAGAGAGATTAAGAGATGTTAAACTCTTCATTGAACCGAGAAATGAGGGAATAGGAGAAGCAGAGAAATTATTGAAGTTGAGGTCAAAGTAATTCAAATGCTTCAAATCAAGCAGAGAAGGATTTAGCTTACCACCAAACATTGAACACAAATAAGCTTCATATTGTTCTTCAGTTGCAAAACCATCTGAAGGATAAAAGGTTCTGAGATGGAGTTGTTGGACGTGAGTAGTGAGGTTGTGGCAGACAACACCAACCCACTGATAGCAATCCCCATCAACAGTCCAAGAGGAGAGCCGATTTGAAGGATCAATAAGGTCTTGCTTGAAGGTGAGAAGGGCGTGTCGCTCGGTATTGATGCAACGAAGCTAAGAGTGAGAGTGAGAGTAAGAGTGTCCGGTGCAGAAAATGAAGAAATCAGGAAGAGGAATAATTAGAAAAGCGAGGAAAAGGAATCCTAAGGAACCCTCCATTATCAGATTATGAGAAGTAAGGGTTAATTGTGAAAACAATACTAATTGGATGGTAATTTATAGGAGCACCTCCGTCTTTGTAGTCTTTCCTAGAAAAAACACTTTCTCATTCAAGGGCCAAGGCCATAGACTTAGATTGACAATATTGTTTTAATTTAAAATGAATTGGGGAATTCTAAATATAAATAAAGTATACATTATGATGAAATCATGGCAAAGTGTTTAGCTCTTGAGTGAGGAAATGTTTAGGAAATTGAATAATTGATAGAAGCACAAAAGATTGTCGGCAGCCAAAGTCTTTATTACTTTTGCTTTCTTTTTGCCGACATTTTCTTCATATCAAGATGATGAACTTGAATAATTGTTTTTTTTTTTTTTTTTTTTGGGACATTAATTTCTAATGATGCATAAAAAATAGAAATATTCCTTACCAATTTCCATCTCCAATGTTTTTGAAATCTTTCCCTAGACAAAAGTTTCTTAGAAATGTAGTTTCTTACTCGTACCAAATATATTCCCATTAATGCTTTATTATAAATGTTATTATTATTATTATTGATATAAGGGTAAAAGACTTTCATTAATTTAATTAAAATTGAATCGATGAATTTTTAAGTATAAATATGGTACAAATTGTGAATTTCAGTTAGCTCCATTGATAAAATTTCTTGTTGTTGAATAAAAGATTTGGGATTTAAACCCCACCTATACCAAAAACCAATGGGTATCTTGGCCTATTGATAAAGAATAATTATCATAGAATGGATATTATAGGTTGAAATTCAATTGCATGTGTGTGTCTATATATATATATATTATGATGAAGCCATGACAAAGTGATCCTCTCTAGAGTGAGGAAATGTAAATGTCAAGGAAATCTACAATTGATAATATATATAAAACTGAAGTTGTTTGACTTTTGGCTAACCACATAAGATTATACTATATAAGCTTTTGAGACTTCAGTTTATAATATAGATAATTATCATGAAGCATGTACTATAGATTTTCAATTTACTTCCTTCTAGATGCCTATAAATTTTATATTGTTCTAATTAATTTGAATTGTTTCAAATGCCATTTTTTGGAACTTTATAGTTGATTGATGACATGTTCTCTATATTTCCAACTCAATACTTTCCGGAAAATGTTCCTCATAAAGAATTGGATGAAGAGTTGAGCTTGATGGTTTAGGACTCATATATATTTAAAATCATTTAAAATCCAAGCAATATGAAAGGGAGTCCTCCAACTTGCAAAACGTAATAGAGACAATCGGTCTTATAGTAATTACAAAATTATGACTATTTTTTATTTGCAAAAGAAAATATAAAATAGAGGTTAAAAAAAATATCCAAAACTTTGAGTCTCTATTTGAAAACCCAAATTAGCTAGACCGGCTCCTAACCATGATGGGGCTACTACGCTGCCACCATTGTGACCAAGATCAAAATACAAAACGATAATTCTAAATTTGTGATTTTTCAAATAATGATAAATTCATTTTATTACTTTTTTTTATTTTAGGAAATTATAAATTTATAATTCAAGACTTTGAACCTCTAAAGTCTTGAAAAGAGAGTTTTGGAGACTTTGTTTTTATTGTCCAGAGTCTTTGGATTCAGAGTAATCTATACTCTGGGCAGAACTTTTCAATTTAGAAATTTGTTTCTTTAGTACCTAATTTTCCACACTAACAATGAATACACTTAATAGCATTTTTGTTTGTCTAGATTTTTCAAGAAAGTGTCTTTCAAGTAAATTAAAGCTTGATTGCGAGGCCTTAGAATCTTGACAACAAACAATAGGAGACATCGAAATCTAATACCATGTAAACTGGGTTTTCTTTGTTGACAGTATGAAATTTTGGTAAGGTATTGAAAGTCTAGATATGTGACTCCCTAAGTAAAACAAAAATAAATATAAAAAAAGTCTAGTTAAAATGGTTCAGTGTCAAATTGTCAATTAGTTTTTGCATGGAGTATCTTTGACTTTTTTACTTAAGTTGTTTAGGTGTAAATCGATTTATATACCGTTAATTAAATTTAATGATTTTGATTGTAAATCTCCTAATTTTTTTATTAAATTGCAAATGGATTTGGTCCGAAGTGGAACTCTTCTTGTCTTAAGAAATCTTGCGTATGATTTGAACTTTTCTTGTTTTTGAGACACTCTAAGAGAAATAGCCGTTTGTTTTAAAAAAGAGTGTTCTTTCTCAAATTTACTGTGATGAAATGCTTCTGAATTATGATGATTGAGTTTGCATGGACGAAGAGTTTTAGGGCCTATTCTTGAGGTCCTAAAGCATATAAGGTATTTATTAGAGGTAAAAGAAACCAATTTTTATTGAATGGATAAAGTTAATTTACATGTCTTGGATTTGTTAACCTCTAGTGAATAATGCTTGGGAATAGATTTAGAATATTAGATAAGTTTGCACCACTCAAAGAGTAACTTTAATAGCATTCCATGTTGCCCCAAATTTGAAATTCCCATTTTTTTGACATTGTCTTCTGCATTTTGATTAGTGTTCACCTCAGTTTACCTATCTTGTATACGAAACTTATTGCATATCTTGCTGGTTGCCATTTCCTGTACTGAAAGTTGTTTAGACCTTTGCATTCACAGTACAGACTGAGTTATAAATAATTCCAGGTCCATATTTAAGCAGTACCCTCAAGATGCCAATTATCCAGCCAAAGATAAAGTACTATTTTCATATCCAATATGATGTCTGAGAAATTATCTAGCTAAATAAGGATCCAAAAAGTGTTAAATTTCCATATGGCCAATCCCAGGCAATTGTCCAAATTCCTTACAGTTCATTTTCACTATTGTTCCTCTAATCCATTTATCTAAATAAATGAACCATCCTATTTTAAATTTCCTGAAGCTAAAGGAAAGCATTGTTGAGAGAAATCTTTGGGGGCAAAAAAAGTGCTGCACTAAACTATTTAGTGTATCAATGTCCTAGGTAATTAACCTTTCATTTAATAATTGAAAAAGTATTTGAAAAAAACAATTTTCTTTGGAGATTAAAAAAAAAAAAACTCCAAAGATATATGGAATATTGTGCTTTCTTGATTCATATTAGAAACAACAATTGAGAAACTTTTGTTTTTTGATAAAATATAATGAGATTTGAGAAGCACATATAGCATGCTAAATTGCATATTAAAATGATAAGCTAGTTCGGAGTTTAGCTAGATTTTACGGCTTTTTTGGCCAAAAAATATATTATTTTATTATTATTACAAATAATAGTAAAATCTTATGGGAGAATAGCCTCTCTTTATAAACATTATTTTAAGCATTAAAATATCACATTTTGCACTAAAATTGATTATATCACATTTTGCATTGAAAAGGTTTTGAAAACACAACTTTAGTATATACACATTTTACTCTAAAATTGCAAATTTTGAAGTTTCGATATAAAACATGATTTTTTTAGGAGGCTATTTTTCAGAAAAAATTTCCACATAAAATAATAATATTTTTTAAAAAAATCTCTAGATTTTACTTTGAAAGAGTTCCAAAGAAACTAGGTATAAAAGGTTTAACGATATTGTATCTTTACGCAAAATACTACTTAATAGTGTATTCTCAAAATGTATAGTTATATTATGCATAGTTCGAGCATAATGAACTTAGCTCGAGTGTAAACGGCACAATAACAATTTTATCATCAAGAAAACCAACATAATAATTATGAATGTGCAAGTGTTTAAATCTTAAAAGTTTTGGGACATTAATTTCTGATGATGCATAAAAATTAGAAATATTCCTAATCAATTTCCATCTCCAATTTTTTTGAAATCTTTCTCGAGACAAAAGTTTCTTAGAAATGTAGTTTCTTACTAGTACCAAATATATTCCCATTAATGCTTTATTATAAATATTATTATTATTGATAAAAGGGTCAAAGACTTTAATTATTTTAATTAAAATTGAATCGAGGAATTCTAAGTATAAATACGGTACACATTGTGAATTTCAGTTAGCTTAATTGGTAACGTCTCTTGTTATTGAATAAGAGATTTGAGATTTAAACCCATCCTACACAAAAAACAAATGGGTGTATTGGCTTGTTCATAAAGAGTAATTGTCATAGAGCAAGTACTATAGGTTGAAATTTAATTGCGTGCATGACAAAGTGATCCTCTCTAGAGTGAGGAAATGTCAATGTCAAGGAAATCTACAATTGATAATATAAATAAAACTGAAGTTGTTTGACTTTTGGCTAACAACATAAGTTTTATATATATATATATATATAAATTTATGCAGATACTATAGATTTTCAATTTATTTCCTTCTAGATGCCTAGAAATTTTATATTGTTCTAATTAATTTGAATTGTTTCAAATGCCATTTTTTTTTGGGGAACTTTATAGTTGATTGATGACATGTTTTCTACATTTCCAACTCAATGCTTTCCAGGAAATGTCCTTCATAAAGAATTGGATGAAGAATTGAGCTTGATGGTTTAGGACACGTATATATTTAAAATCCAAATGATATGAAAGAGAGCCCTCCAACTTGCATAACGTAATAGAGACAATTGGTCTTATAGTAATTACAAAATTATGACTACTTTTTATTTGTAGAATAAAAGATAAAATAGAGGTTAAACAAAATATCCAAAACTTTGAGTCACTATTCAAAAAACCAAATTAGACTAGCTCCTAACCATAATGAGGCTGCTACACTGCCACCATTGTGACCAAGGTCAAGATACAAAACGATAATTCTGAATTTTTGATTATTCAAATAATGATAAATAAATTTTATTTAATATTCTTTTAGTAAATTATAAATTTATAATCCAAAGGCTTTGAATCTTTAAAGTCTTGGAAAAAGAGTTTTGGAGACTTCGTTTTTCTTGTCCATAGTCTTTGGATTTGGAGTAATCCTTACGCTGGGCAAAACTTTTCAATTTAGAAAATTGTTTATTTAGTACCTAAGTTTCCACACTAACAATAAATACACTTAATAACATTTTTGTCCATCTAGATTTTTCAAGAGTCTTTCACGAAAATTAAAGCGTGATTGCTAGGTCTTAGAATCTTGACAACAAACAACAGGAAACATCAAAATCTAATACCGTGTAAACTGAGTTTTCTTTCTTGATAGCGTGAAATTTTGGTAAGGTATTAAAAGTCTAGATATGTGAGTCCCTAAGTAAAATTAGTACCTAATTTTCCACACTAACAATAAATACACTTAATAGCATTTCTGTCCATCTAGATTTTTCAAGAAAGTGTCTCTCACGAAAATTAAAGTTTGATTGCTAGGCCTTAGAATTTTGACAACAAACAACAGGAGACATTAAAATCTAATACCGTGTAAACTAGGTTTTCTTTCTTGATAGCATGAAATTTGGGTAAGGTATTAAAAGTCTAGATATGTGTCAGTGTCAATTGTTGGGTCCATCTTTAAAAACCGTGGTCGGGGTTGATGGGAAGAGGCTATCAATGATATAAATGGATAGAAACACAGAGGCGGTTCTCATTTACTTTGCATTACGTTTTAAAATAACAATTACATCTGGGCAATAGTAAAATTTATCAAGGTATCCCACTCCTCTTTTTTCTGTATGTATTAAAAGCATTCAGTACAAAACCAAACCAAGAAAGATGAACAGCAACAACTAGCCCCTTATAAGATTCACTAATGCAGTCTTTGCTTCTTTAGCTAAACATTATACATCTTCTAAAATTCTGGTATTAACATATCTAAACCATTCATTGACAAAAGACTTCCAGCTATTTCATTTCCAGCAAACAAAGCGTCTCAGGGAAAGTAGCTCTCTCTTTGGTTGATGCTACTCCACTGTAGCAACCTAGCACCAGCCTCCTTCCCTGCCAATCCTTGCACACAAATGCAGAACCTCTAAACTTCTTCTTCTTGGAATAAACACCCGCAATTAACAGCAGCACATGCCATCATGCACATTGCCCAGGAAAAAAGATTCCTGCTCAAAGCTCTATTCTTTCCTTCCAAAATAAAATCTTCGTTACAGTTTTCTAGGCAACTGTACAAATATCTTCTGCTATGTTCTACCACAGTCGTGAGAGAAACCCACCAGCCCTCATAAGCTACTTTGTTCTTGTAAAACCAACGAGAGTATAAAACGCCAACAACCACTACCAAAAACAAACTAACATTACACCCGCTCAATGGCCCTTGCAGTGCTTACCCTGCCATTCCTCTTCATATGTCATCTGTATGTGAGCATTTTAAACTTCTACTTTTATCCAAACTTCACCAGTAAATTCCATCTGAGTTTAAGAAAAGAAAACTACTAATCACAAATCATAATCATTGAATCCGCTCCAACAATACAACTGCAAATATCACCAGTCCATTCTTGCTCAAGAACAAAACCAATACCATTCACGGTTGGTCATTTAGTGGCACAGTTTGGTAGACATACTGATGTGTGCGCCTATGTTGGATGGATATAAAGTGGCCACCAATTAGCCACGCAGGTATCTCTAATTTATTGACTGTAGGATTTGATTGGACCATAACAGTTATTCATTACATGGAGGAATCACTCTGTTTATGCAAAAGAAAAAAAGGCAATAAATTAAGAACAAAAACTATAAAAGAAATATACAATGAGCAATCAATACTATAAGAATAATACCATTAAAAAAATAAATAAATAAAACACTAAAATCACAAAAATTCTGGAATCGTTGCCCAAGGATGGGACACCAAGGACCTTGTGTTATTATTCTGCATTCCTATGCATATGTATTAATACCAAACCGTGGAAGAAGAAGCAAAACAACAATTATATTAATACTAAGGAAGAGAAATTTCAATATGCATTTGTATATAGAAGTTTAAAAGAGCATTGCATTTGCAGGACACCAAAAAAGAAAAAAAAAAGATTTAATCAATAATAAGAGGCATGTGACAGCTAATTTAAACAGCTGATCATTTTGAGTCCTCGACAACTTCAGCAAGAGCCCAGGTGGATGTGAGAGAAGGGACCCTAGGCCTACTTCGCTAATTCTTCGAAGTGTCATTGGTTTCTGTCCCCCTTTACCGCCGCAATAGGCTTCAAGCTTCTTGGATGTTTGATCTCCTACTTCCATTATATTAAAGTACACCAACAAGACAACAGGAAAAGTTTTTATGATTTCAACCTGACTAAAAAAAAGAGGAAAAAAATGCAGCTATATGAAAGCCAAAAAGGTAATGTTAAGGTACAACTAGCACAATAAAATGATAGATATATACATGCCAGTAAGGGAAATCCAAGAAGAATGATGATGACTTACCGGCAAAGAAGTCAAAAAATTCTCTAATACATTACTTGATCCAATTTTACATCCTCCATGTGTTTATAGGTGGTTCGTCATTAGAATAGCCTTCTCCACTAGATCCAGCCCCATCATCCTCATCATGGCTTCGCTTATTTTGGGTACCTTTGGAGGCTGAATCATTAATATCATGATGGATTACACCCAGATCCTCACTGAGACACTGTTTGTATACCAAATGAATCCCAGTTTTTACCACCCCCAAGTCATTTGAAGAACTTATTCTAATCGCAATTTTATTGGATCCATTCGCATCAATTTGACGAAATTTTTCTCCCCATTGGGAGTCAAAATAGCGTGGGGACAAATAGAGCAACCAAATGTGACGTGTTCTAACTTTACCATATTTTGTCCTAAAAGAAGAGCGTATTGGTGATGCCCTTTCAAATCCATTGACTTTAATCCAACATGTAAGTAGAAAATCTTCAGAGGTATGAGAAAAACAAACGCACAACACAATTCCCATCAGTTCATCACACCCATAAGGCACTTGTATCTTCAATTCATTACCCATACATTCATGGTTAAACCATTTTGGAATTTCACCTCCAGGAATAATAATGTCTAAGATGTCTGGCAGTCTATCACTTTGTCCCTGAAATATACAAAGCATAATTTATGTTTAGAATTGAGAGAGAGAGAGAGAGAGAGAGAGAGATACCTAAAGCTTGTTACTGCTGTTTTGAATATAGTCAACCAATTTGAAGCAGTTAACACACTGGAAATTCAAATGGGAGTGATCTGACCTAAAAGGATAAAATTGCAGTTCTGGCAATCTCTCCAGCAAGGTACAATTGTTTGCAATTATAGAATCAATAGTTGACGGAACATTTTCCAATGATTGAAGCCAGTTGCAACCCTCCAAATAGAGTGTTCGAAGATTAGAGAGTTGAGAGAAGCTTTCAGGAAGGGAAGCAAAAGAATTTCCACTTAGATTTAAGTGTTCTAAAGAGGACAAGCAGCCAATGTCATTGGGGATTGACCCAAGATCACAGTCACTAAGATGCAAATATGTCAAAGATTGCAGACCTAATAAGGAAGGCAACAGTGGATGAGGATTTGTTGGTAGGGAATTTAAATGAAAAAAATTCTGGGCTAATTGGCTCAAAACGTTGTGCCAGGGAATCAAATGATTGCAATAGTTCGCCCATGGGATGACAACTTGTTGGCAGGGAAATTAATGAAGGAAATACTAGGCCCATCAACTCAAGATTTGTTGGCAGGGAATAAAATTCAGATGACTTCCATCTACAGATATATAGATGTTTCAGATTTTTAAGGAGAACAATGGAAGAAGGAACCTCTTTTATGGCTGTCCAACACAAATTAAGCAGCTCCAAACCTTTTACATTTCCTATGTTTCTTGGCAAGTTACCAAATTTTAAGCATCCAAAAAGATCGATAGAAATAAGCAACTTCAAACTACAAATGGTGTTAGGAAGGCACACAAGATTCACGCAATATCTTAGAGTCAATGAAGTAAGGTTAGTCAAACGTTCAATTGATGAAGGCAGCTCTTCTATATCCGCTTTGCTCAAATCAAGCACCTCTAGGCCTTTGACTATCCATAGGTTCTCTGGCAAGTTTTTAATTAGTTCCACAACAGCAGTGCGATCCAAAAAAATCTCCTGTAAGAATTCCTTGTTTACCACAAATTTTGGATTTTCCTTGCATTTTGAGCAATTAGAAAGTTCAAGAGTCAAAGGAGACTCCATTCCAAACTTTCTTGGAAGACGAATTAGTCTTTCACAATCTTGTAAATTAAGATGAATAAGTTTTTTAAGAATTCTTATGGATGGGTGAAACTTGCGTAAATTTGTACACCTTACAAGAACTAATTTCTCAAGATTTGGGACTCCAGTGAAGTTTGGAGTTATAATCAGGTCTGAGGAGTCAGTCAAGTCAATGAACGTCAACTTGTCAAAATTCTGTTAGAAGAAAAACAATTGTTAGAATAATTAGCTTTCTAATGTCCATTTATTGTAATTTAAAAATGAAAATTTTTAGGAGGATACTTACCTTTATTCCTATCCAAAGTTGTTCAATTTTGCTTTGTTGCAAACAAAGTTGGACAAGCTCATCTAGCTGGAAACTTGATTGCAAAGATTTTGATGGATACAAAATCCAATCAAGAATTCTTAAATCATTAGGAAGGTGTGTGGGGACATGGAAAATGCCATAAATTCTAAGAAATTTAAGATTTTCCATCTTCAAAAAGGCCTCATGGTTCCAACATGCATCTTGTTGTTCATTATAAGTATTCACAATATCCATGGCTTTAAGTGCTTCTGTCCCCTAATAACCAAGAAGGAATTGGTGAATTGCAAAATTAATTATTAGCATTACAATTCAAATTCCAAATTGTTAGACATGAAGGTAGGGAATGAGCTCAAATTCTCTAAAAAACCTTTTACCTTATTTTTTCTTAACACTTTGTCAATGTCCTCGTAATCCCACAATCTACTACGCTTCCCAGGATCATCAAGGCACTCTTGACAAACTATGTTCCTACCCATTTCTTCAAGTAAGTGATGCATCCACACTTTATCATTATCCATAATTTTCAAGAGAGACTTATCAGTGAGTTCCTTCAATCCAATAATAGGGTAAAGGCCAAGAATATCTAGTATTTTCAATACATAATCTTTCTTCTGATTATTAAAAAAACATGCAATATGCAAGAATATTTCCTTTTGTGGTTTTTGGAGTCCATTAAAACTTATTTCAAGTACTTGGAGAATTACTTTGTCTGGAAATTCTTGGAGTCTCTCTAACGCGATTTTCCATTCAACAGTACTTTTTCCAAGCAAAAAGGAACCCAAAACCTCAAGAGCTAAAGGAAGGCCAGCAGCATAATTCAAAAAATGGTTAGACAGTTCTCTATAATCATCCAGGACATGCTTTTTTTTAAAAGCTTTTGAGGAAAAAAGTTGAAGAGCATTTTCATCATTCAATCCTTTAATTTCATATATTTTATCTACTTGATGTGCCTTCAACAAATGCGTATCTCTTGTTGTTATGATAATTTTACTACCAGAACCAAACCAATCATGCTCCCCAGCTAACATTTTTAACTGTTTCATTTTATCTACATCATCAAGAACAAGAAGAATCCTTTTATGACATAACCTATTCTTGATCTTGAGAACTCCATCATACTCCTCTTCTATTTTCAAGTTCTTTTCCTTCAAAACTTCATCAATAATTTTCTGTTGTAGTGGAACAAGACCATATTTTTCAAACTTTTCCCTAACATCCTCAATAAAACCACGAGCTTCAAATTCTTTAGAAACCATATGATAAACAACTCTAGCAAGAGTTGTCTTACCCATCCCTCCCATTGCCCAAATCCCTATAAAGCGGACATCTTTTGAACCTAGAGCTAAGCATGACTCCAATTCCACTAGTCGAGAGTATATTCCTACTAGGTACTTGGTAATGTATGGGAATGCATCATATTTCAAGTTGAGCGATATATGTTCTACTATTTCTTTGATATCTTGTGACTCAGGTCTGCAATTAAAAAAGTAGGATATGCATTGAGTTTGAACCACCAATAAGTTAGACAAAAAATACAATTCATATTTAAAATTCAATTTTGTTGACTGAAACAAAAACATGGACATTGATCTGCTTAGGAAAAAATTGAAAGAAGTATAATGAAACATGTATATAGATTTGCTTAAGGTTCCAAATAAAGTTACATATAGAAAGTGGGTCATTTGAATATTTAAATGAAACAAATATGTTGAGATAAATTACCTAGTATCCTTTAAATGCCATCCGGCGAGGTTGCCCACTTGTCTCAAAGCATCTCTCCATTTATCCACCCTTGTTTTCTTCTCCTTTTCTTCATGTTTAACAATTGCTAGTGCAAAAGTTCCCAATTGTTTTCGTACATCAGATGGATCAACATAGTAAAATACAGGTAAAACTGTCATTTCCATATCTTTCTTGCAAGTAATGATATTTGCAAGTTCATCTAAGCACCAAGTAGAAGATGTGTATTCTTTTGAGAGAATGACGATAGCAAATCTTGATTCTTCTATTGCTTTCAACAGCTCTAGTGAGAGGGATTTTCCTTTCTCAAGTTTTTCATCATCTCTAAAAGCGTTAATGCCTTTCTCTTTCAAAGCAATAAATAGATGATCCATAAAATTGTTTCGGGTGTCCTCACCTCTAAGCTGAGGAAAACATCATACTTCCATCGCTCAGTAGAAGAACTTGGGAAAGATGATGAGGCAGTTTCCATTCCCATTAAAGCCATTGCAAATACGCAACTACTTTTATTTTTTATTTTTTGCTGAGAACAAATACACTACTACCAAATATTGAATCACTATTTATTTATATATATATATATATATATATATATATATATAGATCTGCATACCAGAAAAAAAGGGAAATCAAATACTACTGAAGAAAAAAAAAAAAAGGAAAATAAACTAGGGAAGAAGAAACCATTTGATGCAATGTTTTTAATCCCTCTGTTAATCAGATTGGTCAAACAACTTTACCTTTTTTTTTTTTTTTTTTTTCTTTTTTGGTTAATTTATGAGAACGCCCAGTTGAACTGGAGGTTCACAAAGTTAAGCAAATAAACTCACTACCAACAAACATACATCACTCTGCTACTTGCTGTGACGAAGCCAGTAATGCCATCCATGAACGCCCTTGAAATCTAGCCTTTCGGTATATTTTCTAAAACTCAATATATAATTAAATCTCTGAACTCAGCTGGGTATGTTTTGTTGATGACTCAAATTCAAACGCAAATAAAAATGGTGGAGATGGGTTATGTGTCTGGTTATCTTTTAGTCAAGTCAACTGCATGTATAAATATGGCTCTACTTTGTAGGAAGACTTTTTGAAGAGTTTTGGTTCATGTTCTTCTCATTCAATAATTTCGTAGAGAAAGAAGAAGATGAACTATCATAATTTTTCTTCCTCTCAAAAAAAAAAAAAAAAAAAAAAAAATCAATGTCTTAAGTAACCTAAGGAAATTAGGCACATCGCCCCTTCATCAGCATATCAGGATCCTCTTTATTTGCCTCAATCATGGTTCTGATTTAGTGAATCTAAGAGTGTACATGAGCGCCACATAATTTAAAATGTCATTCCACCAAATAAGGAATGATAACTGATTTACTGATTTCAAAATGACGTGAAGCTTCATTTGGCTTTAGATTTGTTAACTACTACATATTTCCCATGAAATGGACTCTCTTCATTCCAAAGCAAATTGAGAGGCTCCTTTTTTTTCATGAGTATAGTCAACATCATGAACCTTGACAAGAAAATCTACTTCAAAATTTTCATCAAACTAAACACATAGTATTGTGTAGCTGAACATTAATTTCATCTATCTATTCGCTTGTTCCTTTTCTATCCTTTAAAGTTGTTGACAAAATTTACCCAATTGATTTCCTCAGCTTTGTCGATGTTACTCTGCATCAGCATCTTAAAATGTTTGCACCACCATGGCCAGACAATCAATCGATTAAAGCAAATTCTTAAAGCAGGACTTATCCAAAAATATAAAAAAGAGAAGAAAATTCTTAAAGCGTAATAATCAAGACTAGCACTCATACCTAACAAATTTCTAGCCTATAGAGTTAGTTTAAAATATAAACTGTAAACTTATATCTATGTCCAAATGGAGTTCACACACTAAAACCACTTGTACCACAAGTAGCACAAAATTCATCTAGAGCTTATAATGACTATCTAAGGCATAAAACACCATCAAACAAGAAATTCCAAATCAAATGTTTAGATAACGAACAAAGGTCTGTGAGGAAAGATCCCCTCCTATCTAAATCCTCCAATTCCCTCCAATTTTTAGTCAAATTTATGACACGTGGCATTTATTTGATCTCATGCGGTTTACATGTGATTTTTAAGATCATTGGATTTTTAAATGCCACATTTCTCTCTTCTATCTAAAAATTAAAGGGAATTGTAGGATTTTGGATTGGAGGTGATCCTTTCACAAAGTGTTTAAATTACTTAGGTGGTCATTTAATACAAAAATTTGCAAATTCAATGGCAGGCAACCTGCTGGTGTGAACAGCAGATTTCAGGTGGGGCAGCATTTCGTTAAACTCCAATGAGTGATTCTACTAAATGAAGAGCCAAGTCAATGCAATCTCCACAGCATCAATGTTCTGTCATAGGGACAGTAAAATTCATACACTCCAAACACGTTCCTGAAGGCAGAGCTGTAATTGAGAGATCCTCTCAAATGCTACCTCTGGAATCCTGACCACCATTACCATAATGACTTGTATTTTGAAAATTTTCACAGTGTGGATCCAAGCTGATGAATGATGACCATTTTGAATTTTACAATGATAAGCTATGTAAATGGCTGTAATCGCACATAACATTCATGGCAGACTCAAGTGTAACTCCAATCAATTTGGTTAGCTTCAATGAGAACCAAAGAACTGATCATAAGTTTTATGGGCTGCTATTGATATTATCACCATATGCCCTTTCTCTGGACTAAGGCCAAAGGTGCAAATTGGAGTTTCTATTTGGGTCATGATTTGATTAAGCAAAGTATTTGAACAAAGTTTTGATTTGTAACACTGCATTTTTACCCCTGTTTTAAATGAAAAGAATTGTGTGCTTTTGTACAATCAAACTTCATAAAAAGGAGATTATAGTTTCAAAATGATTGAAATTCACCTGATGAAGTTCTATTCTAGTCTAAGAGCAATTCACAGGACGCACATGATGCTGATGGAGGTCCTAGCAGCAATCCCTGTGCAACTTCTTTGTGCTACGAACATCATTTACAATAATCAAAAGAAGCTCTAACTCAACAAATGTAATTCAATGAAATTCTGGAATATATATTATTGTGCTAATATCCAAGCCAACCACAAAAAACTATTGCAAATCCAAAATTTGGAATGCCTCACAAGCTTCAACAGTTCAAAAAAATAATAAAAATAAAAAGCTTTAATATTAAAGTATGAAAACTATGAAAGACTCAAAATTTAAATTTTCCAAAAATATCAAACCCAATTTCAGAATGTTAAAATCTGGATCAAATTTCAGAAGGGTTTCAATAATTCAACAAAAGAAACCCTACAAAATGACATAACGAGAATCCAAAAGAAATGTGAGCTAAAAATTTCAGCTTACCAGAACGAAGAAGACGGTGGAAACCATGGAAGAATTCACACATGGGGTTTGGGAAATTTTGGGAACGAAAAAAATTTGGACCATTTCTCGATTTATGCGTGTCATCCTTGCGCAGGGGCCATGCTAATCTTCTCTGTATCGTTCCAATTTTATCAGATGTCCCCGAAGGGACAAGCCTTCTATTCTCGCTCTTGCTTATAAACATAGACAGCTTCGTTTAACTAAACGATATGGGATTAGTTGGTTCTCAATCAGAAGGCCCAATTTACTTGGCTTTTGGTTTTACACACGTGTTAGCGTGGCATTGTAGTAACTATTCTACGGTGCTAAGACTTTTTTTTTTAAACAAAATAAACGTTGGGTTATGTACTAGTCTTTTTGTAGACTACTAGCTACTACTACAACAATTTCATTAAAAACACAAAACCAGCAAGTATATTATTTTGGGCGTTCTAAGTTTTATATCAAATTATCAATAATCACGGACACAAAGTTTATCACAATTTTTTCCGTAATTTATTAAAGTAATCTATCATAAGTGGTGGACAATTATTTTTACATTGACCTATAATTTTTTTTAAAAAAAATTAATAAATTATAGTAAAAATTGTCCCTAGACTTATTGTGTAGCACCATTTTTTTTTCACTTTTAATTTAAAAAACCACTCCTACCATGAAAGATTTTTTTTTTATTTTTTTTATTTTTTTTTTAATATAGAGGAATAAAAGTTCATATGGGATTTAACCGACATCTTTTGTGATGCCTTATATATTTAATTTCATCCCCACCAACTCTCCCCATGATTTATCTATCTCGCATGGATAAGAATACATATAATTCGTGATTACTATAGGGCAATATGGAAGTGCCTCAAAATTAATTTTGGAAGAGATCCAGATTAAGAAATTTCAAATCATTATTGGGGGTATAATATTCGTTTCAAATGGGCTTAACAACCCAAAACTTAGGAGTTAAGCTTTTTGCCCTTCTAATCTATGATTTCTTCTTTTTATTTTCTTTTTTCCAAATTGAAAATTTTTTATTGAACATAAAAACAAGAAAATTACAAAAGAATGATGCGATAGAAACATTAAATACCACACAGTCCTGCCTTAAAGCATCTACCTTAATATAAAAGGCAAAGCGGTTGGGCTCAGAAACCCCTCAAAGCTCATACGTAGAGCCCACATGCCCAACTCGAGAGCTAGTGAGTAGGCTTCCCCTTGCAAACCCAGTTGAAAGTTGAAAACCAACCACGCTGATCCTTTCTCAGCCTCCTAATCTTCTCAACTATATTGATCTCCTGCAATGTAAAGTTGGGTTGATAAAAAGTAAAAACCTCCATGGAAGGTTTGGAGTCACCTTCAAAAACGATGACCAGACATCATTCCTCCCTTGCTAGCTCAATGGCCCGTCTAATACCCTATTAAATTATGCTAGTTCAGTCCACATGGACACTTCTGAGTAAGAGTCCACCTCGTAAATTTTGCTGGGCAAAACGTGTAGAACACAAAGAAAGTTGACATTAAGAGTTATCATTCTAATCGCATCTCATTAGTTTTAATTAACAATTGCAACTGGATACTAGTAAATTATATCATTCCACTGCTTTACATTAAAGAAACAATGCAATCAAAAGTCAAACATATTCCTTCAACTTCACAAGTCAGTTCTATCTGCGATTAAGAGAAGTTTAATACAAATCACAGATTTTCCTTCAAGTATCTATTTGAGAATCCAGAACTTCGAATCTTCTCCCTCAAATATGGCTGCAAAAATCATCATTTCATTCTTGCTCCAAAAGTAAAACAATAGCTATATAAGACAATATCGTAAATAGGAATATTTATGACATATAAAAGTGCAGTAAGATATAAAAGAAGTAGTGCAAAACTTAGGTACAGTACCTAAGATTCCCTACTTAATATTTTGACATCTGTCCAATTTAACATACCAAGTAAATGGCGTTAAAACTAATATTTCTTTTATTTTTATTTCTTTCTTCCTTCTTTTTCCTGTACTGCAAACGACTTCTCTTCCAAACCCAAAACCTTTCTCTTCCAAACCACCCATGACCCTTCTCTTCCAAACCCAAAACCCAAAAAAAAAAAAGAATATGTCATATCTCTCTCTCTCTCGGTGTGTGTGTGTGTATGTGTACATTTGTTTCCTTTCTTCTTTTCTGATCTA
The DNA here is from genome assembly GCA_028535165.1 of Quercus tomentella. Lineage (NCBI taxonomy): Eukaryota > Viridiplantae > Streptophyta > Magnoliopsida > Fagales > Fagaceae > Quercus > Quercus tomentella. Next base: position 46,843,190 of record JAPQVY010000089.1, on the reverse strand, counting down.
TGATTCTTTCTTTTTTGATCTATGATTCTTTCTCTCTCTCTCTCTCTCTCTGGGTGTGTGTATGTATGTATGTGTTTCTATTTCCTTTCTTCTTTTCTAATCTATGATTCTTTCTTTCTCTCTCTCTTGGTGTGTGTGTATGTATGTGTATCTGTTTCCTTTCTTCTTTTCTGATCTATGATTTTTTTTCCTGATCTATGATTCTCTCTCTCTCTCTCTCTCTCTCTCTCTCTCTCTCGGTGTGTGTGTATGTATGTGTACCTGTTTCCTTTCTTCTTTTCTGATCTATGATTCTTTCTTTCTCTCTCTCTATCTGGACAAAATAATGAAAGAGGCTGTGACGATGGCTTTGTTGATGTTAAGAGTGTGGAAGTTTCGAGTATAGCTGAAAATGGTCCGTTTTTTGGTTTGAAACCCAATAGATCTGGTTTTTATTTTTTTATCTTTCCTATTTGGTTACTGAGAAAATGAGGGAGAAAGGTCCTTTTTTGGTTTGAAACCCAGTAGAAAATGAGGCAACTGGAGATTTGAAGCCATGGTTTCTCTTGCAGTTGCAGTACAAGAAAAAAAGGAAAAAGGAAAAAAGAAAAAAAGAAAGAATTTTTAGTCTTAATGCCATTTGTTTGGGTTGTTAAATTGGATAGATGTCAAAATTTTAAGTAGGGAACCTAAGATACTGTACTTAAGATACTATACCTAAATTTTGCCCAAATAAGTAAGAGTCAGGACTCAGGAGGATAGGAATATAGAAGTGCAATTATGAATATAGTAATGGAACGTACTAATAACAAAATAGCAAATAGAAATAATATGACATTGGAAATAATACTTTGGTGACATAAAATGGGTTCACCAAAAAAAGATAGTACATAAAATGGAGAAAATTATTAGGTACTCCCAGAGTACCATAAATGCGTAGTCCCCCCCTCTCACATGAATGGTGGGTCCCACCATAAATTTAATTAGTGGGACCCACCATTCATGTGAGAGGAGGGAGTACGCATTTATGGTACTCCGGGAGTACACAATAATTTTCCCATAAAATGGAATAATAGTACAAGGGTACTATATATGAAAACAATAAATAAATAAATATTATATATATATATATATATATATATATATATATATATATATATATACGGATGACATAGCAATATAGATACATCAATGGAAACATAGTTTAAGCAAAAGACATAACAATATGTGGATATTTAAAAATTGAAAGCTCGATAGTGTAAAATACTATAACTTGTTTAGACCCCCAATTTTAAACTTACGGCTAAATTGCTTTTACTCTACTTATCTAAGTGCAGAATAAGAGTAAATAAAACGTTATAAACTGAAACTACGCTGTAGTGCATAATCAAATACAATAAACAATAAATGTAAAGCACAAAGAGTAAAGGAAGAGAGATACTGTAAACACAAAATTTTCCAATTGCAGAAAATCAAACAATTGAAAAGAAATATGGTTTGCAAATATAAATTTGTATTGATGAATAATGAGTACAATCTCTATTTCAATTCTTTTACAAAAGAATACCCTCTGATTCTATCTTCTTTGAACTTGACTCGAACAAGAGATCCTCTTGACTTTGGTTGGAAGATGGATTTAACGATCTTCACAACAAATCTCTAGCTTTGAGCTTATTAGAGATTTATTGTTTCTTCAAGTCTTCGAATGTGAAGGCTCTTAGGTTGAAGTTCTTCCGGGTTTTAAAGGCTTGATCTGTTGAGCTTCAAAGATTTGGGTTTGTTGAGGTTTATGGAGGCTTTTTAGCTTAATTCCAATAGAACTTCAAAGAACTCGAACAAAAGATCTTCTTGACTTTGGTTGGAAGATGGATTGAACAGTTTTCACAATGAATTTCTAGCCTTGAGCTTGTTAGAGATTTGTTGTCCTTCAAATTCTTCAAGCCCTTTGAATGTTCTTCAAGATCTTCAAAGACGTTTCAAGTTCTTCAAAGATTCTTGAGACAGAATTTCTCCAAAGCTTGGGCCTCCTGAAAACTTGGTGTCGAAAATGAAAAAGGATGTCCTCTGTAGGGGCATTGGGCCCAGGAGTTCATTATCTATTAGTATATTGGGCTTGTGGTCCAAGCCGAGGACGAGGGCTTGTCCGAAGAGGAGGAATCTTTGTCAAAAGAGACTATGTTGATGAATAAAGAAGTCAGTTTTGGTCATAATGGCTCAACAAGATAGTCCGAGAATAAATGCCTCCTCGGCTAGCAAAAATCGAGGTCCGAGGAGGTAGTCCGTCGACAAAGGTAACGTTCCAGGAAGTTCTATTGGTGTGGATAAGCATTGCAGAGGCATCAAACAGGGAGGAGTCCTAAAATATCTAGAGAGAAAGCTGCTGCCTCCGCATTAAATGCACTGTAGTTAACTCTTTGGCCGCATTAATATGGAGGTGATACTTGAACAGTAGATTTCAGCCTTACAGCTACTATGTGGAGACTTATAGGAGGTGTTGATGGGACAAGTATCAACACCAACTATCTGGCATGCACGTGGAGCAAAAAGACGAAAGGGGAAGAAAGTATAAAAGAAGGAGAGGGCACTGAAAGAAGGGATCGGAAAAAAAAGAGAAAATTACTATAGTATCAAAAACTGACTTTGTAATCAAATCTGAAAGAAATATATAAGAACAGATCTCCTCGGACGTTGCTGTGGACGATTTTCTTCATTATAAACCTGTCCATTTACATCTTCCTATCATCTAAACCTACTTTTGTGTTTGTCTAATTCATTAGAGCCTAGTTTTCCAACCCATTCTCTACAAATTCATTGTTTTGGGCTTTTTGGGCCTCAGTCCATCTACCTGTTGGGCTAGGAATTCAAATCTGGTTCTTACAAATGGCACCGTCTGTGGGGATTACTGGTGTGATAGTGAGTTTGACGTTTAACTATGGTAGGTTCAGGTTCAAACCAAGCAGAATTCATGGGGTCTCAACGTCAATATCACTTCCATGAACTTGAGCAAAGGAGAGACCGGGAGGGGAGTGTACATACTACCCATACTAGTAAGAGCCATTCTCGAGGTGGTAGCCATCTCTCCCAGGAGAAAGATACCAAAGCCATGCAGAAGGAAATTGATCACCTAAAGAGAAGCTTGCGCCATGAACGGCGAAAGCAAGCTCCATGCAAATTTGACTTCTTTTCCGATCATGAAGAAGATGGTAGCTATAGGCACAGATCAAGGACTCCTCCTAGCTAGTCTTTCTCATATGATGAGGACTATCATCATGAGCGCAGAAATAGAAATTCGTCCTTGGTAGGCCTAGGAAACGACGCTATAAGTAAAGCACTCAACCAAATTTCCAGGTCACCTTTCACGCGCTAGATTGAGGGAGGGAGACTTCTTCGGCAATTCACTCAGCCCACATTCACTATGTATAATGGTAAAACAGAACCTGTGGAGCATGTCAGCCACTTCAATCAAAGGATGGCTATACACTCCAAGAACGAGGCCTTGATGTGCAAGGTATTCTCATCCACTTTGGGGCCTGTGGCGATGAGGTGGTTTGATGGTCTGAGGCCAGGTTCCATTGATTCCTTCAGGGAACTCACTCAGGCGTTTGGATCTCGCTTTATTACGTACAGCAGGGTTGCTCAACCTTTAGCTTCCTTGTTGTCTCTGTCCATGAGAGAAAGAGAAACCCTGAAAACATATTCGGACAGATATTGGGAGATGTTCAATGAGATAGATGGTGATTTTAACGATGTAGCCATCAGCACATTCAAGCTCGGCCTACCTGCCGAGCATGGCTTAAGGAAGTATTTGACTAGGAAACCTGTTACCAGTGTACGCCAGCTCATGGATCTGATTGACAAGTATAAGAGGGTTGAAGAGGACTAGTAGCAAGGCAAAGGAAAGGGCAATATTATCCCTCAGGAAAGGAGGGATTTCAGGTCGAACCGTTACAACAATAACAGACCCCGGAGGGATTTTGCTAGGTAGTCTGAGCCTGCAGCTCCTCAAGTGGTTAACATTGTGTTTAGAAAACCAGTGCATCAGGTTTTGAGAAGATAAAAAATGAGCCATACTTCAAATGGCCGAACAGAATGAGTGGAGACCCTTTGAGGCGCAACCAAAGCCTTCATTGCCAATACCACCAAGAGCGGGGACATACCACCGAGGATTACAGAACACTGTGGAACCATCTGGAGCAATTGGTCAAGGAGGGGAAGTTGCAACAATTTCTGTACCGGCCCAACGGACAAGGGGACCAATCAAGGTCAAGGGCTCGAGGGAATACTCCTTCAAGGCCCCCACTAGGTACCATCAATGTCATTTTTGCTGTGCCTGGGAGAACTGGTTCTCACCCTTCCAGGGTAATGTCTGTAGCTAGGCTACCGGCCGAGGACTCTCACTTCGAGTTGAAGAGAGCTAGGATAGAGGTCCAACTGTCGCTGAGTTTCTCGGACGAAGACAAGATTGGAACCATCCAACCACATGATGATGCTTTGATGATCACCCTCAGAATAGGGGGTTATGATGTGAAGAGAGTAATGGTAGACCAGGGCAGTTGTGTAGAGGTCATGTACCCTGACTTGTACAAGGGGCTGAACTTAAAGCCTGAAGATCTGATAGTCTATAATTCACATTTGATAAGTTTTGATAGGAAAGTTGTTATTCCAAAGGGCCGAATTAGGATGCCCATTCAGGCTGGCTCAGAGGTGGTGGAAGTAGACTTCATTATGGTAGACACATACTCCCCCTACACGGCCATTATGGCCAGACCATGGCTTCATACCCTAGGAGCTGTTTCTTCAACTCTGTATCAGAAGGTGAAGTATCCGTCAGGAGATTGGATTGAAGAGCTAGTAGGGGATCAATCCATGGCTAGGCAATGCCTTGTGTCTGCAGTTTTGCATCAGCTAGCAGCTGAGTCCTCGGCCTTTGTTGAAGGTGGCTTATAGCAGTCAAAGTCTCCGATATTACCTGTGAAAGGGCCAGCCGAGGAGGCCAAATGTGAAGATTTAGAGAAATTTACTATAAGTGATGATTCAGAGAAGTTTTTTCAGGTAGGAGCTCAGCTACCACCTCAAGAGAAAGAGGAGTTAGTGGAATTCCTCAAGAGGAACGTTGACGTATTTGCTTGGAATGCTTACGAAGCTCCAGGGGTGGATCTGAGCTTCATCTATCATCATTTGAATGTCAACCCATCCGTCGTCCCAAGAAAGCAACCACCTTGGTGCTCATCTAAGGATCATTTTGATGCCGTCAAAGACGAGGTGATGAAACTTAAGCAGGCTCGGGCTATTAAAGAAGTGTTTTACCATGAATGGTTGGCCAACACTGTGGTGGTGAAGAAGAAAAACTTAAAAATTACGGGTATGTGTGGACTTCACAGATTTGAACAAAGCATGTCCGAAAGACCCTTTCCCCATGCCTTGGATCGACTAGCTAGTGGATGCCACTGTAGGTCATCCTCGGATGAACTTTTTGGATGCCTTTCAAGGATACCATCAAATACCTCTAGCTGTGGACAATCAAGAGAGGACAACTTTTGTCACACCTATTGGGAATTACCATTACAAAGTGATGCCCTTTGGTTTAAAAAATGCAGGTGCTATTACCAGAGGCTGATGACCAAGATGTTTAAGCCACAGTTAGGAAAAAACATTGAGATTTATATCGATGATATGGTGGTAAAGAGCAAGGCAGAGTCCGAGCATGTTAATGACCTCGGAAATACTTTTGATATCTTGAGAAGATATAAGCTACGACTTAATGCTTCCAAGTGTTCTTTTGGTGTCGGATCAGGGAAGTTCTTGAGCTACATGGTTACACACAGTGGAATTGAAGTCACTCCCGAACAGATTAAGGCAATCAACGATCTGCGACCACCTCGGAATCCTAAAGAGGTCTAGAAGCTTACAGGAATGATCGTTGCCCTAAATCGGTTCATTTCCCGATCACCAGACAGGTGTAGGCCTTTCTTTCAGTTGTTGAACAAGTGGAAGGGGTTTGAATGGACCGAGGAATGTGTCCTAGCTTTCTAGCAGTTGAAAGAATATCTGTCTCAGCCACTCATCATGTCCAGACCCGAGGTGGATGAGGTTTTGTTTGCCTACATCGCAGTGGCCTCCCACGCGGTGAGTTTGGTGCTAATACGGGTTGATAATGGTGTACAGAAGCCGGTTTATTATGTGAGCAAGTCACTACATGAGGCCGAGGTCCGTTACTTACTACTGGAGAAGGCCATTCTGGCAGTGGTACATGCTACACGTAAGCTGCCCCACTATTTCCAATCATACACAGTTGTTGTTCTTACCCAACTCCCACTCAAATCTCTACTTCAGAGTGCTGATTACACAAGGAGAATTGCAAAGTGGGGCATGATTCTAGGGGCTTTTGATATCAAATACATGTCCTGCACCTCTGTCAAAGGTCAGGTGCTTGCCGACCTGGTAGCTGAGTTTACTGAAACCCCATTAGAAGAGAGGGTAAAGGAGTAGAACATGGATGGAAAATCGGTTGGAGCAATCTCCGTACAAAAGCCTTTGTCTTGGAAGGTTTACATTGATGGCGCAGTGAACCACGGGGGATCTGGAGTGGGGCTAGTCTTGATATCTCCAGAGAGGATCACGATTGAGAAATCCCTAAGATTAGGCTTATCGGCTACAAACAATGAAGCTGAATATGAAGCTCTGCTGGTAGGGATGATCATGGTTCAGAAAATGGGTGGAAAAGCTGTGGATGTATTCTCTGATTCTAGGTTGGTGGTGGGCCAAGTCCAAGGAGAGTTAGAGGCCAGAGATCCCAGAATGCAGGAATACTTGAGCCAGGTTAGACATTTACAGTCTGGGTTGAGTTTTTTAATCTATCACAAGTTCCTAGAAGTAGAAATACCCATGCGGACTCTCTTGCCACACTGGCAACATCCTCGGCATAAAGTTTACCTCGGGTGATCCTTGTAGAGGACTTGTGCAAACCCACTAAGTTAAGAGGAAATGAGATTCATGTTCATCAAATAAGAGTGGGCCCTAGTTGGATGAACTCTATTGTACTATTCCTTAAGGAAGATGTCTTACCCGAGAATAAGTCTGAGGCTGACAAGATACGGAGAAACGCTCCTCGGTTTTGGCTGTCCGATGATCAAAAGTTGTATAAGAGGTCCTTTTCCGACCCCTATTTGCTATGCGTACACCTCGAAGCAGTTGAGCTACTCTTGGAAGAATTTCATAAAGGAATTTGTGGAAGCCACACTAGGGGTAGATCTTTGTCTCACAGAGCCCTCACACAAGGCTATTGGTGGCCAAATATGCAAAACGAAGTACAAGACTAGGTGAAGAAGTGCGACCAATGTCAAAGATTCGCACCAAACATTCATCAACCAGGAGAAGTCCTCAATCCTCAATCCAGCCCTTGGCTTTTTGCTCAATGGGGGTTGGATATTGTAGGCCCTTTCCCTAAGGCAGCAGGGAATAAAAGGTATTTGTTGGTCGGCACAAACTATTTCACCAAGTGGGTTGAAGCTGAACCACTGGCAAATATCAGGGACATGGATGCCAAAAGATTTGTCTGGAAAAATGTTGTCACATAGTTTGGAATCCCCCATACCCTCATCTCGGACAATGGACTTCAATTTGATAGTAAAACCTTCAGGAGATACTGTTACGATCTGGGAATAAAGAATAGGTATTCCACTCCAGCCTATCCATAAGGGAATGGACAGACTGAGGCTGTTAATAAGGTCATAGTGAGTGGACTTAAAAAAAGATTGGACGACGCAAAGGAAAAGTGGGTGGAAGAGTTGCCACACGTCCTTTGGACATACCGGACTACTCCTCGTAGATCCACTGGGGAGACGCCCTTTTCAATGACTTATGGGGTCGAGGCTGTTATTCCTTTGGAAACTGGATTCCCCACACTAAAAACAAGTTCTTTCACTCCGAGCAGCAACGATGGGCTATTGGAGAAGAGCTTGGACTTACTTAAAGAGTATAGAGAAAATGCCATGGTCCAATTGGCCTACTACCAATGCAAGCTTAAGCAGGGGTATGATGCCAACGTAAAGCTAAGGCCACTAACAGTTGGAGACTTGGTTTTAAGAAAGGTTATAGGAACTACAAAGAACCCAGCATGGGGAAAATTGGGACCCAACTGGGAAGGGCCATATTGTATCACATCGGTGGTTGGAATAGATGCATATTATCTTGAAGATCTAGAGGAAAAGGCTGTATCACGCCCCTAGAATGTACATAACCTTAGAAGATATTGTTATTAATGAAGGTTTTCTTCACCCTATTTGGGTTTATTATATTGCATGTCATGTGTTTTTGCTATCTATCTAAGTATTAAACAGAACCTTGGTCATACCTGGCTCCTCGGATCACATACCTTGGGTAAATTGATATCTTTTAATCACTATTCTAAGTATTAAATAGAACCTTAGCTATGCCTAGCTCCTCGGACCACATGCTTTGGGAAAATTAATACTCCTTGACATCTATCTAAGTATCAAACAAAACCTTGGTAATGCCTGGCTCCTCGGACCATATACCTTGGGTAAATTAATATCTTTTAATCATTGCTCTAAGTATTAAACAGAACCTTAGCTATGCCTGGCTCCTCGGACCACATGCTTTGGAAAAATTAATACTCCATGACATCTATCTAAGTATCAAACAGAACCTTGGTCATGCCTGACTCCTCGGACCACATACCTTGGGTAAATTGATATCTTTTAGGTTGCATTTGTTTTGGCATAAAACCATTTTAGGAAATTATTTTACACCTCATCGGCTGTTTGGTTGCGCATGGAAAATAAAATTTTCCCGAAAAGCATTTCATTTGACCATGTGTTTTATGGCTTTGACCCGGAAATTGGTTTACATTTTTATTTTCACTTCAAACCATTTCCGGACTCATTAGACGTGCAAAGAGAGAGAGAGAGAGAGAAAGAAGAGATCACCAAGCTTAGTCACTCACACCGATCCACCCACAGTCCGAGCTCCACCCATAGTCACTCACCGAGCTCCACCCACAGTCCAACGAGCGCCAAACGCAGACCCACGGTGAGTTTCCTTTTCCAGTTGATTCATTTCTCAGTCCGACAAGCTCACCTCTGATCCACACACTTCGACCTCACCTCACCTCACCTCCGATCCACACACTCCGACCTCACCTCACCTCACCTCCGATCCACACACCTTCGATCCACATCCCCTCAAATCCATAAACAACCCATCCTCCGACCCATAAACAACCCATCCTCCGGATCCGATCTATATATAAATATATATATATTTGTTTATTTATTTATATAATTGATTAATTATTTATTTATAAAAGTTTGGTTCTTTCTGAAGTATGTAGTTTTAACGTAAGAACTAAGAACTAGAATCTGCCAAGAAAGGCATAAAGGGGCAGTGGAAGGGGCAGGTGGCAGGGAATGAGATCGTGTGGGTGTGGGGTGTGAGTGTGTTTTACAAGTTGCAATTTTTGAATGAATAGCTCATATAACATGGCATTGATTCTCCACACGTGGAGGATTAAACTTTTTTTAATACTACTAATACTACTTTGATAGTTGATACCCTCCTCATTTTGTTCCCTCCCTCCTTTTTTTATTTTTTTAGTGGAAAGGTTTTTGTTCCCCCACTCATCACCAAAGAATGTATTTTGTGCATTGATTGTGTTTGGTATGAATTTTGCAATTGTTTTTCAATTCTTCCTCTAAATTGTGTATTATTCATGAATTCTTCATAGATTCTGTATTGAGCATATACTGAATTGGTGAACAACATAGGGCTCTGTTCAAGACAGAGTTTCTAGCTTGCTTTTTTACAATAACCTAAGCCGCTCTATATCCAATTTTTTAATAGCAAGCAAATATTGATTTGTTGGTGTTACAATTATACAGAAATAGAATGCAATGTGATTTGTTGGTGTAAATATTGATTGTGATGGTATTATGTTGTGTACGTTGTTGATGTTACAGTTACACAGAAATAGAATGCAATGTGATTTGTTGGTGTAAATATTGATTGTGATGGTATTCTGTTGTGTACGTTGTTGATGTTACAATTATACAGAAATATATGTGCATAAATATTTTGGTACTCGTTATCAATGTGGTTTGGATGTTTTATGTTTGTGGCTGTTTTTATATACTGTGTAATCAATAGCATGCTTGTTTACATACCTCTTAGACCACAGTGTTTGTGATTTTTTAGATGAAGAAAAAAACCAAGGCCGCAATTCTTGCCTCAGTTGCATCTATCCTCCTTGTGGGGGTTGCATTGTTAAGGAAATTGTGACGTAGACGACTGCCTAGGGCGCCTTATGTTAATCATGCAGCCGAGAGAAAACATTACATAAATAGTTTTCTGCATGGAAGTGAGAGACATTGTGTGAATCAAATTAGGATGAAGCCTATAGCTTTCCACCACTTATGTCACATCCTCACTGAGGGGGAGCACGTACGCCCGACTATTCACATGTCTGTTACGGAGCAAGTGCTAATTTTCTGTCACATTATTGGTCATAATGTGAGGTTCCGTGTAATTGGTAGTCGGTTCCATAGATCGACTGAGACTGTTCATAGATACTTTAAGGTCGTCCTTAGGGGGGTCCTAAAATTATATAGAGCTCTAATAAGACTGCCTAGCGAAGATACACCCCCAGAGATAAGGAATAACAGAAGGTTCTACCCATATTTTAAGGTAAATATTGCAACTTGTGTATTTTTGTAAATTGTGAAGATTTGTGTAATTTTAAACCATTATGTCTGTCGAAAATTAGGATTGTGTTGGAGCAATTGATGGCACAAATGTTCGTGCATCTGTGCCACCTGAAATACAAGGAAGGTTTTGTGGTCTCAAAGATGGAACCACGCACAATTGTTAGCTGCCTTTAGTTTTGACTTAAAGTTCACTTATGTATTGGCTGGATGGGAAGGCAGTGCACATGATTCACGTGTGTTAAATGATGCATTTGCTAGGCCAGGGGGATTTTCAATTCCCGAAGGTATTATAGGATTACTTCACCTTTTTGGTTTATTAGTTTAATAAATATTGAGCGTTTTCCTAAGCATAGTAGTGATTTGGTTTTATTTTTGAATATTATCTTGGTGATGCTGGGTATGGTAATAAAAATGGAATTTTGTCACCTTATCGGAGTGTGCGATATCACTTGAAAGAGTTTACTGATCGTCCTCCTGAGAATGAGCAAGAATTGTACCACCTCCGACACTCTTCATTGAGAACTACCATTGAGCGAGGGTTTAGAGTGTTGAAGAAACGTTTTCGAGTGTTAGATGCAGAACCATTTTGGTTTTTTGAAACCCAAGTGAAAGTAGTGTTAGCATGTTGTGTGATTCATAATCACATTATGGGGGTTGAACCAAATGACCATATTTTGGCAGCTGCAATGAACCAAGTAGAGTCTAGTGGCCCCCAACAAGAAACACAGTCACGTCAGGATTCCATTGAAGACAGTAGAGTGTGGAATGCTAAGAGAGATCAGATATGCCAAGTTATGTGGTTTGATTATACCAGGAGGGGAGAGTAGTACTTTATTTAGATTTCTATGATTGAAATATGTGCTGTATTTTTTTTTTTTGTAAGGACAATGTATTTACTATAGACTTCTGGTGGTGTAAGGAAAAAGTGTTTTCAGCATTACATTGTTATTTCCAGCATTACATTGTTATTTCCAGTGTTAGCATGTTTCGTTATGTTGTGCACATCTATAAGCGTGGTTGTATGTGTGTTTGATTTGTTGTTCATATTCCGAGTGTAATTACTAAATGCTACTCTCACTATACAATTTTCATATGTAGTAATGTCAAAGGGAAAAGAGAAAGTGGGCGGCACTAAGCAGTTCAGGTGGCTGTCCCCCATGCACACGACTCTGCTTAGGCTACTTGCTGAGGAGGCTGCGAAGGGCAACAAGCCTTCTAACACTTTCAAGGCCGGCTCCTTTGCTTTTGTAGCGAAGGAGATATCCGCTCAATTTGGGGTCGAGTGCCACCCCTCTTATGTAGAGAATCAGCTGCGGACTTTGAGGACCATGTGGACCACTATTCAAACTATTAGGAAGAAGAGTGGTTTCGGGTGGGACGATAACTTAAAAATTATAACATGCGATGTGAAGACATATCAAGAAGAAGTCATGGTATGGCTTCCAACTATATTTTCTTAATATAAATGATAATATATGTTTTTGGCTTTTATAATCTATGAATTGAGAACAAGACAAGGCTGCTCAAGTACCCTCTTTATATGAAATTTATAGTGTCATTCTTTTTAGGATTCCATTGCTTTTACAAATTTTCAAATATAACTTTCATGTGCAGATCTATTGTAAAATCTGGTCTTAGCAATTGTGATGGTATTTTCTGTTGTACTTATTTTCAAAATCATGGGTTATGTCTCCTGTTCCCTAACAGATTTTTTATTTTTATTTTTTTTTATCATTGACCTAAATCATCTAATGGCATCTATATTGAATTGAATATTGAATTCATGAGTGAAGTGATTATTGCATTGTTATTATACGTTCCTTTCTCCCTTACAGGCGCATCGTAAGCATGCGGAGTATTTGAACAAAAAGATTGAGATGTATGATGAATTGGCTATTGTAGTGGGGAAGGATACAGCCACGAGTAGCTTTTCTAAGTCATTTGTGGATATTGAGAATGAGCCAGACAATCGGGACAGTACTGAGTTTGTGGCGGACAATGGGGAGGAAGGTGTGGTGGACAAAGGGAAGAATGCGGTAGAGTCATCCACCACTGGGTCAGGAATTTCCAAGTCCCGCAAAAGAGGGCGTGCACTTCCCTCTGATGATAGTGTGCTGACTAATCTGTCTGATCAGTTGAAGGAAATTATTGTGGCTTTGAAAGAAATCAACCGGGGGCTTGTTGATTACACAGCTCTTTACTCTGAGGTCATGGCTATAGTGGCGGATGGGTATAGCGAAGACATGCTCGCAACTGCCTTTGACCATCTCTGTGAAAATAAGAAGGCAGCACGGGGATTTCTAGCCAAGAATGCTAAGCTGAGAAAGCTGTGGATGGATAATTTTTTGTTCACACACCTCTGACTTGTTTGTTTCATGTTGACTGTGACGGTAGCTTTAGGGATTAACTTTTGTTGTAGTACTAGTATTCACCTACTATTATATTATATATGTAGTCTTTTGTATTATTGGGACGATACAATTGCCCAAATTATGTATTTGTACTGTTCAGATACCACGTGTAGGTATCATTTTTGTACACCATGGAGGTGTAATGCCAATGGTGAAAGATTGATGTGGCTGTTTTGATATAAATATTATGGGTATATTCGGATGATTATTTTTTATGTTGAAGTGGATGATTATTTTTGTACTGTTACAGGTTTGTCTAGGCAATGCAGGTGCTGAATTTGTAAGGCATTTCATATTTTCCGTAAAATGATCCACAAACCAAACATGGGAATTGATTTTCCATAAAACAAATTCCATTTTTCGTAAAATGTTTGAACGAACCAAACACCAAAATTGATTTTCCGTAAAATGAATTCCGAGGCAGCCAAACAGCCTGAATACATTTTCCTTTACGGGAAAAAAATTTCCCCTGAAATGATTTTACGCTCGGAAAAGCATTTTCGTTGAACCAAACGCAGCCTTAATCACCGTTCTAAGTATTAAACAGAACCTTAGCTATGCCTGGCTTCTCGGACCACATGCTTTGGGAAAATTAATACTCCCTGACATCTATTTAAGTATCAAACAGAACCTTGGTCATGCCCGGATCCTCGGACCACATACCTTGGATAAATCGATGTCTTTTAATCACCAATACTTCCTATCATTTTTGACAAATGTCCAGACAAAGCCTCAGTTCATCCCAAATTTTTTTGGACCACATACATAAGGTAAAACAAGTATCTCTTATTTATTACCTAAATGTCAAATGTGATCAGCTTCTCTAAACAGCAAAGATCTTTATGGTGGTAACAAACCCATTTGGATATTCATGAGCATCACTTAAAGCATTTACAGACTTACCTGTATTTGTTTAAGAATTGATTATCCCTATGCTCCTTTAAACTTACCAATAAGTAAAGAGCAGAGTAAGTTTAAACCTGTACGCAGGTTATATTACTGTGGATGTTCTTAAAAGTTGAAATTGTGTCCTGCCGAGGTAATGGACTTAGTGGGTTTTAACTAATTTTGCAGTTGACCAAGTGAGATGGGATAACTTGTCTATTACTTACACAGATTAGTAAGAAGGGTTTTTACCCCATTGTTACCTTTATTAAGCGTTAGATAAGATAGAAGTTATGTCAATACCAATATAAGAATCATAGAAATAAGGAAAATGTTCATAACTTTCATTAACTAAAGCCACTAAAAGGGGCTGATTGGATGCAAAAAGGTTGCATAAATTACAAACTTTGAAAGTACAAATAGTACCATATAAAATTTTTTTTAAAAAAAAAGGAGAAAAAAAAAAAACTACACTAGAAATTTATTACAATTTTGTCTTTGGGAGGGCCATGGACAGGCTGAGTGGAGGCTGCTTCTAAAGCCTCAGGACCTTTGCTTGCTAGATCAGCATTAGCAAGCAAGAAAAGAGTGGCAAGGACGATCTCCATGTTTTTAGAAGCTTCTTTCTCGGTTGGAGGGTCTTGGGTGATAGCAAGAGGCTTCATAGCATCGGGGGCCGCTTCCTGATTAGTGTTCTTGTCTTTCTCTATAACCCCGGGTTGCTCGGACTCCTCGGTATATCTGTCCGAAGAAGTTGAAATGTTGGTTGTGCTGTCCTTACCCGCTGCTGCCACCTTGGAGGTGGTATCAGTCCTCGAGCCAAAAGGAACAGACTCTCGGATGGCTGGGGGGTAGTACACCCTGCCTGCCCTCCTGAGCACAGATGAAGCCTCAACCTCGGCTTGGTTGAGGGCTTTAATCCACACTTGAGAGCAGTAGGTCTTGCACACCCTCGGGACCTCGACCCTAAGGGCTTCTTCAGTGTCTGCCACTCTTATGTCGTATCCATTTTGCTCGGCCTGGTCCCGAGCCTTCTTAGCCAGCTCCCTTGCCTTCTCGGCCTTCTCCAATTTCTTCTTCAGCGCAACAATTTAAGTTTTGGAGGTGGCCAGCTGATCCTCAGCATTGCGAAGCAGCACCCTTTGGCTCTCAGCTTGCTTCTCAGTATTCTCAAGAGCAGCTACTGCATATTTGCTCTCTTTTTCCTCTTCTTGCAGCTTTTTCTTGAGCTCTTGAAGGCTCCTCTCGGCCACTTGGAAGGCCTCCACTGCGGCATTACACCTTCCCTCCTCCTTCTTCATCTACCGGTGGCAGTAGTTGGTCATCTCCTCTTCCCAGAAGGAGGCTTGAACATCCTAACGAGGAAAGAAATAAGGATTAGAAAAAGAAAGTTAGAAAAGTAACTAAGAGAAAAAAGAGGAGAGAAAAGAAAAAAGGACCAAGTAGAGGTCATACCATGGCAAGATATCTCTTGAGGCTGAGGAAAACCTCATGCCTCCTCATGGACCGCAGCTCGGCCATGTCCCGGGGAGCAGTAGAGCCTGCTCCATCGCATCGGCCACATAGTCGGCCTTTCCTCCCTGGAAATCCCTAATGAAGGCATCGGCTAGCAGAGGGGCCCCATCCAGCATCGGAGCGGGAAGCCAGGCTAAAGGCTCGGCCTAAAGATCGCTCCTCCTCTCAGCACCCTTCTGCCCCACCTTGGCCTGCTTAGCCGCCCTCTGGGCCTCATCCTCTTAAAGGGGGTGGGTTTTACCAACATCCATCACCTCTTTGCCTTTAGGCTCCCTCTTCCTCTTTAGGTCGGCAGGTCCAAGCTGGAGGGGCAAGGCAGGAGGGGGAGTGGGAGGCTTAGTCTGGGTTACCTTCCTAGGTGCGTCCCTCCCTGGTTGGGACTCTATTAGGTCCATCAGATTGGACTTCGGCTTGCGTTGAATCACCATCTCGTCAAGTATAGGTGAGAATGGTTAGCCGAGATCAGGAGTTGAAGTTTCAGGGGACAAAGCTTGGTTGAAACTTCGAACTCGTCCTCGAAATCAGGTACTTCGACTACCTCTTCTTCTTCTGTGTTGGTGGGGTGAGAAGAAATGGCTACTTCGGTCTTCTGTTGTGGTGGTGAGGCTAATTTTGGTATTGCTTCAAATATGGGCTCTATGGTGAGCGTGCCTTCTGGGATAGGGCCGAGGAGAAGAAAGCCTGGAGCCGCTACTCTGATCCGGTGCAGTCGAGGATCTATGGCTTTGATGACGCACTTTGGTGCCAAAAAGCTCTTGGAGATAGGGGTGTAGTCTAGGATCAAATGGGCTGCCTTGAGTTGGCCGTCCGTATGGACGAATACCTCGACCTTTAAAATCTTATCCAGACTCTGCTGGTTAACAAGACCGAAATTGGGCCCAGCGGTGTTTTTATCTGAGAAATCATAGAGAGAAACAAAAAAACTTTATTAGCAAAGAAAATATATAGAGCTGATCAAAAGAAAACTTGTACAATTGTTCAAACTTAAACCTAAGACCCCACCTGGTTGCCTTTCTCTTGTTAGGCAAGGGAGGCCATCGTGCCATTCCCCGGACACAATCAAGAAGTCTTTATTTAAACCCTTATTGGAATCGGGGAGGCATTGGATAAGCCTAACTTCAGAGTACCTCGCCTTGAGGTAATATCCCTACCCTGTTAAGTAATGGAGATTATAAATCCAATTGACATCATGGTGTGTAAGGTTTAAGCCCATCATCTCGTTAAGGGCATCTACACAACCTAAGATTCTGAACATGTTGGGGACACATTGGGTGGGAGCTAACCTATGGGCCCTAAGGTAGTCTCTGGTGACTATACCCATAGGGATTCTCATCCCTCCTTCTATGAAGGCAATCATTGGGATTACTACTTCTCCTTCTTGCCTATCTTTGTGCCATTGCCCCTTTTTACAGTACCTAGTGCCCACCCCTGGAGGGATCCTATACTTAGTCCTAAAGTTTTCCATTCCCTCCTTGGAGTCTACCAAGCTTTTAAATCTACCAATTTCTAGGAAGAGTTGTGAGAACTAAAGAAATTGTGAAGATATAGTGGAGCCGAGGATGAGAAAAGTACGGAGAAAAGAAATATATACAGAAAAACAGAATGTAAAGGTTTGTGAAGACTTACAAAAAGAAGGGAAGTATCCTCGGACTGGCTTTTTGTATTTGAAAGGGCACGAGTAAGTCAGGAGAATTAACAGGTTCAGTGTATGAGCGCTAGAATGAAATGAATGCTGAGATAAGGTGAATGATTGATTTGAGGGGTATTTATACCAAGAAAAGAGAGCTAGGAGTGGGAAAAATCCCGCTCGATTATCAATGAAATCCTCAGCCGTTGGATTCGCATCATGCCGTAGAATGTGGGGGACAAGGAGCCGTTAGAATTTAATAAAGATGCGTCTTGAATGCCGCGGCACCAGGAGCGTGCCTTGGGTAGTTAAAAAGGCGTCTTAATAAGTAGAGGTAGGACGAAATGAGCACAGAGCAAATATAGTGACGTCGAAATCCTCCTTTCTTCTTGAGGAGCTAGAAAGAAGAATCTTGAGGGGCTATTGTAGGGACATTGGGCCCAGGAGTTCATTATCTATTAGTATATTGGGCCTGTGGCCCAAGCCGAGGACGAGGGCTTGTCTGAAGAGGAGGAATCTTTGTCGGAAGAGACTGTGTTGATGAATAAAGAAGTCAGTTTTGGTCATAATGGCTCAACAAGATAGTCTGAGAATAAATGCCTCCTTGGCTAGCCAAAACTGAGGTCCAAGGAGGTAGTCCGTCGACAAAGGTAACATTCTAGGAAGTTCTGTTGGTGCGGATAAGCATTGCAGAGGCATTAGACAGGGAGGAGTCCTAAAATATCTAGAGAGAAAGCTGCTGCCTCCGCATTAAATGCACTGCAGCTAACTCTCTGGCCGCATTAATGTGGAGGTGATACCTGAACAGTAGATTTCAGCCTTACAGCTACTATGTGGAGACTTATGGGAGGTGCTAATGGGACAAATATCAATACCAACTATCTGGCATGCACGTGGAGCAAAAAGACGAAAGGGGAAGAGAGTATAAAAGAAGGAGAGGGCATTGAAAGAAGGGATCGGAAAAAAAAAAAAAAAAAAAAAAAAAAAAGAAGAGAAAATTACTATAGCATCAAGAATTGACTTTGTAATCAAATCTGAAAGAAATATATAAGAACAGATCTCCTCGAACTTTGCCGAGGATGATTTTCTTCATTATAAACCTGTCCATTTACATCTTCCTGTAATCTAAACCTACTTTTGTGTTTGTCTAATTCATTAGAGCCCAATTTTCCAACCCATTCTCTACAAATTCATTGTTTTGGGCTTTTTGGGCCTCAGTCCATCTACCTGTTGGGCTAGGAATTCAAATCTGGTCCTCACATCCTCCATTTATAGTGATTTCAGAGTATAAGCTCCACTTTGAATTGATATGATTGAAAGTATGTAGTAGACTTTTGATTAGCCCAAATTCTTCTTAGAGATAATTATCTCTATTTATCTATATCATATTTTGATAAAGATAATAATCAACAAAGATAAATAATTATCTCTATTTAATTTATTTTAATAAAGATAATTATCTATCAGTTTTGAATGGAAAATTTATCTTTATTTTATTTATTTATTTTAATAAAGATAATTATAAATTTTGAATGGGAAATTTATCTTTATCTTGTAGGCCAAATGACACACGACAAATTTTGATATGTCAATGTGATATCAATTTGGATGACACATGTCATCATTTAATTTAATTAATTTAATGACATTAATTTAGAATTTGCCACTAAATTTTGATGTGGCATTTTATAATTGGCTTAAAAATTTTTTTTGCCTCTTATAAATGCCCCCTCAGGACTTGGTCATATTTACAATTTTGAATGTGGAGAGTGATCAAGTCTCGACGACTTCATGCTTTGATGCAATTAGTTTCAGCACCTTTCATTTATTTAGAAACTTGCAAGCAGGCATTTCTCCAAGTGCTTGAACATGTGCAGGAGTCTACCACTATGAGAAGAGCTTCGCACCTAATCAATTTGTCTTGCGAAGATAACTTTAAGAAGGAAATTTGTTTCCTAGTCAAAGTAGTAACCTTATAAGGACTGAAATTCTATCCTTTGCAGTGATGATCCTTCATGCCTTCCATCAGACACTAGAATCGTCCTTCATTTTGACTTCTTTTCCTAGCCAAATTAGTCTTCGACTAGATAAATTTGTTTTCTAGTCAAAGTGGTCTTAGTTAGACTCCTAGTAGGAATTAAACAAATAACCTGAGACTGCTTGATATCGATAATCAACGTCCCAACCATATAAGGACTGAAACTCTATCCTTTGGATAAGTCCCAACTTGCTTGTTTAATTGCAATGATGATTCTTCGTACCTTCCATCAGATACCAGAATTCTCCTTCATTTTGACTTCTTTTCCTAGCCAAATTGGTCTTTGACTAGATAAATACTTCCAATAACCATCAAACCTTTCTATACCCATATGACTCCACGTGAATATCAACAATGGACATTGGATAGTATTCTTTTGGATAACCTCAATCTGAGTAGGACTTTTGTTGGACTTCCTTTTCAAATCAAACTAGGACTAAATAAGTATTAAACTCTCATCTTTTGAAGAGTCCCACTTAAACTCGAAATAACAGTAGGCAAAACTAGTTGAGCTATTTAGTACTCCTGAAGCTTTATCCTTATCGCAACTCAAGACTTCTCCAATTTAACTTCTTCCTTCATACACCTATATAAAGACATCCCTTTCCATCTTTTTCTCGTTGATGATCAGGTACATGCCTTCTTTTTTTTTTCATTCATTCATTTTTCTTTAGCCGCTTCCTTTTAGATTTCTAGGGCTCTGGTCATAATAACCTCTTTGCTTTGCTGTAGCTTAACGACCTTGTTCTGCCATTAAATCTTTCATTCTTTTATTTGCTTGATCTTTAATCATGACACTGACTTCTTTTATTCTTTAGAAGAGCAAAGAACTGGTGGCATCTTATTCTTGAGTTGGAGCAAGATTTCATAAATACTATCCAGGTGTTCATTGATTTTTTTTTTCTTTCTTTTTTTGTCACTGCTACCTTTTCTTCTTCGATTTGTACATGCTATTTGAGGATTGAAGCCCTCTTTTTTTTTTTTTTTCTTGTTATTTGAGATTTGCTTCTAAAAAATTGCTTTTTTTATCTTGCGATATTTATATGTCCATCATTCATGCATGCATGTCTTCTATTTTTATCTTTTATGAGACCAAGGATCCACTCACATGAATATTTCTAAATGAATCATGTGTTATCTCATTTTTTGTCACAATATCCAACAAGTAGAATTAATGAAACTTGTTTTATGAAGCTGTTCTCTTTTTGAACATCAATTTGAAACTCTTACTTTTATGTGTAACATGACTTGATTTTCTTGATAATTATTCTTTTGACTATCTTACGCAGCATTTGGTCATTCGAAGATCACTGTCCTTGAAGATTTTTGCAATAAGTTTCACAAGTTAGGCTTCAGAAGATTTCATAAGTTAGGCTTCAAAAGATTTCAACTTCACAATTCCATCAAGCTTCTTGAAATTTCAATTACACAAATCTATCGAGCTTCACAAGGAGGCTATTGTGCAACTCCGTGGAGGTAAATTCTTGATCAAAGCTTTTCACTTGTGAATGTCTTTTTTTTTTTTTTTTGGTGTTGTTCACAGGTAATCTGATGACTTAGTGGCACTACAAAGAACTTGCAAGAGTTTATTTTGTTCCTCAAGCCAAGTAGCTACCAATACAACGATCTTGAAGACAATCTTGAAGACGAAGATTGCATTGGAGATGAAGACAATCTCGAAGACAATCTTGAAGATGAAGACAATCTTGAAGACAAAGACAATATTGAGGATGGAGACAATCTTGAAGACGAAGACTGCTTTGAGGATGAAGACTACCTTGAAGACAATCTTGAAGATAAAGTCTATCTTGGATACAAAGACTTCCTTGAAGACAAAGACTATCTTGAGGATAGAGACAACCTTGAAGATGAAGACTGCTTTGAGGATTAAGACTACCTTGAAGACAATCTTGAAGATGAAGACAATCTTGAAGATGAAGTCTATCTTGGATACGAAGACTTCCTTGAAGACGAAGACTATCTTAAGGATAAAGACAATCTTGAAGACGAAGATTGCATTAGAGATGAAGACAATCTTGAAGACGAAGGTTTCCTTGAAGATGAAGACAATCTTGAAGATGAAGACATCCTTGAATATGAAGATAATCTTGAAGATGAAAAAATCTTTGAAGACGAAGACAATCTTGAAGATGAAACAATCTTTGAAGACGAAGGCAATCTTGAAGATGTAGACATCCTTGAAGACGAAGACTGCCTTGAAGATGAAGATTGTTTTTGGAAGATCTTGAAGATGAAGACAATCTTGAAGACGAAGACTGCCTTGAAGACACCTTGAAGATAAAGACAATCTTGGAGATGAAGACAATCTTGAGGAAGAAGACAATCATGAAGATGAAGACAATCTTGAGGATGAAGACTATCTTGAAGATGAAGATTGCCTTGAAGATGAAGAAGACCTTGAAGACGAAGATTTCCTTGAAGACACCTTGAAGACAGAAAATCTTGGAGATGAAGACAATCTTGAGGATGAAGACTATCTTGAGGACGAAGTCTATCTTGGATACAAAGACTTCCTTGAAGACGAAAACTATCTTAAGGATGAAGACAATCTTGAAGACAAAGATTGCATTAGAGATGAAGACAATCTTGAAGATGAAGACATCCTTAAAGACGAAGACAATCTTGAAGATGAAAACAATTTTTTAAGATGAGGACAATATTGAAGATGTAGACATCCTTGAAGACGAAGACTGTCTTGAAGATGAAGATTGTTTTTGGAAGATCTTGAAGATGAAGACAATCTTGAAGAAAAAGAATGCCTTGAAGACACCTTGAAGACAAAGACAATCTTGGAGATGAAGACAATCTTGAGGAAGAAGACAATCATGAAGATGAAGACAATCTTAAGGATGAAGACTATCTTGAAGATGAGGATTGCCTTGAAGATGAAGAAGACCTTGAAGACAAAGATTGACTTGAAGACGAAGACAATCTTGAAGATGAAGACAATCTTGAGGATGAAGATAATCATGAAGATGAAGAAAATCTTGAGGATGAAAACTATCTTGAAGATGAAGAAGACCTTGAAGATGAAGACAATCTTGAAGATGAAGACTGCCTTGAAGATGAAAAGGATCTTGAAGATGGAGTTTGTCCATGCAAGGATGTGCATTGGCATCTTTGCAATGGAGCAACTATCGATGCAACAATCTAAGAATGTACTTTGGCCTCTTTGCGATGGATGTGCATTGGCTTCTTGCTATGATACTTTTTAAAGGTATAAAATGACAAGTACCAGACTTTAGAGATACAAGGTTACACCACTCAAAGTTTAAATATGCGAGAAGATGACACCAACACTTCGAGGATTTGAGGTGATCCAACTCAGCAGAGACTTTAGAGATGCAAAGAGATGCCACCAAGTTTTTCAAGATGCAAGGAGAAACGTACCACCAAGACTTTAAACGTGAAAGGTAGAACTACTTAGACTTGAGAAAGACAAGATGTTTTAAAGATGCCAAGTCTCGCAATGATATTGTTTTCTTTCATGGTGACTTTGCATTCCTTTGGTAGGAATGTTTTATAGTGATGCTTGCCTTCATATGGTAGCATTGTCTTCTTGTAACGACTTTCTCATAGTGAAGTTCGCCCAAAACTATGATTGCACTTAGTATGACATACCAAGTTGCCTGTGTAGCACTTGAGAGAGATCGAGTCATCACGTGGTTCAAGAAAGTTTTTTTTTTTTTTTGGACATGTGACTAAACTTAGTATAGAATACCAAGCTGCCTATGTACCCTTTGAAGGGGATCAAGTCATTACATAGTTCAAGGAAGTTTTTTTTTTTTGGTGAACACTTTCAAGAGTAACGGGAAAACATCATGTACCCTTTAAGTGTTGATAACACTCAAGGCATTGTTGTGCCTTTAGCCTTTTTTTATCCAAAGCTTCTAATTCTTCAAGTCGTAGACGAACATTTTCTTCATTAGAAAGATCTTCTTGAATGAAAATCCTTAATGAAGGAATTTAGTGTTCAAGTGGTAGAACATCTTCTACCCCATAAACAAGAGAATAGGGCGTGGCTTGGGTAGGTGTTCGATATGTTGTATGATACGCCCACAAAGCTTTCTCAACCCTTTCATGCCAATCTCTTTTCAACTTCCCTACAACTTTCTTGAGCAAATTACGTAGAGTTTTGTTAAAGGCTTCTACGAGACTGTTGGCTGGAGCATTATACATGGAGGAATTATGCTGCTTAAAACCAAAGTCATTGCAATTAAAACCAAAGTCATTGCAAAGCTTGTCCATCGACTTGTTGTATAATTCCTTCTCATTATCAGTGATGATATAACGGGGTACACCATATGTAAAGATGATGTTTCTTTTGATGAAGTTTACGATAGTTTCTTTCTTCACTTCATGAAAGACAGTAGCTTTAGCCCACTTGGAGAAATAATCTGTTGCAACTAGGATATATGAATTTCCATCAAAGGTTTTTGGTGTTAGTGGCCCTTCCACATCTAATCCCCAAGCATCAAATGGTTATGAAGCTACAGTAGGGTGTAGGGGTTTTGAAGGTTAATGAATGAAGTTTGCATGGAATTGACATGTTGAGCATCTTTTTGCATACTCCATACAATCCTTGACCATAGTGGGCCAATAATAACCTAATGAAGTATAAATTCGTCAGTCGTAATGAGCACGTCCAGATGGAGTCAGATATTCGTCTGCGTCGCCGTAAAAGTAGCGATCCCTCACGATGGTCACCGGTGTGGTGCCTGCCACAACACCTCCGATGCCAAAGTCAGTATAAGAAGCTTATAGTAAATAACAGAGCATAAAAATAACTAGGGATGTTGTTTTTGTGTCAATGTACCTTCTGTTGGAAGGGTAAGGGCTATATATATACATTCTCTTAGCTCCTAGCCGTTGTGGCTATTATGGTGGTTTTAATGCTCCTTTGGGTAACGCCTCACCCCCAGTAATGTGGATTTTAATGGGCTTCCAACGGTTTGCACAGCTGGCCTTTTAACTGCCCGACTCATTTATTGACTGTATTGAATGACTTCTCTACCTTCGTCAGAGGTGTGGTTGTATCGCCGGGGATGCTTAGTTGTTTCGTCTGTCAAGGTGACTTTGTCAGTATCAATGACTTCGCCCAAGGAGGTTGACGTCGTTAGTCCCGTTAGCTGCCCCCGAGGTTCTATGGTTGTCGTGACGTGTCATGACGATTATAGAAGATGAAAGGTTTTTATAAGCTGTCCATGACCCTTGGGGTTTCGCTCTGTATTAAATGCGTAGTGGTAGCGCCACACGCATTGTGGCCACGTGGCACGTTCTGATTAGTGGAGTTAATGCTCCAATCGTAAGACTCTTGGGTTTCCCGCTGAATTTCAGTTTTTTGAGCTTTGGTTTTTAAACTTCTCCCCTTCTCATTTTTCCCTTTCACTTTTCTCAAAACTTCCAATCATTGCTCCGAGTGTTTTCTTTCCCAACTTCACCCTGCAACTCTTCTCCGAGCTAGTGTGCAGTGCGGTGGTGCCTCCCTCATCTGCCTTTTTTAAGGTACACTTCTTCTCTTTTTCTTGCTTCCTTTTTTTATTTATTTATTATTGCGATACAACTTCTGATCTCTTTCTTTCTCTCCTTTCCTTTTCTTTTGGTGTTTGTCTTCGATTTCTTGGGGATTTAGCTTATATTTCTTCCCTTTGTGTTTTTTCTGATTTTCCATGGTTAGTAGCTCTGAGGTTAGGATAGCTTACCCCTCAATTTCTTTCCTTTTTGCGCGCTTAGGAGGGTCTTTAGGTGTTTTCCCACACCTTGAGAATTTTGTTTTTGAGGGTAACAGTTTGAGCATTGCATTGGCCGATCTATTGCCTTTGTTTCGTCAATCGATTGATTGGTTCGAGAGTTTGGTGAGAGAGCGGGAGATAATGTCTAAGGTTAGGTCTAGTGAACTCGAGACTGGGTTGTCGTCTAGTGGTGACCCAGTGAAGGGAGATACTGTCGTCTCTATCCCTCGAGAGGTTAGGTCTTTTCATGCCCTCGAGGAGGAGTGTGGGCTAGATGCTGATACACTGGGTAGATTTAAGGATAGATTCCAATTCCCGAAGTGAGTTAGGGTTCGTCTACCCAATGAGGAGGATTGAGCCTGCCACTTCTTCCCCAGGGAGGTATGCTTTTACGAGTCTGCCTTCTTCTATGGGTTGAGGTTTCCTGTCCATCCCTTCCTCATGGAGCTATTGGACCACTTCGGTATTGCTCCTGGGCAGCTTATGCCCAACTCATGGAGGATAGTGATCAGCTGTATGGGGATATGGCTAACCGCTACGGACGGAGGTATGCTCAAGGTAGACGAGCTTGTCTACTTGTACCGCTTGAAAGAGTCTAACGAGCATGGGTACTATGAATTGGTGCCTTGGCAACGGAAGACCAGGATCGTCAAGTGTTTACCTTTGTCTTTTAGATATTGGAAGTCCAGGTTTTTCTTTGTGTCTGGGACAATTTTGAGACTCCTTCTAGAGAGGTTTGGGGTGATCTCCTGAGGTTGCATCGTCGGTGGGGAACCTCGACCTTAGGTGCGTCATTATTTCTTCTCGTCATTTAAGTTTTGTTGAGTTTATTGTTACTGCCATTGATTCCTTTACTTTTTGCTTTGTGCAATTAAGAGACGGCCCAAACTTAAGAGCAGGTATAAGGAGCGTGTGGAGAAAGCAATCGAATACGTGCAAACGGTTGAGAATTGGGACGATCTTGTGAACCCACGGACTCTTGCCTTCTACTGCCTCGGGTCGGAGCCTTTTGCCTTCATCCTGCGCAATCTTGAAATTGAAGGAAAAAAGAGTAAGTGTTAGGTTCGTCAGTACTGATTTCTTTATATACACTTCTTTTTCTTTTTCACAAGTTTTTTCCTCTTGCAAAAATGACGACCAAATTTAACAAAGATATGTATGCAAAGATGAGAACAAAGAAGGATGAGCCGCTGTCCAGCCTTGGGAAAAGGATAGTGTGTATCATAGGGAAGGGCCCCTCGGCTACTCCACCGACCTCCGTCACTCCCATTGTCTCTAGTACTGAGACGGCGAGGACGGCCTCTCCAGCCACTTTGGTTGAAGAGATCCTTACTCCTGCCTCCAAAAAGTCTCAGGTGATCGACAAAGGGAAGGAGAAAGCCGATTCCCGTTCGTCTTGTGTTTGGGATGACGAGGGTCTGGCGGTGGAAAGGGCGCACGGGGTCATGACTGCCGAGGACTTGAAGGCCATCTCTGGCGTGTCCTTCAACGAGGTTGTGACTCACCACGTCCACAAACTGGTTCAGGTAACGTGCTCATGAAACTTTTAGTCTCTTTCTTTTCTTATCATTGTACTGACGACTTCAATGTTCTTTTCAGGTGTTAGGGGAGAGCCTTCATATTACTTCTGAGTACCTTACTCAAAAGGCCAAGGTGGCATCTCTGACATCTAGGATGGAAGCTTTGGAGTCGGAGAATTCCACGCTGAAGAAGACACTTATCGATTCTATGGATGAGGCCAACACTATGAAGGAAAAAATCAAGACCTTGAGTGGCGACATCAAGGCTGAGCGTTAGCTAAACCTGGAGAAGGATGAGCAGCTTCTGGGAGCCAAGGAGAAACTCAAAACCATTGCCGCTCGGTCCGTCGAGGCGTTTCAGTAGACTGACGAGTACAACACAGTGCTCTTTAGTTGGTACTTCAAGGGTTTTGAGCTTCTGAGGAGGTACCTTTTCAAGCATCCCACTAGAGTTGACCTCGAGAACTTGGACCTTGAAGAGGTGGACAAGGAGATGGCAATTGACGAGGCTGCCCAATCCTCGGCTCCTGAGGGTGACGCTCCCAAGAATGTTCCTGCTGATGACGCCCCTACTGGTGACGATGCTGCAACTGATGCCTGAGCTTATTACTTGAAAGGATTTTCTTTTTCTTCTCTTTTTTTTTTTTTTTTGGGTGCCCGTTATGTTTTGGGCCTTTTGTAAGTCTAACTCCAGAACAATTTTTTTCTTTTTAATCTATTTTGAGAACAATATCTTTAGCCCAGTGTTTATGGGCCTCTGGTTTAGATGTAAAGACAATGGCAATTGCCCGTTGTTTTTGGGCTTGAATTAAATTAGCAATTGCATACTTACTTGTTTGTAATTTCTGTTCCTGTAGTTTCCCTTTTGCATCAATGCTTTGTAATTAGCAAAGAATTTTTAGTTGAGACCCTTCCTCTTCTTCGTCAACAGTTTTTAGTTGTGACCCTTCAAAAGATGTTCTCTCTTGAGCATGTTTGTTGCAAGGTTCTTGTCTTTTTGTGACTTACACCCTTTTAGGGATCTCGTCAATCTTTTGGATTCGCCAGTAACTTATATCCGTCTAGGCGGAATCTTGTTTCTTAGCCATATTCTTGTGACTTACATCCATCGTCGTTCTTTTGGATCCGTCAGTAACTTACATCCGTCAAGGCAGAATCTGGTTACTTAGCCAAATTTTTTGTGACTTACACCCATTTAAGGGATCTTGTCATTTTTATGGTTTCGTTAGTAACTTACATCCGTCAAGGCGGAATCTTGTTACTTAGCCAAATTTTTTGTGACTTACACCCATTTAAGGGATCTTGTCATTTTTATGGCTTCGTTAGTAACTTACATTCGTCAAGGCGGAATCTTGTTGCTTAGCCATTTTTTTTCTTGTGATTTTCACATTACTAGATCTGCTTGCATTAAAATATTGGCTGAATAGTCCTTTTTATTGCTTTCAAGAATGAATACAATTGTCTGTTACATCTATTGGTGGTACTTCTTCAAGTGCTCAATGTTTCATGGTCGTGGAAGCCTCTGCCCGTCTTGGTTTCCAGGTGATAGCTGCCTTGCTTGGAGTAATTGACGACCCGGTAAGGTCCTTCCCATGTGGGGTCGAGTTTTCCTTGGGCAGAGTCTCTGGTTGCTGGGGTGAGCTTGCGCAGGTCGAGGTCTCCTATGTCGAGTCTTCTGAGCTTTACCCTCTTGTTGTAATACTCAGCCATCTTCTGTTGGTACTTCATCATCTTGTCGGAGGCTTTCTCTCTCACCTCGTCTAAACAATCCAGGTTGACTCGTAGCTGGTCGTCATTATTCTCCTCGTGGAACATTTCTCGCCTGATGCTGGCTATTCCCACCTCGACCGGGATTATTGCCTCGGTACCATAGGTGAGTCTGAAGGGGGTTTCTCCAGTTGGGATTCTTGCCGTGGTCCTGTAGGCCCACAAGACACTGGGCAATTCTTCCGGCCAAGCACCTTTTGCATCGTCTAACTTGGCCTTGATTATCTTAAGTAGTGTCTGATTCGTTACCTCCGTCTATCCGTTTGACTGTGGATGTCCCGGGGATGAGAACTAGTTCTTGATCCCTAGGCCTGAACAGAAGTCCCTGAAGCTTAGGCTGTCAAACTGCCGCCCATTATCTGATATGATCGTCCGTGGAATCCCGAATCTGCAAATTATGTTTTTCCACACGAAGTTCTGGATTCTCGCTTCAGTGATGGTCGCTTATGCCTCTGCTGTGACCCACTTTGTGAAGTAGTTAATGGCAACTAATAGGAATTTTACCTGTCCTTTACCTTGAGGCAACGGGCCGACGATGTCGATTCCCCATTGGGCAAAGGGCCAGGGGGAGGATATCGTCATTAGTTTCTCCGTTGGAAGGTGTTGGACATTCCCAAACCTTTGGCACTTGTCGCACTTCTTGACGAGCTCCCTTGCATCTACCTGCATTATGGGCCAGAAATAACCTATTCTGATAACTTTACTTACCAGTGATCTGGGGCCAGCATGATCTCCGCAAACTCCTTCATGGATCTCCTATAGAATATATTTGGCTTCTTTCTCGTCCACACACTTCAGGTAAGGCATGGAAAAACCTCTCTTGTATAGTGTTTCGTTCAGGATTGTGAACCTTGCTGCTTTCCTCCTGACCTTCCTAGCCTCCTCAATATCTTGAGGGAGGTGCCCATCCTGGAGAAAGGAGATGATTGGTGTCATCCAGCTACCTGTGCTCTGGATTGCGAATGTGGAGATTTCCTCGATGCTGGGGCGTTTCTGGACTTCCATTACCAAGCCCGTGCTTGCCGCTCCTTCTTCCGACGATGCTAGCTTCACGACTTCATCTGCTATCATGTTCTGACTTCTACGATCTGCACGAATTCCACTTCATCAAATTCCTGAGTCAGATGCTTCATCAGCCTGAGGTATCTCTGCATTCTTTCCTCCTTTGCTTCATACTCTCCTTTAATCTGCCCAATCACTAGCTTTGAATCACTCTGGACTAGTAGGGTTTTAGCTCCGAGCGCCTTCCCGAGTCTCAATCCCATCAGTATCCCTTCGTACTTGGCCTCGTTGTTTGTGGCCGGGAATTTCAATTGAACTCTGTATTTGAGCACTTCTCCGTTAGGGGCGGTTATGACGACCCCTACTCCCCCCCCGCCTTCTTTTGGGCTGACAAACCATCGGTTTGCACTGTCCACTATTCTATCCCATTGGTGAGGTTGTTCTTGTCTAGGAGGGTGAACTCGACGATGAAGTTCGCCAGGGCTTGTGCCTTAATGGCTGTCTTGGGGTGGTACTCAATATCGAACTGGCTGAGTTCAATTGCCCACTGGACCATTCCCCCTGCTGCTTCAAGCTTGTTCACAGACTTCCTGATGGGTTGATCCGTCATCACTAGGATGGGGTTCGCCTGAAAGTATAGTCGCAGTTTGTGTGAGGCTATTATTAACGCAAATGCAATTTTTTCAATCCTTGGGTACTTAGCTTCAGCACCTTGGAAAGCTTGATTGACGTAGTAAACTAGAAGCTGCTTCCTTTCCTCTTCTCGAATGAGGGCTACGCTTACAGCCGTGGATAAGACTGCCAAGTACAAATATAAATTTTCCCCCTCCTTGGATGAACTCAATAGGGGTGGATTACTCAGGTATCGTTTGAGTTTTTGAAAGGCTGCTTCACATTCGTCAGTCCAGGTAAAGGCCTGCTTCAATGTCTTGAAGAAGGGCAGGCATTTGTCCGTTGCTCTAGAGACGAACCTGTTAAGAGCTGCAATTCTTCCTGTGAGCTTCTAGACCTCTTTGACGGTCTTGGGCGATGTCATGTTGAGTATGGCCTGCACCTTCTCTGGGTTTACTTCTATCTCCCTTTGGGACACCATGAATCCTAAGAATTTCCCTGAGGATACACCAAAGGCGCATTTACTAGGATTCAACTTCATCTGGTATTTTTTGAGGGTGGCAAACGTCTCCTTCAGGTCGTCCAGATGGACAAGTTCTTCTCTACTCTTGACGAGCATGTCATCCACATACACCTCCATATTCTTGCCAATCTGCTTGTTGAACATCTTGTTCACTAACCTCTGGTAGGTTGCTCCTGCATTCTTCAGCCCGAAGGGCATCACCTTATAGTAATAGAGCCCTTGACTTGTGATGAAAGCATTTTTCTCCTGATCTTCTTCGACCATTTTTATCTGGTTGTACCCTGAGAAAGCATCCATGAATGTCAGTAACTTATGCCCGGGTGTAGAATCCACTAGCTGGTCTATTCTTGGCAGAGGGAAACTGTCTTTCGGGCAGGCTTTGTTTAGGTCTGTGAAGTCCACGCACACTCTCCATTTCCCATTTGCTTTCTTCACTAGGACAATGTTTGCGAGCCAATCAGGATAGTAGACCTCCTAGATAAAGCCTGCTGACAATAGTTTGTTAACCTCGTCTGTAATTTCTTGGTTCCTTTCTGGGATGAAGACTCGTCGTCTTTGCTGGACGGGCTTTCTCTCCAAGTCCACATTCAGTTTATGCTGAATAACTTTTGGAGATATGCCTAGCATGTCTTCGTGAGTCCAGGCGAAGACATCCAGGTTTTCTTTAAGGAACTGGATGAGCCTTGTTTTCATCTCGGGACTTAGTGTCGTCCCTATTCTTATCGTCTTTGTTGCCTCTCCTTCGACCAGTTCCACTGTCTCCAGGGCTTCCACTTTATCTTCTTCTTTCTCCTCGATCATCCATGTATGGTTTTCCTTTGCGGCCAACACAGCCTGGTAGCATTCCCTGGCTAGGACTTGATCTCCTTTTACCTCGCTGACACTGTTCTCAGTTAGGAACTTTACCTTTAAGCAATAGGTGGATGTGGCTGACTTCCACCGGTTGAGTGTGGGTCTCCCAATGATCACATTGTAGGATGAAGGGCAGTCTACCACTAAGAAGTCTAACTGACGTGTCAACTGCTTCGGGTAGGTCCCCACTGTTACTGTCAAAGTCACTATACCCTTGGGATATACTCTGTCCCCACTAAAACTGACGAAGGGGGAGTCAAATGGGCGTAGTCTTCCTGGATCTAGCTTCAGCTGCT
Organism: Quercus tomentella; assembly: GCA_028535165.1. NCBI lineage: Eukaryota > Viridiplantae > Streptophyta > Magnoliopsida > Fagales > Fagaceae > Quercus > Quercus tomentella. The sequence continues at coordinate 46,811,689 of JAPQVY010000089.1, read as the reverse complement.
AGAAAGTGGGAAGGTAGATGATGTCTGCGGAGCTACCATTGTCCATGAGGATTCTCTTGGTGTTGAATACTTCTATCGTGAGCATTATGACCAAGGGGTCGTTGTGAGGCTGCTTCACTCCCCTAACATCTTCTTCACCGAAAGACATGTCCTAGTTCGTCCGTCTTTGTTTAAACGGGGGTGTCATGTGAATGCTGTTCACCTGCCTCTGACATGCTTTCTTGAGAGATCTGAATGACCCACCTGTGATCGTCCTTATCTCCCCGATCACGGTTTGTGGTCATTGAGACGTGTGATCCTCGTCTTTGGGTGAAAACCCGTGCTGGTTTTTATCATCGTCTCTGAACTTGCTGGATTCTCCCTTCTTCACATACTTCTGCAGTTTTCCTTTCCGTATCAATTCCTCTATCTACTCCTTCAAGTCCCGGCAATCTTCTGTGTAATGGCCATGATCCTTGTGGAGCCGGCAGTACTTCTTCTTGTCTCGGACGTTGGGGGACGAATGTAATGGCCTTGGCCATTTGAGGAAATGCTCATCCTTAATTTGTGCCAAAATTTTGTCAACTGGCATAACTAAATGAGTGAATTTTACCGTTCGAGGAGTTTTTTTGTCTTTCCGTTTACCCCCGTCGCTGGTCCAGCGATCTGGACGCTCCCTTTTTTGTCCTCTACGATCGTCCTCCTTCTTTCCCTTGTCTGTTGGCTTCTCTACGTCTCTTATAGTGGCTAATGCATCTTCAGCATTCATGTACTTCTGTTCCTTCAGGAGCATCTCTGCCATCGTCTTAGGAGGATTCTTCACGAGTGACATCACGAACTCTCTGGACTTCAGCCCTGCCTTAAAGGTTGTCAACTGCACTTTGTCGTCAGCTTCGTCTACCTCCAGGGTCTCCTTCGTGAATCGTTTCATGTACGACCTCAGGGTTTCTTTCTCCCCTTGTCTAATAGTAAGCAAGTGGTCCGCTGGCCTCTTAGGGCGTTGTCCCCCAACGAAGTGGCGCAAAAAGGCATTGCTCAACTGCTCGAAGCTATCGATGGACGAAGTTGGCAACTTTGTGAACCACTCCCTTGCAGCTCCTTTGAGAGTGGTAGGGAAGGAACGACACAGTATTTCATCAGGGGGCTATTGAAGGCCTAATGTTGTCTTGAAGGTGTTGAGGTGGTCTTGGGGGTCCTTAAATCCGTCAAACGGTTCAAGCTGGGGCAATCAAAATTTTGACGACATTGGGCACTCTAGGACAGCCGTAGTGAAGGGAAAGTCTGTTGCCCTGACCATTCTATCTAGGCTTCGGTCTGTTTTCTGCTTAATGGCATTCCTCCAGCTCGTCCATCTCCTTCCTCATCTCTCTCGAAGATCTGAGTTCTGCTCATCTGGAGTAGTAGGCCCTCGATGGTCACTTCTTCTATGGCTATCTCCCTCATCCTCCTGATTGGCTTTGGATCAATTCTCCTCCTGTTGAAGCCATAGCCTCATTTCTTGATTCTGCCTAGTGAGCTCTTCAACAGTGGCCGCTAGAGCCTGGACTTGCTGAGCTAAGGTTGTTGAGTCCTAGTTAGACTCCATCTGAATATATAGAAGTTGATAGGAACTACGTTTCCGAATCTGAGTACGAGAATGTCATCCCCACAGACGGCTCCAAATTGATGAAGTATAAATTCGTCAGTTGTAATGAACACGTCTAGATGGAGTCAAATATTCATCTGCGTCGCCATAGAAGTAGCGATCCCTCACAATGGTCACCGATGTGGTGTCTGCCACAACGCCTCCGATGCCAAAGTCAGTATAAGAAGCTTATAGTAAATAACAGAGCATAAAAATAACTAGGGATGCTATTTTTGTGTTAATGTACCTTCTGTTGGAAGGGTGAGGGCTATATATATACATTCTCTTAGCTCCTAGCCGTTGTGGCTGTTATGGTGGTTTTAATGCTCCTTTGGGTAACGCCTCACCCCTAGTAATGTGGATTTTAATGGGCTTCCAACGGTCTGCACAGCTGGCCTTTTAACTGCCCAACTCATTTATTGACTGTATTGAATGGCTTCTCTACCTTCGTCAGAGGTGTGGTTGTATCACTTGGGATGCTTAGTTGTTTCGTCTGTCAAGGTGACTTCGTTAGTATCAATGACTTCGCCCATGGAGGTTGACATCGTCAATCCAGTCATAACCCATCTGCTTAATTTGAAAATGAAGTTTGGGACTAGATTGGAGAGCACCACAAATCCCTAAATGAGCTTCTTCAACTGCCTTGACAACTTCCTCATCATCCAAGCAACGAAGGAGAAGGCCATCAAGTCTTTGAAGATGCAAGAAGGTACCACCGGTCTTTGAAGACGTAAGGGGATACCACCAAGACTTTAACATGAAAGACAGCACTACTTAGACTTTAAAGATGAGAGAGAAAGCACATTTTAGAGACATCAAGCAACATTCTCACAATAATGTTTTCTTTCTTGGTGACTTTTCATGCTCAATTTTTTTTTTTTTTTGGACATGTGACTGAACTTAGCATAGAATACCAAGGTGTCTACGTATCCTTTGAGAGGGATCAAGTCATTACGTAGTTCAGAGGGTTTTTTTTTTTTTGCTTTTTTTGTTTTTTTTGTTTTTTTGTTTTTGTTTTTTGTTTTTGCTTTTTTGTTGTTGTTGTTGTTGTTTTTTTTTTTTTTGGCTCTAACTTTTGCCTAGGTTGCCTTTTTAAAGGTTTTCAACCTAGTGAGCTTTTAATATCCTAACTTTTGCATAGGTCGCCTTTTAAAAGGTTTTCAACCTAGCGGGCTCTTCTTCTTCTTTTTTTTTTTTTTTTTTTTTAAATTTATGAACACTTTCAAAAGTAATGGGAGAACATCATGTATAATTTAAGTGTTGAAGTATGCAATTTTAGCCTCTTACCAAGGAGCATTTTAAACTTCAATCATAGTAATGCTTCAAGAACTTGCCATAAGGCCAATTCTCAAAACGTCTTTAGTTGTATCAGTGTTGATTTCCTTCAATTCATCAACTGTAGCTCATTTACCTTCTTCGAATATGGGTGAAGCATCCTTAACATCATCTTCGACTTCTTGGTTTGTGGTCACCATTGTCCGCCTTTTTACAGTCAAGGCTTCTCCAGTATTCACTTCCCAAATGGTTCTACGTGGTTAGGTTTTGAGTTTGTAATGTTGGCAAACCATTACAAAACATGACAAAAACTAAGTCTCATTAGTTTAGAATGGTCTACATTGAAGCCCAAGACAAAAAACTCAAGTTTGGGATAAAAACAAATGAGTTACAAGCTGTTTGGTTCGATCAATCGAAAGACAAGCTCGATCGATCCAAAATCGCATATCAACAAAATCAGCAAACGTAAAAAGGCCATAACTTATTCGTTTGAAACCCAAATTGCGAGCCATTTTTTCCAGTATTTAAAGGACATTATAAGCTAACCTTAGGTGGGGTTTTGAGAGTTTTTTTAGAGAGATTAGAGTGCATCTTGTGCCTCTTTTGTAGATCTAGGGTTTTGTACCCAAAAGCTCTCTTATGTCTTCTACTGGTGTTATTACTTGAAGAATCACAAGATCCGGTATTGTAGAAGTTGCTGCCTTCTCTAGTCATCAAAGGTGTTGATGATCTAAACCTTCAAAGGTGGTCTTAGAGTCACAAACAGGAGAGTTTGTGTTGCTAAACTTTTGAGTGGGATCTCAAAGTCACAAACATGGGTGTTTGTGTTTTGCAAAGGCCAAAGAAAGAAGGAGTCCGTGGATTCGGAACTTGCACGTGGTCGTGTCAGTAAGTTCTACTGGTGGGTAGCAATAAGAAGTTGAGCATGGGGGCTTGTAAGTCTTATTGTATGAACTTTGATTCTTTCTAGTGGATTTGTTTTTTACCTTGAGGATAGCTAGGTTAAATCCTCCCCAGGTTTTTTATTGGTTTAGTTTTCCTGGGTTATCATATCGTTGTGTTTTTATTTTTCGCTGCTATACATTGATATGATATATTTGTGTTATCCTAGATTTGTTAATTTGACTAAGTAATCACTTAGCTAATTACCTAGGTTAATCTGATTGTGGTTTTAAGGGGTCTAAAAACTATCAAGTGGTATCAGAGCAGGTAGCTCTTTTGTTTTAGATCTTTTGATCTAAGAGCTGATCCTTGACCCCTGTTGTCATGGATAATTTGAAGTGTCTTTCTGATCATGTTTCTGCTCATGCTTCTGTTGATTTTATTGATGCCTGTGAAACTCTTCGTAAGGAATTATTGAAATCTATGAAAATTGCTAAGAAATTCAAGGAAGAGTTAAAATTGGCTAATCTTGAAAAAGAGGAATTGGTTGTTAAATTAGATGAATCTAATAAAAAGAATGAATTTTGAGAAATCAAATTTCCTCCTAAGATGAGAAGATGAAAAGCTTGGAACAAGAGTTAGTTGAATCTAAAGCTAAAATTGAAAGTTTGACTAGTACTAAGCCTATTGTTGATAACAGAAGTGTTTCTGTTTCTTTTAAGCCTAAAACTGAGAAAGTTTATATCCCTCCTTTTAAGAGGAATAATACAGAAAAGGCTTATTTTGCTCGGTTAGACAAAGGTAAAAGTTCTGATGTAGACACTGAAGTTTCTAAACCTAAGTCTAAACCTACTGTTAGAGAGCATAATAAATCTGTTTTTGTACCTACCTGTCACCTTTGTGGTGTTGTTGGTCATATTAGATCAAATTGTTCTTTGTTGAGGCAAGAACCAAAGCCTGTGACCGGAAACCCCACTAGGAATACTGATGTTCCTAAATTTGTTCCTGTTTGCCACTTTTGTGGTGTCCGTGGTCACATTCGTCCTAATTGTCATAAATTGAAATTTAAAAATTCTGTGTTTCAGTCTAGGATATGTGATGATATTTCTCCTGCCATAAATCCATATAAATTGTTTCATATTATTTTGAAAAATTTAAGCTTGTTGGCTTGTGAAAGGAATTTGCAGGATTTCAGTCTTTCTTAGAAGATTGGTGTAATCCCTCAAATACACTCTGCTTCACATGGATTTTCACCTACAAAGCCGAAGACTCATGCTAGATGGGTGAGAAAAGATTCTTAAGGTGAGTGTTGCTGACTTATCCCTGATTTAATTCTTTCAATTGTTTGTGGACATGTTTTGTTTTTGTTTTTGGTTTTTTTTTTTAAAAAAAAAAAAATCCAAAAACATTGAAAAATTTTCAAAAAGACAAAAATATTTTATTTTGAGTCTTGTTTTATTTTTCTTGAGGATTACATGAATTATGATATCTCTCTCTTGATTTAGAACATGCTTGACATTGTGGAGAAACTTGAATAGAATGTGTTATATATGTGTTAAGCTATTTTTGATTTTGTATGAGTATGTACTAGTTTGTACATGTACTCAAAGGTTAATTAAGAAATTGATATTTCTTGTTTGTGTACCCTCTATAGCTTAGTTAAGCATTGTCATGCATTGCATTTGCATTGTTCATTTAGCATAATGTGTGCTTTTTGTTTTTGGTCATAAATTGTTTTTTAAACCAAAAAGATTTTTGTGTGTTGTATTTCAAATCTTGGATTTATAATCAAGGATTGACCATATTATCTTTACATAACATGTTTATGTACATTTTTTAGCTTGGATGAGCTTCTTTTATTGCACTTTACTAGTTTGAGCCTTGTAGTGCATGTTGTGTGGGAGATGTTTATGGTTTTGATCACTTTGTCTTTATCTTGAAGTCACATGTCTTTGACTGTCGGACTTGAACCTTTTGAGAAAGGCATAAATAACCATCTTACCACTGTTTACTAGCCAATCATGAACACCTTAGTGCGTATCGTAAGATTTTGTGCTCGAGAAAGTGTAGCACATGCACAAAAAGAACATAAGGTGTAGCCTCGGTTTAAATGTTAAAATTAGTGTGTACATTATTGAACTTAATGTTAAATCTATCAAATAAAATTTGTGTGTACATTTTCCCGGCTATTTTAATAAGTTTCTACTCAAATAAAATTGATGTGTATATTATGAGGCAAATAAAGAAACTTACATGATTGCAAGTTTGTTTTCTAGGAGATGTGAGAGTTATATGATGTAACTCTTTAGGTGATAGTCTCTTTCAAATTCTATGTGATGAATTTTGTTAGAAATTGTGATTGATTTCTATTTACATATCACCACACATGTATCTCAAGCTTTTGCTAGTTGCACACACTACACAAGTTACTCTTTGCTAAACTTGGTACATTATATTGTGTGTGATTTTGTTGTGGCCATCCAAGATTAAAAGTTCCTTGATTTTAATGCAAAATGTGTTTAATGTTTGCGCTTTAAGGACAAATTGATTGAAAATCTTAATTTTGGAAGATCTGGGTTGAATTCAAGTGTTTTTGAAAAACTTTTCATCTCATACTCATGCATTTTTTTTATAAAACAATGTGCTTTGAGGAGTTTCTGCATTAAAATGCTCTGTTTTTCAAAAATCTGATTTTTCCAGACTTTCGATCGATTGAACCTGTTTTTCGATCAATCGAAATTGTGATTAAAATTTTTGGTTTGAGTCTGCCTGACTCGATTGATGTTTGATCGATTCTCGATCGATCGCAACTGAAAAATTTTCAGTTTCTATGTTTTTGACCAAAATTTTTTTTTTTCATGCATAATTTATGTTTAGGATTCACATGCATTGCATTGATTTTTTATATCCATCTTGCAGTTTTGCAGTCATATCTCTCATTGTTTTCACACATAACATGCATACACTTTGCTAAATTAGGTACTCAACTTGATTTAAAAATTGATTGATTAATTTTTGAGTCCTTTGTACATGTTAGTATATGCTATTTTTTATGTGTGAACTATAGAAAATTTTTTCTTAAGAGATATGATGGACAATCCCTGTGCAAATATTTTTTCTACTCATGCAACTGTTTATGGATCACATAGTGTCTAGTTTGCATTTATTGAAAGAGAGAATATTTTTCTTCATGTGTATCCTCAACTTAGTTTTTAAGTTTGGTGTGTGTGTCTTTCTTTTCCCCACCTCCTAAATTTTCCCCAAAACTGTTTTTCCCAAAACTTGTATTGTTTTTCCTATTTTTATAGGGGGAGAAGCTTGTTTTTAACCTTTGTTGTTCTTAAGGGGAGTTGTCTCTATTTTCTATAGAGTTGAATTGTTTTGTGTTCCCTTAATTCTCTATTTTCTCTTATTCTCTGTTGCGTATGTTTTCTGTCGACCTTCTAATTGGGTTGTCTTTGTCAATACGTGACAAAAAGGGGGAGAGAGATTTAGATGAGAATCTGTGGGAATCCTATTTGTTTTGTTTAGGGGGAGTTGAAATTGTTTTTTGAAAGGGGGAGAATATAAAAACTTTTTGATGTATCTAACATAGGGGGAGAGTTAGTTTACTTTTGTTTGTTATATTCTGTTTCATATTATTGTTTATATGTCTTTCTTTCCACACATGCGGTGATGTGTTTGTTGAGTGTTTCAGGAAAGACAGGTACATTCTGATCAAGACCTTCTACCTCTTATTGGCAACTTCTTGGTTAGGAGTCTTAGATTGGGATTTGTGATGTATTTGGGCATTTTATTGTATATGGGCATTATGTTGTATGTGTGTTTTGTCACGGATTGCCAAAGGGGGAGTTTGTTAGGTTTTGAGTTTGTAATGTTGGTAAACCATGACAAAACATGACAAAAACTAAGTTTCATTAGTTTAGAATGGTCTACATTGAAGCCCAAGACAAAAAACTCAAGTTCAGGATAAAAACAAATGAGTTACAAGCTGGTTGGTTCGATCAATCGAAAAGACAGGCTCGGTCGATCCAAAATCGCATATCAACAAAATCAGCAAACGTAAAAAGGCCATAACTTATTCGTTTGAAGCCCAAATCGCGAGCCGTTTTTTCCAGTATTTAAAGGACATTATAAGCTAACCCTAGGTGGGGTTTTGAGAGTTTTTTTAGAGAGATTAGAGTGCATCTTGTGCCTCTTTTGTAGATCTAGGGTTTTGTACCCAAAAGCTCTCTTATGTCTTCTACTGGTGTTATTACTTGAAGAATCACAAGATCCGGTATTGTAGAAGTTGCTGCCTTCTCTAGTCATCAAAGGTGTTGATGATTTAAACCTTCAAGGGTGGTCTTGGAGTCACAAATAGAAGAGTTTGTGTTGCTAAACTTTTGAGTGGGATCTCAAAGTCACAAACGTGGGTGTTTGTGTTTTGCAAAGGCCAAAGAAAGAAGGAGTCCGTGGATTCGGAGCTTGCACGTGGTCGTGTCAGTAAGTTCTACTGGTGGGTAGCAATAAGAAGTCAAGCGTGGGGGCTTGTAAGTCTTATTGTATGAACTTCGATTCTTTCTAGTGGATTTGCTTTTTACCTTGAGGATAGCTAGGTTAAATCCTCCCCAAGTTTTTTACCGGTTTGGTTTTCCTGGATTATCGTATCGTTATGTTTTTTATTTTCCGTTGCTATACATTGATATGATATATTTGTGTTATCCTAAATTTGTTAATTTGACTAAGTAATCACTTGGCTAATTACCTAGGTTAATCTGATTGTGGTTTTAAGGGGTCTAAAAACTAACATACTTTTCATACGAGATGGAGTGGAGCTTTGAATCTCATTTGAATCTTGATCAACAATAAGTGTGTCGTTAGCACCTTTAGGGAGGAAATTTGTCCTCTCATGCTCTCGCTTTGCCTTTAAATCTTTTGAAAGTTGATAAGGGATTGAATGACTGAGCCTTGTGAGAATTGAACCTCAAATGCCAACTTGAGAAGAAGTTGAGTGACTGAGTTTTGTGAAAATAGAGCCTTGAGTGCCAACAACAAATTTATCTTCTTGTGTCCCCAACCTATCAAAGACTGAGATATGGGAAGTGGGTTACCCAATGCGGTCAAAAACAAATGATTTCTTTGATAGGTTCGAAGATTGTTCTTCTTCCTCATAATTTGCTGAAATTACTGAAACACTAGCTTTTTGGATGGGAGAATGAATAGGAGTTGGTGGGGTGTATCCAATTCCAGCCTTAGAACTTGTTACACCGAAACCTTTAGCCTTCGACACTTTATGTTCTTTTCCAGAGGCTTCAGAGATGAGCTTACCCAAACCATTTGGCTTCTTATGGTTATAACCAACTTTAGCCATGAGTCTATACGCGTTGGGGTCAAAACCGGTTGGCAAAGTCCCATGCTCAACAATTGGTCCTCGGGATGGTCTTGTAAACCCTTTCACCGGTTGACTTGAGGGTCTTGGTTTTGTGATTTTAGTAACTGGCAAGTTTAATCCTTGCAAATCCTTCAATATTGACTCCTCATCTCCTAAAAATGGGGATTGGCCTTCTTTTCTTTTGGCAACTGGAACATAGTGTAGCACAAGGGCTACTCTAGTTACTTCTGAAGTATGATGCTTCTTCTCTTCTATAGAAGTCTCAGTTTGCTTGGTTTCCTTCTCCTCAATTGGAGAATCAATCCTTGGAGCTTTGGAGTGGGGCTTTTCTTCTTTGCTAGATGGTGAAGCCACGACTTGGGTTTCTTCTATTATATTGTCTTCCAAGTAAAATTTTGCATCAGCAAAGTGTGACTCAGCTATAGTAAAAGGCTTGTCATCAGCTACTATCTTCTTGACTTGTCCATCTTGGAAATATTTAAGGCATTGGTGAAACGTAGATAGCACAACACCATACTCATGCAACCATGGTCTTCCAATAAGCAGTTTGTAAGTGGTCTTGGCATCAATGACATGGAAGAGCGCGCTTGATTCCATTTCACCTATGAGCATCTGAAGCCTAATCTTCCCAATAGCTCTTTGTCCATCTTGATTAAAGCCTTGAATCAACAATTTACTGGGAAGTAGTTCATCCAAGGAGATTCCGAGCTCTTTCAATATTTTGAGTGGCAGAATGTTGACTGCAGATCCACCATTAATAAGGATACGATTGACTTTTTATTCTCGAATGTAGCTAGTCACAAATAAGGGACGATTGTGAATCTTGGATCCCAGCAAACGATCATCATCAGTGAAAATGATTGAAGACCAGTATGCTTTATACACAATAGCTCGCTCTGTTTCTTCCTCACTATCTGAAGATTCTTCTTCACCACTTACTTGATAACATGGAAGAGATGAAAAGATACAATCCTCGAGAACTGGCACTGGGGAGAAAGGTAATTTCACCTCAATAGGCTCAAATGAACCAAATTATATGGTAAGAACAGTAGAAATAGTTGTTGAGGCCACCATGGCTAAATTGACAATCGCAACTTCATCATCAAACGTGATTTTTCCTTGATGGGATAGCTCCATGATTTTATCTTTCAACATAAAGCATTGCTCTATGGGGTGGCCTACAAGGCGATGATACTTGCAATACTTGGGATCATTTGTTTGGTTAGCCTCTTCAGGACGTTTCATCTCTGGTAGCTCAATCAACTTCAACTCAAGTAAATGATCCAACATATTGGAGATATCAGCATCAGGGAATGGATATTTCTTTTCTTGCATCTCTTGTAATGTTGGTCTTCTTTGATGGGAGTTGTAAGGTTGAATTTATTCAACCATCTAATTGGCTTTATTCCGTGCCAAATTTGCTTGTAATTCAGCATTTAGTAACCCTGTATTTAGGTGGGTTTGATGTAAGGGTAGTGAGTGAGATAGAGTGAAGTTTGCTCAAGAGTGTGCAAGAAAACAGAGACTCGCGGCTGGGACTCGCTGGTGACTCGCGGCTGGGACTCGCTGGTGACTCGCGGCTGCAAGCCGCCAGACGCAGCACACGTGCCAAGCATGCTGGAAGGTGAACAGTCATGCCAGCTGGAGCACTACAGGACAAAACAAGACAACTGGCCATACGGTTATCTCGCGACTGGATCTCGCGACTTGGTCAAGCCGCGAGGTCAAGCCGCGAGCCACCCCTGTTTTGTAAAACCTGACGTTTCACATTCCTCTCCCACTCCAGTATAAATACCCCTTTTACCCACGATTGAGAGAGAGCTTCCAGAGAGAATTTTGAGAGAGAAACCCTAAAGAAAAACAAGATTGATTCAACCACAATCTATACCTTAGAGTCTCTCCAAATTCCCCAACTCTCTTCCTCTCCATTGTCAAATCCTTGAGAGGCATTATACCAGACCTGGTTCTCACCATCATCATCACTGTGAGACAGTTGTTTGGATTTCTGGGAAGCAGTTAGGAAGGAACCAATCTTCATTGGTTGATGCTATGGTCTAGTAGCGGAATCCGGGAAGCTAGAAAAGAAAAAGGTTCGGGGCAACCTCGTTGGAGCAAGAAGCTTGGAGGGCTTAGGTGCACTGGGTAGATTAGGCTTGGAGGGTCTATTGCTGTCCTTGTATCCCAACTACATTTTCTAGTGGATTATTGACCGCTTGGAGGGCGGCGGAGAGGTTTTACGCCGAGGGCTTCGGTTTCCTCTTCGATAACACATCGCGTGTTGTCTTTGTGTTTGCATCTTCCTTCCTCTCTATCTTTGCCTTTTTATTATCTGCTGTGGATGTTATTTTGTTATGGCTTAGATAGTTTTTAACCAATTTCATATTATAGCATATGTTAAGTTTCCGCACACTTGTTGTTTGACATATTGCTTGAATTGGTTAAGTTGTAAGTTGGGGGTCTAAACGTTCAAAGGTGTTTTTACACGTTATTGAACTTTCAGGAGTGACGAGATTACGTCCCCTAGACGAAGTCAACACTCATGAAGAGGTCATCCTGAATGACGAGGAAACCAGTCATCACTGACGAGGACAGGAAAATCATTCAATACAGCCAGCCAGTGACTTGGGCAATTACGAAACTAGCCAAGCAGACCGTTGGGAGCCTATTAAAAGCCCCATTATTGGGCGGGAGGCGTTACTAAGAAAGGCATTAACATCACAACGGCTAGCAACCAAAACCACATATATAAAGCCCTCACATTGTCAACAGAAGGTACATATACACACTTTAAGAAACATCTATGCTTGTCTTGCTTATCCATTTCATTTCACAAAGTGCTTTTCTGTTCTAACTTTGGCATCGGAGGCGTTGTGGCAGGCACCACACCGATGACCATCTTAGCGGATACATTTGCGCTGACAGGAGGCTGGTTCCATCTGCCCATCTCAACTGACAAATTCACGCTTCATCAGTTTGGCGCCGTCTGTGGGAACAACATTTTCAGATTCACATTTGAGAACATAGTTTCCATCAACCTTCTACATTCAGATGGAACCCAATCCAGATTCTGTAGCCTTGGCCCAGCAAGTTCAAGCTCTTGTGGCCACCATTGAAGAACTCACCAGGCAAAACCAAGAAATGAAGCTACGACTCCAGCAGGTCCAACAGGCTCAACAGGAAAAGAACCGGTCCAAAGATAACCTAGAGGGAGAAGGGGATAGCCACAGGAGGGGTACCCTTCAGAGGCCAACTACTCCAGACGAGCAGAATTCAGATCTCCTTCGAGAAATGAGGAAGGAGATGGACGAACTGAGGAGTGCCATTAAGGAAAAGACGGATCGAAGCGTAGACAGAATGGTAAGGGCCACAGATTCGCCTTTCACCATGGTGGTACTTGAATGCCCTGTACCGTCGAAGTTTCGTTTACCTCAACTTGAGCCGTTCGACGGACTCAGAGACCCTTAGGATCACCTTAATACCTTCAAGATGACTCTAGGTCTTCAACAGCCACCTGACGAGATACTGTGTCGTTCCTTTCCCACTACTCTCAAAGGAGCTGCAAGGGAATGGTTCACAAAGTTGCTGACTTCGTCCGTAGACAACTTCGAGCAGTTGAGCAATGCCTGAGGTCGTACGTGAAACGCATTACTCGAGAGACTCTGGAGGTGGACGAAGCTGATGACAAGGTGCAGCTGACGACCTTCAAAGCGGGACTGAGATCCAGAGATCTCGTGGCCTCCCTCGCAAAGAATCCACCAAAAATGATGGTAGAAATGCTCTTGAAGGCGTAGAAGTACATGAACACTGAAGATGCTTTAGCAGCCATAAAGGATGTAGAGAAGCCGGGAGACAAGGCAAAGAAAGAAGATGACCGTAGGGGTCAGAAGAGAGAGCACCCAGATCGTCGGAACAATGACGGGAATAGGAGGAGAGATGATAAAGGTCCTCAGACGATAAGATTTACTCCTTTGGTTATGCCTGTTGACAAAATTTTAACGCAGATCAAGGACGAGCATTATCTCAAATGGCCAAGACCATTGCACTCATCCCCCAATGTCCGTGACAAGAACAAGTACTGCCGATTCCACAAAGATCACGGCCACAACACGAAAGATTGTAGAGACCTAAATGAGCAGATAGAGGAGTTGATACGGAAAGGGAAATTACAGAAATATGTGAAGAAGGGAGAATATAGTAAGTTCAGGGACGATAATAAGAACCAGCATAGGTCCTCTTCCCGGGATGACGACTGCCCGTCCCAACCTCTGCAGGATGTGATCGGGGAGATAAAGACAATTACAGGAGGGCCATTCTCAAGAGGATCCTTTAAGTCCCTCAAGAAAGCATACCAGAGGCAGGTAAATAATGTCCACACAATACCTCCGTCTAAGCAACGACGAACAGACTGGGACATGTCCTTCAATGAAAGAGACGCCAGGGGAGTGAAGCAGCCCCACAATGATCCTTTGGTCATAATGCTGAATATAGAGGGATTCAATACCAAGAGGATCCTCGTGGACAACAGTAGCTCCGCAGACATCATCTACCTCCCTACCTTTCAGCAGCTGAGGCTAGATCCAAGGAGACTGTGCCCATTTGACTCTCCCCTCGTCAGCTTCAGCGGAGACAGGGTATACCCCAAGGGCATAGTGATGTTGACAGTGACGGTGGGGACCTACCTGGTGCAGTTGACCCGTCAGTTAGACTTCCTAGTGGTGGACTGCCCCTCATCCTACAATGTCATCATTGGGAGGCCCACGCTTAACAAATGGAAAACGACCACGTCCACCTACTGTTTGAAGGTGAAATTCCCAACAGATAACGGTGTCGGCAAAGTAAAAGGAGATCAAGTCCTGGCCAGAGAGTGTTATCAAGCCGTCCTGGATGCAAAGGAGAACCACACATGGATGATTGAAGAGAAGGACGAAGACAAGATGGAAGCCCTAGAAACAATGGAACTGGCTGAAGGAGAAGCGAACAAGACGACAAAGATAGGGACGACGCTAAGCCCTGAGATGAGAACAAGACTTATCCAATTCCTTAAAGAGAATATAGATGTCTTCGCATGGAGCCACGAGGACATGCCGGGCATAGCTCCAGAAGTCATCTAGCATAAGTTGAATGTGGATCCAGAGCGGAAGCCCGTCCAGCAAAGGCGAAGAGTCTTCACCCCAGAACGAGATCAAGCAGTTACAGATGAAGTTACCAAACTATTGGCGGCAGGGTTCATCCGGGAAGTGTACTATCCTGAATGGCTCGCAAACATCGTCCTAGTGAAGAAAGCAAGTGGAAAATGGAGGATGTGTGTAGACTTCACAGACCTGAACAAGGCGTGCCCAAAGGACAGCTTCCCTCTACCGAGAATAGACCAGCTTGTGGACTCTACAGCCGGGCACAAGTTACAAACGTTCATGGACGCTTTCTCGGGATATAACCAGATAAGGATGGCTAAGGAAGACCAGGAGAAGACTGCCTTCATCACGAGCCAAGGACTCTATTGTTACAAGGTAATTCCTTTTGGATTAAAGAATGCCGGAGCTACATATCAGAGGTTGGTGAACAAAATGTTCGACCAACAGATCGGAAGGAACATGGAAGTATACGTGGACGATATGCTCGTCAAGAGTAAGGAAGAGCTCACACATCTGGACGACTTGAAGGAGACGTTTGCCACCCTCAAAGAATACCAGATGAGATTGAATCCAAGTAAGTGTGTTTTTGGAGTAGCTTCAGGGAAATTCCTGGGATTCATGGTGTCCCAAAGAGGAATAGAAGCAAACCCAGAGAAAGTGCGAGCCATAATCAACATGGCATCACCCAGGACCGTCAAGGAAGTTCAGAAACTCACAGGAAGGATAGCAGCTTTAAACAGGTTCGTCTCCAGAGCTACAGACAAGTGCCTACCCTTTTTCAAGACCTTGAAGCAGGCTTTCGCCTGGACCGACGAATGTGAAGCAGTGTTCCAGGACCTAAAGCGTTACCTGAGTAGTCCACCCCTCTTAAGCCCGTCCAAAGAAGGGGAAGACCTATACTTATACCTGGCAGTGTCAACTTCAGCAGTAAGTGCAGCCTTGATTAGAGAAGAAGGCACAAAGTAGCTCCCAGTTTACTACGTTAGCCAAGCCTTTCAAAGGGCTGAGTCTAGGTATCCACGGATTGAAAAGATTGCGTTTGCATTAATAGTAGCCTCGTGCAAGCTAAGGCAATACTTTCAGGCAAACTCCATCCTCGTAATGATGGACCAACCGATCAAGAAATCAATGAACAAACCTGAGGCAGCCGAAAGAATGGTCTAGTGGGCGATTGAACTTAGTCAATTTGACATCGAGTACCATCCCAGAACAGCAATCAAAGTGCAAGCTCTGGCGGACTTCATCGCAGAGTTCACCCTTACGGATGAAGACAACCTGACCGACGGAGTTGAGATATGGACAATACAAACTGATGGTTCGTCAGCCCAAAAAAGGGGGGGAGTAGGAGTCGTCATAACCACCCCCGACGGAGAGATGCTCAAGTATGGGGTTCAACTGAAATTTCTGGCTACCAACAACGAAGCTGAATACGAGGGGATACTGACGGGATTAAGGCTTGGAAAGGCACTTGGAGCTAAGAACGTTAATCCAAAATGACTCAAAGCTAGTGATCGGGCAGATCACAGGGGAGTACGAAGCGAAGGAAGAGAGGATGTAGAAATACCTCAGGCTGACGAAACATCTGACTCAGGAGTTCGATACAATGGAGTTCGTGCAGATCCCAAGAAGTCAGAATATGGGGGCAGACGAAGTCTCGAAGCTAGCATCGTTAGAAAAAGGGGAGATTAGCATGGATTTGGCGATGGAAGTCCAGAAACACCCCAGCATTGAAGAGGTCCCAACATTTACCATTTAGAGCGTAAATAGCTGGATGACACCCATAATGTCTTTCCTCCAGGACGGGCACCTCCCTCAGAACACAGAAGAAGCTAAAAGGATCAAGAAGAGGGCAGCCAGGTTCACGATCCTTATTGACGCCTTATACAAGAGAGGCTTCTCCATGCCTTACTTGAAGTGTGTCGACAAAAAAGAAGCTAGATACATACTGGAAGAAATCCATGGAGGAGTTTGCGGCGACCACGCCGGCCCCAGATCCTTGGTAAACAAGGTAGTACGAACAGGTTATTTCTGGCCGACTATGCAGGTGGACGCTGTTGAAATCGTCAAGAGGTGCGACAAGTGCCAGCGATACGGGAATGTACAATGGCTTCCAGCAGAGAGAATGATGACGATAGCCTCCCCGTGGCCATTTGCACAATGGGGGATCGATATCGTCGGCCCACTACCCCAAGGTAAAGGTCAGATAAAATTCCTACTAGTTGCTATTGATTACTTCACAAAATGGGTTGAAGCAGAGGCTCTAACAACAATCACCGAGGCAAGAATTCGGAGCTTTGTGTGGAAGAACATAATCTGCAGGTTTGGGATTCCCTTGACGATTATATCAGATAATGGGAGGCAGTTCGACAGCCAAGGCTTCAGAGACTTCTGTTCAAACCTTGGAATCAAGAATCAGTTCTCGTCCCCAGGGCATCCCCAGGCAAACGGATAGACGGAAGTAACGAATTGGACGCTACTCAAGATTATCAAAACCAAGCTAGACGATGCGAAAGGTGCCTGGCCAGAAGAATTACCTAATGTCCTTTGGGCTTACAGAACCACGGCAAGAACCCCAACAGGAGAGACCCCCTTCAGGCTTACCTATGGCACTGAAGCAGTAATCTCGGTCGAAGTAGGAGTAACAAGCGTCAGACGAGAAACGTTCAACGAAGAGTGCAATGACAATGAACTGCGACTCAACCTGGACTGTCTGGACGAAGTAAGAGACAAAGCCTCCAGCAAGATGACGAAGTACAAGCTGAAGATGGCGGAATACTACAATAAGAGGATTAAACTCAGACGACTAGACATAGGAGACCTCGTCCTGCGCAAGACCACCACAGCAACTAAAGACCCTACCCAAGGAAAACTGGGTCCCATATGGGAAGGGCCTTACCGGGTCATTCACTACTCAAGACAAGGCAGTTACCACCTGGAAACCATGGACGGACAAAGACTCCCTCGACCATGGAACATTGAGCATTTAAAGAAGTACCACCAATAGATGTAACAAACAAATATACTCATTCTTGAAATTAATAAAAGAGTTATTCATCTAATGTCTTTGTGTAAGTAGGTCTAGTCAATCGCACAGCATGCAATGACCAAGTAACAAGATTCCGCATTGACGGATGTAAGTTACTGACGATACCTATAATGGGTGAAGGCCACAAAATGGCTAAGTAACAAGATTCCACCTTGACGGATGTAAGTTACTAACGAAGCCACAGGCATAACAAAACCCCTTAAATGGATATAGACCAAGTAACAAAATTCCGCCTTGACGGATGTAAGTTACTAATGAATCCATAAACCTAACAAAACCCCTCAAATGGGTATAGGCCAAGTAACAAGATTCTGCCTTGATGGATGTAAGTTACTAGAAAAGCCACAGGCATGACGAAATCCCTTGAAAAGGCTAAGTAACAAGATTACGCCTTGACGGATGTAAGTTACTGACGTAGGCAGAATCTTTTGGCGGGCACAAGTACCGACGAATCCAAGTGAAAAAAAAAAAAAAAAAGAAGGAGAAAAAGAAAAAGGGACAAGAACCTTGCAACAAATCAAAATAAAACTCAAGCTGTACTGAAACCTCTTTGTAGGATGGAGAGTTGCAGACTAAGTATCAAATCAGTGACGAAAGGAGGGAAAGGGTCACAGTTGAAAGTTTTACTAAGGGTGAGATACAGACGAACTCAAAGCACCACAAACATGTCAGGTGCCAACAGAGTACAATCATATAAGCAGGTAAGTGCGAAATCATAAAGTCAATTAAAACCCAAAAACAGCGGGCAATTATCCTTGTTCTTTCTAAAGACCCATAAACACTGGGCCAAGAAACATTGTTCCCAAAATAGATAAAAAAAAAAAAAAAAAAAAAAAAAAAAAAAAAAAAAAAAACTGCTATCAAAAAGCCCAAAACATAACGGGCACACACAACAGATAAAATTTTTCACATGTGTCAGGTCCGGGCGTCGGTGGGAGCATCACCAGAAGGATCGTCACTAGCAGGAACGTCACCAGATGGGGCGGTATCACCAGGAGTCCTCTTAGGGGCATCACCTTCAAGGGCCGAAGACTGGGCAGCCTCGTCCATCGCCATCTCTTGATCCACCACTTCAAGGTCCAGGCTCGGCAGGTCAACTCCAGTAGGATGCTTGACGAGGTACCTCCGTAGAAGCTCGAAGCCCTTGAAATACCAACTAAAGAGCACTGTGGAATACTCCTCAGTTTGCTGGAAGGCTTCAACGGACCTAGCAGCAATGGTTTTGAGATTTTCTTTGGCCGCCTGAAGCTGGTCGTCCTTCTCCAGGTTTAGCTGACGCTCAACCCTAAGATCGGCATTTAAGGCCTTGACGTTTTCCTTCAAAGTAGCAGCTTCGTCCATTGAATCGATAAGCTTCTTCTTCAACGTGGAGTTCTCCTTCTCCAAAACCTCCATCCTGGATGCCAGAGACGCCACCTTAGCCTCTTGAGTAAGACACTCTGAAGCAAGGTGAAGACTCTCCCCCAACACCTGGTGAAGGAAACTAAGTCCGTCAGTTAAAAAAAAAAAAGAAAAAAAAAGAAAAAAAAGAAGGGGAACAAAGAAAATGCAGAAGTATTTTACCTGGACGATCCTATGCACGTGCTGACTCGCAACTGCGTTGAGTGGCACCCCGGAAAAGACCTTGAGGTCCTCAGCATTCACAACACCGTGTGCTCGCTCCACGGCAATACCCTCGTCATCCCAGACGGATGAACCAACTCTCTCCTTTTCCCTCTCCTTACCTGACACTCATTGCCTTTTGGAGGAAGGGGTAGGGATCTCCTCAACCGAGGTAGCCGGAGAAGCCGTCCTTACGTTCTCAACTCCGGAGACGATGGGGGTGACGTCTGTAGCTGGGGGAACGGACGGACCCTTCCCCGTGACGCGGACCACCTTCTTCCCAATATTCGCCAAAGGCTCGTCCTTCTTAGACCTCATCTTAGCGTACATGTCCTTATTAAACCTGGTCGTCATCTCTAAAAAAAAAAAAAAAAAAAAAAAAAAAAAAAAAAAAAAATTAGAGATGCAAGTACACACGAGAAAATCAATACTGATGAAGTCAACACTTACTCTTTTTTTCCTCAATATCGATGTTGCGCAAGACGTAGGGAGATGGGTCCGGGCCTAAGCAAAAGAATGCAAGCGTCCGTGGGTCTACAAGATCCTCCCAACTTTCAATCGAATTGGCTAATTCTATCGCCTTTTCAACACGACCCTGGTACTTGCTTTTTAACTTGGGACGTCTTTTAACTGCCAAAGAAACAACCAAAGGGGTTAGAGACGACCACATAAGCAAAATGAAGATTAACAGACGAGGAGAAACATTGACGCACCTAAGTTTGGGGTTCCCCACCGACGGAGCAACCTTGGGATATCACCCCAAGCCTCGCTAGAAGGGGTCTCAAAATTGTCCCCAGACACGAAAAAGAAACGGGACTTCCAATACCTAAATGACGAGGCTAAACCCTTGACGATCCTAGTCCTCCTCGCCCAAGGGACTAGCTCATAATATCCATACTCTTTTGACTCTTTTAGACGGTAAAGGTAGACGAGCTCACTCACCTTGATCATATCCTCGTTAGCGGCCAACCATATCTCCATACAGTTGATCACTATCCTCCATGAATTGGGCATAAGTTGCCCGAGAGCAATACCAAAGTAACCTAAAAGCTCCATCACCAACGGATGGACGGGTAGTCTAAGCCCACAAGTGAAAGCAGCCTCGTAGAAGCATACCTCACCAGGGAAGAAGTGGCAGGCCCGATCCTCACTACCGGGCCGACGAACATGAACCCACTCGGGAAACTGAAATCTATCCTTGAACCTAGCCATAGTATCAGCGTCCAGCCCATACGCCTCCCTAAGGGCGTAAAAAGCCCTAATTGGACGAGGGGCGGAGACGGCTGTATCACCCTCCACTGGGCCTTCGCTGGACGACAACCCAGTTTCAAGTTCGCTAGATCTCACCTCTGACATCCTCTTCGTTTCACCCTCAAACCAAGCAAGTGACTGGCCTAATATTGGAGATAGCTCCCCCAAAACTACACTCAACCCACAACCTTCAAAAATAAAGTCTCCAACCAAAGGGAGAAAGTCACCGAAAACACCCAAAGTCGCCCCTAAGCGAGCAAAAAAGAAAGAGACTGAGGGGCAAGCTATCCTAACCTCAAAAGAACCGACCATGAAAAGGGGAATAAAATCCTAAAAACCCGAAAATCAAACACAACAACAACAGAAGCAAAGGGCAAAGGAAAAATCAGGAACTCATAAAAAGATTACGAAGGAAAGGGAACAGAAGAAGAAGAGAAGAGGAGCGTACCTTGAAGAATAAACGATTGAAGCCAAGAAAATCCGAAGAGAAACGTCGCCAGAGCAGGGTCAGAACGGTCGCAGGAATAAACGGAAAAATAAAACTCAGAGCAAATGATTAAAGTGAAGGAAAAGAAAGTTTTGAAACCAAGACCCAAGGAAACTGAAAAATAGCTGGAAATCCAAGGGTCACGCCATTAACGCCCTCAATCAGCACGCGCCACGTGGCCACATTGCGTGTTGCGCCGCCATTACGCTTTAAATTCGGAGCAGAACCCCAAGAGTCACAGACAGCTCAGGAAAACTTTTTCATCTTCTATGGTCCTCATGACACGTCACAGACGACCACAGAACCTGGGGGGTAACTGATGGGAGTGACGAGATTACGTCCCCTAGACGAAGTCAACACTCATGACGAGGTCATCCTAAATGACGAGGAAACCAGTCATCACTGACGAGGACAGGAAAATCATTCAATATAGCTAGCCAGTGACTTGGGCAGTTACGAAACCAGCCAAGCAAACCGTTGGGAGCCTATTAAAAGCCCCATTATTGGGTGGGAGGCGTTACTAAGAAAGGCATTAACATCACAACGGCTAGCAACCAAAACCACATATATAAAGCCCTCACATTGTCAACAGAAGGTACATATACACACTCTAAGAAACACCTATGCTTGTCTTGCTTATCCATTTCATTTCACAAAGTGCTTTTATGTTCTAACTTTGGCATCGGAGGCGTTGTGGCAGGCACCACACCGGTGACCATCTTAGCAGATACATTCGCACTGACAGGAGGCCGGTTCCATCTGCCCATCTCGACTGACGAATTCACGCTTCATCATTCTTCTTCTCTTATCTTGAGTGAGAGCAGATGCTTGTTCTTTCATCTTGGGTTTAACTGGAACTTTGAGAGGAGTAGTAGTTACAATCAAAGACTGCTTGTTTTCCGATTTGGGAAGGAATTTGCCCCTTTTATGAGTATCTTGTGTTTCTCTCCCCTTGCGAGGTTCTTGAACTGGTGGGCCTTGGTGACCATTGGAAGCAATACTAACCTCCATGTCATGGGCACGTGTTGCTAATTCTTCAAATGTTTTAGGCTTTATTCCTTGTAGGATATAGCTTATAGCCCAATTCATTCCTTGAATACACATCTCAATTGCGACACTTCATATAATTGAT
Source organism: Quercus tomentella (assembly GCA_028535165.1). Classification (NCBI taxonomy): domain Eukaryota; kingdom Viridiplantae; phylum Streptophyta; class Magnoliopsida; order Fagales; family Fagaceae; genus Quercus; species Quercus tomentella. The sequence goes on along the minus strand of JAPQVY010000089.1, from coordinate 46,789,905 downwards.
CCTTGTAGTTAAGACTAAGGTTTCTCCACCGTTGAATGTAATCAATGACAGGCTCTTCTTTCCACTGCTTTGAATTGGTAAGTTCTATCATACTAACAGTACGTCGAGTACTATAGAAACGGTTTAGGAATTCTCTTTCCATCTGATTCCAACTATCAATAGAGCCAGGCTCTAGATCAATATACCAATCAAATGCATTTCCTTTCAAAGAGCGAACGAATTGCTTGACCATGAGATCCCTATAAGTACCAACATTGTTACAAGTTTCCACGAAATGAGCTACATGCTGCCTTGGATTGCCTTTACCTTCAAACTGTTAAAACTTTGGTGGTTGATAGTTTTGAGGCATCCTCAAGAGATCTATCTTTTGAGTGTATGGTTTGGCATAGGCAATGGATGATTGACTTCCACCCCTAACTTGGTCTTTGATAGCTTCCTTGATTAACTCCTTGAGCTGGTCAGAAGAGATAGACCCATCTGCAGAGAGTTTGAGATCCTTTGTTGAACTCTCGGGTTTGTCATTATAGGTTTGTTTTGATTGAAAGCTTTCATCTTCATGATTCATTCCAGATGAATTCCCCATCTTATCTATCAAGAAAGTTATTTCTCTATCTCTTAATGCTTCCTTCTCTTCCATGGACTTCATTAGCTCTTCTAAAGTCTGGGCTATAGTCGAGACTTGTTCCTCCAAAGATGTTGTGTTAGTCATGATGACTAGCATGGCAGATGAACCAACAGAGTGAGGGGATTCCCTAAGCTTGGAAGTAGGAATATTTTCTGAAAAAGAGAATTCAGAGCCATCAAGTGATTCATTCTTTTCTTCAATAATTGGAGCTTCTTGTGTAGGTTCTGGTGACAAAGCTGGTTAAGACAACATTTCTTTGACGAGGCTAGCTACATCTTTACTTGCCCCCTGAGTAGATGAGGCTGTTTGTGACTTCTCAGTTTCAGAAGTGTTGAAAACAGACGAGGATTGGGGTATGGGTGTGGTTTAAGCATAGACTTCTGCAAGGGCTTTTATCCTTCCCCTTGTCATGGGTCCAGTATAGGGAATATCAGGATTTGATGAAGAGTTAGAATCGAGTGGATCAACTTCACTTGTTCCAAAAAGAGGATTATTGATTTGAGTCTTCTTTGAAGCCATAAGGCTTCAAAAGATGTGACAATTTAATGAAGAAGAGATGAGATGTAGAGATGGTCCCATCGGGCGTGCCAAAAATTTGTAATCACAAAATTTCCCAATTATAGAAAATTAAACAATTGAAAAGAAATATGGTTTGCAAATATAAATTTGTATTGATGAATAATGAGTACAATCTCTATTTCAATTCTTTTACAAAAGAATACCCTTTGATTCTATCTTCTTTGAACTTGACTCGAACAAGAGATCTTCTTAACTTTGGTTGGAAAATGGATTGAATGATCTTCACAACAAATCTCTAGCTTTGAGCTTATTAGAGATTTATTGTTCTTTAAGTCATCGAATGCGAAGGCTCTTAGGTTGAAGTTCTTCGGGGCTTTAGAGGCTTGATTCATTGAGCTTCAAAGATTTGGGTTTGTTGAGGTTTATGGAGGCTTTCTAGCTTAATTCCAATAGAACTTCAAAGAAATCAAACAAGAGATCTTCTTGACTTTGGTTGGAAGATGGATTGAATGGTCTTCACAACGAATCTCTAGCCTTGAGCTTGTTAGAGATTTGTTGTCCTTCAAGTTCTTCAAGCCCTTTGAATGTTCTTCAAGATCTTCAAAGACGCTTTAAGTTCTTCAAAGATTCTTGAGACGGAATTTCTCCAGAGCTTGGGCCTCTTGAAAACATGGTGTTGCAAATGAGAAGGGATGTCCTCTATTTATAGTGATTTCAGAGGATAAGCTCCACTTTGAATTGATATGCTTGAAAGTATGTAGTAGACTTTTGATTAGCCCAAATTCTTCTTAGAGATAATTATCTCTATTTATCTATATCATATTTTGATAAAGATAATAATCAACAAAGATAAATAATTACCTCTATTTAATTTATTTTAATAAAGATAATTATCTATCAATTTTGAATAGAAAATTTATCTTTATTTTAATAAAGATAATTATAAATTTTGAATAGGAAATTTATCTTTATCTTGTAGGCCAAATGACACGTGATAAATTTTGATATGCCGATGTGATGTCAATTTGGACGACACATGTCATCATTTAATTTAATGACATTAATTTAGAATTTGCCACTAAATTTTGTTGTGGCATTTTATAATTGGCTTAAAAGTTTTTTTTGCCTCTTAAAGATACAAACACAAGATAACACCGAGACGTGTTATCGGTTTTCTCTCTGAAACTCTCCTTACAATTTCATGGGTAATGTGGATTTATATAGTGCGGGGTAAAGAAATGAGGAAAGCACACTTTAAAAACATCTAGGCAGTGAGTTTCGCAGGTCATTCGCGAGTTGGTCCAGTCACAAAATGACTTGCGAAATTCCTCCGGGCACTTGACTATTTAGCTTCCAGCATGTGCTTCTCACATGACCTTTCGCGGGTTGTCCACTCGTGAACCAGTCACGATCCAGTCATGATTAAGTCGCGAACTTCACTGTTCTTCACAAATCTTCACCAAACTCTCACACTCAACCCTTACATTAAATCCCACAAACATATAGAGAAATGATTAACACAACAATTGACACAAAATTAAAGCCAATAAAACATAGTTGAAAATCACAACTTTACAAATATAATTTAAATAATAAATTCTTAGTTGAAAGGAAATCTGTCTTGGAAGCTTTATTGAAATAGGTGGATGAACACCATCCTTCTTTATAGATACAAGATTCAGAAACTATATTATAAATTATGTAAAGGGAGGAAAGATTACAAGTCTGTTAAGGGAGATACAAGATTTCTGTAATGGGAGAGGAAATGTTACAAGTTTATAGAGAGGAAAGATTACAAAAGAGAAAGGGGTGGAAGGCTTTCTGAGATACAAGAGAGAAAATCTGTTATTAGACCTTAGAACTAGACCTTTCGGGTGAGTAGTGAACTTAGGACCTATCTTCTTTCTTCAAGAGTCTGTCTATTTATAGAAGTGGTGAACCATGGTATGCCTTGAAAAGTAACTCTGGTTGCAAAAAGTGAACCCTAGTTAATTTGTCGGTGGAAGGTGCTATTAAATGAATAGTTTAAACTTTTCATGAATAGTGACATTTTTGTTTTCACTATGCAGGCTTTGTCATTCCTTCCTTTCTTTCTTCTTTCTATCTTCTTCTGTCCATGTTCTGTCTTCTTGCAATTATAAGGCTTTGTCGTTCCTTCCTTTCTTTCTTCTTTTGTCCTTATTCTGTCTTCTTACAATTATAAAAAAGAGAAGATTCTTTTACCTATCTTGTGCTATTGAACAGTGTCTATTTGCCATGCCTGTTGGTAAGGGTCAGTCTGTATCTGCATAGTTGTCATAGTCAAGGGGGTCAGAGTTATCTACTTCTATGTCAATGTACATGGGTTGGCATTCATGTTTTGTTGGTTTGAATTCTTCACAGTGAGGGCAATAGCTGACTGCTTGTAGTTTTACAGCTTTGTCTGTCAGGTTCCAGGCACCTGAAGTGTGGAATTGTAGTCTTGTGAAGAAGGGAATTATGCATCTGTTATTGCCAAAAATGATAATTTTGTTATTGCTAGCAATCTCTTGGTTATCTATGTAGAGCTCGTTAGCAATTAATTGACATTTGTTTTCCATAACCTGTCTCCAGTCTTCTGCTTTCCATAACCTGGATAAGATCATGGAACTGTAGAAAAGTATCTCCATGAGAAAATCTGGTGTATCTGCCAATTGGATTGATCAATAGAACATGTTTGGCTAGTTCTACTTCCATCCATTTGTCTGGGAGCCATTTAGGAAGAGTGCTCCATTCTCTTATGGTCTTTTCTTCTAGGAATTGGGAGAGGGTGTTTCTAACAATGTCTGGCATTGAATCTAACTATTTGTTATGGTGGATAGTTATCTCTCTGATAAAACCTACTTCAAATAATTCTGATAAATGAAAAGGACAATCTTTCTTATAATAGTCTTTATAAAGAGGGCAGTCTTCAATGTAGTCTTCTATGTAAAACGCTCTGTTAGAATAATTGTCTAGTTGGAACAGTAATCCTGGGAAGATGCAGGGCTGTTCATAAACTATTAATGTGCAAAGTCCGAAGTAGTGGTGAAATCTTTCATTGTATTCAACTGTTTCTTCTGCTAGGACTAGACATTGGAGTTGATCCAACCATCTGTCAAAGGTTGCTGTATATGTCCTACTAGAGAAAATCCTTTGTTGGATTTCTGGTAGTAGGTTGGCAAAGGACTATCTAGTCCTTTGGGCTGTATTTAGAATGACTAGTACCACATATGAAGTCTATAATTTTAGCCTTGGAATGGCTGTATTGATTGCCCGGAAATTGACTGTTAATCTGAGTATTAAGATTAAGGGATAGCAATTACGCCTTGAGGGCCTTCATGTTTTTTTCAAATAACTCTAAATGCTTTAGCTTGAATGCTACATTTAGATCATCAAGGATATTTTCTGTCTCTTTTTGAGTATTCACCTCTATATTGGGGCCATTTATCTCATCTATCTTGCCTTTTCCTTTGGCATCTTGTGAAAAGGGCTTATGTCTCTTCGTGGGTATTCTGTTTAGATTTTGGTTAGAGATACTTTTTGGTAGGAGGACATTTCTTTTCTTTTTTTTTTTTTTTTTTTTTGAGAAACAAGACTAAGATGCATTCAATTAAGGAATACCAGCTAAATTAGCATGGTAAAAAGAAAGTACATCAGATGGAATATCTTCCATCCATATTACACAATTTTGGTGGTTAATTGCTAACTGAGCCAAGTTGTGTGCAACTGTGTTGCCCTCTCTCTTAGTGTGAAAGTAGGACAATTTTGAAAAACCAACAGAGACCATTAAAGAATCTTGTAACAGTAAGCCAAATGGAGCAAGACCTGGGTTCTTTGAAGCCAAAGCTGTCATCACCAATGAAGAATCACTCTCCAGAACCGCCTTTGATATACCCAACTCCATAGCAAACTCAAGAGCCTTATATGCAGCCAAAGCTTCAATCTCAATAGGCTGGAGTTGTTGAGGAACTCGGGTAACCAAGGAGGCGATAACAAGACCTTCACTGTCACGAATGATAGCTCCAAGGCCGTAACATTTTTCTTCTGCAGATATAGCTCCGTCAAAGTTGATTTTAAGCATTCCCTGAGTAGGAGGTCTCCACCGGATTCGACTTTTTGGTCTACTGGAAGTCGGCGTAGCTTTTAGAGCTTTGAACTCCATGTACCTATCGTAAGCCCATTGAGAGAGAAGGGTTAGAGGGCGATGGGGTTGTTGAGTTCTCACCTAGTTTCTTTGGTGCCAAATGGACCAAATGGTGAATGCAAACAGGACCGGATTCCTTTGGTGTTCACAGACCCAGTCTAAGAGCTTGCTGAAACTGGCGAAACTCCGTTGGTTCCGAAAGCTCCATAAATGATTTGCTCCCCACACACCATCCAGCCCTTTACAGCTCCACACCGCGTGCAAAACATCTTCATTACCTTCCTTACAGCGGTCACAGCTCTGTTCTGTGATAATAGTGCGACGTACTAAGTTGCACTTGGATGGGAGTGAATTACGGCATGCCCTCCAAATAAGATTTCTTACTTTATTTGGGCATTCAAGAGCCCAAATCTTCTTCCACAACCCTTTTTCTTGGTCTTGGTTCTCTGCCATCTGGAAACCCACTTCATCCTCCTTCAAAAAACGATAACCCGTTTTGCAACTATAACTCCCATCATGCTCCCACGGCCAAAACATGGTGTCTTCCGTTTCATTCCTAGCCAACGGAATATTTTTTATTTCTTCAACTTCTTGAGGAGCAAAAATCCCATCCATCATCGTTGCATTCCACGTTCTAGTTCCTTCATCAATTAAGCAATCAACTGTGGCTTCTTCCATTGAACCTACCATTGGGGAGAGTATCTTGGTTGGATGTTTTCGGGGCAGCCAATGGTGCTGCCATATTTTGATCGATTTACCATTCCCCACCCTCCAACAAGCACCATCAAGGATAACATCACGACCATGCAAAATACTCTTCCAAGCATAGGACCCCGTGCTTGATTTTTTGGCTTCTAGAATAGAGTGATTCGGGAAGAACTTCACCTTAAAGACTTTGTAGAAGAGGGTTTCCTTGTTATGCAAAAGCCTCCAAGCTTGTTTCGCCAATAGGGCGTCATTAAAATGAGCCAAGTCGCAAAAACCCATGCCGCCCACTATTTTGGACTTTGTTAATTCACTCCATCGGATCCAATGAATTTTCCTTCTATTGCCCCTTTGTCCCCACCAAAACTTCTTTATCATTACCTCAATGTCATAACAAAGCCCCAAGGGTAATTTAAAACACCCCATAGCATAAGTCGGGATGGCTTGGATCACGGACTTGATTAGGACCTCTCTACCGGCTTGTGAAAGCAATTTACCCTTCCATCCTTGGAGCTTTCTCCAAACCCTTTCTTTAATGTAGTTGAAGCTAGCGTTTTTTCCCCTACCCACCAAGGAAGGAAGACCCAAATATTTCTCGTAAGACTTGACTTCTTGAACTTGGAAGAGGTTCATTATGCTTGATTTTGCTTCATCCGTGGTAGACTTGCTAAAAAAGATTGCGGTCTTATCTTTGTTGATTTTTTGCCCTGACCAAGATTCATATTCACCCAACAAATTCAAGACATTATTGCAATCCTCAGAGATTGACCTGCAGAAAAGCAAGCTATCATCTGCAAAAAACAAGTGGGTTAGTTTAGGTCCTCGTTTGCACAAGGAGAAGCCCTTAATATCCCCGTTCCTTGCTGAGTGTTTAATAAGAGCGTGAAGGCCTTTCGTACATAAAAGGAATAGGAAAGGATATAGGGGGTCTCCTTGTCTAATTCCCCTTTTAGGGTGGATCATTCCCGTGGGCTCCCCGTTCACCATAATAGAGTACGACACCGTTTTCACACAACTCATCATAAGAGCTACCCATTTAGCACAAAAGCCCATTTTCTCCATGAGCCTCTCTAAATACACCCATTCTACCCGATTGTAGGCTTTACTCATGTCCAATTTGATAGCCATAAAACCATGTTTTCCTGAATTATGTTGCTTCATATGATGAAGGGTCTCAAAAGCAACCATAATATTGTCTGAAATAAATCTATCCTTAGCAAAAGCAGATTGATGTTCCGTGATCAGAGAAGGTAAAAATTTCTTCAATCTATTTGCTAAGACCTTAGAGTAAATCTTATAAAGGACATTGCAAAGACTAATAGGGCGAAAATCAGGCACAAGTTCAGGATTATCTAATTTCGGGACAAGAGTAATGAGTGTATGATTAATGGGTTCGGGTAGGATACTTGAATTCAACCATGAGAGAATGGCTGAAGTAACATCATGTTGCATGGTCGACCAAAAATGTTGGTAGAACAAAGGTGGCATACCATCGAGACCCGGTGCTTTTAGAGGAGCCATTTGATTCAAAGCTTCCTTAACTTCCAATTCCGTAAATTCCGTCACCAATTCAGCATTCATCAAGTCGGTCACCATGCAAGGAATTTTCTCTAGGGAGTCAGCTTCTAGATTCGGATTGCCGATGGAAAAGAGTTCTTTGTAGTAGCTCTCCATCACATGCCCAATATCATCATGATTGGTCCGCCAAACACCATTCCCATCTCTTATACCTCTTATCAAATTCTTCCTAAGTCTCTTTGTCGCCTTACTGTGAAAGAAAGCTGTGTTATTGTCGCCTTTACTTAGCCACAACACCCTAGATCTTTGACATCACATCCTTGATTCCCGATCTTGCAGCAAGTTAATCTCCATTCTTAAGCTCCTAATCTGATTATTGTTTCCACTCGCCAAAGCCTCCCTCTCGACCAAAATAAGTTGGCTCTTTTTAATCTCTAATTCCCTCCTCACGTTCCCAAATTTGTGCTTATTCCACCAAGTTAGCTCTTTCTCACAATTAGCCACTTTTTTCAGAATGGCTATGCTAGGATTTTGTTCACTTGTACTACACCACACATCCTCTATCGTTTCACCACAAGTTGGATCCGATAACCACATTTCTTCAAATATGAAGCACCTCTTCCTTCTGGGTTCCGAAAATCCCGACAAATTGATCAAAAGAGGAGAATGATCCGATGACATACAACTAAGATGATAAATCCTAGTTCCTAGAAATTTTTGAAACCAAGAGTTTGTAGCCATGCACCTATCCAATCTAACCCTTATGGAGTGTCCATCCACATAATGTTTTGCCCATGTGAACTTTGGCCCCACATATCCCAAATCCATGAAACGACATTCATCGATCACATCTCGGAATAGTTGCATTTGATTATGATCTCTAGGTGCCCCACCCCACTTTTCCTCATGTCGAACAATTTCATTAAAATCACCACCACATATCCAAGGAATGTTCATTCTAGCATTTAAGCTTCTCAATTTATTCCATGCTTCACTCCTCCTGTGAGTTTCGGGCTCCCTATAAAAACCAGTGAATCGCCATGCATCCTCAGTATTCCCATTGATAATCGTATCAATATAATACCTATGGGAATCAACAACTTCAATATTAATAGAACTTTTCCAGAATAATACCTGTCCACCACTTCTATTCAGCCTTGGAACCACCCACTTCTGATCAAAATTAATCTTTCTCAAAGTACGATCTAGCCTTGCTTCGTCTGTCCATGTTTCGGCTATAAACACGACAGAGGGATCTTTTGCCTGTATCAATCTAACAAGCTCATTCTCTGTACGTGGGTTCCCAAGCCCATAACAGTTCCATAATAATAGACTCATTGCTTCTGGCAGGGCTGGTATACAGCCTCCACCAATATCTTATTTTTTGTTACACCATCCTTTGAAACCCTTCTTTTTTTTTGGTAACTTAGTTTGGTTGGTTATATTACCTGCACTTCTTTTTTCTCCTAGTACTTCGGCCATTCCCACATCTGAGCCTACACCTTCTCTCATGTACCTTTTCCAAGTACCTTCAGCCTTCACGTGATTGATGAAAGAACTAGGCAACTCAGCTAGTGGCATGCGTGGTGGTAAAGACAAGTGGGCTGCATGGCCTGACAAGCTTGGCTTATTTGGTTCATTAATGCTAGGTTGACCCACCCAATTTTCCTTTCCCATGCTAACACTAGAAACGGGTGAAACTGAGGGTTTTGGGTCATACTTTTTTATTTCCTTATCAATCTCACCAAGTACTACCTCAAAAGACGCAGCTGACATCTTTAACACTGCTGACCCGGGCTAGTGCTGGATCCTATCTTCCATGATTCCCTCATCAGATGGCAGCTTTAACTTTTGCTAAATAATCTCCTGAAAACCCGGTGCCTTGTTTCCTTCATCACATGCCTCAAAACTTTCCATTTCAGGCAAAGAAGTCTCCGACCTTGGTTTCTCCATGCTCACGTTCACAACCGGTTGCATCCCTACCAAACCGGCTTCGCCTGCTTCAGTGGTTCTCATTTCAGGCCAAAAAATCTCAGGCGTTGATTTCTCAGACCGCACCACCATCATCGGCAACTTCTTCGTTGATCCAGCTTCCTCCGTCGACACTCCACCTTTTTTCCCAGCAAAGAAACTTGGAACTTTCACCATGTACCTACGGCTCGGCATGAAAGGAGTGGCCTTAAGCCAGGGGTCGAATTGCTGAGATTCAGGTGTAAGGCAACCTTCACTTTCAATCTAGAGTCTGCAATCACGGTCATCGTGTGTCAAACAACCACACCAGAAATAGAGACTTGGAAGTCTTTCGTATTTGAAAGGCACCCACCGTTCTTTACCACTATCAAGAGAGATAACTCGCCCCCTGCACAGAGGTTTAGAGACATCGATAGTCACTCGGACTCTCAAGAAGTTTTCACCCTCTGTTTCAGCTTCATCAGATCCTACATGCACCTTTCCTACCACTTCACACAGTTGTTCAGCAATCTTCCTTGTCCGAAATCTAATCGGAAGGTCATGAACTTGCACCCAAAATGTTACCTTACTAAACACCAAATCTCCCAAATCTGTTTCCTTCTTGTACCATTGCAATACCATTAGGCGTTTGTCGAAGCTCCATGGCTCTGCTGCTATAACTTTATCTATTTCACTCTTTTCGTCAAACGTAAACAAAACCACATGGTCACTCTCCTTTTTTACTTTGAAACCATTTTTCGATCTCCAAATGGGAGTGAAAGTCTTAGCTATGGCATCTATGTTAAGAGCTTGCTTTGTCAAGAACTTAGCTGCTAGAATAAACTTAGTCTTTTTCTGTTCCTCCGTGATATGGAAGTTAGATCCTTCACATTCCAAGAGGGTTAGGTTGTTCCAAGTTTTCGTGAGCTCTTCCATCCTAAACTAGATTCTGTTTCCCAAAAACCCTGAAGAAAAAACCAACAAAGCCTCAAGGTAAACCTGTTACCTTGGGGGACAGAGACACCTTCAAGAGAAGGGACACCTATTCTACACTCTAGGAGGAGATGGAAACCCACCCTTCACTAGCAGAGAGAAACTGAGCAACTATAACATTTTAGTGTCGATAGTTAATGTGAGCTAGGAGGACATTTCTAAAAGAGGGTAAAGTACAGGGTAAAATAAAATGCAAATATAATAAGAGAAATGTAAAACTTTTGAAATATATAGTATAATAGATAAAATCAAATTGCTCTCGGGTAGTATCATCTATTGCTAGTTAAGTCTCATTATGTCTTGTTATGAAATTAATAAGCGTCTTTCTTTTCTGTCAACCATGTTTAGGGAAAATAGAAAGATCTTTCGGCAAATGTATTTCATTAGGAATAGGGGTTACTATGAATTTAAAGAGGATATCTTTTCCAAGTACATTAGTGCTTATTCCATCATTAGAGGTGAGAAAGGTGTAAAGAAGGGCTATAAATGGATTTCCTAGAATGACTTTGGAGGATAATTCATTCACTAAGACAAAAGGGTTTTTATTTTTTTATTTTTTATTTTTTTTATACAAGATATAAGTTTTACTTTAGCCTAATCTAAGTGTATACGTGTGTGAAACTCCCTCCTCGAGACTTGAACCTCGGCCTTTGCGCCCCACACCCTACAAGCACTTATATTCCATCATTGTAGATATGAGCATTAGTTAGTCTATAATTAATTTTTAATCTATCTCCATTAGTTTGGGTTAATCTATCTGTTGATTTCTCATAATATTTAGAAGGTACTAATCCTTCTTGTATACAATTTAAATCTACTCCAGAATCAACAAGAGCAATTACCGTCAATGAAAATTCTTTATTAATTACCTAAGTTATTTATGTATGCCATTTCTAAAACATAAGCCTGTCAATTAGATTTAAGAAATTATTTTCTAAAATATTATCTTTATAGTTTTCTTCTTCGTTTTTTTCAGTAAATAATTGTTTTTGAGGAAGGGGGATCTATCAAAAAGGGGTCTGCTCTATTAACATTTAGTCTATCCTTGTGATCAATTCTATCATTCAGATTAATTATTTGTGCTATCATCTATTCAGTTATTTCTTTTATAGTAAAATTTTCTGATTTTAGGTCTTTTAGTTCTTGTTTTAATGTCACTACAAGAAAATGTATTTTTAGTGACGAAAAAATTCGTCACTAAAAGTCCTGTTTTTCGTCACTAATAACCTTTAGTGACGAAATTGGACTTTTAGTGACGAAATTCGTTTCGTCGCTGTAGCCCCGTCGCTAAAAGTTCTGGCGACGAAAAATTTCGTCACTAAAAGTCCGATTTGTTTAAAAAAAAAAAAACTTTTAGCGACGAAAACGTTTCGTCGCTAAATGTTTTCCTCACTAAAAACAGTATTTAGTGACGAAAATATTTCGTCACTAAAACAATTTCAGTTTATTAAATCATATTTAGTGACGAAATATTTCGTCACTAAAACTATTTTTGGGTACATTTAGTGACGAAAAAATTCGTCACTAAAACTATTTTTAAGAAATTTCAGACACATATAGTGACAAAAATTTTCGTCACTAAAACCATTTCTTACAAAATTCTGCTGCATTTAGTGACGAAATATTTCGTCACTAAAACAATTTTTTGTTGCCATATTTGTGACGAAATATTTCGTCACTAAAACTTATTTTCTATTTTTATTATTTTCATGGTGTTGATATTAACCTGTAACCTGTCATTACATTATTAAAACCTCACATTTGATTAACAGATTTATTTCAACACATTTATAAAAAATCGATCCACACATTCCACAAGTTAAAATTAAAGTAAGTATTCAATTCAAACTCCTTCCATACAATAAGTGTTTGCAACACATACAATAATTGTTTGTAACAAATACAATAACTTAAGATGTTTTATAACAATACAAAAAATGTGGCATAATATAATTAGAACTAACGGAAGATGTCCTCATATGTCTTCAAATAATGCCTAAAGGAAATCCCCTAAAGCCACCAATAAGAAATCTGCACAAATATAAATCTTTAGTTAAATATAAATCTTTAGTTAAATATAAATCTTTAGTCAAATATAATTCTACATAGTGCCAACATAAATTTCACTTCTATATCTTTAGTATCATAAACTAAAGATTGAATAACCTATCACGTGACAAATATTAATTTCACACAGTGGATACACGGGCACGGAATATTACCACTCAAGTCCACAACCGCTCTTGTAGAATTAATAAATGCATTCACCCCTTCAATATATGGATGACTTAATCTGCCATCGGGTGTCTTACCCATTGTCATCCAACTTTTATCCATATTTGACTACAATTATAAAATGAATCCTACTTTAGTAAAATAAGGACAACTCATGCATAATGTATTCTAACATCTAAGTCTATAAGCCACTTAGATAAAGTTCTATCACATTCATGAATGCACAAGTCTATATCAACACTTAAACAAATAAACGTTACACACACAAAACCAATCACAAACATCACAAGTCTAGAGTACTTACAAGTTATATTCATCACATCTAATCAACAATACTCATTCACATTTGCAAGAATTGAAAAACACTCCCAATATGTATTTAAACCACCTTATAACACCATGCAAGCCACCCGCTTGCTCCAACACAACAACCCACCACAAAACCAATCACAAACATGACAAGTCTAGAGTACTTACAAGTATTGAAATCAAATAAAGTTATATTCATCACATCTAATCGACAATTCTCATTCACATTTGCAAGAATTGAAAAACACTCCCAATATGTATTTAAACCACCTTATAACACCATGCAAGCCACTCGCTTGCTCCAACACAACATACCACCACAAAACCAATCACAAGGATCACAAGTCTAGAGTACTTACAAGTATTGAAATCAAATAAAATTATATTCATCACATCTAATCAACAATTCTCATTCACATTTGCAAGAATTGAAAAACACTCCCAATATGTATTTAAACCACCTTATAACACCATGCAAGCCACCCGCTTGCTCCAACACAACATACCACCACAAAACCAATCATAAGCATCACAAGTCTAGAGTACTTACAAGTATTGAAATCAAATAAAGTTATATTCATCACATCTAATCAACAATACTCATTCACATTTGCAAGAATTCAAAAACACTCCCAATATGTATTTAAACCACCTTATAACACCATGCAAGCCACCCGCTTGTTCCAACACAACATACCACCACAAATTCAATTTCCAACATCACAAGTCTAGAGTTTTATATAGTTTTCAACTAAAATTTACTTACTTTGCTCAAGCTAAGCTTACAACTTTTAGAAAAAATCCAAAGTTATTGCAAACAATGTGAATTTAGCCTGCAAAAGAAAAGTTAAACTTATAAGTACTTCAGTCTTTATAATGAATAGCTCTTACCAAAAAATAGATGGCCTTTACTTACCTACTTTATGAAATTGTACAACCTAATAGCTCTCTCTCTCTCTCTCTCTCTCTCTCTCTCTCTCTCTATATATATATATATATATATATATATGCCTTTAAGTTTTTCTTCATTAACCAAACAAGTTTAGTGAACAAATCCTTTAGTAGTATAAACCATACATAACATTTCAGCTCCTAAACTTGTTAATCCACATTCGTTGACATCAAACATGTGATTGAACCCAACAGTATAAAATATGAAGCTTTTAGCAATACTATCATGCCTAAACAAAAGGAAAAGTAATAACAAGGGTTTCAGTTCATCCATACCACCGCTTAGTCAGAAACCAAAAATGCTCTAGAGTAAATTACCTGAGCTGGATAGACCTCTCCTCCTGTATCACACTGGCTAGACCCATTCTCAACAAACTCATAGATTACTTCAATCTTAAAAATGATCCGCTCATAAATTACTACACAAACTCATAGCTTACGCATGTAATACAGGTAGTGCTTACACCAATCAGAAAAGTGATAAGGGCAGCAGTCCAACCTACATCAGAAGCAACGCCCAAAGAAAATCTTTTCAGTGCTTACCATATTCAAAGAACACAACAGCACATTGGGCCTATCCAAGTAATTTATCACATTGGGCATAACAAGCAGAGTTTATAATCCATAACCAAGATAGATGGGACAACTGCTATCATGTACTAAACTCTTTAAACTACTTAATAATAGACCCATAAGCAAACAATGAAAAAACCACAGAATTTATTAAAACTGTGAAATATCTCAACACTTAAACAATGTGCAAACCCATAAACCCCTTTATAAATCACAATAATCTACAGCTATAAATCCCCACATTAACATCCAATCTTCAAGTCAACTATAAATATTCATTTTATTAATGCATACTATAGTTGTATAAACAAGAAAACAAACAAAAATAGTTTTAAATATACTTTAACATACATTATATATCAACCTGCAAACCAAAACAGAACACAACAATGGTATGTACTCATAGGAAAACATACCATTGATTCCAATCCTTGTCTTCCCACCAGTCCTTGATCCTAAACAAATAAACATAAAAGTGAAAATGGAAGGGAAGGGAAGGTGAAAAGGAAAAAATTAAAAATTAAAAAAAAAAAAAAAAAAAAAAACCTTACCGATTCAGAACAAAGGCGATGGGGAAGGGAGGCGACGGCGAAGGAGGCAAATCGGCGGTGACGACTTCGAGGATCGTCACGAATGAGAATCGGCGTCGCGAATGGGAATCGGAATCGTCGAGGATCGTCGCCAATGGGAATCGGATCGTCGCAAATAGGAATCGTTGAAATCGTCGAGATCGTCGCGAATGGGTTCGGCGGCGTCGCGAATGGGTTTGGCGGCGTCGTGAATGGGTTCGTCGGCGTTGCAAATGGGTTTGGTGAAGTCGCGAATGGGTTCGTCGGCGTCGCAAATGTGTTCGGCAATGTCGCTAATGGGTTCGTCCGGCGGCGTCGCGAATGGGTTCGTCGGCGTCGCCAATGTGTTCGTCGGCGTCGCCAATGTGTTCGTCGGCGTTGGTGTATTTGGGAGGCTTATCAGCTTATGGTTCGTGACTGCTGAAATAAAGAAGAGAAGGGATAAAACGAAGAGGAGTAAGGGAAGTATATATAATCAGGTTTTTAGCGATGAAAATGTTCTGTTGCCAATGCCCTTTAAATTCGTCGCAAAATGTATCTCATTTTTAAGCTTTTAGTGACGAATTTAATTTTCGTCACTAAAAGTATGATTTAGCGACGAAATATGAATTTTGTCGCTAAATCATACTTTTAGCGACGAACTTAATTCGTCACTAAAAAGCCCAGGCTTTGTATCACTTTTTAAGTTTTAGCGACGAATTTAAGTTTCGTCACTAAAGACCCAAGCTTTGTTATGATTTTAGCGACGAAATTCATATTTCGTCGCTAAATCATACTTTTAGTGACGAACTTAATTCGTCACTAAAAGGCCTAGGTTTTGTATCACTTTTTAAGTTTTTAGCGACGAATTTAAGTTTCGTCACTAAAGACCCCGGCTTTGTTATGATTTTAGCGACGAAATTCATATTTCGTCGCTAAATCATACTTTTAGTGACGAAAATTAAATTCGTCACTAAAAACATATAAGTGCAAAACATTATTATTTTTAGTGACGAATATTTTTCGTCGCTAATTCTTCCTTATAGTGACGAAAGGATTTTCGTCACTAATACTATCCACAACAGTACCTACAGTGACGAAATATTTCGTCACTAAAAGTTTCAACTTTTAGCGACGAAATATTTCGTCACTGTAGATTAATTAAACTAGCGCCAAAGTTTCCCTCCACTGGCGCCCATTTTTTAGATTACAATAGCGACGAAATTTCATTTTCGTCACTAAATGTTATAATTTTTTTTCATTATTAGTGACGAAATTCATATTTCGTCACTAAAGCTGTATTTTTAGCGACGAAAAATATTTCCTCACTAATTTTCGTCGCTAAAAATACATTTTGTTGTAGTGTGTATTTATTTCTGTCTATAAGTCCTGTATAGTTATAGGTTTATTTCTTTGTTTAAATCTGTCAATGATTTCTGAAAAATTATAAGTTAATTTAGCTTCTTTTATATCTGTTTCCGTTTTTTCTGTCAAAATTAGGGAATCTTTTAATTTATGTAAATATTCTTTCTTTTCCTGTAAATTTGGTAATCTATCTATAAGATCCATAATTAAATCTTCTTGCTTGGTTAAAACACTTATTTTCATTTCCTTTTACAATAGCAGTTATCAGGGTTATTACAATTACACAATTTTACTTCTTCGTCTTTCGAAGAACTATCTATTTCTGATGAATTTTCACTATTGTCTATTTGATAAATATTATTATCTGTCTCTTCTTATTCACTGTCAGTTGAATTTAAAAATATATTCATTAATTTAATTTTATATCGTCTATCAAATCAAGTTTATTAATCTATGCCTTAACTCTGCAATTTTTACTTATATGTCCTATTTTACCACATTTGTAGCAAGTAATTTGTTTCTTATTATTCTGTCTATCTGATTTCCATTTTCTCTAAGGTTTTCTAGGTTCTTCTTTCTTATATTTATCTTTATAATATTTTCTACTTTTATTTTTGTATCTTTCGTATCTATCAATATATGTTTTCTCTTTCTTTCTTCTTCTAGATGGAGCAATTAATGGATCAAATTCATATTGCTCACAAAAGGTTCCTAGTTCTTTCTTAGCATTTTTTTTTTCTATTTGACTTTTAAGTCTTAAATCATTGCACAACCATAAACATGTTTAATTAATTTAAGATATTATGTCTCCGTAAGTGAAATTAGGATAATATATAGTTCCGTCATTTTTAGCTATGTCAAGTCTAACTTTTTGTGCAAAGAAATAAGGTAAACTTGCTATAAAATTTTCTTTCCAATAAGTCTATTGACAATCATTTCTACTTAAGACTTTAGAAATAAAAACATCTTTATACCATCTAAAATCTGACAATTGTGGACATCTTAAATTGATCAAAACATCTAATATTCTTTCTTTATATTGATTGGGGTCTCCAACAAAGTTTTTAGTTATAGCAAATATTAATGTATTTACTACATCTTGTGACGAGTGATTATCTGTCATTATTACAGTTCCATCAGCTTCTTTTTTAATAGCAGATAAAATATTTAGTTTGTCACTGTTGTTTAAATCATGATCCCACCAGCTTTTTAGTTAGCCAGTAAAACCAGTCACAATTAAATGAGCTATTTGGTGATGCCTCTCTCTCTCTCTCTCTCCCCCCATCTCTTTTCTCTTTTGATTCACCCATACCCACTTAGAGCAAAACAAAACCTTTGCCTTGGAAGCCAACTCGCCAAATTGAACCAAAAACTAGGAAGAAGAAAACCATTTGATGCAATGTTTTAAATCCCTCCATCCATCAGATTAACCAAACCTTACCTATTTGTTGTTGTTAATTTATGAGATGGGAAAGCACAGGCCCACAAAGTTAAGCAAATAAACTCAGTTATGCCAAAGATGCATCACTCTGCTACATGCTATGGGTATTTTGTTTTGATTTGGGTTTTCTTGCTTTAGTTTTGCTTAAAATCTTACTTCTTTCATCGATTGCAAATATTTCTTTTTGAAAATCAACCATTTCCACTAAAATTTGTGGACCCACTTGAGCTATCTGGCTTGTGCTCTCTTCGATTTTTACCGTTTCTTCGGATTTCTTTTCGGATAATTTTGCTTTTTTCCTTCTTATTTTTTAAATCACAACAGTTTGCAAAGTCTATCCAAGAAGCTATGAGTTACCAGCAAACCCAATAAAGTTGATACTTTCTGACCTCAAATCTTCAATTCTAATTTTAATTTTAATTTAAGAAATTAATTTTTCTAGGTTCATTATTCTTTTGGGTTCAGGTTCTTCTATTCTTTATTTTATTTTTTGTGTTTGTGATTTTTTTTTTTTTTTTTTTTTATGGAATATGATTTTTCTTTTTTGTTCAAATTTTCTTTTCTTTTCTCCTTTAAAATTAAGAAATTAATTTTTGTTTTTTGTTTTTAAAAAAATTGTGCTGACATGGCATTATTTAAATGTGATATAAATTGTTTAATATTATTTTATTTGCCAAGTAAACTTAAGTGTGTCGTGTGCAATCCGTTTGCCATGTAGGCATATTTCATTAGTGAGATAACGGCAAAGACTAAATTGACTACAAGTGTTGAAAATAATAGGGACCAAACCGACTACGACAAAAATATAGTGACTAAATTGACTATGACCCCAAAATGTAGGGACCAAAATAGTGTTTTTGCCTCTCTTTTTTTAAGTAGATTTTAATACAAATTTTGTCAGTTTTATTAGGTGCTTGTGATTTTAATCGTTGTGGATCCAATGTGTTTTCAAAATTTAGTAATGCACTAATTCCTTGGCATTTTACTAGGACACTATGACACATAAAAAGAAGAAGAAAAAGAATCATAAGTCAATTTTATTTGATACTAATTATTTTTATGAAATTACATATAAGGAATCAAGGTAAACTTTATTCAAACTTTGCTTTGTAATGGTCATCATTCCTATTACAAATAATTTTACCAATTGCTGTTTGACTAGAATTGTTTTTGAAGATAATCAACAACATTCTTATCCAACTGGAAGGCCTTAGCGAGAACATTAGTATTGATTGGAGGATTAGATCCAAAGACCGCGTTTGCTATGGTGATCAACCCAGGATTTTGACTGCTGAGACCAGCAAATGCAATAGCATTGGTTTGCCCTATGTTGAATTGGAAGTAAATGAGACCAATCCGGAATACAAAGACATCTCCCTTGTTTAGAACTTTGGTAAAGAGTTTGTTTGGGTTGGATGTGACAAATCCAACCAAGAGAGTACCCTCCATGACTACCAAAAGCTCAGTGCCACATGGGTGAATGTGAGGAGGATTCAAGCCATATGGGGCAAAGTTGAGACGAGCCAAAGATATGCCAAGAGTATTGAGACCTGGTAATTTATCGACGTTCACAAGATTGACACTTGATCCAAGTTTATTTGCAGCTGTGTAGAACTTCATTAAAACTATCTCAAAATAATGTAGGTGATAATAACACTACTACGTACTGCTAATAATGAGCGGGCAAATGGAGGTTTGCGACATGTGGAGTATAGTAGTATTTGTCGTAGTGCAAATGGGGTAGCCCATTCTTTAGCTCGCTATGCTAAGCATTTAGGTAAGGATTTTGTTTGGTTGGAAGATTCTCCACCCCCGGCTTTAGAGGCTTTGTATTTGGATTCTATTTCTAATTAAATGATGTTGAGGTTGCTTTCAAAAATAATGAGCGGGCATAGATTTGCAGTTTATCATCAACAACAACAACCAAAAAAAAAAAAAAAAAAACGAAGAGAGCATGTACGTACTAGCAGAATCGGTGTTGTTAATTGCGACACAAAAGTCTTGCAAAGGACTAGGGTCATAAGCAGAAGCAAGAGAAAATGCCAAAGCCAAAATGGCCACAGTAACAAGGTAAGGAACACCTTTCATCATTTTTTGAGGTTATGTTATCTCTATCTTATGGTATAACTAGTACTCTGCGTATTCTTGCTTGGGTGAGGGATGGGAATATAGCATATGGGGATATGTCTATTTATAGATAGGAGTCAGTGAACTGGTCTTTGTTTTTCACAAATGGAGCATATAAGACTTGGTAATTCTTCAACCATTCTCAATTTTTTGTGTAATGGATGAACTATTCTACCACTACTAGTCTGTACACATTAGACAAGCAATCAAATTGGACCACTTCAATACCATTGTGCAGTTTTCGTGTTGCACAAATTATCCTTACGTTGAACTAATTAGTTTCTCAAAAAAAAAAAAAAAAAAAAAATTGAAATAATTGAAGCACCCATTACCCATGCATATATCTTGACTCTGTCCTCATTACGGAATGTTTAAGATATAGTCAACGGTGTGACCCATATAATTAAGTATATACACTTGGGTTGAAATAATCTTATTGGTTTTCTAGAACCAATAACTTCGAAAGCATCTGACTACCGAGGCATGTGGTATATTATTCTTGTCGGTCTCTTTTTGTTGTTCTCACTTCATGCTATGGTGTTCTATCTATGATGTAATTTATTTATTTATTTATTTTTGATTCATATGATATGTAATTCTTAAGAATGTTTGGTCAATACCATAGTTAACTTGATGGTGCCGAAAATACCACCAGTAAGTCACACGATTCTCGCGCGCTACAAACGGCACCTGCACAACAATAAGAAAGAACCTAGCAGAGGATACCGGTGTGGTACCGGCCAAATACCCTCTGAATGTTAAGTCAGAAACGTTCTCACTACTCTAGAGTGCTAGAGAGGGTAAATTATGCGTACCTCGGTTTGTGTGGGTATTGGGGCTTTTATAGTAGTAGAAAGGTTGACATCTCTTCCTTGGTGTAGAAGTCTTTTCCTTTTAGGAGTCTCCTTGGGCGTATTTTGCAGGATTCTTTCCATATAGGAGTTCTTAGGTTTCAGGAAGCGTGGGGAGCAAGTTATTTACTTATACACGCAAACGTGGTGATCAAGTATTAATGACAGACGTCGTCAGTCTACGTTATTCCGTCAGATCAAGCACCGTCAGATTAAGTACCGTCAGATTAAGTACCGTCGGCTTCAGGACGTCCATCTTTATGGTATTTTATTCGTGGAGTTCCATCTCGCCATATCGCCGTCAGCTCTTATAAAAATGCTGACGGCAAAACGTGTCCCGTCACCTTGTCCATTTATTTTATCCTTATCATAACTCATATTTGTTACAATTCATGCATGGCAAGATTTCTTACATGGAAACGCTTGTTGAAATTGTTGTATGAGAAGTAAAGTTAAAAATATTGTACAAAAAAAAACAAAAAAGAAATTTTTTTTTAAAAAAGTAGACATTAACCACAGTGAATTCAAAAATATAATTATATGAAATTCTTCTCTATGATGTACCCAAGAGTTTTTTAGTTCAAGAAGTCTAGAATTTAAATTTCTCTCTCTCATTGTAGCTATTCAGTTTTATTTATTTTTATATTTTATTTTTGTAGGTTTCAGTTGTTTAACTGGTAAAATGTCTCTTGTATTTAAAAAAGAAATATGAGATTTGATCATCGCCTATACCAAAAACCGATTGGTGTTTTAGTCTAATAATTGAATCATTAGGAGCAAACCTACAACCATAAGTTGAAACTCTCTCAATTTTTTTTTTTTTTTTAATTATTGTCCATGGTGTAAATATACCATATCTTTGTGTTCTCTACATGATTATATATTCTGTTTCTACGTTGCATAATTAAATGGACTATAAATTGCAAGCTCGAAATGTGTGAAAACACAAGAGCTTGTTTAGACCCCCAATTCAAATTACGGCTTGGTTGATTTTACACTAACTTAATACTAAGTGCGAAATAGCGTAAACACAAGCAAATAAACACGAGAGCTACTCTAATCCATATTTCAAGCAACACAGTAGTAAAATGAAATGAACAAGAGTAGGGAAGAGAGATGCAAACACAGATAACACCGAAACGTGTTATCGAAGAGGAAACCGAAGAACTCGGCGAAAAACCTCTCCGCTGCCCACCAAGCAGTAATCGATCCACTAGACAATCAGTTGGGATACATGGGTAAGCAAGAGACCCTCCAAGCCTAATCTACCCACTATACCTAAGCCCTCTAAGCTCCTACTCCAATAAGGCTTCTCGGAACCGTGTCTTGTCTAGCTCTCTGGATCCCGCAACAAGCTCCGTGTTGCATCTGCCATCCTTGGCTTCTTCCAATGTTTCCCAATAGCACCAAAACCTCATTGGACACTCTCAAAGGGTGTGGTAAGTGTTTGAGCTATTGACCTCTCAATGGTATGAAAATGTAGAGGTAGAAGATGAGGAAATTCCACAAACAAATGTGTAGAGAATTGTTAGAATAACAATTTCTAACTCTCAAGTGTTTTAGCTAGGGTTTTCTCTCAGAAGCTCTCCTTCACATTTGTGGGTAATATGGGTATATATAGTGAAGGTACAGAAAGTGTGTATCAGATAGTACAGACTGGCAGAACAGAATGTCTCGCGGGTGTCTCGCGGGAAGGCCTTACCCGCGAGATACTCGCGAGACACAGCTGTCTCCATCTATACTGACTCTTCGCATTCCAGTCATGTGCAAGGCACATGCTTCACTTCGCGGGAAGCTTAGTCGCGAGACACCCGCGAGAAGTCTTTTGGCTTCACTTGCTTGAGTCTTCACACTCTCTTTCTAACACACACAACCCTTACAATCAAATCCCACAATAAATACAAGGTACCCAAGATTGAAAATAATTACAATCAATTTGGCACGAAATAAAAGCCAACAAAATACAAATTTGTAAATCACAACTTTACATCAACAATTCCACAGTCTCCAGACTCTCCACAACAAATTGATATTAAAATTTCCATTATCTCAATAGGTAAGTTCGTTTCATATACAGTTTCTTGAGTCTTCTACCATCAATTGATATGAAAGCATCAATAAAGCCTGAATTTAGCCACAACTCGTTTGGTTGGCACAGATAGCCCCTGCAGCAATATGAAATACTTTCTCCATTAGGGTTTGTTTGGTTTGAGGGGGATAGAGGGGGAGTAGAGAGAGGTAAAGTAGAATAGAATTGGTCAATAATACACTAATTTTTAGCCAATTCTACTTTACTTCCCCTCCATCCACCTCAATCTAAACGGACCATTAGTATCACATAATCATGCGTGGTAGAAACGTGAAGTATGTAATGCTTTTCATAATGATTTGTTCAACTTTCAGCCTTTTTTTTAAGTAGCTTTCGATTCAATTAAAAAATTAGTGTAGTATATACAAAATAAAAAGGGAAAATTAGATAAAAATTGATGAGGGTATTTAATCTTACAGAATTTACCATGTTTCATTTTAGATCTAAAGTTTTTAATTTAATCAATTAAAGACCAAAAGTTTTTAATTGTTTCAATTTAAGGGGCCAAATTCAATCTCCGTTATTCATTTTTGAAATTCTGAGCAATATATAACAGAACATATAAAAGCACAAAACTATTGATTAAAGTTAAACTCTATGTTTCACCTGAGGCTTTGTTATAAATCGATTTTTTCTATCATTGAACAGTGAGAAAACGCTTTGTTTAGGTTGAGAAAATTTTGTTTAAAGGGAGAATATGATTGCTAGAATATCAAAATTGACTAAAATAAAACAAAAAATAAATAAATTTCAACAATTTTCAATTTTTTACTACTCTATTACTATCTAGAATAACATAAATGAATAACAGGGATGGACAAGGGGATTCAAATTGAAGAAAAAAAACTGCTCTATAAGTTCGGAACTTTAATTGACATAATTATAAACTTTAATCTTGTTAGGATCGATAGATTGACTGTTGGTAAACTATGAACGAAGCTTTGAATCTTGTACAGTTATGATGTGTATTTTTTTTTTTTTTTTTTTTTAATTCCAATATAGAGACCTAAAATCAGTTGTAGGAAAAGAAATTTCTGGAATTTCGACACCAAGCTTGATATCTTTTTGATCAATTGAGACAAGCTCGAATGAAAGCTCTAGAGTAGTCAGTTGATCAAGAATTGCAAATTTAGTTTTTTTTGTGATATGTTTTATTTTAAGTCAACTGTAGATGTAGGTTTTCATGACCCTAATTAAAGAGCCTATATAAAGACCCAGACTTTTCATAAAGTTGTAGCGGTAGAAACCCTAAGGTATTTAAAGAGAAAACCCCGGTCTCTACCTATTCAAACGATGAGTTCAGAAGCAAATAGAGAACAATCAAATGCGGTGTGTTGTTGCAATAGTGCATATCAAGTCTGAAGCCACAAAGCCTACATAGTCAACTTGCTCCGAAGAATCTTCAAGTTGGTACTTGAAGTCGCTGACTGGATTGCTCGTGTGAAGGAATTCAAAATAAAAGAGTCTAATCAAGTTCAAGCTACATGTGGTGACATGAGTAAATTACTAATGAAGGTAGCAATCAGGAACATAGGTTTATTTCAATTAATTGTAAGTTTTTCAGTTCTATTAGTGGATTTCTTCTTAGGTTTTCGCAACTTTCACCGTGGTTTCTCCTTCGGAATAATTTTTCCATCGATTTTCCATTGCGTCACCATATGATGTGCTGTTTGTTTGTTTATTGTTTTCCAAATGGTCTATGTTACTACTATGGTAACTAACCTAGAAATCAATATGACTTCAAAACTAGTTAATTTAACAAGTAGATTAATTTTGCAGTAAAATCAATCAAGGGTCTAAATTTTCCAAACATACCTGATTTGAAACAGGATATAAACTTTGGGACTTTTGTGTAATTTCACAAATAATCATATTTAACCGCTTAAGTATTACATTTCTCACCAAGAGCTTTGTGGCTCAATCGGTTGTCACATTCTAGTGTTTCCGGTGGAAACATCTAGGGTTCGAATCTATCCACCCATACTGTCGAATTATCCAAAATAAAAAGATAAAAAGTATTATGTTTCTCAACTTCTTCCCCTAATTACCTATAGGACTTTTTTTCAACATAGATTAGTGTTATTGAACCCACAATTTAGCCATCTTTTTTTTTTTTTTTTTAATATATATACAAGATAGAAATTCTACTCTAGTCTAATCTAAGTGTATATGTGTGTGAAGCTTCCTCCTGAAAACTTGAACTCTAGCCCTTGCCCCTCACACCCCACAAGCACTTATACTTGTGGAGTGACCATCGCACCAAGGGTGTGCGGTGGTTGGCCATCTATTTTTAATATAACTATTGTATTAGGTGCTTGTGATTTCAATCATTGTGGATCCAATGTGTACTCAAGATTTAATAATGCACTAATTGCACTGCATTTACTTGGATACCATGACACATAAAAAAATCATATGAAAATTTTATTTGATAATAATTATTTTTAAGGCATTACATATAAGGAATCATGGCATACTTTGTTCAAACTCTGCTTTGTAATGGTTCATCATTCCTATTACAAATATTTTTACTAATGGTGGCTTGACTAGAATTGTTTCTGAAGATAATCAACTACATTCTTGTCCAACTGGAAGGCCTTGGCAAGAACATCAGGATTGATTGGAGGATTAGATCCAAAAACTGCATTTGCTATGGTGATCAACCCAGGATTTTGACTGCTGAGACCGGCAAATGCAACAGCATTGGTTTGTCCTATGTTGAATTGGAAGTGAATGAGACCAATTGGGAATACAAAGACATCTCCCTTTTTTAGAACTTTGGTAAAGAGTTTGTTTGGGTTGGATGTGACAAATCCAACCAATAGAGTACCCTCCATAACTACCAAAAGTTCAGTGCCACGTGGGTGAATGTGGGGAGGATTGAGGCCATATGGCGCAAAGTCAAGACGAGCCAAAGATATGCCTAGAGTGTTGAGGCCTGGTAATTTATCGACGTTCACAAGATTGACACTTGATCCGAGTTTACTTGCAGCTGTGTTTCCAGGAATATTGAGTCCGGGAAAGAAAAAATCGTTGGCTGTGACAGTTGCTGGGTTCTTGCAAAATTTTCCATTCACAAATACTACACAAAGAAAAGTTTGTTATTGTCAAAAGGAAGACAGTTCTGTAATAATATAAAATAACTTGTCATGTAGGAGAAAAAAAATCTATTGTGAATGATATAACGTAGGTGATGATAATAATTTCATTAATGAGTAGAACTTCATTATAATGATCTCGAAAGAACGTAGGTGATGATAACACTACTACATACTGCTAATAAAGAGAGAGCATGTAGATTTGCAGTTCATCAAAACAAAAATAAAGAAAGGAGAGTGCATGTACATACCAGCAGAATCGGTGTTGTTAATTGCGACACAGAAGTCTTGCAAAGGACTAGGGTCATGGGCAAAAGCAAGGGTAAAGGCCAAAGCCAAAATGGCAACAGTAACGAGGTAAGGAACACCTTTCATCGTATTTGAGGTTATGCTATCTCTATCTTATGGTATAGTACTCTGCGTATTCTTGCTTGGGTGAGGGATGGGAACAAAGTATATGGGGATATGCCTATTTATAGAGAGGAGTCAGTGAACCTGTCTAAGTTTTTCACAAACAGAGCATTAAGACTTGGTAATTCTTACACAGTTCTCAATTTCTTGTTTAATGGCTGAAACATTCTTTAACCAGTACTTGTCTGTACACATTTGAAAAGCAATCAAATTGGACCACTTCAATGCCATTGTGCAGTTTTCGTGTTGGGCCGAACCACAAAATAACCTTACTTTCATAGTATATTTAACATTGAAATAATTGAAGAACCCATGCATATATCTTGACTCTGTCCTCATTAGGGAATGTTTAAGATATAGTCAACAGTGTGAACCATATAAGAATTCTTGGGTTGTACTAATCTTATTGACCCCGTCTTATCTTGACTCCGTATTCTAGAACCAATAACTACGTAGGCAACTGACTACCAAGACTTGTGTTATATATATTACTAGTCGCTAACCCGTGCGATGCATGGGAAACCTATTGATAACTTCCCCAATATGAAAAAAAAATAATAATAATAATCAAGATCATGGTATAAATTATATACCAAACCAATAAAATCTATCACTTACAAAGTAATAAAATCTATCACATACAATGAGATATCGTGATAACCAAGAGCTTGAGATAATATTTAGAAAATATATAACTAATATAAGTACACTCCAATACAATTAATTACACAAATATAGTTAATTCCATACTCATTCAATCAAATATCTTTCATAAATTACATTAATCATTCTTGATATTCAAGATGTATCTAAATTTTAACATTGTCAGTAAACAAAGATGCTAGACCTCAATGGGATTGAAAAGGAAACATAATGCCAATTTACACAATTGCTGAAATAAATTGCACGGAAGAGTCGAACAAAAATTGTAAATTTTCACTGATAAAAGTTACAACTTAAGAGGAAAAATAAAATACTAAGACCAAAAGTGAAACTCTAACACCAATAATGTTGTATAGTCTCAACCTTCAGATGAATAAAATGACATTGTTAGGAAGCAAAGACAAATAAATGTACCAAATTTTGAGTAAAGATTGCTTTAGTCATCTGGCTTAAATAGTAGAACTATTTTTAAAAAAATTACTTTGGACACTTGTAAGCCAATAAACAAAGCAAACCCTCATCACACAAATTTGGAAAGAATAGATGTTGAAATATATGAATGTAAAAAAGAAGAAAAGGTACCAATTGAATGGCAAAAAAGAGCATTAATCGAGTAAAAATATAAATTGATCATATATATGAAAAAAAAAAAGGGTGAGACATTAAATTCAAGCTGAAGATGAGCTACTAATAACATATTTCATAATTTAAATTCAAATTCAAATCTATAAAGATGTATTTCATGACTCTAGCCGACCTTTTCTTTACATACCAACAATAAAAAAAAAAAATAAAACAAAGTTATAAATCAAAGTTTACAATTGTTTTATGTGTTAATTTTTTTATTATAAATTATTATTGTTTCTTGATTACACCTGGCAAATACAAATATATTCGTAACAAATTAATAGTGAAATATGTCTAGTATTCCATAGCAAAAGTGATTCTCATCAGGATTTGAAATCATGAAAAACAAATAAACTAACCAAAAAAATATTCAAAAGATTTTATTTCCTTTTCAAATTAGTGGTGAAGGGAAAAATAAAACTATAGCTCCCCAATCTTTAATCTCTCTCTCTATATATCTTCATTGAGGCATTCCCTTAAAAAAAATCATCAACATTGCTAATCAATGCAATAAACCCCAAAATGCAAGAGAGTAGGGAAAACCGATTAAAAAAAGTATTAAAACAAACAAAAGGGTCAAAAATTTTTATCACCTTCAGTCTTGCAGTAAGGTAGAAGCTTGGCTCACTCCATAATGGTTTTCAACCACCTACAAATCAAAAAATCTCAAATTAAATTGCTGAAATTTTTTTTAGCTTTTCCGGTTTAGAGTTTTGTTTACATTGCAAACCTTTGCTCAAGGTGATGGCATTTTTGGCAGGTTACTATCATAAGCTCGCAAAACTTTTCTTGTTTTACTCAATTTGTACAATCATACACCCCATTAACCCCACGGTGGGGTTAAACTGCCGGTATAAAACATGGAATTCAAATTGGATTTAAAATACTCGTATTAGAATAGCCAACTATAATACTACTTTCTAACTGAAACAACCTCCTCAAATATCTAGTACAATTTACATAGACGCACAAATGTGAAAAGAATCTGACTTGAAGGCCCAAACTAACTGAGAAGGAAGAAGCCGATCTAAGACTTCAATATATGTAAAAACTACATAGTACGTTTGCCAATAAAAGTTAAAACACCATAAATTAATTGTCATATAATCATACGTACATTTAGATTCGCATATGGTGGACGACCGTCGGGGGGTGGATGTGCATGGGGACGTGGTGGTGAATGCTGGCAATGTGGTGATGATGATTGTGAGTACTACTGGCATGGTGGTGGTGGTGATGATGATGGTGACTGTTGTCACGGTGATGGTGATGATGTTTGCGACTGTGGTCAGGGACTGGTGCCGGTACAGATGGGGAGTTTGGGAACATGGTTCTTCTGGCTCATCTTTGCCTCCTTCGTCTTTGTTTCCACCCTCACCTCCACCTTCTCCGTCATCACTTGCCTCACTCCTCCGTCCTTGCGGTCTCTCTTCTTGCTAGATTTTCTAGAGCAAGCAAATATTACCTGAGATCTTTCTCATTGAATTTGACGGAGAGAGCTTTGTTTTTAGGTTTCTTGCGTATGATCTTGTAGACAGGTTTTACTGCGTATGGTCTTGTAGTAGGGTTTTATATAGAGTAGTTTTGTTTAAAAAAATAATAAATAAATAAGATATAAAACCTAAAATAAAAAGAAAATTAAAATAGTGGTGACGTGGAAAAAATAATAAATATATAAGATATAAAACTTAAATAAAAAGAAAATTAAAATAGTGATGACGTGGAAAATTATGGGAGCTTCAAAGGCTTCGGTTTTATATATATATATAGATTATTGTCGGTCCCTTTTTGTTGTTCTCACTTCATGCTACATTGTTCTATCTATGATGTAATTTTTATAAATGTTTTGTCAATACCATAGTTAAGTCATTTGTTACAATTCATGGCAAGATCTCTTACATCGAAACGCTTATTGAAGTTGTTGTATGAGAACTAGAGAAGTAAAGTTAAAATCATTTTTCAAAAAATAAAAAATAAAAGAAACAAGTTAGATATTGACCATAGTGAAATCAAAAAAAATAATTATATGAAATTCTTCCGTGCTATGCATTGATCCGCAACTAGTTTAGGTTTATAACTTTTAAACTGAAACATGAAACGCATCCATTTTAAATAATTTCATATTATGTACTGTTTTTGTAAAGTTGTAATTTACAACTATTTTGTGTTGGCTTTAATTCCGTACCAAATTTAATTGTAATTTCTTCAATCATATTTCCCTGTATGTATGTGGGTTTTCAATTGTAAGGGATGAGTGTGAGAGAGTGTGAAGACTCAAGCTTAAAAGGATGAACAAGTGTATTTCGCGAGTATCTCGCAAGAAGCTTACCCGCGAAAGAGCCACGTGTAGAGCACATGACTAGAAGATGAAGAGTCATGCCAGGCTGGAGATTTTCGTGAGTGTCTTGCGGGAAAGGCCATCCCACGAAGTACTCATGAAACTTTCTATTTGGCAAAAAAGTTATGTTTTGCTTTACCAAGTCTTTACCCACACTATTTATACCCTCATTACCCACAAATTGTAGTGAGTGCTTTTTAGAGAGAAAACCCTGCAAAATACACTTAAGAGTTAGAGATTGTTATACCCACAATCATCTACACATTTCCTTGTGGTTTTCCTTAACTCCTACTTCTCTATCTCCATATCCTTGAGAGGTTGATAGCCCAAACACTTACCACATCCATCCTGAGTATAAAGTGAGAATTTGATGATATTGGGAAGCATTGGAAGGAGTCATTCATTGGCAGATGCAATCAAACTGAATTGCGGGATCCGAAAAGCTAGAAAAGATAAGGCTCCGAGAAGTCAATTGGTAGCAGGAGCTTGGAGGGCTCAAGTACATAGGATCGATTTCGACTTAGAGGGTCGCGGAGAGGTTTTTCGCCGAGTTCTTCTGTTTCCTCTTCGATAACACATCTCAATATTATCTTGTGTTTGCATCTCTCTTCCCTACTCTTTAAGCTTTCCTTTTATTGTTGATAATGGATGAGTATGGCTTAGGGTAGTGATATCGGTTATTTGCGCTCATTTACTCTTGTTCCACACTTAGTATAAATTAGAGTGAAAGCTATCTAGCCGTAATTTTTATTTGGGGGTCTAAACAAGCTCTTTTGTATTTACACATACCCGAGCTTTCAATTACTATCAAAGCGGGTGCACTTATTGGATTTCATTATCCTAGTGTGATCCTAGACCCCAAGTGAGATGGATAGATCTCAATCTCTCAATGCTCCTCCCTATTTTGATGGGTGTAATTATGCTTTTTGGAAAGTACGTATGCGTGCTTTTCTGTGTGTGATTGATGAGACGGTGTGGGATTCCATCGAAAATGGTTGGGAAAGACCCACTACAGCCATATCTGAATGGGATAAGGCTGCACTTGCTTTGACAAACGCCAATAGCAAAGCGATTAACGCTATTTTCTGTGGTGTTTCTACTGATGAGTTTCACAGGATTTCACATGTGAAGACCGCTAAAGAGGCGTGGGCCATTCTTGAGACAACCTACAAAGGTACGAAGAAGGTTAAGGACACTAAGCTTCAAATGCTCACTACTCAGTTTGAAGAAGTAAAGATGAGCTACAATGAGTCATTTGATTCCTTTTGTGGGAGACTCAATGAGATAGTGATTGTCAAGCTCAATCTTGGGGAGAAGATTGAAGATACTAACGTGGTGAGGAAGATTTTGAGATCCTTACCCGAAAGCTTCCAGGCTAAGGTCACAACCATAGAGGAGGGTAAAGATTTGGGCGAGATAAAAATTCAAGAACTCATTGGATCTCTCTAAACATATGAGCTCGGACTGCCTTCTCACAAATCTAGCAAATCCCTTGCCCTCAAAACTATAAATGAGCGATTGGGTGATTCCTCTAATGAAGATGATGTAAAGAAGGATGTGGTATTTCTTGCAAAGAACTTCCGGAAATTTCTCAAGATGAAGAACAATGGGAAGTCGTTTGGCAAAGGAAAGTTTTCATCCTCAAAGAATGACAAGAGGGAGTTCAAGAAGAAGGATGGGAAAGATTCTCCATCCACACAAGGAAATTGTGTGCTATGAATGCAACGGCCATGGACATCTTAAGAAAGAATGTCCAAACTATTTGAGAGGAAAGGGTAAAGTGTTTGCCACTACCCCTAGTGATTCAGAAAGCTCAAATTTCGATGCGGAAGGAGAGTGTGATAGTGAGGGAAACTATTCAACCTTCATGGCAATCACTGCAGTTGACTCTAGGTATGATTTGAGCGACTTGGTTGATGAGCTTGATGTACATTCCGAAGGTGAAGAAGTTGAAGAGTCGGAAGATGAGGATGTGTGTCTCAACAAAGGCAAGAGGAACCTTCAAGAAGTGTATGATGCATTACTTGAAGAATGTGGCAAATATACCAAAGTTGCAAAGAATGCGGTTAGAAAGATGAAGAAAATTGAAGAAGAGAATAAATCCACACTTGTGCAACTTAAGGAAGCTAAATGTGAAGTTGAAGAGCTAAAGGAAGAGTTGCTAAATGCGTATTCTAAAATCAAGTTTCTTAAACTTGAAATAATCCAAGCAAATGTCAAAGTGGAGCGCATTTCCACCAAGAAGCTTGACAGGGTGCATTCTTCTCAAAAATCTTCAAATGACAAGACCGGTTTAGGCTATACCGGTGAAGGAAGCTCAAGCAGCGAACCCAAGAAGGAAGTGAGGTTCGTATCGGCCAAAAATGTAGAGACCAAATTGCTTCAAGATTCAAGCAGTCAAGAGGGCTGATTCTTTGTGTGGCCAAGACAACTCAAGAAGAATGTCAAAGGGAATACAAGCTAAAGGAGAAAATGAGGGACAACTCATTGGAGATGTTATGGAAATGTTGAAGAACATTTCATCATGCCTTGCTAGCTTCACCCCGAGGTTTGAGAGTTATGTCAGTCGTACCCCTCCATCTAGGGATGTCACCCAAAACACTCATACAGTGTGGGTGAAGAAGGGTACTCATGCATGATCACTCACTATGCCCATGCATTAATACTTCCAACGTATTATGATTATAGTTTCATGCATCATGACATATGCAATCTTCTTGTGTCATTGCTTCCATTTTAAGCATGTTTCTTTTAAAAGGTTTTGTTGTTTACCTTGTTTTTGTTGATCTTACTTCTTCTTCTTCTTCTTCTTCTTCTTCTTCTTCTTATTTTTGAGTTTGTTGAAAAATTCAAAAGCCCATAAAAAGTGAAAAAATCTCAAAAAGTTGATCGCTTGTGTTGTGTATATCACATGTAAGTTTGGCCTGGTGCCTCCGTACTAATGGTGTAGTGTATTTACGAGTTTAGCTTGTTATATATTCACATTTTCTAAGTGTGAGCGACATCTAAAAATCGACGTTTAATTGTTGTAAATAGATCTTCAAGCCTGTCATGAATGATTGGTCAATAGTCTTGCTTGATCTTGATACATACGTAGACCTGTGCCTATATATCTCCTCACACTCATTTTTTTTCTTTTTCAAAAGAGCTCTTCAAATGTCAATCTCCAAAAGGAGAAAGAGTTGAAAAAGCCTTGTTTTGAAAACTAGTTTGATTAGGAAAAGGTGGAGCAAATATGTATTAAAATGTATGGTGCCAAAGCCAAAGGCTCTATTGTCTAAAATTCATCAAAAAGTTTATGGCGTCACTTCTCAAAAATTTGAGTTGTATTTGATGAAAAGTATGAAAAATGGAAGCCAAATGAAAAGCTTTCAATCAAAATGTAATCACATTGGTGAGGGGTCATATATGTTCATTTCTATAAGTGAAATAGGTCACTTGACTTTGTACTAGTTGTGTATGACTTGATTGAATTGATCATTGAAGTTTCATACTAGACTATGGACTAGTTCATACTTGATCCACACACATAACACACAAGTCTAATGTTCAATGAATTCTTATTCCATTTGTGTAATTGTGCGTGTTCAAATGTGATACGTATACTCAATTGCTTGATGATCAAACCCAAAAAGATTTTTGAGTATTTTATATGTTTTTTAAAGTGTTTTTATGATTTTGTGTGTTTAGAGTTTTTTCCAAGCAATCTATTTCCTTTTTGCTCAAAAACTCTTCCAGAGATATTTTCGCAAGTAAGTCGCGAGCAAGCCCTACCCGTGAAAATGAGGATGGCAAAATTTAGATATCATTGAAATTCAGATAGAGAGTTTCGCAACTGGCTCGCAAGTGAGGGCTACCCGCAAAAACTATCAATGTGTTTTAGTGGCCATTTTGCGAGTAAATTGGCGAGAAGCTTACCCACAAAATGAGCGATTCTGCAGTTTTTAAAGCCAAACAATGACAGTTTTTTCAAACATACTCATTTTGCCTCATTCGTGCCTCTCTCAACCCAAAACACATTTTCTCTCAAAAACTCACCCAAAACTCAAGATCAATCCCTCCTAAGACTCATCTAAGGTATGTTTCAACATCTTTTTACTTTTAAATCCTTAGATTAAGCCTTAGAGTCTAGGATTTCTAGGGTTGGGTTATTTTTGGAAGGGTTGGGAAAAACTTCTTTTTCTTGCAAAATCTTTTGATTTTCTTGATTGGGCTGTGTCCCATTGTGTTTGTTTGTGTTTGTGTTGGCCCCAAGTGGAATTTTAACATGTATCTAGGCAAGATTTCAAGATGTTCATGCATTATTTTACATGTTAGTGGTTTGTATGCACACTATTTGTTTGATGAAATGCCCAAATGGCATTTTGTTGTTGTTTTAGACTCCGATGAGTACCAAACTTTGGGGATTTCTATGTTTTTACATTCTTAACATGTTTTAAACATTGGTTGTGTGTTTTACACACTTTTCCCCATGGATGCTTTATCATGCTTTTCTCTTGCATCACACATGCACACCACATGCACACTTGATGCACACACTTGATCACTTGACATGTTTTGCACTTCACTCATGCTAGATAAGTGCTGTTACATGTTTAGCACTTAAAACATGGTCTTGTACCTTTAGGGTTTATGTTTTTATGTTCTTTTTGGGACTTTTGTTCGATTTTATGGACTAACTTGTATCTAATCAAGTTTGTTTCCTTGCTTGTGTTTGTCGTTGTTTGTGTGTGGCTGTTCTTTTTGCAGATGTATCATCGTTCCTCTCGTGGTAAAGAACAAGTGATTGACCTCACGTCATCCCCTGTATCAAAGAGGACCCGTCATTAGTCCGATGACTTTGACAACAGAAGATTCAAAACTCTCTTGAATTTTCAGTCATTCTCTAACAACTTTGAGAGTGCACCTACTGTGGTGGAAAGAATTGTTCGGTTTGATACCTTGGGATCCACTTTCATCCCTAAGATATTTGCGAATAAAGATTGGGCAAATCTTTTTGGAAACTTTGAGGATCCCGTTGACGAATTGGTCAAAGAGTTCTACTCAAACACTTGGTTCACCAGAGCTAAACTAAAGTACTAGATTCGAGGAAAGGATTTTATCATCACCTTGGATTATCTTGCGAAGATTCTTCACATCAATCATCCGGTGAATATGGACATTTCACCATATGATGATAGACTACCTCCAGTGACAGAGATTCTTGACATTCTAGGAGCTGATCATGAGGTCCCCTCTAAAGGCACTTCCATTGGTACTGCAAAGTTTGAACCGGAATTGAAGACTCTCACATTGATCATGTTTTCCAATCTATATCCTCTGTCCAACACTGGTTTCATCAATCTTGGAAGAGCTCAATTTTTGTGTTATCTGATCAAAGGAGCTCAAATTGACATTTGTGCTCACATATTTCAAACCATGGGAAAAATGGCAGGCCGATCAGCTGCACGAATATGTCTTTCTTTTTGCAGTCTTCTCATGAAGATCATGGTTCTTAAAGGTGTCCGTCCACCAAAAGAAGGAACTATCTTGCCTCGTCAACGTCCAATTTCAATGATGTCACTCCAGATGAGCAAGAGTCACTCCTTTGCTGAAAGGACAAAGCAAAGTCCCTCCAAACTCCAAAGAGCAACTCCTCCCATCATGGCAGTCCTTCCGGACAACGATCAGCTGCTCCTGCTATCCCTGGGCATCCCTAGATTGCATTTCCTCACACTCCTGAGCCGCAACCTACTAGCACTCAGCCGAAACCATATAGTTTTCTTTCCGATAGGTTGACAATCTTGGTTGAGGGTTTACATGAGCGTATTTCAGGTTTTGCTAATGTAATATACTCTACCAATAACCAGGTTCAGATTTGTCTAACCACCATTGAGACTCGGTTGGATGAGATTCAACGCAAGCTAGAGGAAAGCCTTTAGCTATTCATGCCAAAAAGGAGGAGAGCATCACATTGTATATTTCTGACTATAGCATATAGTAAGGGGGAGAGTATCACATGAAAGGAGGTGTGCATTTTGAAAGGGGGAGATTTATGGGCTCAAAATGAGGAAGATTACCTACAGTCACACACTTTTGGATAGTCTAACCATTGTTTGGCTAGTCTAGTTTACTTTAAGTTTTTATAGCTTTTGGATATTTACAATGCTTTCATTTAAAGCTCCTGAGTACTTTAGATTAAAACTTAGTTTTCTTTAGTATTGTTTTGTATCTTGGTTTTTATAGCCTTTTTTATGCTCTTTGCTCTTCTATTGCTTCTTAGCTTTAGTTTCTATAATGCATCATGCTTGTTGGACATGCAATTGATTTTAGCATTGCTCTTAATTGCATTGCGTGTCCGGATGATCATTTACTAGATAAATGTTCATTGTAGTAATTTCTTGATGACTGTTCATGTTTGATCAAGTTATTCTTCATAACTTATATTTCTGTTAATATCTTGATCGCATTTTACTTATTCCTATACGTACCTTGTGTTCTACTTGTCATGAGCTTAATGAAAGGTTGTTGTATGTGCGAGTGTTTCAGGATACAGATGTATACGGAGCAAGTGTTTCACAGCTTCTAGAATTAGGTGTGAGTGAGTTTTGCCTATGTTCTCAAACTCACGTTTAAGTCTAGAGTCTATTTAGGGGTTTTGTCACGGAATAGCCAAAGAGGGAGATTTTAAAGTTGTAATTTACAACTATTTTGCATTGGCTTTAATTCCGTGCCAAATTTGATTGTAATTTCTTCAATCATATTTCCCTGTATGTATGTAGGTTTTCAATTGTAAGGGATGAGTGTGAGAGAGTGTGAAGACTCAAGCTTAAAAGGATGAACAAGTGGATTTCACGAGTGTCACGCGAGAAGCTTACCCACGAAGAAGCCACATGTAGAGCACATGACTGGAAGATGAAGAGTCATGTCAGGCTAGAGATTTTCGCGAGTGTCTCGTGGGAAAGGCCATCCCGCGAAGTACTCGTGAAACTTTCTGTTTGGCAAAAAGTTATGTTTTGTTTTACCAAGTCTTTACCCACACTATATATACCCTTATTACCCACAAATTGTAGTGAGTACTTTTTAGAGAGAAAACCCTAGAAAATACACTTGAGAGTTACAGATTTTTATACCCACAATCATCTACACATTTCCTTGTGGTTTTTCTCAACTCCTACCTCTCCATCTCTATATCCTTGAGAGGTTGATAGCTCAAACACTTACCATACCCATCCTAAGTGTAAAGTGAGAATTTGGTGCTATTGGGAAGCATTGGAATGAGCCATTCATTGGCGGATGCAATCAGGTTGAATTGCGAGATTCGGAAAGCTAGAAAAGACAAGGCTCCGAGAAGTCAGTTGGTAGCTGGAGCTTGGAGGGCTCAAGTACATGGGGTAGATTAGGCTTTGAGGGTCTTTTGTTATTCGTGTACTCCAACTTTATTCTCTAGTGGATCGATTTCGACTTGGAGGGTCGCAGAGAGGT
This sequence comes from Quercus tomentella, assembly GCA_028535165.1. Taxonomy (NCBI): domain Eukaryota; kingdom Viridiplantae; phylum Streptophyta; class Magnoliopsida; order Fagales; family Fagaceae; genus Quercus; species Quercus tomentella. The sequence continues at coordinate 46,752,361 of JAPQVY010000089.1, read as the reverse complement.
TTTTCGCTGAGTTCTTCGATTTCCTCTTCGATAACACGTCTTGGTGTTATCTTGTATTTGCATCTCTCTTCCCTACTCTTTAACCTTTCCTTTTATTGTTGTCAATGGATGAATATGGCTTAGGGTAGTGATATCGGTTATTTGCGCTCATTTACTTTTGTTCCACACTTAGTATAAATTAGAGTAAAAGCTATCTAGCCATAATTTTTATTTGGAGGTCTAAACAAGCTCTTGTGTATTTACACATATCTGAGATTTTAGCTTTAATTGAACCATGAAATCGGTCCATTTCAAAAGGAGATAATTATTTTCTTAGTTTTTAGGGGCTCCTAGGGAAACATGAGTTGTTTAGATTAGTCAACTCAACAATTAAAAAGAAAACTTTATTTAATATAAATGCTAGGGAAGTGTATAAACTAAAAATTTTTGTTTTATTTTATACATATATAATCATATTATGCCATTTAAGCTGTCCATATCATACCATACAAATTTTTTCATTCAGTTGGCATTTCTTAGTATTAAGTTGTCTCTATATATATAAAGTTCTCCATGTTATAAAAATACCATATCTTTGTATTCTTTATATGATTAATTTATACAAAAAAAAAAACAAAAAAAAAAAAACAAAACAAAACAAATAAGTAGTAGTAGTAATCTAATCCATCTACATAACAAACACAATTAATATTTAATACCCATTACTCTCTCCCATCCATCAGGAACAGCTTTAACCTATGGGATTCTCTCCTAGAGCGCAATTTGTTCCACAGCATCTTGGTGTCCAGGCAGAAAATAACAACTTGCTCTGCTTGACTAGCCATCACACCACACCACAACCCACGCCGCAACTCACACTGCACCCCACAAGTCCAAACCCAAATTGCATCAAAAAAAACCCAAAACAACCGCCGATATAACAAACCAACAGCAAGTATCAACCATTCCATGAAAAGTTGGATGGAAAAAGTTTAGTTTTATATCAGTTTGGAGCTATCTTCCACCAATTTATGTGGTGATTGAAGAGATCATAAAATTTTAATTTTAATCACCTGACATTTAAATAATAATATAAATAGTCATATAAATTGTGACATAGTGGGTTGGACTGACGTATGGCTGTTGATATGGCAATATATAGATATGTGGTCAGCACTAACATGGTAGCACCTTGTGATGCCATATGGCTTTTCTTTTCTTTTTTTCTTTTTTTTAACAACCCGTGTGTTTTGCAACTCCCTATGGTTCAATTCCCGCAAGAAGAATGTCAAGGGTGACACATATTTGGGTATTCAAATATTCAGGTTCTACTTCAGATGCAACACATGCTTGGGTGTTCTCACCTTGTTTTGTTTTGCTAGCACGTACAAAGAACAGCGCGGTTGCAGAGGTGAACAAAGTTGCTGGCGGTGGCTGTAGGTGATGAACTTGGCGACTGTGATCAGAGGCAATCTTGCAGCCTTGCATGCTGCCGGCTAGTGATGGCATCGCTAAGAAGGTTGTGAGATTTCAAAATTTTGGGTTGTGTATTTTGGTATATCACGGCTTGGTCAAGATCAAATTTGACTGAAAAACAACGAAAATAGAAAAAGGAAAGAGCAAAAGCAATATTTTAACCTGAGATCTTCACCATTAAACTCTTGTATTTACAATTGATCAAAAGTAGGGTTTATATACTAGAGAACTACTCTAGGTTAGCCCTAGACTAACTCACGATTATTTGTTTGTTCTACAAGCACATAAACCTGCAACGGTTTGGACTTCTTGGACCATGCATCTTTAACAATATTTGAGAAATTCTTATTTTACATTGTCCAGTACAATATAAATTTACATTGTAAAGATACAAAAAGTAACAAATATTGTACGCATTTGCAAAAAGTACACAATATTTACCAATTTCAGCAAATGTGTACAACATTTGCCACTTTTTGTGTGTCTATAATGTAATTTTACATTGTAAGTATAATATAAACATATAAAAGTCCACAATATTTAACCCTTTAAGTATTATTTTTTTTCTCACTTGTATAATTTTTTCCAAAAAAGAAAAGATCTATTTATATATAATAGTTAGGTGCTAGTAATTTCAAACATTGTGGATCCAAGGAGTAATCAAAATTTATTCATGCACTAATTGCTATGCCTTTCCTATTACACAATGGCTTGCACTAAAAACAATAAATAATAACAAATCATTTTATTTGAAAATAATTATTTCTATGGCATTACATCAAGGGAAACAATGTAAACTTTATTCAAACTATATAGTGGTTAATTATTCCTATTACAAATGTTTTCTTAAATTGTAGTTGACTTAGAATTGTTTCTGAAGATAATCAACTACATTCTTGTCCAACTGGAAGGCCTTGGCTAGAACATCAGGATTGATTGAAGGATTAGACCCAAAAACTGCGTTTGCTATGGTGATCAACCCAGGATTTTGACTGCTGAGACCAGCAAAGGCAACAGCATTGGTCTGCCCTATGTTGAATTGGAAGTGAATAAGACCAATTGGGAATACAAAGACATCTCCCTTGTTTAGAACTTTGGTGAAGAGTTTGTTTGGGTTGGATGTGACAAACCCAACCAACAGAGTACCCTCCATGACTACCAAAAGCTCAGTGCCGCGAGGGTGAGTGTGAGGAGGATTGAGGCCATATGGTGCAAAGTCGAGACGAGCCAAAGATATGCCTAGAGTGTTGAGACCTGGTAATTTATCGACGTTCACAAGATTGACACTTGATCCAAGTTTACTTGCAGCTGTGTTTCCAGGAATATTGAGTCCGGGAAAGAAAAAATCATTGGCTGTGACAGTTGCTGGGTCCTTGCAAAATTTTCCATTCACAAATACTACACAAAGAAAAGTTTGTTATTGTCACAAAGTAGACAGTTTTGTAACAATGGACAATAAAATGTCATGTAGGAGAAAAAAAAAAATCTAATGTAGATGATATAACGTAGGTGATGATAATAATTTCATTAATGTGTAGAACTTCACTATAATGATCTCGAAAGAACGTAGGTGACGATAACATTACTATGTACTACTAAAAATGAGAGAGCATGTAGATTTGCAGTTCATCACAATAATAATTAAAAAAGGAGAGAGCATGTGCATACCAGCGGAATCGGTGTTGTTAATTGCGACACAAAAGTCTTGCAATGGACTAGGGTCATAAGCTGAAACAAGGGTGGTTGCCAAAGCCAATATGGCCACAATTACAACTTTCATCATATTTTTTGATGTTCTTTCTTATTGTGTAGTATTTTTCTTGCTTGGGTGAGGGATGGGGATATAGCATATGGGGAATATATCTATTTATAGAGAGGAGTCAGTGAACCTGTCTAAGTTTTTCACAAATGGAGCATATAAGACTTGGTAATTCTTCAACCGCTCTCAATTTCTTGTTTAATGGCTGAACCTTTCTTTAAACACTAATAGTCTGTACACAATTAGAAAAGCAATCAAATTGGACTACTTCAATGCCATTGTGCAGTTTTCGTGTTGCTTTTTCCAAGCCACAAATTAACCTTACGTTCATAGTATATTTAACATTGAAATGATTGAAGGACCATGTATATATCTTGACTCTGTCCTCATTAGGAAATGTTTAATAGTCAACGGTGTGACCCATATAATTAAGTATATTTGGGTTGAACTAATCTTTTTGACCTCGTCTTATCCGGTGGGTATTAATTACGTAATATTTTTTAGTTGTTCGTTAGATTTAATGGTTTTCTACAACCAATAACTACGAAGGCATCTGACTAACAAGGCATGAGGTATATATAATTATATATTCTTGTCGGGATCTTTTTGTTGTTCTCACTTCATGCTATGGTGTTCTATCTATGAGGTAATTCTTATGAATGTTTTGTTAATGCCATAGTTGACTCATATATGTTACAATTTATGGCAAGATCTCTTACATATCGAAACGCTTATTGTAGTTGTTCAATGAGAAATAAAGTTAAAAACATTGTTCCCGAAGAAAAGAAATAAAAAAGTTAAACCATAGTAAATTCAAAAACATAATTATGTGAAACTCTTCCATGCGTGCACGGATCCGTGACTTGTTTAGATTTATAATAATTCAAACTTAAACATGAAATGGATTCATTTTAAATGATATAGTATTATGTATCTCTTTCATTGAACCATGAAATTGGTCCATTCCAAATGGAGATAATTCTTTTCTTATTTATTAGGGGCTCCTTGGAAAACATGTCTTGTTTAGATTAGGCAACTCAATAATAAAGATTGATAGGTCAAGAATGTATTGACCCCTTGTGATGAATTAACAAATTAATTAGGCAAGTTAATTAATTAATTCAATTAGCATGCAATAAGCGTGGTAGCACAAACAAATCACCAAGTTAAAATGCAGCGGAAAATAAATTGACATGGTGATTTGTTTACGAATGGGGAAAACCTACACGGCAAAAACCCCACTGTGTGATTTTAAGGTCACCACTCCTGAGAATTCACTATTATCACAACAAACGGTTATCAGTAAAGGAATCCCAGTACCTTATACCAACCTACAGTTGAACCCTTATCCCAATACTCAATTAGACTTGTTCTGTAGTGACAATCTCTCCTTTCAATGCACGGCTCCTAGTACGTGACTAACCAATTCGATGTGCGGATCCCAATACGCGGCTTACTCACCAACTTGAGAAAGATGCTGGCTACAAAGTTTTTCAGTTCATCAACATGATGAAGATCACGAAGCCCATTGGTTACAAAACCCTACGGTGTACAAACACAACAGCTTCTTGAACGGAAAGATGAACTAGGGCATATGTCTCCAGTTCATAATATGCTTGTGAAAAACTTTTACATTGAGTTGCATCAGCTGTAATGGCCATTAAAACAATTCTTATATATGTTTAGGGTTGTAAGAAAAGAAAGCCCAAACATCTATACACATATTGGAGTGAAATCAGATCTAAAAAACTGATTTTCATAAATCTCGATAGATACCCTATCTATCGAGCCACTGTCAAGCATTGGGTTTAAACAGCCTTTTAATCCTCGATAGATAATAGCTGTCGAGTTTTAAAATCCAGCACTTCTTCACTTGATTCTTGGACAGACTTGCATGGCTTTAACACTTGAACTTGAAACCTTGTTCCTTGAAGTATTAAACACATCCTAAATCTACCCAATTACAAGTAAAGTGCGTTTTGTCAAAAGATTAGCCAATTCTATATTGACATATATTCCTAACATGATTCACATATGTCCTAACAATCTCCCCCTTTGGCAATTCGTGACAAAATCACAACAAACAAATGAACATATGAGGGAAGTCATAAATCACGCAACTCATACTCACTTGTTGAATACAATAAATTCTATCATAACACAAACTCTTGAAAAACTTTGCAAAAAGAGAGTTCATGGCAAGAAGACTTTGACAACCTGTATTTCTGAAACTCTTTGAACAAAACTCATCAAGGCATTTTAGTGTGAAACAGAAATAAAAGATTGCATACAAATAATAAGAATCATGTGCATAAAGAGAAAAAAGAAACAACACATGTAAAGATTGGTGAATAGCATGCATCAACATATATATATAACCAAAGATAAGTACAATGTATGTCAAATGGTCACAAGACCGGTATACATGAGGTAAATGTAAAAGAAAGAAAAGAAAAATACATAATAACATCACTACATCCCTCAAAATATAAACACTCCCCCTAAAAAAAAAAAAAAAAAAAAAAAAAAAAAAAAAATCTCATATGCTAACTCTCCCCCTATGTATATGACTACTCTCATATCCAAAACTACTTCCCCTTTTTGTCATAAATGACAAAAGGTAAGTAAATCAAGCAGTCATCGTGTCGTCACCGGAAGAGCTAGCATCCTCATCCTTATCATCATCGTCGTCGTCGGAGTCACCATCATCGTCCTCATCCTCAGATGCCTCTGGAGAAGGAGAGGGAGACTCTACAAAGGCACCAAGGTGAGCAATACGGCCAACACAGGTGTTCACCTGACACAACTCATCACTGAGTGTGTCAAGGCAAGCATCCATGCGCTGCAACTGCGCCATAACCGCCTCGAGGGTCACACCATCCGCCGATGAAGAAGGTGCGAATGTGGAAGGAGTGGAAGAAGATGGAGAAGTCGTTGTCTTTGTCCGTGGCCGCTTCAGTCAAAGCTGGGCCTCGCTCTGTTTGACAGTAGCAACGTCTATTGCACACATAACGGAAAAGTGTGTAGACTTAGGATAAGAGACAGAAAAATCGCGAAGAATCCGCATGATAGCCAAAGGAAAAATGAGCTTATCACGGGTCGCCGTATCCCTATAGACATCTATGAGGGATAGAATGAAATGAGAGGGAAAATCAATGATAAGCCTCTCAAGGAGGGAAAACAAAAGGAGAGCACAAGGCTCTGTGATAGAGTTATAGTGAGACAATGGATAGAGAACGAATGTCATCACCATGTTAAGGAATCTCGGACCTTTTGCAAAGCCCGAGCAAGGGGTGTTTTGACAATCACCCCAAGATGAAGGTGTCTCACAAAAACGAGATAAGATTTCGTCTTTGGACACAGTCCTCAGACGAACGCAACTAGGGTAGTCAGGATGCGCTACCCTAGGAACATGTAGTACCTCGAATACAATATCCGAAGTGACTACAATTCACGTACCTCGAACGCAAGTGACAAAATGAGGTACAGAATAGTCAAACCCGTGCATATTAAAGTAAAACTCTTGTATAATCATGGAGGGACAAGTGATCGAGATGCCACACAGTGACTCCCAACCCCAACTGTAGATGACAGTAGGAAGGTCAGTATTAGAAAAATCTGATAGAACGACTTGGCGTTCCGAATGAATGCCTCGTCGTGAGAAGTTCTCCGAAAAGTCCTTACGGGCTTTATCATCACAAAACCTAATGTGAGATGGAGTGGGGTCAGAAGGTGAAGAAGAAGAAGATGCCCAAAACAAATAGGGTTCCAAGACGGAGTAGATTTGTGTTTAAGTGCCATAGAGCAAACTAACGCAAGAAAGAGAGAGGGAGAGAGGGAGAGAGAGAGACACGCAAAAAAGCACCAAACAAATCAATATAAGAATATAAAGAAATGAAGGTACGTATGCATGAAAATGCATGAGCATGTGATATGCAACATAAAAAGCATCATGGGCTCAGCCCAATCCAAACCTAACAGCACACAGCAATTCAACATATATAGCACACATCTATAATGCATGAAAATATAGTTAAAATGCACATGAGATGCAATGCATGATGATTTGAAATCATGTAAACAAAAACCCATCCCAAAAATTTTGTAAAAACCTTATTAAACTTGAAAAACCCCAAATTTTTCAACAAACCCCAAAAGGTAGGTCACAAAAATCATGAAATGCATGAGAAAGGAGTGAAAAAGAATCATACCAGAGAAAGCAAGTGATCTTGAGACCGAAGAGAGAATGAGGAAGTGATTTGGAGTGAGAGAGAGGTGTTTGGGAAGGTGAGAAGTCAGAAAGGATCGAGAGAGATCGAGGAGAAATGAGAGAAATGTCGCGCGGACCCTATTTATAGAAATCTCAGTTTCTTGATGGATCAAGAGATGTCAAGAGCTGTCGAGAATTAAAAAAGCAAGAAATAGCTATCGAGGAGCTATCGAGAGGTGTCCACAACAAATAAACTTCGATGGATCAAGAAGCTATCGAGCATCTATCGAGCATACAGAAACTTCCTCGATGGATCGAGTAGCTGTCAAGAAGCTATCGAGAAAAATTCTAAAAAACTTCGATGGATTGAAATTGCGATAACAACTGTCGAGAAAAGGAGATCAAGAGGCTCGATAGATAGCCTAGCTGTCGAGAGTTATTAAGAAGCTGTTGAGATTGGTTAAAAACAATTTTTAAAAGAGGAGAAAAACAAAGACATGAATGCAATCAAACATGCTACTCAACCAAAGATCCAAACAATATTTTAAGCTATCAAAAACATCTCTCAACAAGAAAAATGTCAAGCATTTAGATCCAAAACACACACACACACACACACACACACACACACACACACACATTAAACAAGTCTAACCAATTTTATATTTCAAAAACAAGTTAAGACAGTTTAGTGAGCATACATTAACACATGTATTCCTTGTGATGGCCAAATCACATTGTGTGTGAAAAATATCGCAAGATTGCATAAGTGTCTACACGTTATGACGATTTGAGATATGAGAAAATCACTTTAACTCACACACAATCATAACTGTTTGATGGGGACTATCACTTTCGAGGTACATCCTATAACTCCCACATCTCCTAAAAGACACTTTTGCAATCATATATACCCCGTATTCCATGTGAGTCAGTTGACTTTGATTAGACCAGACCGACCCAAAGAGAGGAACGTGCCCACGAGGGCACCACCAGATGTTGTAGATGAACTTACTAAAGAAGAAGTTGAGTATATCATGGCTGACCAAAGTATTTTGATTCTTTTTACTTTTATATTTTTTCTTTGCATATTTTTCTTTTAAGCAAACCATGCATGGGCATATAAGAGAGAGAAAAGAAATACCCAATGATGTTAAGCTTTTGATTGGTGGGCAACAGTGGTGAAATGGTTATTTATGTCTTTCTCTTAGGATTTTCTTGTCCTTCCCATCAAAAAAAGTGATACGAGTGTTAAGCACAAAAGATTACTAAATCTTACTCATCACAAACACGAGCCACAAAGCTCACTTGCTTAGTTATGCATAAAGAAGCTCATCTAAGCCACAAAAGATACAAAGTTTAGAAAACTTTGTTTCAATGGCCATCCAAAGTACACAAGTACCAATGTATACAAACACACACTGTTTTTGTATTTTTCTCATTTTTTCTAAAAAAAAAAATTTATTTTTATGAAAAACAAAATAAAGCAAAACTAAAAAATAAACAAACAAAAACATGTTAAATGAAGCAATGCATAAAACTAGATGCAAATGCATGAGGAAGGAGGAGGAGAAAAAGAGATCAATCCATGGAGATAACACCAATGTTTTGGCGAAGGAATTCAAACCGTTTGCTATCAAGAGGTTTGGTGAACAAATCAGTCTTCTGATCATCAGTGTGGATGAACTCAAGAGTAAGAGTACCATCTTCAACAAGCTCCCGAATGAAGTGATGTCGAATCTCTATGTGTTTAGTTCGAGAATGTTGAACCGGATTCTTAAAGATATTGATGGCACTGGTATTGTCACAGTAGATGGTAAGATGCTCTTGACAAATATCGTAATCAAGGAGAAGTTTTTGCATGTAAAGAAGTTGGGTGCAACAGCTACTTGCAGAGATGTACTCAGCCTCTGTAGTGGACAATGAGATGGAGTTCTACTTTTTGCTCATCCAGGAGACAAGATTATTACCCACATAAAAATAACCCCTCGATGTACTCTTTCTATCATCAGCATTCCCAGCCCAGTCAGTGTCAGAGTACCCAGCTAAGACATCATTTGTGTCCTTGCTGTATCACACACCAAAGTCAGCAGTGATTTTGACATACTTTATGATTCTTTTCAAAGCAATCATATGAGATTCTTTGGGATTAGCCTGATATCTAGCACACACTCCCACACTGTAACTAATGTCAGGTCTACTAGCAGTAAGGTAAAGAAGACTACCTATCATGCTTCTATAAAGAGATGAATCAACACTTTTACCCAACAAATCAACAGTGAGTTTAACATTTAGGCTCATAGGGATTCTAACAGAACTAGCAGATTCCAAACCAAACTTTTTCACAAGATTTTTAGCATATTTAGATTGAGATAAGAATATACCTGACTCTTATTGACGGATTTGCAAACCAAGGAAGTGAGTCAACTCTCCAATCATGCCCATCTCGAACTCGACCTGCATGAGTTTTGAGAAACTATGAGCAAGTTCATCCTTAGTCGACCCAAAAATGATATCATCAACATAGACTTAAGCAACTATCAACTCGTCGTCTTCCCTTTTTATAAAGAGAGTTTGATCAACTTTTCCTCTTATGAACCCATGTGACACCAAGTATTGTGTGAGCCGATCATACCAAGCTCTGAGGCTTGCTTTAAACCATAAAGTGCCTTCTTGAGCTACAACACATGATTTGGAAAGTGTGGATCAATGAATCCTTTTGGTTGAGCCACATTAACATTTTCCTTAAGGAACCCATTCAAGAAAGCTGTCTTTACGTTCATTTGGTAAAACTTGAACTTCAAGTGACATGCCAGGGCTAGGAGAATTCTGATGGACTCCATACGGGCTACTGGAGCAAATGTCTCATCATCATATACTTCTTCCATTTGAGAGTATCCTTGAGCTACAAGACGAGCCTTGTTGCGAATCACATTACCCTTCTCATCAGTCTTATTGTGGAATATTCACTTTGTGCCAATGATGTGCTCACCCTCCGGTCTAGGTACTAGAGTCCAGACATCATTCCTTTGAAACTGAAGCAGTTCATCGTGCATAGCTTCAACCCAACTTTCATCCTAAAGAGCTTCCTCAATTTTAGTGGGTTCAACCTGCGACAAATAACAAGAATAAGACACAAAGTTAGCAACACATTTATCAACTGTACACTTCCTTAGTGTAAGTTCATTCATGTTTCCCATAATAACTTCAGGAGGATGATTCAATTTGATCCTTGAGGACGATCCTTTCTCTTCATGGGATTCAGAATCAGGTGAAGTAGGTATGTCTGCTGAACCTTCTACAACACTTGGAGTGCTGGGAGTATTTGAAGATGCAGGCTCTTGATCACAAGAATAGATCCTTTGAAGTACTTAATGGAAAAACCTGTGCAAGATGGAAAGACTGCTAAATGGGTTTTGCTTTTGTCAGAATTCGATATTAAGTATGTGACTCAGAAATTTGTGAAAGGAAGAGCAATTGCCGATCACTTAGCCCATTGTTCACCAAAAGAAGTTAAAGAGATCCAAGGAGACTTTCCGGATGAAGACATCATGGGGATTGAAGTAGAATTATGGAAGATGTATTTTGATGGAGCAACAAATCAAAACGAAAGTGGAATTGGAGCTCTCTTAATTTCCCCAAAAGGGGCACACATTCCATTTTGGGCAGACTCAACTTTCCTGCTACCAACAATACCACAGAATATGAAGCTTGCATTATAGGCCTACAAGCAGCCTTAGGCCTAGGAGTGAAAGAGTTTGAGGTGTATGGAGACTCAGCTCTAATAATCTCTCAGGCATAGAATAAATGGAAGATCAAAGAAGAAAGGCTTATGCCTTATCATCAATGTCTCCAAAAGTGGTCATCAAAATTCAGCAAGATCCAATATTAGTATGTGCCGAGGATGCAAAATCAAATTGCAAATGCTTTAGCAACCATGGCATCCTTGATGGATGGGCCAAAAGAAGATGAAGCTAGACCAATAGTGTTGGAAAGAAAAGAAAAACCAACCTACTGCATGACAATAGAAGAAGATGAGGAAAAGAATGGGGAAGGCAAATGGTACTCAGACATCCTACAATACCTCAAGAATGGAACATACCCGGAGTCTATAGACAAAAATGATCAGTTAACCATCCAAAGGTAGTCTACTAATTACATCATTTGTGGAGAAAAGCTTTGCAGAAGATCATATGATGGAATTCATCTCCTTTGTGTAACTACTAAGGAAGCACAGCAGATAATTGAAGAGGTTCATGAGTCAAGTTATGGGCCACATATGAATGCACACATGTTGTCAAGGAAGATAATGAGACAGGGTTACTACTGGACCACTATGGAAGCCAACTGTGCAGCTCATGTTCGAAGATGCCATCAATGCCAAGTCCATGGAGATCTGAAGCACATGCCACCCATGCCATTACATACCATGACATCACCTTGGCCATTCTCTACATGGGGAATAGACATTATTGGGAAGATCCACCCTACAGCATCCAATGGTCATGAATTTATACTTATAGCCATTCATCACTTTACTAAATGGGTAGAAGCTGCCTCATTCAAGGTTTTGAATTCAAAGAAATTTGTACAATTTATTCAAACCAATATCATCTACAGATACGGGGTACTGCATGAAATTATCTCCAACAATGGGCAGCATTTCAAAGGAGAGATAGAGAAGCTGCTACAACAATTCAACATTCAACACCACAAGTCTTCGCCTTATCGTCCTCAGACTAATGGAGCAGTTGAGGCTGCTAATAAAAACATTGGGCGAATCTTGAAGAAGAGCACAAAGAACTACAAGGACTGGCACCTACAGTTGCCCTATGTACTCTGGGGGTATAGAACATCAATCTGATCTTCCACAGGAGCCACTCCATATTCATTGGTGTATGGGATGGAAGCAGTCCTTCCCATTGAGATGGGTGTCCGTTTACTAAGGACAATATTGGAAAGTGAAATCTCTAAAGCAGATTGGTTGCAAAGCAAATATGATCAGTTGTGCATGCTAGATGAGAAAAGACTCAAAGCCTTGTATCACATTCAAGGATATCAAAGGAGGCTTAGGAAGCTTTTGAAAAAAAAGTGAGAACCAGAGATTTGAAGTTGGGGGACTTAGTGTTGAAAGAAATCCGAGCCTCGATGCAAGATGCAAATGGGAAGTTCAAGCAAAATTGGGCAGGCCCATACATTATCAAGCAGATATATTCTGCGGGAGCAGTAAGATTGATGGACTTGGATGCAAACCCTTTCACTGAGCCAACCAACATGGATCAATTGAAGAAACCCCACGTCTGAGGTGGTTGTAAATTAAGTTATTTCCTTTCCTAGGTTTGACTTAAAAAAAAAAAAAAAAAAAAAGAGCTCGCTGGGCTAAAAAGCCAGAAAGGCGATCTAGGCAAAAGTTAGAGTAACAAAAAAACAAAAACAAAAACAAAAAAGTTAGGTTGATTGTGTTTGTACAAATCTGATTTTTTTAATACATGCAAATTTTTGAAATAAAGAAAGAGATCATGTACTACTATGTTTGTGTTTGTTTTAATTCATTATTGCATAAATTCATGTTATGAGTGAAACTCTCTTCTTAAGAAAAAAATCTTTTTCATTCTTTTAAAACATATAAAAAATAGATCTGGTTTTTCTATTGTCAAAAAACCCTTTTTATTTCATCATAAAAATAAAAAAAATAAAAAAAAAAGATCCAATTTTTCTGTTATCAAAAACTGGTTTTTTTAGTTCTTCAAAAACAGATTGATGTTTTTCAGATTAAAAGACTTTTTTAAATATAACAAAACAGACTGAATTCTTATCATCAAAAACCACTTTTTTAATACTACAAAACATATTTGATATTTTGACAAATCAAAATCATTTTTTTAATCATTAAAACATATCTGGATTTTAAAAAAAAAAAAAAAAAAACAAAACAAAACAAAAGAAGAGACTTCATTCATAAATAAATTTATGTGATTTAATTTTGGTGTCACATGTTCAACATATCATTCATAGCATGCATGAGATGGTACATTGATCACAAAAGTCTAGAAGACCAAACTCTGTCTAGGCAGAATGGGTGCCTAACACCTTCCCATTCCGTAACCTAGCCTCCGGATTTAGGTTTTTGGTTTAGTAGATCTAGCATTGTCTTCATTTATTTTGGGTAGAATGTAACTAGGACAATAGGCCATGTAAGTATTTGGTAGATTGTAACTAGGACCCAAAGTTATGTAATTTTCAAGTTTTTCAAGATATGTAATTTTTTATTCAATCAATGAATGAAACTATTCAGTCATGTATTTTGTAATTAGTATTTTTTTTCTTATTTTTTTTTGTATAAAGAAAAAAATAAGTGGCGACTCCACACCACTCACCCAAAAAGAGAGGTGCCCTAAAAGGTACCCAAATCTCTTTTTTGAGGGATTCTTTTCATCGAGGTCTCTCACAATGAGCAAGGTGCCCTATGCCTTAACTATTGGCAACTTGATGTATGCTATGGTATGTACAAGGCCAGACATTGCACATGTAGTGGGAGTTGTGAGTAGATACATGAGTAGGCCAGGAAAGCAGCATTGGGAGGTAGTCAAGTGGATTCTGAGGTATCTGAGAGGCTCTACAAATACATATCTTTGCTTCACAGGTACAAGTTTGAAACTACAGGGTTATGTAGATGCTAATTTGGCAGGTGATACTAATAGTAGAAAGAGTACTACTGGGTTTGTATTTACTCTAGGTGGTACAGCTATATCTTGGGCTTCAAATCTACAAAAGATTGTTGCTTTATCTACTACAGAAGCTGGGTATGTTGCAACGACTAAAGCTGGAAAGGAGATGATTTGGCTACATAGCTTCTCGGATGAATTGGGTAAGAAACAGGAATTGGGCATTCTACACAATGATAGTCAGAGTGCAATTTTTCTTGCTAAAAATTTGGCTTTTATTCAAAGTCAAAGCATATACAATTGAGATACCATTTTATCCATTACCTTGTTGAAGATAAACTGGTAATACTTGAGAAGATTAGTGGATCTAAGAACCCAGTAGACATGTTGACTAAGGGTGTCACTACTGAGAAGCTAAAGCTGTGTGCAGCTTCAGTTGGTCTTCTAGCTTGAGGACAGGAGGATGAGTTGCAATGATGAGGGATTGTCTTTGGAGGATTACGGTTGATGTTGGTGATTGAACTAGTCTCCAAGTGGGAGATTTGTTGGGCTTTGTGGAGCCTAGTTATGTTTGATCCGGATTATGACCCGACCCAAAATAATGTTGTTACAATTTTTAATGGAAGATTTTCTGAGACTTAGTCCATGGAGCAAAGGCTTGGGCTGATAAACTATACTGCCACACTCTGTATTTTTCCCTGAGAATAGTGAAATCCCTGCAACTCTATGAACGTAGGCAAATTGCCGAACCACGTAAATACTGTCTTGTGTGTGATTATTTTTCTTTGGCGTATATTTTTTCTCTATTTTTGCATCTCACAAGTTTGGAAATTTCGTACATATTCCCATCAGAGACTATCTAGGAATTTGATTCTTATTATATATAGATTTTTTTTTAATCCAGTGGAGTAAAACAATGGCTATGTTATATTGTTCCTATATATTAATTGATAATTCCTAATAATTTAAGTAAATTTTAAAGGATTCATAGGTCAGACATGTTCACCAAAAAAATTTTCATTGATTAACTAAATTTGAGCCAAATGCTTCCTCCCATTAAAGTGAGAAACCGAGTTGTTTTCTTTAGTGCAGCTTACATTACAAATGCTGAACCTTAAAGTGGATTATCTCACACTAACAACTTCTTTCTTCTGTCTTGGTCCACTTTTGAAATTCTATTTTATGGCTCCTCTTTTGTAAGCTGGTCATATTTCTTTGCAGTTGAAGCCAAAACAATCTTTGGCTGGCCTTGCTGTTTCTCCTTTTGATTTGTAATAGTTCTTTGCTTCACTCCTTTGGTGGATACAATCTTTTTCGGCTCCTCAACTAGCTTCTTAGTTTTCTTTGCAAATGAAGTTTGAATAGTTAGCTGACATATATCACCAACCCACTCTTTTCGGACTTCCTTAGTGATGAAAATCATGAGGTTCTCTAGTTAGCAAAAAAAGTAGCATGGAAAGTGTAGGGGCAAAAAGAAATATGGGAAGGAGTTAGTTCGTACACTTCCATTGCACAAGGTTTCAACTAAGTTTTTTATTGAAACTAAGTGGTAAGTATTGAAAATTTTTTATTTTGATTTATGAGAACATGATAACAATGTTTTCCTCCATTGGTATAAGGCTTTCAAGCTGTTCCCAGTCTCTTTGAGCCTACAGAAGACCAAAGGAAGCAAGCATGCAAAGTTTCACTATCATTGGTCATTACAACATATTAGGTTTCTCGTTGTCAATGACTATTCGATGAAATCACTAATACTACTTGACTCCCCAATATAAAAGGAGTCTATTGGAACTGATGAAGTGTCGACTGAATTTTTATTTGTAAATATATAGCATGCTTATGTTTATGTTTATATTTACTTTTATGTTTATTGTCAATTTTGTGAATATGGTATTATGATTTTTACAAAATGTAAATTTTTTTAAAAAAATATAATTTATTACTTTTGTTATGCAAGTCAAATTCAAAGCAGTGAACAAGGCATGTTAGAATTGCCCCATTCAGGACGGATTGGTGCTTTTTTTGGGTGGCGCAGATTTTTTTTTTTTTTTTTTTCCTGTATAAAAGGTTAAAGTACAAAAGAATTCAATTCTTCTAATGACTAATGACTATTAAAAGTACTAAATATTTTCATCTATATCTATATCTCTCTCTCTCTCTCTCTCTTTTGTCAAGGACGTGATTTAGTTCTCAAATAAAATCAATTTCAATTATAGAAAAATAAAATAGTGACATATAATTAATTATTTAATATATTAAATGTGAATAATATGATGTATATGAATATTATAAATCTTTTTTTTTTTGTTACAAGAGAAACCAATAACAATATAAATACTCCATAAATAAAATTATAAATACATTAATTATTGGAATCAGTATCAACTTCAAAAAACAATACATTTTTCCTAAAAATCAGTCATTTATTATTTTCACATTTTCACAAATTAATTCCAAATTATGTGTACACCATAATGAAAGTGACAAATATAAATGATTTTTGAAAATATTTTTTTTCCAAATATATATTATGTAAAGTGATAGGTGTGAGACAATCTGATACTTTAAATTTATCTTCCTGACACAATTTGTATATATTTCTTGTTCTGCCCCTTGCATCCCCTCCTTCAAAGAATTCTTTTTTTCTCATCCCTCTCCTAGCAAGCACCCACGAATATCCATCCCACCCCACTCAAACTTTTATTTATATTTTATTAAAATTTGATTTAAAATGTATTATATATATATATATATATAATTAAAACTCATAAATATATAACAATACTATAATTCAATTATTAAAAAATAGTTTAAAAAGAGATTCAAACATAAAAATATAACAATTATAAATTATAAATTTCTACCAAAACATATTATAAATATAAATAAGTTTAAGCATAAAATATAAACTCAATAATATAACAACAAAAGACATAATCAATTTTTCTATTTGAAGGTTATATATATATATATATATATATATATATATATATATATATAAACTATTAAAAAAAATCTTTAAATATATTTCCTTATTTTTAAACATAAACATGGCAGTTGCCTCGAAACTACTTTGGGAGGAGGATTTAACCCCTCTCCTTGCCCCATTTGCTATGCAAAGCGGGTTTAAATTTTCATCCCTTGCTCAAAAGGAGGGCAATTTTTTTATGGATTTCTGTTAAAGTGGGGCAATGATGTGAATTTAGAAAAATATTTAAGTACAATTTTGATTCCTAACGTTTGTCCAATGTGTCAAAACAGTCCCTAATGTTTCACATGTCAATTTAGGTCCAATCTTTTCGGTACTGTGTCAAAATAGTTCTTACATTAATTGGTGAATGGAATAGGCTAACATGGTTAAAAATGATTTTAAAGTATTACTTTTTATGTCAATAACTCAAATAAGAAGCTAATCGAACCACACTGCTAGAAGGGACATAGAAAACAAACAACAACAAAAAATGTAGAAGTACCATGTTGTTAATGTATGAATATCTTTCTCGGTTGTTTTTTTGATCTAGACAAAGTTTTTCTTCAAAATAATTTGAAGAGATCCTCCAAACTCTCACTAAAAAATTAATATAATTATATATTTTGAAAATCAAATCATTGGATCACATATTCTTTATGTTGTTAAAATACATGTCAAATTTCATTCAAATGAGATGTTAATTACTATTCGTCCTTAAATGTATTTTTTTATGCATAATTTAATAATATAAAATTTTGAAATTTAAACATTTGATTGATGACATTGTTATAGACCGTTGATTTTATCAAAATTTTGACATTGTTATAGACCGTTGATATAATTAGAAAATTCAATCTAATGGTAGATTTGTCAAAAGAAAGAAAAATGGTGTCATAGACTATAAAGCCCACATGATCCTCTAATCCAACACAATCAGCTGAAGATCCACATATATATAATTTAAAACATTCACATCAGTTCGTGCAAAAATTTCTATCTATTTTAGCATAAAAACTTTCGTGCAAAAATTTCTATCTATTTTAGCATAAAAACTTACTTTTTTTTTTTTTTTTTACTTGCTCTATTTTCAAAACATCCCACATCAAATTATCCATTTTACACTACATTTCATTAAAATATCAATTTTTCTTGATTTTTTTAATTGTTTATCATTTTTTACACACAACAACCACTATCCATTCTCTTCTTTCACCCTCGAGATACGTAAAGAAAGAATAAGCAACAAAATGCAAAATGAATAGTATCAGTGTAAATTTACACAATTACTATAACAAACTTGTAAATATACACAATTATACATAGACCGATGTGGGTCATTTTTAGGGAAAACTGTGTAAATTCTACACATTTTTCTATTATACATGAACTGGCATAAAGCTCTAAATATTAACTAATCATAGGCCCACGCGATGAGCAGGAGTATGTGATTCTTTTGTAATGAGATATGATATATAATTTATTTTTAGGTAAACTACGTATTTGATCCCTACTCTTTACACCATATTTCAATTTAGACTATAATATGTCAATTGTGTCAATATGGTCCCTAACCTTTCAATGTCGTGTCAATTTAATTCCTACTATTATATCTTGGATGGAAATTGCTAACGTGGCAAACAGCCATAATAAAAAAATTTTAAAAAAAAAAATTTAGTTTCTTGCTTTGTCTATTAATGTGGCAATAAACTAATTTTTTTATTTTGATAATTTTCCACGTCAGCAATTTTCATCCAAGAGATAACAGCAAAGACTAAATTGACACAGCACTAAAAAGTTAGAGACCACATTGACACAATTGAAATGTTAGAGACCAAATTAAAATATGGTGTAAAGGATTATGAACCAAATACGTAGTTTACCTTTTATTTTAAAAAAAAATATTCGCAAGATTATATATTAGGATTAGTTATCATCAACAAAGTATTTTTCTCATGTGAAAATTTCATATGAGATGTACTAAACTATTAATTTTCAAATAGTCTATCTTTATATAAGAAGGGCAAATTACAATTTACCCGCTTGTAGTTTGATAGACATTTAAGTTGTCTAGCTCTAATTTGAAATTTGACACTTTACCCACCTGAGGTTTAACTAAAATTTAAGTTGTCTACCTGTAGTTTGAAATCCTATAATGCAAGTGTTTCATTAGATTTTTATTTTATTTTATTTGAACTTGTATTTTTATGTTTTTTGTGTTTTGGATGAGAAAAACATAAAAGTTGTGCAAAATTACATATTTAACCCTGTTTTTAACAGAAGTGTGTTACAGAATTCTAATTGAGCTAACCTCAAGTGAGTAAAGTGTCAAATTTCAAACCACAGCTAAGCAACTTAAATTTCGACCAACCCACAAGTGGGTAAGTTGTAACTTCCCCCCATATAAGAAATATCGAATGCCCTAGGAGTATTGGTTTAAGAAATAATTTTAGAAACTTTTCAGGGAAATAGAAAAAAGCAACAAATTTTTTTGATATGCTTTTATATTTTCCATAAAAGTAGTATCAAGACTTTCTTAGAATGGTTCATTAACAAATGCCCTAAGGGCACCCATTAACCGGACGCTTTTTATATAACCCTTTATAAAACTAACTAAGGGCAAGCAATGGCAGTTCTAAGAATTTTTCTAGAGCAGTCATTATAAAATCTAAATTATACAAAATCTAATTAAAAGATAACTTGAATATATCGATATCATAAAAAAAATTGCAAATACATAAAGTTTTACAATTTCCTTCGACTAACAAAATGAAAACGCAAAAAATAGACCAATGAGGAATAAAGTAAGAGTTAAGAATGCTGAGATACTAAGTTGCACAAGTAGCACAAGTATGAGTACTAGTATGAGGGTACTGCATTTCTTGAAAAACTAGGACACAACACTTCTAGGGTATGGAAATTAATTAATTAATAATATATTCTTTTGGGTGTATTTTTAATATCTTTGGATATAATTTATGTTTATTGTAGGTTATAAAATTAAGTAATGACAATTAAATACTTAATAAAATACTTGAAAACATATCTAAAACTATAATCTATGTTTATTTGGTTTTCAAAAAATAATAATCTATGTTTATTTCATTTAAATAAATAAATAAATTACTAGATAATAATATCATCTCTAAAAAAAAAAAATAAATAAATTGAAGAGTATAAGTCTGACCAAATAAATTACCAAATGCTATAGAAGAAAACATATCAAAAATGCTATAGATTTTTTTTTTTTTTTTTTTAGAAGAAAGGAAAAAAAAAACATGTTATAGACTAAATGCATTGTTTCTATAATTTAATAAAAAATATGCATTGCTAAGTTTTTTTTTTTATAAAGTTACTGAATACGTTCTTTTAATAAATAAATAAAAAATAAAAAATAAAAAAGGTATGTTCAGACTTGGACTTGGTCACATACTCACATGACCTGATGGATAGGTGAGGATAAATTCTTTCCCTCCAAATAAATTCCTCATTCAAGATTTCTACGCAACTGGAAGAACATCTTTTGCTATGTTCTACCACAGTTGTGGGAGAAACCAACCAGCCATCATAACTAAGCTACTGTGTTCCTGTAAAACCAAAGAGAGTATAGAAACACCATCAACCACTGCCAAAAACAAAGAATTAACATAAACAAAGCACCCAATCCTTTACATTAAAGCAATGTTTATATGTATAAATCCAAAACTATTCCCAGTTGGTCATTTAGTGGCACACTACACGGCTTTAGGTCCCAACACCTCATAGCTAGAGAGACTAATTACACAATGATGTGTGTGCGTATGTTGGATGGATATATTTATTGACTGTAGGATTTGATGTGGACTGTTAACAGTTATTCATCACATGGAGGAATCACACTGGCAACTGTCATAATTTTTTCTTCCTCTTAAAAGAAAATCAAACCGTAACCTAAGGAAATTAGGCACACCACACCTTCATCAGCATATCAGGATTCTCTTTATTTGCCTCGCTTCATGGTTCTGATTTAGTAAATCTATGAGTGTACATGAGCGCCACATAATTTAAAGAGAATGTTATATCCACAACATTTTCATAACAAATCATAAATGGCAAGTCGTTATTGGCAGACAAAAAATTAATTTTAGTTGTATTTAAATTAGAACCAGTAACAACTTATTACCTAAGATTTATTGTGAAAATGTTATAGACGTAGCACTTTTTTAATTTAAAATTTCATTCCACCAAATAAGGAATGCTAAACTGATTTACTGATTTCAAAATGATGTGACACTATTACTTACCTTTAGATTTGTTAACTACTATATCTTTCCCATAAAATGAACTCTCTCCATTTCAAAGCAAATTGAGAGGCTCTTTTTGTTTCATTAGTATATTCAGCATCATGAACCTTGGGAAGAAAATCTACTTCCACATTTCAATCAAACTACACAGTATTGTGTGGCTGAACTTTGGTTTCGTCTATCTATTCAGTTGTTCCTTTTCTATTTTTCTATAAAGTTGTTGACAAAAATTTACCTAATTGATTTCCTCGGCTTTGTCAATATAACTCTGCATCAGCATCTTGAAAAGTTTGCATCACCCTGGCTAGAGAATCAATTGATTAAGAGGTGCCTGTTGGCATTCCATACTTCTCCTTAAAAGGCCTATCCAAAACAGAATAAAGCCAATTCTTGAAGCATGACTTATCCCCACACACACACACACACACACACAAGAAAAAAAAGTCTTATAGCATGCTAGTCAGGAATAGCACTCATACCTAACAAACTTCTAGCCTATAGACTATAGAGTTGATTTGAACTTTAAACTGTAAACTTATATCTATGCCCAACTGGAGTTCACACACTAAAACTACCCATAACATTCATGGCAGACTCAAGCGTGACTTGGTTAGCTTCAATGAATGAGAACCAAATCACTCATAATATGGCAGATCCAGTGATCATATGTTTTATGTGTGTCATCCTTGAGGAGGGGCAATGTTAATCTTCTCTGTATTGTTCCAATCTCATTGAAAACACAAAGCCAGCACTTAAGATCGGCGGATGGAGCCTGGGAAATCATGACTATTATTTGGGGCAATGTTTATATCAATAAATGGGACACAAAATTTGTCACAATTTTTTCCACTAGTTAAAAGTGATTTACCATGAGTGGCAGACAATTGTTATTACATAGACCTATCTTTTCTTTTTCTTTTTTCACTATCAACAAAATTGTGGCAAAAGTTGTCCCTAGACGGCTAGACTTATTGTGTAGCACCATTTGTTTTTTCTCCCCACTTAATAAAAAAAACCACTCCTACCATTTAGGAGTTCTTTGTTTAATATATAGGATTAAGAGTTCACATGAGATTCAACCAATCAAGTGATAATTCAATAATAATATCTTCTTTTGTGATGCCCCCATATATATAATTCCAACCCACCTCCACCTCTCCACTATTTATCTATCTCCCATGAATAAGAATACATATTGCTCGTGATTACCATAGGGAAATATGTAAGTGCCTCAAAATTAGTTTTGGAGGAGATCCAAATTATTGAATTTCACATCATTATTGGAGGCACAATATTCATTTCAAATGGCTTAGAGCAACCCAAAACTTAGGCTTTTCCCCATTCTAATCTACGATATCCTTTTCTTTTCTCCTCTTTTTTCCCCAAACAGAAAAAAATTTATTGAACATAAAACCAAGATAATTACAAAAGAATGATACGAATAGTCCTGCCTAAAAGCATCTACCGTAACAAAAGGCTAAGCAATTGAGCTCAGAAACCCCTCAAACCCCATAAGCAGAGCCCACATATGCAACTCAAGAGCTAGGGAGTAGGCTTTCCCCTACAAACCCATTTGAAAGTTGAAACGAACCACTCTGATCCTTTCTCAACCTCCTAATCTCCTCAATTATATTGATCACCTGCCATGCAAAATTGGGTTGATTAAACCATCCATGGAAGCTTTGGAGTCACCATCAAAAACCATGACCTGCCATCATTCCTCCCTTGCTAGCTCAATGGCCCATCTAATACCCTATTAACATATGCTAGTTCAGTCCACATGGACACTTCTACCACAAAAATTTGCTAGGCAAAACATGTGTAGAACACAAAGGAAGTTCTCATTTGAGTAACAGTTATCATTCTAATCACATCTCATTAGGTTTTAATTAACAACTGCAACTGGGTACTAGTAAATTTTATCATTCCACTGCTTTACAGTGAAATTTAAAGTAGCTTATGTGTGCAAAACATCAATGCAATCAAAAATCAAACAGTATCCATTCCTCTTTCATAGCAAAGTCACCCGTAAGCAAACATTTATAACCTACATCTTCCTTCAACTTCACACAAGTGAATTCTATCTAGGATTAAGAGAAGTTAAATACAAAATCACAAAATTTTCTTTAATTATCTATTTGAGAATCCAAACTTTGAATCTTCTCCCACAAATTAGGCTGCAAAAATCATCATTTCATTCTTGCTCCAGAACAAAAAAAACCATACCCAGTGCTCATTAGCACACAGCTGTAGATTCCAAAACTTCATTGTTAGGAAATGGCAATGCCACAGAGTAGGAAATGGTGGCAAAATCAACCAGATTTACAAAGCCAACAGGAATTACATGGACCACAACCTTACATAATTAAGTTCAACCTTGCTCCAGGGGGTGAAAAATTGTTCCAAATTTCCAATAATCTTACTGCTGAAAATGCTTCAACATCTTAAGGTTCTTAGGTTTTCTCCATTTAAGGACATCATGGGAAGGTAATGTGCAACTACTTTCCGAACTGGGATGGAAGGGGCTCATCCAACTGAAATTTGAACCATATCAAGAGAGACTAATTCCACAGTATTGAACACACCTGCAGTGGATAAATTCCTCATCAAATCGCTAAAACTCCGGAAAGATTGCTCTATCTACAGGATGGCAAGGGATCTTATATTTTCTTTCTGCATTCATATATGTAAAAAAACTATCATCATATTTTCTTCCTCGTTGAAAAAGAAAATCATAATCTTAAATTATCTGAGGAAATATGGCACATCACACCTTCATCAGTATCATCAACATAATGAACATTTACAAGCAAATCTACTTCCAAGTTATAACCCATTAACTTCTTTTTCTTTTTTCTTTTTCTTTTTTTTATCTTCAAGTTGTTGAAAATTTTTGCCTAATTGATGTCCTCAGCTTTGTCAAAATAATTCTTCAGTAGCTTCTTAAAATGATTGCACCACTTCAGCGACAAAAACAACCAACTAAAGGAAATCCTTAGAGCATGATAGTAAGAACTAGCAATTGTACATATGAAACTTCTAGCCTAGAGAGTTTGATTGTACCTATGAAACTTATATCTATGCCCAAATGGAGCTCACACACTAAAACCACCTGTAGCACCAGTGAATTGTGAAGAGCTTAGATTGACACTGACAACCTATGAAAACACCATCAACTAGAACATCCTAAACGGATGTTTAGATAACATAAAAAGTTTAATTAACCCTAGATCGTCACTTAATACTAAATTTTGCTATGTTCTGTCACAGGAGTAGTGAAATGCATAAACTCCAAACATTAGTAAGATTTTTAAGGCAAAGCTACAATTGAGACTATCTCGAGTGCACACTCTAGCATCCTAAACGACCCCAATCCTCACAAAGGTTTTAACCTATACCCTGGACTCTCGAGTTCCTAATCGGGGGACACTAATGACTTGTATTTTGGAACTTTCACAGTGCAGACCCAAGCAATGACAACCATTTAGCATTGCACAATGACAAGCTATGGCAATGGCTTAGCCTATGGTCACTCTATGTCATTCGAGGCAGACTCAAGTGTAACTCCATCCTTCAGTTTGCTTAATTTCAAATTTCAATGAAAGCCAGAGAAGTGATCATGTGTTTTACATGCGACGATCGATAATGTCATCATTCCCCCTCTGTTTCTGGACTTAGGCCAAAACTGTAAATTGGGGTTTTATTTTTCCTCTCATGTCATGATTTCACAAATAATTGGATAAAAATTTCATGGTTAAACATTTGCAGCTTTACCAATGTTTTAAATTTAAAGAATTTTATGAGTTTTAACAGCCAACTTTATTACAACAGTGAAGAGAAGCTCTAACTCAGCAAATGTAATTCAATGAAAATCTGGAATATAATTGTGGTAATATCTAAGTCAACCACCAAAACTATAGCGAATCCAAATGGTGTGAATTATTAATAAGCTTCAACAGTTCTAAATTTTTTTCTGCATTAAAGCTTTAATATTGAAGTATAACGACTATCAAAGATTCAAACTCGCTCTAATCTAAAAGAATTATGAGCAGAAGTCTCGGCTAACCTGTTGAGCAAGACTCCAAAACGCATGTAAAGAAGCAGAAAGTGCAAAAAGAACGAAGAAGACAGTGAAGCAGAATTCACGCAAGGATTAGGGAAAGAAAAAAATTTGGACCATTTCTCGATTTATGCGTGTCATCCTTGCGCAGGGGCCATGCTAATCTTCTCTGTATCGTTCCAATTTTATCGGATGTCCCCGAAGGGACAAGCCTTGTACTCTCGCTCTTGCTTATAAACACAGATAGCTTCATGTAACTAGACAATGTGGGATCAGTTGGTTCGTAACTAGAAGGCCCAATTTAGTGAGATTTTGGGCTTCCACACGTGTCAGCGTAGCATCGTAGTAACTATTCTAGGATGTTGATTTTTTTTTTTTTTTTCTTTTAAGTAATGGGATACATGCACTTGCACGCCCAATTTCCATAACTTGTTTGTAATTATGAGTGGTCAACGAAAAGTAACAAGTATATATGAGTAAAAAATGATCAGCACTCAAAGTTGCATGGGTTAATAAATTGTGAAATCAAATGTGTCATTAGAATTATTCTTTAAGTAAATGTTGGTTGTATACTAATGTGATTTTATTGAAGAGCAATGCTATATACACTAATAAAATCATAATATTTTTAACAACAATTGAGTTTGCAAGATTTTATTAGTTCTTATTTAGATTCATCATTAACATCACTTTTTTACTTACTACTATCAATTTGTCATATAAGTGAATGTGAAATTTTTTGTGTTTATATACTCTCTTTATTGAAAAATACAAAACCAACACTTGAAACAAGAGTAATTATCTAGGGGTTGGCAACTAGGATCTAAGGGTACACTGTATGTCATTTTAGGCACTCATAATGATGTCACAAAAGCCTAAAGAAAGATGCTTTCTTTGATGGACAGAAATTAAACTGTTAGTTCCTAGGTAGTAAACCTTAAGTCCACGAGGGGTTCCCTGAATCCACAAGGAGATAAACTGGAAACCACCAGAGAAAAATTTGAGAAAAACTTTGTCATTTTATTGATAATAATCTAATCTGCCACTAACGGCTACAAAACATATAAATACGTCTAAAACCCTAATTCACACTAATTACACGATTAGGTAACAAAATACTGAAATTTACTAAATATGGCAAATTTGAGTTAAATGCAAAATCATAAACTACTGACCTTAAAGGTCATCCCAAAACAAGCAGGACCTTATTCTAACTTTTGAGCAAAAAGTTATTAAGGAAACAAAAGTTACTATAAATGGCAAAATCACAGTTTTCAGGCCTAAATGAAGGAATTTGCCATTTCCAGGGGGTACATGGCAAAGCCATGATTATTGCCAAAAGGCAGTTTCACTTCAGCCTGCCAAATTTCATGGAATTCCAACTCTAAGACTAATTATTTCTACTAGTGCATTTTTGCCTTGCACGATAATTTCAGGTGCGCGTGAGAGTCTAGGAAGACCATGGCAGTTTGTTCTACTTCACATAAGAGTACAAATTCAGTGTATAGTATATATCAAAAAGTCTAAAAACACAATTTCTATGATTTTAAAAAATTGAACGTTCAAAGAACCGAAAATGGGTCCAGTTCTCAATTTTTACCAATTGAACATGCAGTTTCCACAGTTGAACTATTGGTTTTTACCAGACCAATTTTGTGTCTGATTCCTAGTTAAAACAGTTCAATCGATCGGTCTGGTCCAGTTTCTAAACCATGAAAATTTTTGACATATTCTATTGAAGTAATTTATTATTGGACAATTACTTCTACATAAATCACTTGTATTCGATTATTTAAACAAATTTATATATATTTAAAAAATGAAGCGTAACATTTATTATTACTATACTCCTATTAAGCCACCTCATCCGCCACGTCATTGGTGACATCATTATTCTATTTCTTATTTATTTTTTAACTTTAATTTTTTTATAATATTAAATATATAAATATATTGACTTTACAAATTCATAGATCTCCTACTAGATCAAGTTTGTACCTCCATTATCCTATTATTGACAAATTCACATGTGTTCCTTGATGTAAGTATTTTTTTTTTTTTATCATTTTATTTACAATACTAAAGGCTCTTAATCAATTGTGTTTTTGTTTTATCAAAAAACAAAAATTGTGTTTTTGTTGACACAATTTGGGAAAAAATTCATATTATAATATGTCGAATTTTGTATTGTTGTCAAATTTTAGTTTATTTGGAAAACAACAGGATGGTGTGGACAATATAATGAAGAACAGTTTGTACAGTTGAAAAAGAAGGTCTCTGCAATTTTCTTTCACTATTTGTAAATATTTTGTTTAACAAATTAGCAAGAAATTATTACGTCTTTGTTAATATGATGTTTCAAGATGCTTGAGTAATTGTTTTAAGTGTTTACGAATATTTTATATTGCTCTTCCTCTTCCTTATATTATTAGTGTATTCTCTAATATTTTTAAGAAAACAAATGTAATTTTTTGGTTAAAATTATTTATTTATCTATTTATTATTCAAATGTTGGATTAAATGTTAGATTAGATTATGATAGTATTTACACAATACTTCTTTTTTTTTTTTTTAATCTTCTTTTTTCAAAAAATTTCTCAATTTTTTCACTTTGCCATTGTACTCTTGATTATTTATTTATTTATTTATATATTGTTAAGGAAAAAGAGTTACAATCATCATGTATAAAGTTAAAACCAACATTTTCACTCGAGAACAACCACATATTTCTATTGTGTGATTTCAAAGCCTTATTGAAAATTTTGAATTTGATTATGCATTGGATATTTGGCTTGATCACATCACATCTAACATGTCCTATTTATTTGGGAGAATGAGTTTAACTTTGATGTGGGTTTTATTTTTCCCTTTCTTTTTTTATTTTTAATTGTTGTTTTGTTAAGTTTTATTAAATTTTTTAGATACATTTTTGGTGTTTTGGATGGTAGGGCAGAAAATAAATTTAATGAGACCGCCTAAAACAATTATCACACGCAACAAGCGGCTTCACACTAGTCTTGAACACCCCCATGACTAACACTATAGTTTTTCTCCATTTGCCAGAAAACGGAGGAAAATAGAAGATAACCTACTGCCACATCTTGTTAACTATAAAGGACCAGACTAACAGGATTTTGAAAGTAGTTTCCAATTCCCATTGATTATGAAATTCCAGAAAAAAATAGTATGCTTTACTTGTATTCAATTTTCAATTTTCCATACCATTCAATTCATTTTCTTAAAATGAAAAAGCAAAGCAGATTGGGGAAATATCTATAAGTAATCCAAGTTAAGACAACTGGGCAAAAAATGCACAAGAGTAAATTTTTCTAAACGTACACAGATCACCTAATTGCCATGCGAACCAATTTGATTCTGTGTACATATAGAATTAACATTCAAGAAGCTTCATGAAAACATTTCTCAAGAATGAAATCGCAGAATTGAGAATTCAATAAGTAACCAGCTTTCAATTGTCCAAATTCAATTATTAATACTCTCAATAGCCAAATTTAAGCAGATCTATTACAAAACACAATCACCATTATTATCACCAACAACTTCCACCTCAACAAATGTATATATCGAAAGAAGGGAAAGAAACAGCACATGTTGAGAGAGAGAGAGGAGTCAGAATCTCTAAAACTGAATTCATTCACTAAAAATTAATTTCAATACAAGAGGTCTGTAAAGGAAAGAAGCCTGTGTTGTAAACTGCAAACTTCCACTATAGCAACCAGGCCACCTCCAAAAAATAAGAAAAAATACAAAGCCCATTTTTGCAGACGTCATCAATGGAGGGATAAAAAAAAAGAATGAGGTCTGACACGCTATAAAGAATTCATTCCTTGAAAAATACTTTCCAGACAAGTGAATTTTAGTGTATTGCTCTAGCAGTTTGCTCTAACCAAAGAAGTAAAATTAAACTTGATAAGTGGCTTCTGGGCACCGTATGAAGCAGGTACTACATTAGAGGATGGTGCAGTAGGCTCAAGTTCCTCTAACCCTCCATCATTCCTGAAGATATTAGAGCAATCTCTCCCTGTAGCCACTCCTTGCTGTACCCCTTCATTCTCGACCCTTGTTCCTTCACCAAAATTTTGTTGGACTTCACCCATTGATTGTGCATCATCTTGAAATCTGTCATGTTCTTCGGAAGAACCTTGCTGGCACACAGATGGAGCAGGAACAATATCAGAAACAAGGATCACAACTGCGGTAGAGCTTGACGAACCACTGACAGAAGATGAAGCTCCCACTGGTGGGCTAAATTTGAAAGACCCTTCATTTCCTAAACAACTTTGTGAACAATCCTCAATAGGACATCTTGCAGTGATTGAACTATCCTCTAATTTAGCTTCCACTGCCAAAGGTATATTCTTAGTCCCTGCCACAGAATCAAATTTTCTCAACTTATGGCATGTGATAGATTCATCTATTTTTCTCTTCTTTCCATCACCAGCTTCATCAACTTCAGCAGCAGCACCATTTTCCCTGGCTACTCTTTTCGGACGAGCAGGCCTAACTCCACCAGGAAAGACAAACAGTGGAATATTATTGCGTTTTATGTGACATACGCCAATCCACATCCCAGGCTTTTTAAAGGTGTACATCCCCACCATGTTCTTAAATTCCTCAACAGTAAACCTTATATCAAACGGTCCACCTTCCTGAGCACAAACACCTGGTTTCCGCTGCAAGCCCATAAAATAACAACGATGGAATCGTTTGGATTTGTCCAAACATTCACCAGGATGTGGGTGGCACTGTAGCATCCCTCTTGTATCTTTCTCAATCTTTGAAGTCAGCAAACGAAGCCGAGATTCAACCCATCCTTGCCAATTCATTAAATCAACATCCTTCCGAGCAGTAATATCTATCTGCAGATAGTTCTTATATGCTTCAAAGAAAAGAAAACGCTCAAAAAGAGTATTCCAACCAGTCACACTTGCATCCATTGCCTCACAAATATTGTTTCCCCTCTGAAATTCTTGCTGCATAATACACAGTGTACTCACAGTGTACTTGAAGACACATTGTAACTGGAGTTGATGCAAGGATATACCGGTGTGATTATGGGCATTAAATCGTTCCTGTCTCTGAAATTTCTTCTAGGATCCCAAGACGGAAGCACCAAAGATCCTCCTTCAATGGGACATAGCAAAACAGGATTAGGCCACCGCCATTGGCTATACAGCTTGAAAAACCGAGAAACCAACAAACTAGGCAGTGCAGTTGGGTACAACTGGCATATCCGAGCAACCAGAATCGCCCAATTTATACCACCCAGAAACCCTGCAACATTCGAATAAACGCCACGCTGTTTAGCCCAATATCTTATGCATCTTAATGTCGTCTGAAAATTCTGGACATTAGGAACCATATGCAAGATCTTATCAGTAACTCTAGACCCATTAAGACTAAGCACACTCTTCTCATCCAAATCTTGCAGCAAAGTTGGCACAGAAAGATCCAAATCATCAGGAATTACCCACAACCCCAACTTTGCATAAAGAAGATCAATGGAAACCCCATCGAACTTAAACTTCATGACAGGAACATAAGCATCAGGGACAGGATGCAACTCTTGTACTTCAGGCAACTCAGCCAGCATCCTCTGAAGCTCACCAAAGAAATCTTCCTCCCGAGTAACATGCCTCGGCCCAACACACAGCGTGTCAATATCTGCACCTGGGCCGTTCACACCCAACCGATAAGACCCAAATGTAAAGATAACAGCATTGGCTTCTTCCACCATCTCCTCATTATACCCCTTAGCCTCAGTAACCTTTTTGACCCATGCTTTCACAATTTGGTCCAGCCTCCCCAGCACCTCCTGCCTTTTCAGAGATTCTTCACCACTCTCGTATAACCCTGCATCCTCCATAAACTTCTGTAATTCCCGGGTCCTACTCATATCCAATTCAGCAGGCTGAGCAGTCGAAATCGGTTCCCACATTCCAATACTAGGCTGCGGCGGTGGCAGTTGATTCAATTTGGGCATTGCCATTATGAATGTCTCTTTTCACAATATTGTAATAACTAAAATTTACCCAAACAAGAAATAAGAAGAAAAAAAAAATACTGAATATCGAAAAAAAATTTAACAATCGGCAGAAAAATTCAATCAATATTCATTAATTTCATGAAAAAAGCCTGTGGCCACAACAATGTAATACAATTCGCTTGGCGTATATTCAAGAATTACAGAGAAAATTAAAAACCCAGATACATATAAAAAGGGTACAACTATTATCAGTAGTCAAATTGATAGAAAAATTACAAAGAGATATAGAGGTCTATTGAAAACCCTAAAAGTGAGTATGCTTCAAGAAATACAAAATTGGGGTTTGATTAATAGTAATAGTAAGCAATTTACAAGCACCTTTGGGGCTTTGGATCTCTCAAGGAAAGGGTTTTGGGTCTCTCAAGCAAAGGAAACCCTAACTGACAAACAAACAAAAGAAATCCCTCTTTCGCTGTGACAACTTGGAGATCAGAAATTCTTGTTCGGCTTAGATGGAATTCTAGGGTTTCCGTTTGTGCTTGAGTTGGAGCGAGAACTCCAAGCGATCAAGGAAGATGGAGACGTCAGCCGATTGTTGCTCTTTCACGCAGAGAGAGAGAGAGAAATCTTTCTTCTTCTTCTTCGACTCAAATTCAGACTGAGAGAGAGAGAGAGAGAGAGAGAGAGAGAGAGAGAGAGAGATTTGAAAATTGAAAACTGAAAATGAGAACTCCGTTGGGTATTGGGAGTCTTTTTATTTTGATTGAGGTCGGTGGAAGTGGAAATATCCCTCTTTATCACGTCAAATTAAAAAAAATAAAAATCAAGGTCGGTGGAGTTAAATTTTTTTTTTTTTTTTTTAATCCTAGAAAACCCATTATAATAATCGTTCCCATTATTAATTAATAATTTCTAATAATTTAAGTAATTTTTTTAATAAAAATTTAGACGATTAAATTGGTTTATATTTTCTTCATTTATTAATCTATATTATTATAATAATTTTAAATCTAATGTTTACTTATTAAGAAAGGGAGGGGAAAACTTTGGTAATAAGAATTGAAATTTTTGTGGCTCATTTTAGTCAAAATTGATATAATTGAGTATAATTAAAGAACTTATAGTAGTAAAGTAAAACATTTATATTTTTAATAAATTTATTAGAAGTGCTTTCAAATGTCTTTATAATAATGTATATTTTAGTTAACTCAACTGATAAAATTTCTTATTAAATAAAAAATCTAGAATTCGACCCCACTTACACCAAAAAATTGCTTGGTGACTTGGCTTGATGATAAAGAACAATCATCATGGAGCAAACACCGCAGATTGTGAAATTCTATTGTACCTCTCAAAAAAAATCTTTACAAAAAAATTATTAGCATTGGACTTTAAATATTATGGTTAAACTTGGTATATATCATATTCATATAGATATAAGATAGGTATAATAAAAATAACTAGCCTCACACGTCCGTTATGCGCATGCTTAAAGATATATATATATATATATTGTGAGATACTCTTTTTGTTCAAAATAAGT
The DNA here is from genome assembly GCA_028535165.1 of Quercus tomentella. Classification (NCBI taxonomy): domain Eukaryota; kingdom Viridiplantae; phylum Streptophyta; class Magnoliopsida; order Fagales; family Fagaceae; genus Quercus; species Quercus tomentella. Next base: position 46,719,411 of record JAPQVY010000089.1, on the reverse strand, counting down.
AAATGTATGAATGTGAAAATGTTTTGAATGTTTAGATTTTAATGCTTAAAGAGATTTTTTTATTTAAAAAAAAATTATTGTGAGATTCTCTTTTTGTTCAAAAAAAAGTAAATGTAAGAATGTAAAAAGGTTTTGAATGTTTAGATAGTTATTAATATCAATAAAAACATGCAATATGGAGTTAGGTATAGTTATGGTTGTGTTTGGGAACTTGGATTTAGATTTAGATTTGGATTTTAAATTAATAGATTTTAAATCCAAGCATTTTAAAGGTTTAAAATCTTTGGTGGATTTGTCAAATCCAAATCCTTGACCTTTTTAAAACTTCTCAAATAAGTTATTTTTATTCTAATCACCTAAATCCAAATCGAAATGCCCAAATCTTGTCATCTAAACATACCATAAGAGTTTTTTTTCCCAATTTGACTACTTAACCTTTAAAAAAAAATCAAATTTTATTTTAACCATTTTTTAGGAAAAACAATATGAACTAAGCAATAAGAATATTTTTTGAAAATAGCAAAAAATAGATACCAAATAATCTTATTCCAATTATATAAATTAATTATGATGAAAACAATGATGATGATGACGACGTTATCAACAACAACTATCCTATTGCATGTGTTATGTGTTTGTTGAGAGCTTTTTAATAATGATAATTAAAAAAAATCATGGGTGTAATATTCTAATTGTTTAGATGTTGAAGAGCTTTGAAATTTTTTTAAAGAAATTTAAATTATTAGTAGTTACAATTATGAATAAAATAAATGTGTTATGGGATTTGATGTATTGAAGGGATATTTTAGTTGGAATATTTTATTCCTTCTCTTTTATTTTATTCCATTTTTTTAATCATTTGTCAAAATACTTAGTCCTCCTGTTTTTTGAAATATCAACTAATTAAACAACAGGAGTTGTTTTGAGAATGGTGAGAAGTAGATGTCAAAGAATTTGAGTCTTATTATATATAGTAGAGATTTTAAAAGAATCCAGCGGAGTAAGGACAAAGGCTATGTTATATTTGTTCCTATATATTAAATTATTAATTGATAATTCCTAATAATATAAGTACATTTTTTAAAGGATTAATAGGTTTATATTCTCTTATTTTTAGTCATCCAAAGTATTATATTATTGTTTTTCTTGAATAATATTTAAAATTCATATATAGTTATAAAAATTTAAATTTTTTGTATTAAATATTTTTTATTTAAATTTTTAGAAAGATTGACAATTTTTTGCTCGTATTTCTACAAACTGATATAATGTATTTAGTGAAGTAATAGAAGTACAACTTTTAGATTTACAAATAAATCTTTTGGAATTGTCTTTCTAATATCTTTCTAATAAACTATTGGCTTAGAATTTGAATTGTATAATTGCAAATTATTAGACTTAATTTTTTTTAATATTTTTTTAGAAGATATTAGGCTAAAGCTTGTATCAATTTTGTATCTTTTTGTGTAGGGTTTTTTTTTTTTTTTTTTTTTTTTTTTTTGGAGTTATTGATGTTCCATCACTCATCATTTAAATTACATTTTAATATGGTTTAATTAAAAAAAAAATATGGTTTAATTAAAATCATCCACGGATCCACCCTAAAGTGATGATGTGGGCCAGGATATAGCAAATCATTTTCGATTTAGGATGTTGTTTAAAAATTTTGAATTATAGGGTGCACATTGCAAATATCCTATAATTATGATGGATGACTATAATTATCCCAATTTTATTCTTAAGGAAAAAAAATATTCATATTGTTAGGGTTGGGTTGCACTTTTTTTCCTCTTTTTTTTTTTTTTTTTTTTTTTTTTTTTCAATTGACCCTAAAATCATGGTTTTAAAAACCGGTATGATCAAAGAACCGATTTTGGTCCTAGTTTTCAATTTTTACCGAATTTGACTAGTTTACCGAACCAAATTGGTTTTCAATTGAACCGGCCGGTTCAATCCGGTTTTTAAAACAAAGCCTAAAATCATTGAGGCCGGTGTTAAATTTCAAGTATTGAAAAATTAGTAATATACTTTATAAGATAGAACTTTTTTACATAATATCATATTTTCTGAGTGTTAGAAGTGGTACACTCATGGTCGCACCAGAAGCTTATAAACCATGAGTGGGAGGGTTACTTAGGCGATGTGGGACAATCCCACCCCTTCGTGACAAAACCGTGAGGGACTGGCTCCTCAAAGCGGACAAAAACTGCTTAATGTGGGAACACACCCCACATTCAAAGGGCCCTTTTAATGTGGGGTGTGTTCCCGCATTAAGCAGTTTTTGTCCGCTTTGAGGAGCCAGTCCCTCACGGTTTTGTCACGAAGGGGTGGGATTGTCCCACATCGCCTAAGTAACCCTCCCACTCATGGTTTATAAGCTTCTGGTGCGACCATGAGTGTACCACTTCTAACCGTGAGGGACTGGCTCCCCAAAGCGGACAAAAACTGCTTAATGCGGGAACACACCCCACATTTTCCATGACATTTAGATATAGGTGTTTGTATTATGCTATGTAATGAAATATTTAACAGAAAATTAGAGTATTATTAGTATTTACATAATATCATATTTTCCAAAACATTTAGATATAGGGGTTAGTATTATGCTATGTAGTGAAATATTTAACAGAAAATTAGAGTATCATTAGTATTTTCATCATAATAAATTAATTAATAGGTTGTATTTATCTTATTAGGGATTTTTTTAAAAAAAATTACAAGAATCTTTTAGGCAAATAAAAAGAAAAACCACTGAAATAACCGTTGTACATCATATGAAGGGGCTTCTAATTATGGATAAAATCACAAGAAAATTTTATTGCACTGGATTTCACAATCTAAGGTTCTACATTTCAACTTCAGTGAATGCAATCAGCTAAAATTAAAGAGTAAAACAAACACGCTCATTTTAAGCTAACATCTTCACGTTCATAACAAGCACAACGGTTTCCGTGTCAGTGATATGAACCACAAAAATTGGTCAGCATGTCCACCAAAAAATTGTTCACTGAGTAACTGAATCTGAGCCAAGTGCTTCCTCCCATTAAAGTGAGAAACCAAGTTTTTTTCTCCGGTGCAGCTTATATTACAAATGTTGCACCTTAAAGTGGATTCTTTCACACTAACAACTTCTTTCTTCTGTTCTGGTCCATTGTTGAAACTCTCTTTTCTAGCTCCTCTTTTTTGAGCTGATCAGATTTCTTTGCAGTTGGAGCCAAAACACTCTTTGGCTGGCCTTGCTGTTTCTCTTCTTGATTTGTAATAGTTCTTTGCTTCACTCCTTTGGTGGATACAATCTTTAACAGCTCCTCAACTGGCTGCTCAGTTTTCTTTGCAGTTGAAGCTGAGACCATGTTTGGCTGGTTCTTTGCTTTGAATGCCTCGTAAGCGGCCTTGTGTTTCTTTCCTTGAAGGTGTGAATTTAAGTTTTTCTCACTTTGAGTAGTTAGCTGACATATATCACAAGTCCACTCCTTTCGGACTTCCTTAGGCATGGGGGAATCAAGAGGTTCTCTAGCTGTTGCAACTGCCTCTGCTGGTCCTTTAATCTCCTTACTGGCTGAAATTTTGTTCTTAGTTTGATCAAAGTTAGGCTCTGCTGAAACTACCTGAAAATGCAGTGAAGACATAAATTAGAAGCAAAACTGTTGTTTTGTCATTACCACCCTATTTGTGAGAAGGCATGAGAATTTATCTTCCAAAAAGAGAACAAGAATGAAACATCCTTTGATTCATAATCAACTTTATAAAGACCTCTCATTTCAAACATAAACATGTACAATGATGGGAACTCAATAACAACAAATGATAGGAAAATTTTCATTCCTTTTGAGGCAAGATTCATAACAGGATTATGATTCTGATCAACCAATAGTATACTAAACTTCTACTAGGTTAAAACATGAGGCACCAAAAATGTCATTTTATTTTCTAGTCTGTTATGTTCATTGCCACCTTCTAGTTTCCCACACAAGCCAAGCAACTGCCTAGATTGCTAACCACTCACATCATTAACCAACAATTTTAAGAATTCAATGAACAATTCCCCCTGCAAAATAATCATTTTGATATCCTTCTCAAAAAGACTAGGTTTTCCACACAAAATTTGCATAAAGTTCACCAATAAACTTCCTCATAAATATAATAAGAAATCTTACCCACATGGCCGCAGGAACTTCCTTTTTCTCTCTGTTACTTCCACAGCTCTATAGTCCTTCTGCGCAATGTTAGGCTCTTTGCAATTTGACTGCATCAAGAGACAGCAGTGGAGATTAGCTCTTCTAGAAAGAAGTAAATAAAATTGTTATTTCTCATTAGAACATACTTCACAGCTCTTTTTCTTCAATAATTATATATTAATTATGTTAGGAAAAAAGAAAACGGTCATATGATTGCTGAAATAGTGAACATTCTATTGATAAGATTCTTCCAACACTTCTTGTGATAAAAGCTGTCCATAGACTAATTAGTAATTACATTTCTACACTGCACCCATTCTTATTGCTTTTTCTTTTTTACTTAATTAAAAAACACTCCTACCATGTAAAAGTCCCTTTCTTTAATACTGTATGATAAGGAATCCATATTACTCATGATTCCAGTAGGGCAACATGGAAGTGCCTCAAAATTAGTTTTGGAGGAGCTCCAGATTGAGGAAGTTCACATCATTATTGGAGGCACAGTATTAGTTTCAAATGGCTTGAGCAACCTAAAACTTAGGCTTTTCCTCATTCTAATCTATGATTTCCTTTTTCTTCTTTTCTTAAACTGAATTTTTTTTTTTTTTTTTTTTTTGTTGATAATCTGCCATTTTATTCCAAAACAAAACAATCCCAGAGGGCTATACAAAAGAGCCTAGGACAAAGGCTTGCTCGCTCAGAGTTAATTACATCAGAAAGAACAGCAGGGGCTGAGCCCAATACAAAATAATTAGCTACTCTATTAGTAAGAGACCATGAAGCCAGTACATGGGCTGCCATGTTAGCTTCTCTTGGGGTCCACTCGAATTCTAAAGAATTAACCCTATGAGCTAAAGACAAGAGTGTCAGCAGTCAGCACCTCAATTCTCCATGGAGGCCTAGAGCTTGATTCTAACATGGCTTTAATGCATACCTGGGCATCACTTTCTACAATGGTCTTGTGAATATTATGGCTTACTAGCTGGGGGACAGCCCAGTTGATAGCTTCAGTTTCGGCTTGGACAGGGATGTTGGTTTCCACTCTTTTGGACATAGTAATACCAATGTCCCTCTCCAGTCTCTGGCAACAATTGCAAGATAAGCTTTGTCTTGGCCACAGTTGATCTTTATGGCGCCTTCTGGTGGACTAGACCATTTAACATCCCTTAATTTAGGAATTGCCAAAGAAGATTCTGGGACTGCACTCATGTATTCTTTCATTCTACTTCTTATCTGCCATAGAGATTTCTGGATGTTCATCTCAACTTTATCAAAAAGAGCCAATTCCTTGATCTACAAAATACATTCTAGAGTTAGTGATTCGAATACTAGGAAAGCTTGCCTTTCAATGTCCGAAGGAATAACAGTAGAATTAGGGGATAACAATAGATCAATGAGTTGTCAAGTGGACGTGAGATGTAGTTCATGAGGGTTGAATCCCCAATTACTACCAAACCATAGTGCTCTGGCTGCTTGGCAGTGGATGAAGATATGGACTGAAGTTTGAAGAGATTCACCACATAGTGGACAAGCTGGGTCAATGTCTGGGTTGAACCTCAAAATAGTATCCTTTGTAGGAATTATTCCGGAGGCAATTACAAAAGAATGATACAAAAGAAACATTATATACAACAATCCAGCCTTTTGGCATTTACCATAACGAAAGGCAAAGCACCCAGCTCGCAAGATACTGAAGTTGAAACCAACCTCGTTGATCCTTTTTTCAACCTCCTAATCTCCTCATCTGTATGGATCACCTGCCATGTAAACTTGGGTTGATTAACATCCATGGAGGTTTTGGGGTCACCTTCAAAAACCACGACAAGCCATCATTCCTCCCTTGCTAGTTAAGCAGCCCATCTAATACTGTTCTCAACTTATGCTAGTTCGGTTCACATGGACGATTCTGAGTAAAAGTTTACCTCATAAACTTTGCCGGGCAAAACATGTGTAGAACACAACGGCAGTTCTCGTTTGTGTAATAATGTTTATCATTCTAATCACATTTCATTAGGTTTTAAAATAACGACATCTGGGTAATAGGAAATTATATCATTCCCCTGCTTTACATCAAAGCAAAATGTTTATGCGTGCAAAGCAACAATGGAATCAAAAGTCTAAACAGTTCACTCTCTCTTTCCATGGCTCTTGCAGTGCTTCTCCTGTCATTCCTCTTTCATAGCAAAGTCACCCATTGCTAGGAAAGGCCGGTAGGGCAGGGTGGCAAAATCAACCAGATTTTCAAAGCCTACAGAAATTACATGGACCATAACCTTACATAATTAAGTTCAACCTCACAGGCAGGTAATGTCCTTAAAAGTTGTTTGGAGCCGGGATGGAAGGGGCACATCCACCTGGAGTTTGGAGCATATCAAGAGCGACTAATTGCACAGTAATGTGCACACCTGTGGTTGATATATTCCTCATCAGACAAAATGGGCCACCAATTGCCTACACAGGTGCCTTTTTTTTTACTCCACATGGTTAGGGCTTGATGTATGCTGTAAGCTTGTAGGGTTGTAACAGTTGTTGACTACATGGAGGCATTGCACTGTTTGTACAAAAGAAAATTGCCAACAAAATAATAAAATATAAAAGGAACACATAATGAGCCAACAAATCCATACTCCAAGAAATTTTTTTTTTTTTTTTTAAACGATAAACAAATCACTAAAACTCTGTAAAGGTTGCAGGACAGGAAACCAAGGAATCTTAGATTATATTCTGCATTCCGATATGTGAGCAACTATAATTTTCTTCCTCATTGAAAAAGAAGATCAGAATCTTAAGCTATTTGAGGAAATAAGGCATATCACACCACATCAGTATAGTCAACAACTCAACATCTTGAACATTGACAAGCAGTTGAATTCTACTACCAAGTTCTAATCCAACTACGTACATAGGATTGCTCATCTCCAAAAAAAAAAATATATATATATATATATACACACACACACATAGTATTGCATAGCTGAATGCGAGGCTTCATCTATCTATTCACTTCTTCTTTTTTCATTTTTTCTTTCTTTTTCTTTTTTTCAAGATGTCGAGAAATTTTGCCTAATTGATGTCCTCAGCGTTGTCAATATTATTCTTCAGCAGCTTCTTAAAATGATTGCACCACCCCAGCTACAAAAACAATTGACTAAAGGAAATCCTTAAAGCATAATAGTCAGAACTAGCAATCATACCTATGAAACTTATAGCCTAGAGAGCTGGTTTAAACCTTAATTCTATGCGCAAACAAATGGAGCTCACACACAAAAACCACCCTTAGCACCAGTGGCACCAAAGATTTGTGCAGACCTTAGACTGACACATTGACTACCTAAAGCATGAAAATGCCATCAAACAACAACTTACCAACCAGATGTTTAGGAAGTTGAAAAATTGATTTAAAATCTTAGCTGGCCATTAAAAACTAAAATTTGCCATTTTGAATGCAGGCTACCTGTCTGTAAGTGAACAGTGGATTTAAGGTGGGACTTGCATTTCTCAAAAACTCCAGCAAGTGAAATTTACTAAATGAGGAGCCAAGTCATATGCAATCTCCACACCAGGAATGTTATGTCACAACTCACAGGGGTAGTGAAATGCATAAACTCCAAACATTACTCGGTTTCTGAAGGCAAAGCAGCAATTGAGACTATCTTGGCAACCATTCAGCATTACACAATACCCATGTTTTAAATTTAAAGAATTTTATGCTTTCTAAAAACCAAAATTTATTACAACAGTGAAAATAAGCTCTAACTAAGCGAATGTAATTCAATGAAAATTTGGAATATGATTATGATAATTCCAAGTCAACCACCAAAACTATCAAAGATTCAAAATTTCCCTAAATATCAATATGCTCTGATATCAAATAGAGGCGAAGAGAAAAGAAACCCGCGAAAATGATCCAAAAGTGTGGGCTTACCTGTTGAGAAAGACTGCAAAACGTATGTGAAGATGGAGAAAGTGTAAAAGAACGAAGCCATGGAAGAATTCACAACTGGGTTTGGGAAATTTTGGGTAAAGAAAAAAATTTGGACCATTTCTCGATTTATGCGTGTCATCCTTGCGCAGGGGCCATGCTAATCTTCTCTGTATCGTTCCAATTTTATCGGATGTCCTCGAAGGGACAAGCCTTGTGCCCTCGCTCTTGCTTATAAACATAGATAGCTTCGTGTAACTAGACGATGTGGGATTAGCTAGCTCTCAACGAGAACTCCCAATTTAGTTAGCTTTTGGTTTTTCACACGTGTCAGCGTGACATCGTTGGGTTATCAGTTATGTACTCTGTGCTTTTTATATATACTAGTTGAAGGCCGTGCGTTGCACGGTTTTTGTAGAATATATATAATTATTATAACCAAATAAGTAATTATTATAACGAAATGAATAAATTGCATTAGTATAACAACCATCAAATATAAAATGATAGCACCTTAATACAAAATTATCTTCTAACATACCAATTGTGCTATTATAATATCATTTGTAGTTATACGTATCAAACTATTCGCATATGAATATTATATCTAATGAATCTATAATATAAGTGATTTGCAGTATTGTTAACAATAATATTAATGATTAAAATCTTTAGACAAAGTAACATAAAATTGATCACTTTTTAAAGATAGAACTATTCAAGGAATAAAACCTTTGTTCTAATTAAAAAAAATTGCAAAGTTCTACATCTAAATTACAAACCTTTCTTAGGATGCTTGAAATCTTTCTTGACAAACCTGAAAAAAAAAAAAAAAAAAAAAAAAAAAAAAAAAAAAAAAAAGATTTTTAAAAAACTAAAGTACCATATAGATTGCAAAATTGTATGTAAATTTAATAGTCTATGATTGGAATTTACTACGACACCTTACATATATATTGGACAACAAAACAATTAAATTGGATCAAACCATTAACATATGAATTAGATCAAACATAAAGAAATTACCCCCTCAAAAAAAGAAAAATATAAGGAAATTAGCTTAAACAAAAGGCAACAAATACATAAAACCTATTTAATTGATTATAATAAAAAATTATAGTAAAAAATACATACCTACATGATTGTAGGTAGAAAAATGGAAGCCTAAATAAAAAAACTGTACAATAAATTGGAGAACGACAAACTACACCAGCTAACTGTGTATATATATATATATATATACATATTCCACCTAGAAAAGGAGTCCAAGTAAAAATCAAATACTCTAAACTCCTTGAAGTTACCTAATCAAGAAGTTTAGGTTAATTACATATTAGTTTTTTTTTTTTTTTAAATACTTTATCCCCAAAAAAATAGTTAACGTTATTAGCTATTGTTAGTAGATTTTTTTTTTTTAATTTTTTGTTTACGTTAAAGTTAATACCAAAAAAAAAAAAAAACATCATACGGGAAGTAGTATGTTTTTTTTTTTTTAATTTTAGAAATACACTTACTTTATGATAACAATGAATTAGAGTCCTTATTTTTTGAATTTGAGATATGAATGAATTAGAGTCCTGATTAATCTAATATTAATCCGCAGTTTTTTTTTTTTTTTTGTTGAGATACACTTACTTTATGATAACAATGAATTAGAGATAAAAACAAATTAGAGTCCTAATTATCTAATATTAATTTACCTACAATCTTACATGAAGTAGTTTTTATTTTACGCTTACTATATAATATTTTTTTTGATTAATCTAATATTAATATATACAAATTAAAATAAAAAAGTTGTGAGCGATAGCCCAATTGAAACGTTCAAAAGCATCCGGTGAAATAGATGGTAGGAGTATTTAAAAAAAAAAAAAAAAAATCTAATATGTAATTAACCTGCAAGAACTAATAGTTTTTTTAAAGAAAGTTTTAAAAAGAAATTTTTTTAATATCTTTTTTTTCCTTTTACGTTTTTTATAGAAAGTTTTAATAATTACATATTAGTTTTTTTTTTTTTTTTTTTAATTTGATGAAAGAAAAAAAAATTACCTGCAAGGTTGTAGGTAGGGCAGAGAGGAGAAATGAAGAATATAGCAAATAATTGTAAAGTACGTAGTAGAAATAATAAAACACCAAAAAACTGTGTGTATATATAGTGAGAATTTTAGGTTGTGAAGAAGAAGATATGAACAAAAAGAAGTAGTTTAGGTAAAACTCAAATTTTTTTTTTTTTACTTAATTGTTAGGAAAAAGATGACATAAGATGCAAATTTATTCACCAACAAAAAAAAAAAAAAAAAAAAAAGGAGAAAAAAAAATGCAAGTTCTATCTTTTTTTTTTTTTTTTCCTTTTATGTTTTTCAAAGAAACGTATGCAAATTTGTATATATGATTTCAATATACAACGGAAGCTCTTTTTCCAATTGTGGGAGTTTCAATTTCTAAGTGGATGTATTAGACCTCTTTTTTCTTTTTTTGGTAGTATATGTTGTTGCAATTTAAGATGCATTAGACCTCTTTTTTGTAGTATAAGTTGTTGCAATTTAAGATGTATTAGACTTCTTTTTTTAGTGTAGTTTTATCTCTCTTTTTTATTTAAATTCTATCCTTAGATAATTCTATTCTATTGATTTTAGGCTTTGTTGATAATATTTTAGATAGACACAACTGTTATAGTTGTAAATTAAATACTACTTTCTTTCATTTCTTGATTTGTCATATTTATCCAAAAAAATATGTATATATCTATTCTTAAAATCTAAAAATTTACTAAAATTTCTGCAATTTGGTGAAGCCACGTGGCGTAACCACAACGTCTAAGCCCAACTTTTATTATATATAATATGATATGATATATGGGTTATGCATTTGCATGCCCAATTTCCATAACTTACTTCACTTGTGTGATTATGAGTAGTCAACAGAAAGTAGCAGGTATATATAGGTAAAAAATGACCAGTACTCAAAGTTGCATAAGTCAGTAAATTGTAAAATTAAATGTGTAATCAAGTGTGTCATTAGAATTATTCTTTAAGTAAATGTTTTTTGTATACTAATGTGATTTTATTGAAGAGCGATGTTATATACACTAATAAAATTATAATATTTTTCACAACAATTGAGTTTGCAAGATTTTATTAGTTCTTATTTAAATTCACCATTGACATCATTTTTTTTTTTATTATTATTATCGATTAGTCATATAAATGAATGTGAAATTTTTTGTGTATATAGACTCTCTTTATTGAAAAATACAAAGCCAACACTTGAAACAAGAGTAATTATCTAGGAGTTGGCAGCTTGGGTCTAGGGGTACACCATACGTGATTTTAGGCACTTATAAGAGTGTGAATTCAGTGTATAGTATATATTAAAAAGTTTAAAAACACAATTTCTATGATTTTAAAAAACTGAACAGTCAAAGAATCAAAAATGGGTCCAATTCTCAATTTTTACCGATTGAACATGCAGTTTTCACGGTTGAATTGTCGGTTTTTACCAGACTAGTTTTGTGTTCAATTCCTGATTGAAATAGTTCAATCAATCAGTTTAGTCCAGTTTCTAAACCATGAAATTTTTTAACATATTCTATTGAAGTAATTTATTATTGGACAATTACTTCTAGAGAAATCACTTGTATTCGATTAATTTATTAAACAAATTTATATATATTTAAAAAATGAAGCGTAACATTTATTGTTGTTATATTTCTATTGAGCCACCTCATCCACCACATCATTGGTGACATCATTATTCCATTTCTTATTCATTTTTTAACTTTAATTTTTTTATAATATTAAATATATAAATATATTAACTTTACAAATTCATTTTCAGCAATTTTAACTTTACATATAATTTCGTCTTTACATTTCATCTACTTTAATTTATATGTTTATAACTGAAAAATAAAATTAATGAAGAATAAAAAATAATTTTTTAAAAATTTGTCTTTAAAAAGGTATTTATATGTCTTACTTAATCATTGATTATTGAAAAGATAAAACCTGACAATTGGCCCATAGGAGGGGTTTGAATCAAGTATATATGTTATAGATCTCCTACTAGATCAAGTTTGTACCTCCATTATCCTATTATTAATAAATTCATATGTGTTCTTTGATGTAAGTATTCTTTTTTTATCATTTTATTTACAATACTAAATGCTCTTAATGAATTGTGTTTTTGTTGACTCGATTTGGGGAAAAAACATATTATAATATGTCAAATTTTGTATTGTTGTCAAATTTTAGTTTATTTCGAAAACAACATGATAGTGTGGACAATATAATGAACAATAGTTTGTGCAGTTGAAAAAGGTCTTTGTAGTTTCCTTTCACTATTTGAAAATATTTTGTTTAACAAATTAGTAGCAAATTATTACATCTTTGTTATATGATGTTTCTAGATGCTTGAGTAATTGTTTGAAGTGTTTATGAATATTTTATATTGTTGTTCTTCTTCCTTATATTATTAGTGTATTCTCTGATATTTTTAAGAAAACAAATTCAATTTTGTGTTTAAAATTATTTATTTATCTATTTATTATTCAGATGTTGGATTAAATGTTAGATTAGATTATGATAGCATTTACACAATACTTCTTTTTTCAAAAATAAAAAATCTTCTTTTTTCAAAAAATTTCTCAACTTTTTTTCCCTATGGAATTGTACTCTTGATTATTTATTTATTTATATATTGTTAAGGAAAAAGAGTTACAATCATCATGTATAAAGCTATAGCCAACATTTTTGCTCAAGAACAACCACATATTTCTATTGTGTGAGTTCAAAGTCTTATTAAAAATATTGAATTTGATAATGCATTGGAAATTTGGCTTGATCACATCACATTTAACATTGATAATGCCAAAATCGTCAGTTGGGTCACTCGTCCATTCCGAAGCATTAGACGATCTTGTAAGACCTGCAAGATGAAAGAGAGATAGATCGAAGAGACCATCGAATTGTGCCCGATGGGGGAGCCTCCGATGCTTAAGTTAGTATCAGCCCATATATTATGTATATAGGTAGTGTTTTGTAGTATTTTGTACTAGTTTTTGACATACCTTAGCTAGTGAGACAAATTGTCCCTTTTATAGGTGACTTAGGTAGCTGTTGTACATAAATTAGGGTGATTGTTACCTTGATTGTAACGTTCTTTGTCTTGATGAGAGTTTAAGACTTTTGATGGTCGTTATTGAATGTGTTGAGTGGTTATCTTTAATGGCCTACTAATGATGCAAGGTCGTCCATATTAATGGACGACCTTAATGATTTTTCTGGACTCATCAGTTGCCCCCCATTTCCAAGTCTGATTTTGCTTTATGCTGGTCAGGCTTAGGAAATATTCTTGACTTGTTTAGATTCAGGCTTCTTTATCTTCAACTACCTTCTTCTTCAAGAATGGTAGTATTTTTGTGACGACTTCTTAGTATCTACCTTTTGAAGGTCTTTTTGGACGTTTGAGGGATCATAGCTTGATCTTGAAAATGAGCTAATTTCTTTTGAAGATCATTTTTTATCATTGCTGAAGAGCAAGCTAATTTCTTTGGACAACCATTTTTTATCACTGCTAAAGAGCGAGGTGATTTCTTTGGACGACCATCTTTGATCACTTTGATGCTTCTTCTTTTATTCATTTTCTGGTTGTCACATTTAATATTCTTGATTTGTGTGTGACTTGCGCTTGTGTAAGAATCCTTGTCTGCTTACACTCGTCTAAGGGTATTTAGTCACTTAGCCACTTTTAGGTGACTTACATCCAGTTACGGAGCTTCGTCATTTAGACTTCGTCAGCGATTTACATCGTTCTAGCGGAATCTTGTCCATTTTTTTGGTGACTTACATCCATTTAAGGAATCTTGTCACTTAGACTTCGTCAGTGATTTACATCCGTTCTGACGGAATCTTATCACTTAGCCATTCTTTGGTGACGTACATCCATTTAAGGAATCTTGTCACTTGGGTTTCGTCAGTGATTTACATCTGTCCTGACAGAATCTTATCACTTAGCCATTTTTTGGTGACTTGCATCCATTTAAGGAATCTTGTCACTTGGGCTTCGTTAGTGATTTACATTCGTCCTGGCGGAATCTTATCACTTAGCCATTTTTTGGTGACTTACATCCATTTAAGGAATCTTGTCACTTGGGCTTTGTTAGTGATTTACATCCGTCTTGGCGGAATCTTATCACTTAAGGAATCTTGTCACTTGTTGCTGGAAAGATTCCTTAACGCTATGTCGTTTTAGACCTTTTTGAGGCCATGTTGATATCTGCATTAATTAGCACATGCACTTGCCAAGACTTGGTTAAACAAGAATTTTAGAACAATTCATATATAAATAATAAGTTACCAATAGCCTAGGTGACCTTTTTCTTATTTCCTTGTAATCCTAGAGTTTTACCTCTTTTGTGATCTGTCTAGTAATGCATACAGTTTTGCATGAAACCTTACTAGGTGTAATTTTTATAGACAAATATAAAAGAGATAGAGATAAATGTGTTACCTTAAATGACAATATTATTTTGTCACATAGCTCGATCTTTTTATTGCTAGGATCTTCTTGACAAGCTCTTCCCTTTTTAAGATGATGAGCTCTTCTCTTTTCAAGATTTTTTTTAAGCTTAACATGATACTTCATGTTTAAGGCCTAGATCTCTTTTGCTTCAATTTTTTTGAAGGCGTAAAAACTAGGCCACGTTTTTGCCCCTGTTCAAACGTGAAAAGTACAATTCTCATTTGTTGACGACTAGAGGAATGATCTATCACGATTGGAACTTTTTTTTTTTTTTTGGTGTGCTTTGATGACTATGGTCATTGCCATTTGTAATAGCAATTTCCTCTTCCTTCTTCTTTAATTGTACGCTTAAGTCACTTCAATAGTGCTAGCTGCATGACAATGTACAAATGTGCAATTGCATGCTATACAAGACGAAGTGTATTCTATATGAATCATAGAGAAGTATAAAAATTGAAGCTATTTGATTATATGCTTCTTTAAACTGGTCTTTGTTAGGTGCTTGCACCGTATATGATTTTTAAAGCAATTTAAGAAGATTTTGGTGAGTTGATGGAGATAGTGGAAATTCATTGAGACTTAAATTCATGAGTATATTATGAACATGATCATCTAGCATTTTAAGTTTAGGAAACTTAATAGAACTTCTCAGATTCATGACGATGAAACATATGCTACTAATAATATAGTCATATTGGTCGTGATAATTGTAACAATTTTATTGCAATATTTTCAACATGTTCCATATATGCGTACTTGTAATGATCATGCAAGCTTGATATGCACTTAATTCTAATAAGATAATATTTGGCATGGCTAATTAAAGAGAAAGAAATAATTGAGTTACCTTGACAAGAGACCTTAAATCACGATACTATTGTGTACGTACCTCGATCTTTTCATTGTTGTAGTCTTCTTGACAAGCTCTCCCTCTTTTAAGATCTCTTTTGTTAAGCTTAACATGCTATTTCATGTTTGAGGCTTAGATCTCTTTTGCTTCATTCTTTTCAAGGTACAAGTACTAGGACACTTTGTTCAATCAAGGTTATATTTCCTTCCTTTAGGGACGAAGGTTATGCCATGTGCTTCTATTATTACATGCCTAATTGGTTACGCATATACTACAATTTAAAGAGAGTACTTATGCTTGACATGTGATCTATTATCATACTTTCACATTCAATAAATATTTAAGCTGATGTTTTAACATCACGCCTCATATATACCATTGTGTGAGCCATTATGTAACAGACATATAGTAGTGTCAACAATTATAGACATATAGCAGTGCCATTATGAAAGAAATATTTCTGATGTTATGGAAAGAGTGTAGGCCTTTCCATGATTTTTGGCCTTGGTACAAAATTACCTTATAACAATGTCAACAATTATATATAGATAGAGATGTGGTGGTACGATGCTATCATGTCACATACCTCTAATCTTCTTTTTAGCAAGCTCTTCTTGATGAGTCCTCATCCTTAATCCTGTGGACTTGATAGTATATGTACAATCGAGATAGTCTAGTTGCTCTAGTCTAGTGGTTGTACTACATGTACTCTCTTTTGTGCAAAGCGTTAGACTAGGAGCAACAATATCAATAAGGAAATTCACAATTAATTAAAAAAATTTCTAACTTAAGGGCGATATATGTTGATGTATCTATGACATAGCATAATATCCATTAGAGTGTTTACATAACACAAATATGTTTTGGAATTCCTTCTCAAAATTAAAGCAACCAATATCATTTAGAAAGGTTTGGAATAATGGGTCACGATTATTATTTGTGAATTCATAATCAATCATATGCTCATAGGATTTCTCCTAAAAGGGATCTATTTTTTGACGAACTATAACATATGAGATATATATCAAAAGAAAACGATGTTTTGCACATGTAATTAATTAGTTGCGCACGAGCATATGCAAAATTCAGAGAAATAATTTGGCATGCCATGTTTCAATTTTAAAGGGAGCAAGAAGGATCTCAAGCCCAATAATTATATCTGGCTCCATGCTTTTAGATACCCAAAATTGGGATCTTGAAACTTGGAATGTCAATGAGCAACATTTCTTATTTTTAAGCCTATAAGGCAAATATGAAATTTGTAATTTTGCTTGAAACTTACTTTTTAAGTTTTTTTTTTTTTTTTTTTTTTTTTTTTTTTTTTTTTTTGGGCTTTTGATGGAATAATAAAAGAGACTATCTTAAAATTATTTAAGATTGTCGGTCAAAAATAGTTGTCATGTTATTTAGAGTAAATGTCACATGCATATGTATGCTTATAATTCAATATGTTGCCCTATTTATAAAAAGAAAACCGAATAATCTCCGGTTTTAATTCTTGGATTTGGGGTTTTTAAACTTGGAAGTGAAATAAGAATTGCCCCTCCTCTTTAATATCTGAAGCTATAATCTTGTATGGTAATAAATTTTTGCTTCATTTTCTCTAACGACTAAAAATTGAGATTTATTATTTTGGGCAAAGCAATAATACTGGATTAGTGGATTTCGTCTTTCCTATTTTAGCAAGACATATTGGGAAAGAAGAGAGGTGATAAATTAAGCATCTCCCCGGTTACTATGAGAAGAGGGCAAGCAGATTGCAGGCACGGAGCAAGGATGAAGGTAGCTCTCATAATGTGGGTCTCGTTCAGTCAGGCACTACAACTCCGGCGGACACAAAACCAACAGTGGCGGAGAAAGGGGAGGAGGAAAATCAGACCATGGAGGTAGTTACAGAAGTAATTGTGTAGCGAAGTTTGAGGTAGGAGACAGAAACGTTTGGGGCCATAAATGATAATCACTCAATGCCGAAAAATAAGGAAGTGATCATGACTAACGTAAGGTGCAATGATTCTGATTTCCTTTCCAAAAAGTATAAATTTGATATGGTCTTTAACCATTCCAGCTCTGCTAATTGATACGGAATTAATGGGGGCAATATTAGTGGGGAATAGCATTGAAGTGTCCAACATAAATGCTAATTCCGTTAAGGCAGCAGAATTGGAATGCAACCAAACTTCTATGATACCAACCCTAGCTGCCTCCATGCAAAATCTTCACATATTTAACGTCCAAAATTACGATATATAATTTTGGTAAGATGGTAGATTTTTGGCTTCATTTTTCTTCAATACTCAAAATTAGTATCTTTAAATTTGGTAGAATAACGAAAGTTGAGAGCCCTTACCTTAAATGGTCCTTATACTTAAATACTGTAGCACTGCAAATTCGAAACCTCAAACGACAATCTTAACATAAGCATTATTATAAAATAAGGTACATGAGAGGTAGGTGTTGGGTGTATTAACTGATGGGCCACTAGGTAGATATAAGCATCATAGATACTCATTTACCATGTAAAGAAGATATCATAGTTTGTAACCGAAGTAATATCTCTTGTTTTTTTTTTTTTAATATTTGCTTTATATTAGTTAAAGGCTGGTTAATGATTCATTTCAAATGACATAAGAAACAATAACTAATGATTCAGTTCAAATGACATAAGAAACAATAACTTGAAATTGGTGAATATGATAAGCATGAAAGGCACATGGTGATATGTTGTGCTAATGGATAACAAAAGGCTTGGCCGTGTGGGTCATCCACCATCTTATTATCACTTTAGCCTCATGAGTATGACACATGGGCTTAAGGATTGCCCCATCTTCTAATGGATGGCCTAGACTAGCTAACATGAGCAATTGAGTTATTAAATAACATACCAAGCACCAAGCGAGTCTGAAGAAAACCACAAAAATTTATCCCTTTTGCGTCCTCTCTTGTCTAGCCCCCTCCTTTACCATTTTGACACTCATAGTGACGTGAAATGTCCACGAGGTATGATTGAAGAAAATTTCAACTCAGATTGGGGGCAGCACGGAGAAGTGGGGCTCAAGGAGCCCGTTGTTGTTGTTACAGACGATGAGCGAGATTTGTTTTTTTTGGTTTTTTTTTGGAGTGTCTGCGGTAGTGAGGCTTGTCTCGATCCGGTCAAAGATTTTTTAGGATAGTTGGTGGTGCTGTTGCGATGGCCATGAATATATCTATGGATCAGTTAATTGAAATCATTCATTGGAGTGGTTGTGGTCACTTTTTTGTCTATTGACATGTGGATATGCATTCTTTGTCGATGGTTTTGGGACGAGCTTAGCATTTTCAGTATTCGTGGTCCTAGATTGAGCAGAGTAACCCTTTTGTCTCAGGAAGAGCTGAATGGCTAGTCTCTTCCCACAGACGGCGCCAAACTGATGATGCCAAAATCGTCAGTTGGGTCACTCGTCCAATCCAAAGCATTAGACGATCTTGTAAGACCTGCAAGATGAAAGAGAGATAGATCGAAGAGACCATCGGATTGTGCCCGGTGGGGGAGCCTCCGATGCTTAAGTTAGTATCAGCCCATATATTATGTATATAGGTAGTGTTTTGTAGTATTTTGTACTAGTTTTTGACATACCTTAGCTAGTGAGACAAATTGTCCCTTTTATAGGTGACTTAGGTAGCTGTTGTACATAAATTAGGGTAATTATTACCTTGATTGTAACGTTCTTTGTCTTGATGAGAGTTTAAGACCTTTGATGGTCGTTATTGAATGTGTTGAGTGGTTATCTTTGATGGCCTACTAATGATGCAAGGTCGTCCATATTAATGGACGACCTTAATGATTTTTCTGGACTCATCAAACATGTTCTACATATTCGGGAGAAGGAGCTTGACTTTGATGTGGGTTTTATTTTTCCCTTTCTTTTTTATTTTGAATTGTAGTTTTATTAAATATTTTAGATACGTTTTTGGTGTTTGGATTGTAGGGCAGAAAAAAATAGGTTTAAACTTTTACTAAAAAACTAAGGCCAGCCGGTTACCTTTTCTTTTCATATCTATATTCTCAGCTGAAAAATGAAGACTAAAACAGAAGTTTCATGGAAAATAGAAAAGCCCTTTCTCAGATTTTAACCGATGACTTACGCCTATATTCATAGTTTAAAGAGCGTGACTCTACCGCTTAGTTTAAAGGGCCCATTTCAATTCAATTCATGAATTAGTCCACTTTGAGTCTACTGCATTTAAAAAGACTTCCGCACCTCTGTTACAACACGGCAGAACTAAATGGTTCAAATGAAATCCAATGAGAAAAAAAAAAAAAAAATGTGAAGGCTGTACACCTAGTTTTCCTGGGATTGTAGTATTTTTGCTAACATAAAATTGTATTGTTTTCATTTTGGTACAACATAAATTATTTATATTATATTTGTTATTGTTCCTATAATAAATGGAAATATGGATTATGAAATACATTAGCAGATCGGATGAGAGTTAAGACAACTGGACAAAAAATTCACAAGAGTAAATTTTTCTAAATGTACACAGATCACCTAATTGCCATGCAAATTAATTTGATTCTATGTACATTCAGAATTAACATTCAAGAAGCTCCATGAAAACATTTCTCAAGAATGAAATCGTAGAATTGATAATTCAATAAGTAACCAGCTTTCAAGTGTCCAAATTCAATTATTAATACTCTCAATAGCCAAATTGAAGCAGATCTATTACAAAACACAATCACCATTATTATCACCAACATCTTCCACCTCAACAAATGTATAAAACGAAAGGAGGGAAAGAAACAGCACATGTTGAGAGAGAGAGAGAGAGAGAGAGAGAGAGAGAGAGAGAGAGAGAGAGAGAGGAGTCAGAATCTCTAAAACTGAATTCATTCACTAAAAATTAATTTCAATACAAGAGGTCTGTAAAGGAAAGAAGCCTGTGTTGTAAACTGCACACTTCAACTATAGCAACCAGGCCACCTCCAAAAAATAAGAAAAAATACAAAGCCCATCTTTGCAGATGTCATCAATGGAGGGATAAAAAAAAGAATGAGGTCTGACACTCTATAAAGAATTCATTCCTTGAAAAATACTTTCAAGACAAGTGAATTTTAGTGTATTGCTCTAGCAGTTTGCTCTAACCAAAGAAGTAAAATTAAACTTGATAAGTGGCTTTTGGGCACCGTACGAAGCAGGTACTACATTAGAGGATGGTGCAGTAGGCTCAAGTTCCTCTACCCCTCCATCATTCCTGAAGATATTAGAGTAATCTCTCCCTGTAGCCACTCCTTGCCGTACCCCTTCATTCTCGACCCTTGTTCCTTCACCAAAATTTTGTTGGACTTCACCCATTGATTGTGCATCATCTTGAAATCTGTCATGTTCTTCAGACGAACCTTGCTGGCACACAGATGGAGCAGGAACAATATCAGAAACAAGGATCACAACTGCAGTAGAGCTTGATGAACCACTGACAGAAGATGAAGCTCCCACTGGTGGGCTAAATTTGAAAGACCCTTCATTTCCTAGACAACTTTGTGAACAATCCACAATAGGACATCTTGCAGTGATTGAACTATCCTCCAATTTAGCTTCCACTGCCAAAGGTGTATTCTTAGTCCCTGCCACAGAATCAAATTTTCTCAACTTATGGCATGTGATAGATTCATCTATTTTTCTCTTCTTTCCATCACCAGCTTCATCAACTTCAGCAGCAGCGCCATTTTCCCTGGCTACTCTCTTTGGACGAGCAGGCCTAACTCCACCAGGAAAGACAAACAGCGGAATATTATTACGTTTTATGTGACATACGCCAATCCACATCCCAGGCTTTTTAAAGGTGTACATCCCCACCATGTTCTTAAATTCCTCAACAGTAAACCTTATATCAAACGGTCCACCTTCCTGAGCACAAACACCTGGTTTCCGCTGCAAGCCCATAAAATAACAACGATGGAATCGTTTGGATTTGTCCAAACATTCACCAGGATGTGGGTGGCACTGTAGCATCCCTCTTGTGTCTTTCTCAATCTTTGAAGTCAGCAAACGAAGCCGAGATTCAACCCAACCTTGCCAATTCATTAAATCAACATCCTTCCGAGCAGTAATATCTATCTGCAGATAGTTCTTATATGCTTCAAAGAAAAGAAAACGCTCAAAAAGAGTATTCCAGCCAGTCACACTTGCATCCATTGCCTCACAAATATTGTTTCCCCTCTGAAATTCTTGCTGCATAATACACAGTGTACTTGAAGACACATTGTAACTGGAGTTGATGCAAGGATATACCGGCGTGATTATGGGCATTAAATCGTTCCTGTCTCTGAAATTTCTTCTAGGATCCCAAGACGGAAGCACCAAAGATCCTCCTTCAATGGGACATAGCAAAACAGGATTAGGCCACCGCCATTGGCTATACAGCTTGAAAAACCGAGAAACCAACAAACTAGGCAGTGCAGTTGGGTACAACTGGCATATCCGAGCAACCAGAATCGCCCAATTTATACCACCCAGAAACCCTGCAACATTCGAATAAACGCCACGCTGTTTAGCCCAATATCTTATGCATCTTAATGTCGTCTGAAAAGTCTGGACATTAGGAACCATATGCAAGATCTTATCAGTAACTCTAGACCCATTAAGACTAAGCACACTCTTCTCATCCAAATCTTGCAGCAAAGTTGGCACAGAAAGATCCAAATCATCAGGAATAACCCACAACCCCAACTTTGCATAAAGAAGATCAATGGAAACCCCATCAAACTTAAACTTCATGACAGGAACATAAGCGTCAGGGACAGGATGCAACTCTTGTACTTCAGGCAACTCAGCCAGCATCCTATGAAGCTCACCAAAGAAATCTTCCTCCCGAGTAACATGCCTCGGCCCAACACACAGCGTGTCAATATCTGCACCTGGGCCGTTCACACCCAACCGATAAGACCCAAATGTAAAGATAACAGCATTGGCTTCTTCCACCATCTCCTCATTATACCCCTTAGCCTCAGTAACCTTTTTGACCCATGCTTTCGCAATTTGGTCCAACCTCCCCAGCACCTCCTGCCTTTTCAGAGATTCTTCACCACTCTCGTATAACCCTGCATCCTCCATAAACTTCTGTAATTCCCGGGTCCTACTCATATCCAATTCAGCAGGCTGAGCAGTCGAAATCGGTTCCCACATTCCAATCCTAGGTGGCGGCGGTGGCAGTTGATTCAATTTGGGCATTGCCATTATGAATGTCTCTTTTTACAATATTGTAGTAACTAAAATTTACCCAAACAAGAAATAAGAAGAAAAAAAAAATACTGAATATCAAAAAAAAATTAACAATCAGCAGAAAAATTCAATCAATATTCATTAATTTCATGAAAAAAGCCTGTGGCCACAACAATGTAATACAATTCGCTTGGCGTATATTCAAGAATTACAGAGAAAATTAAAAACCCAGATACATATAAAAAGGGCACAACTATTATCAGTAGTCAAATTGATAGAAAATTTACAAAGAGATATAGAGGTATAATGAAAACCCTAAAAGTGGGTATGCTTCAAGAAATACAAAATTGGGGTTTGATTAATAGTAATAGTAAGCAATTTACAAGCACCTTTGGGGCTTTGGAACTCTCAAGGAAAGGGCTTTGGGTCTCTCAAGCAAAGGAAACCCTAATTGACAAACAAACAAAAGAAATCCCTCTTTCGCTGTGACAACTTGGAGATCAGAAATTCTTGTTCGGCTTCGATTGAATTCCGTTTGCGTTTGAGTTGGAGCGAGAACTCCAAGCGATCAAGGAAGATGGAGACGTCAGCCGATTGTTGCTCTTTCACGCAGAGAGAGATCTTTCTTCTTCTTCGATTCGATTCGATTCAAATTCAGACTCAGAGAGAGAGAGAGAGATTTGAAAACTGAAAAATGAGAAGTCCGTTGGGTGTCAGGAGTCCTTTTATTTTGTTTGAGGGCGGTGGAAGTGAAAATATCCTGCTTTATCACGTCAAATTATAAAAATAAAAATCAAGGTCGGTGGAGTTAAATATTTTTTCTTTTTTCTTTTTTTGATGAAAGAAGACCCATTATAATATTCGTTCCCATATACTATATAGTGTTAATTAATAATTTCTAATAATTTAAGTAATTTTTTAATAAAAAATTAGAGGATTAAATTGGTTTATATTTTTGTTAATTTATTAATCTATAGTATTATAATAATTTTAAATCTAATGTTACTTATTAGAAAAGGGGGAAAAAACTTTGGTAATAAGAATTGAAATTTTTGTTGCTCATTTTAGTCACAATTGATATAAATATATATATATATATATATTAATAGGTAAAACAAAGAGAAAATCCAATTAAATTTTAAATTGGACTTCAATTAGAGTTTAATTTTGCACCACGTGTCTCATCTAATCTAAATTTTTAAATTTTGTGCCAAATTACATAATTGCATGCAAATAAATTGAAAGATGAATGGTTGTGGCAATCTGTAATGAGTAAATATTTTTAGATATCAAATAACAAAGTATATGCCAAAATAATCTGGTTACATTAGGGTTAAAAAAATATATTTAAAATTATAGACATGTATGAGAGACATTCATAAGTGTGAAAAAAATGAAGCCAACATACATCAATGAAATTAGCGTAAATTATGGATACTTAGACCTATTTTTTTACAATTCATGTCCAAAATAAACATCTTTTCAAAATAAAATATGATATTTCAAAATAAAGGAATTCCCCAATTTACCCTTTCAAAATTAACAAAATTACAAACCGATTATATAAATAATCTTTGTTTGCTTCTTGAGAAAATTTAAGGTGAATGAAAAAAAAATTGAATCTCATTATTTCACTGACACTGAAGCTAAACAACCCCCTTTTTTTACACACTTAACCATGTCATTTTCGCTAAAAACCATTGAAAGACCACGAAAATGAAAAAATAAATAATAAAAAATCAACTAATAATAAAAAAAATCACTCTCACAGTCTCACTTCATCCTTTCGTTTCATTTCATTTCCAATAACAACTTAGTTTTCCGAGTTTTCAATTGAGAACTAAACTGAAATGGCTTTCCGAGTCTTCAAGCTAGAAACTTCTGGAATAGTGTAGGGGTGAGACTTTTTTTTTAGTCTCAGTTTCTTGCTTTTGCTTTCGCTTTCTCTCGCTCTTTTGCTCTTTCGCTTGTTCACACTCTCTCTCTCTCTCTCTCTCTCTCTCTCTCTCTCTCTCTCTTGTTGAATGGCTTACCGGAGAATGGTCGCTGGAAACTTGGATCCAGAGAGGAAGAGAAGCGGAGGTTTGAGAACGAAGCAGGAGGATCGTGTCGCGGTAGTTAGTGCCAAAACTCGCCGGAATTAAAGAAAAAAAAAATGGCTTACTTCTCTGTGTATTTTTTTGACTCTCAAGCCCAAAATTGTTACTGTTTCTTCAACTCCGAAGCAAGCGTGTAGAGAGTGACATTTCGAAGCAGAGTGGCGTATTCACCATTGATTCAATTTCAGCATTTCCACCAAAACCCCATCATAGGTATATGCAATAAAGAAAAATTATTTTTATTATAATTTTTTTTGAGGTAATAAAAATTATTTTATAATAGTTAATAGTAGTTTTATACTTTTATTAGTGGTATTTGATGGAATGAGAATGTTGATTAAATAATTATTGTGGGGGCCTTTTTTGTGCATGGTGTATGGGGCTGCCTCCTGCGGTGATGGGTTGGGCTGCCTCCTACGGTAATGGGCCAGAATATTTCTGAGTAAGGGAGTTGGGGCCGGTCCAATTGTAACTCAACTTGGGCCGGTTTGTGCACAAACTTATGCCTTGTCTGCCAGGAGTGAACTTACGGCAATCAGAACTGTTGCAGACGAGTTACGGTAGGCAGATATAATAACAATAACCAAAACAGAGTATTCTGACTATTTAAATAAATGGCTATGTAATCCCTACTTATAAAGCATGATTACGGTCATGATAATGTCAATCATAGAGAAAGTAAAGAAAATAATACGAACTAATCAAATGGGCATAAATCAAGTTTTTAAGCTTAGTCTGTCGAAGCAAAGCCAAAGAGGGGAGAACACCTCTTTTCAATGCAAATAATCTCCCAGGAAAAAGATCCTGCCATGGGGATTAATGACTTTGAGGGAGTCGGACCTGAATGGTTATTGCTCAAAAAGAAAAAAAGTCATTGTTTTGCGTTTTGGAAGAAAGTAAGATTTGAAGGGGGAGAGAGGGAAACCGATCTACCGGTGCATGCCTACTGTATCACCCCTCCTTCCTCCTTAATTTTCTCTCTTTTCTTTTCTGTTTTCTTTCTTATCTTTTTCTCTTTTCTTTTTACTCTGTTTTTCTTTCTACTCCGTAAAAATGCTCTGTTTTTCGATCCTTTTTTCAGGGCACGGCAAGGGCCCTTTTATAGTGCCTGCCGTGACCAATGTTTTACCGTTTTGCCCCTTAACCGCCTTTGTCTGGTCTGGGCGTACTTGCCGACCACCAGGTCTGTGCGACATCCACCCTTACCAGATAGAGGCAGGTTTGTTCTGTTCCTCTGTATACCGTAACACTTCTTCCTGCCACGATATAAATGCTTTCTCTCTCTACTCTCAAGGCATGCACCCAATGGTTCCCCCTCAAACTTGCCTCTTTTGGGTGGTCTGCCATCCCAGCAGGACGTACCTCCCAAAAGGGCTCGAGCAGGAGCCGTGAAATAGATATTTTCCCCTCTCCCCACCACCAAACCATACCCCCTTTACCTCTTACCTCTGGCCCATGGCCCCACCACGTCCTATATTAGCTGGGTACAGGCTGGTGGCGCCTGGGCCTTATGCGTGCTTTCCTTTC
The DNA here is from genome assembly GCA_028535165.1 of Quercus tomentella. Classification (NCBI taxonomy): domain Eukaryota; kingdom Viridiplantae; phylum Streptophyta; class Magnoliopsida; order Fagales; family Fagaceae; genus Quercus; species Quercus tomentella. The sequence continues at coordinate 46,693,111 of JAPQVY010000089.1, read as the reverse complement.
AGATATGTCCATGGGTCTGCCTGCTGCTCATGCGTCTGCCATGATCTGGAGACTTTCCGTTCGTGTTTCCTGACCCTTCATGTGGGCTTTTCTTTGGTTTCCTGCTCCATTCAGGAGCTGGGCTTCGTGTGATGATGGGCCTTGCATTTCTTTGGCCCATTCTTGATTTTCTTTATTTCCTGCAACGTTGAGCTATTATTCCTGCCGTAATAACTTAATTCTGCTATACCTCTTTTTTGGGCCAGCTGTTTATCCCTTTCCTCAATGGCCTGTTATGGGCACTGTTTTGCTTTTACTCATGGGCTCCTATGTCCCTTTGGGCTTTCCTTTAGGCGTCCACGGCCCGATTGCTTTCTTTGGGCTTCCTCGGCCCGTTTGCTAGTTCCACACTCCCATGGGCTTTTTACTAACTTCATTGGGCTTCCTCAGCCCAATAACCTTATTCTTATCTTTGGGGTTCATGGGCCTGCCATAAACCCCTTACTCTTTTAGTTTGCATTACCTTGGGCCTGCGGCGGCCCTTTCTCACTTTTCTACCTCATACACTGCCCATGGGATGCTATTTCTTTCTTTCCTGGCTCCTTTGAGCCCGCTTGCCTCTTCAAGACCCATTTATTTATTTGTTGGGCCTGCGATCCATTATTCCTGCCGCTTGGGCCTAATGGGTTTTTGCTATCTATTTTGTCAATTCTTTGCTGCCCTCATTATTGGGTTTTCTTTCTGCCTGCCTGGGCTTCCACAAATGGCCCTCAACATTTAGCCCCCTGAACATATGAAACGTTCCTGCGATTCATATGTGAATGAAAAGGCGTTTCTGCCCTTCTCTCATCTTTTTTCTTCTTCTCTTTTTCGCGGGTCTTTTTTTTTTTTAAGCTGTGGACTCCTTCTTATACATATATATATTTTCCTTCTTGCTGCGAACAGGGTTGTCTCTTCGAATTTCCCTGTTTGGCAGTTATTTTTGAAACAGAGCCGCCGCTTCATTAATTTCATTCCATTCTGATGGCTGACCCGTCACCTTCTTTCGTGCTGTTATTAATGACCTGGGTATTTAAGGAGGAATCCTTCTGTACTTTAAACACAAACTCTTTTCCTTCCCAGAATACAAAATCTCCGTCTCTTACTCTCCTTTTTCTTTTCAAGTGCCCATACCCGTTTTCTTCGACTAAGCCTCCTCACCATGTCGCCGGTGAAAAGCCAAGGCTCTTCCCGCCGCAAAGGGAAGGCGGTTGCTTCCGATTCTCCCGCCGTTCCTGATGTGGGCGAGGAGATGGAACGTTCCGATTCGGAGCGGTCCACTGAGGAAGAGACGCAGCGTGACCCCGACAACGAATGCGCTCCTTTAATCGAACCGTGGTATGAAGTCAATCCTCACTTCCCAAAAATCCTTGGTGAATATGTACCGCCGCTGCCGGGTCGTGTATTGATTGCCCTTGTCCGGCGAAACCCCAACGTCTCTTGGGCTCCTTTAGCATCTTCAATCCCCGATCTGTCATTTCGCCAAGGTACTTCGCTTCCCGTACCCCTTCATTTTGAATTTGGGTCCAGCGCAGCCTCGGGTTGGAAGGAATGGGTTGACAGTGAGCTTTCCGACACGGGCTTTATGGGTTTGCTGCAACGAGCCGGCGTCTTGAAGGCTATAGTCTCGTCTCGTTGCTTGTCGAATTTCCGGGACCTTTATAACCTCCGTCATTTGGTCCGGCGATGGTGCAACACCACCCATACCTTCTTTTTCTCGTGCGGCGAACTCACCGTGACCCTCGAAGATGTGGCTAACCAGTTGCTCTTGCCCATTCTTGGAGATGCCGATCCTGCCGCCCTAGAGCTTTCTCCGGAGGAAGAGGCCATTGAGGCCGAATTGAGGAAAAGGATGGCCGGAAACGCCAAGTTGTCATACTGGGTGAGTTCTTCCTCTATGTTTTCTGTTGTTGCTCGTCGTGCGGCTTTTGTTGCATTTTGGGTTTGCAAGTTTGTTTTTGGGTCCCACCCCCACTACGCCATAAAGCCTTTGTACTTTCGTTTGGCTATCAAAATATCTGCTGGGGTAAGCCTGCCGTTGGCCCCTATGTTCCTGGGGCATTTATATGTTCAATTAGATATTCTCCACAGTGATGAGAGTCAGGCTGGGTCCTGCCACATTGTTACCTCTTCTGTTCACTGTACCATACTTCAGCAGCTGTTGTTTGAGCATTGTGCTCAGTACTTGACAAAGTGTAGACCCGCTCGGTTTGCCAGAGAGAAGTACCAGACATGTCCGAGAGTGATTACCGATTTTTGTGGCAGGTTTGAATCCGATTTTCCGCTTGCTTTTCGTTGGTCTGGTTTGAAGCCGATTGGCTATTCTGTGGTTGAATCTTTTGATGAGGGCGTCGGTTTCTCTTGGAAAGCCTATAGAAATTTGGGTGCAGATTACACTTGTGCGGAATTTGCCATGGGTTTGTTCGTTGACACCATTGGGACTACTTCCCCATTGGTTAGCTTTGATGAAACTGGGATTACCTATCTTGTTGCTACCAATGCCAGATGGCTGCCTTACCTAGCCGATAAAGGCATTAGGTTTGTTCACTATTCTGCCAACCGGGTGAGAAGGCAGTTTGGGTTGGATCGAGACATCCCCGATGACATTTTTTTTCCTCATGGAATCTCCTACATCAGCCCGTCCTTTCCTGCGGCACACTGCCTTTGAATTTTGGAAGAAGCGTTTCAATGCCGTTACAGTTCTCGGTTCATTAACACTGTGTTTGGTTGGGGTGAATTTAGGGGGGATGGAAAACATAGGAAGGAAAATGCTGAGGTAAACACTGTTTTGCTGTGTTTGGCAAACTGAAGAAAACAAGAGGAGTGGAAAACCCGGGAGATTATTTTCTTTCCCGGGCCCACAAAATTTTTCCTCCCAAATCGGGAGGAAAAGCTTGGAGAGAAAATTCTCTCCAAGCACTTTTACCGTAATGCCCTCACCACCCACGCCCACTAATCTAATTGCTTGCTTGCAGCTGTCCGCTTTTTATTTTGATTTTTTTTTTTTTAATCTCAGCCGTCTCTTTAGTTGTATATGCTGGGGTCCAGTTTTAACCTTTTCCTTTTTTTATTTCCATTTTGACCTTTATATATAACCATTCGCACACTCACTTTTGGCCTTTATATGTACACTATTGTAATTTTCACTTTATAATAATAAAAATAATAATATAAATTTATATATATGATGTGGTAAATTTTATATTATTTAATGAGTACAAATAAATCTATTTCTTACCTATTATGTAATAAGGGTATAATAGTCAATTTATATAAATTACATTTTCCATAATTCCCTTTTTCTCTCCAACCAAACAAAAGAGTTTTCCACCCTCCCACTTTTCCACCCCTCCAACCAAACACACAAGAGGGAAAACTAAATATTTTCCATCCTCCCACAATTTTCCATCCTCCCACTTTTCCACTCCTCCAACCAAACGGACCCTAAGGGAAGGTGTCTGTACTTTTCCCATGCACGGTTACTGGCATGCAGTGATGGATACATTTGTGGCTGAGTTAGCGGGGAGTCGTGGCTTTTCCCTTATTCCTCTTGAAGGGCTAGGTTTGGTTGTCTCGGTTAACCCTCGCCGGCTGCTTCCTTCTAAGTCTGTTTTGGCGTATGCTAGAAAATAAAGCTGATCAGCCATCTTTGAATGGGACGCAGAGAAGAAAGGATGGTTCTGGCACGCTGGTGACTATCCCCCTGGTTGGGAGAAAGGAGTTAAAGTAATAAACATCTTTGTACCGAGCAAGAAAGCGCCTGCCAAACCCAAGTCCGCTGGCAAAACCAAGCCTGCCACACCACTGCCTCCTGTAGGTGCTTCTTTGGCTAGCAGAACTCGTGGTAGCAAAAGAAAAACTACTCCTCACCCCATGTCTGCCACTGAACGGAGAGTAAGTTATTTCTCTCTTTTTTCCTTTTTTGACGAAACTTCTTAATTTTCTTGCAGCTAACTCGCTAATTTCTTTTGCCTCTTTCCTTTTAGTCCAAGCATAAGGAAGACTCATCAGTTACCCGCCCCATTTTGCTTGATGAGCCTGAATCTGAGGTGAGTCCCTTTTCTTCACTTCTCTCCTTTTTTTTCTTTTTTTTTTTTTTTTTTTTTTTTTTTTTTTTTTTTTTTTTCGCACGCCTCTGCCACGGGTCTTTTGTTTTTTTACTTAACAATTTTTTTTTTTCTTTAGGAGGAGCTTGAGCCTCTATCCATATATCACCCCACTGTCGAGGAGATTTCCGCCTCCATGGGTGTACCTATGGAAGGCTTTTTTAATGGGGCCGAGGCGGTATTAGCAACGCCTGCTCCTTCTACTGCTGCACACAAGGCTCCTGACAAAACTCCCACCCCTTTCGCCGAGCCGGTACCTAGAGAAGGTACTCATGTCAAAGGGGTTGGTGAGACTGTGCCTTTACTTGCCGAGAGACCCACTCCTTCAGAGGAAGCCATTCCTTCTGCCGCTGTTCAAACCAAGACCACTTCTCCCGTTCTGCCGTTTGTGATTTTGACTAGTGACCCTTTTGCAGCTATCTCCCAGGCTATAAAGGGTGGTGCCTCACTTGTTGTTACTCCTTCCTCCATTCCCGGCTTCGTTACCCGTGGCCCCGATTCGGACTTATCCTCAGAGGGGTCCGATGACATTCTTGAGGATCCTGACGATGCACCTGTGCTGAGAAAGAGAATTTCCGACTTTGATGAAGAGGGGAGTGCATCGCCCGAGCCTGACTTCATGGGTATGTATCTCTCTTCCCCTTATCTCCTTTTTTTTTTTTGTCGTATTTGCGTTTCATTTGCATACTTATCTCCCCTTTTGCATAGACTTCTGAGGGGCCAAAAATTGCAGCAGGCGTGGGAATGACTGCTCCTGCCGCACCTTCAGTACCCGTTTCAGCCGTGCCCACTACTCCTGCTTCTGATGTGCCTACAGTACTTGTTTCTGCTACACCCGTAGCCCCCATTTCTAGTAACTTTGGCAAGTTTCCTTTTCTTCTTATCGCATCTTCTCTTCCTGCAAGTCTTCTCTTCCCGTGCCATGGTTTTTTTTTTTTTTTTGCCTTGCGTTTCCCTTTTTTATAGGTCCACTTCCTACTATCCCTTTTCAGTTTGAGGCGGGTAGTAGTTCTGCCGCTGTCCCGGATGATGTTGTGACCTTCCTTGCCCGCTTTGACCAGCCGGAGGTTAACGACCTTGGTCCGGCAGACTTCTGGGCTTGCGGTCCTCCTTATGTAGACTTTTATGGCTTCCGAGTCCCTGAGGACTGCGTCTCACACTTAGTGATGATCTACAGCCGTCACGACAATTTTATGCAGGAGTTTCGCCTTGGTCGTTCTGCTAGGGAGCATTTCTTGAAAATGCTAGGGTGTGTGCTGAATGACATCGAGCATAACTTCATTGACTCTGTTTCTGCCGGGAGGATCCTGTAGTGGAGGGTCGTGATTCAAGAGCTCATCAGTGTGGGTTTCGCCGTGGAGTTTGTCCTTCATCATCTACGTGAGATTGCCCGTGCCTTTTTCATGAGGAGAGTCCAGCCAGCCATTGAGGCCATAGATGCCCGTATCGAGCTCTTGAAGAAAGAGGTGGCGGATTTGGAGGGTCGCCGTGAGCGTCTTCTTTCCAGCGTTAGTGGGCCTAGTCATTTTGGAGATCAGAGTCTCATTTCCAGACTTCATTGATGATGGCGCCGTTTCCTTTCCTTTTCTTTGTTTCTCTGTTTTTTGTTATGTCACATAGAACACTTATATGTTTCCTGCCGTAGTTACCTGGCTTGTGTTTGCCATAGTTTGAGTTTGTAATAATGCTACACTTTGCTACTTTTTCTTTACTATTGCTATGACATGATGCTAATACTTCGTACTTTTTCATTGCATACTCATGAAAGCACGTTACAATTTCTTCTGTGACATAGTCACTTGGAGGAATAAAAAGAAAAAGTAAAGGAAACATAAACAAAAAACTAAGGAAGGGGACAGCCACATAACTTTCTTCTCTAAGCAAAATAACGCTTCAGCCATTTCCCATTGATGGGATCCATCAAGTCCCTGCCATCCATTTGAGTTAAGCGATAATACCCACTTTGATGCGCTTCCCTTATCACAAGGGGTCCCTCCCATTTTGGTGCAAACTTGGATGGTCCTGCTAGACCTTGCCTGACGTAGTCTGCCACTTTTAACACTAGTTGTCCTTCCGCAAACACTCTTTCCTTGGTCATCCTGCCGTAGGCTTTAGTCATCTTCTGCCTGTATCTTTGGCTGCGTTCCTGGGCTTCTTCCCTCTTTTCGTCAAGTTCTTCCAGGTCCTCAAACCTTTCTGCCGCAAAGACTTCTCCCTCTTTTTCTTTTTCTCGCATCTGCATAACCCTTAGGGACGGTGTCATTATTTCTGCCGGACTCACTACTTCAATTCCGTAGACTAAGTAAAAGGGTGAAAAGCCTGTGGCTGACTTTGGTGATTTTCTATAGGCCTAGAGAGCATCTGGCAGGTGCATTGCCCATCCTCCCGCATACTCTTGGCTCATCTTGCTGATGATCTTTATGAGAATTTTGTTTGTTGCCTCTGCCTGCCCATTCCCTTGAGGGTAATAAGGTGATGACCTGTGGTGCTTGACTTGGTAGAATTCTAGCATTCTCCTTACATCACTGTTGACAAATGGTGTGCTGTTGTCACTGATGATCCTGTGGGGCACCCCAAACCTCACAATTATATTTTCTTTGATGAAGTTTGCCACTGCTCCCCCTGTGGCCTTGTAGAGTGGCACTGCTTCTGCCCACTTAGTAAAATATTCTGTAGCTAACAATATCCATATGTATTCACGTGATGGTGGGTTGACTGGCCCTACCAGATCTAGCCCCCAAGTGTGGAAGGGCCATGGGGTGACCATGCTGTGCAAGCCTTGTGGATGGGTATGAATCAAGTTGGCTTGTACCTGACAACTGTGACACTTTTTTACAAATTCTGTCGCATCTTTCTTCATGGTTGGCCAGTAGTAACCCATCTGCAGCAAGCATCTGTAAAGCTTTTTCTTCCCCTGATGTTCACCACATTCCCCTGAATGTACTTCTTTTATCATTTCTTTAGCCTTTTCAGGGCCCAAACACCTCAAAGGGTCTCCATCATATCCCTTTTTGAAAAGGACCGTGTTATGCAAGAAGTAACGTGTTGCCAACCTCTTAAGCTTGTACCTTTCATTGTTCCTTTATGGCAGGACGCCTTCTGTTAAGTACTGCATAAAAGGGCTTCTCCAATCCTCGCTGATAAACACAGCATAACTTTCCTCCCTATCTGCCGCAAGCTGGCAGGTCCCACACTGGGTTTGGACTTGATCTGCATCTTTACCCATGCTTGGCCAATAGAAGCCTGCCCTCTGGAGTCTGCGGTAAAGACTGACTTCCCCGCAAGACCCGCAAGTCTTGTCGTGTATTTCTTTCAATTTTCTCTGGGCTTCCTCCTGGCCCACGCATCTGGATAAGACCCTACCTAGCATCCTGTGGTACAACTCTTCTTTTACCTAGGCATAGTCTTTTAATATCTTCAATTCTGCTGCATCATTTCCCTTCACCAAGGTTTCCTTTATGGGGATTCGCCAATCCCCTTCGCCCTGTTCCTCCCGGAACTTTTCCTTCAACACCTCAATGGTGGATTCTTCCCTCTTGCTGACTTCTATATTAGTGCTATTCCCTTTGAAGATTATTTACGAACCCAATGCAGCTAACACGTCCGCAAACCAATTTTCGTTTCTCGGAGCATGTTCTATCTCAAAGGTTGAGAATTTTTCTTCCATTCTCTCGGCCATCGCTCTGTACGGGGCTAGGCTAGACTCCTTTAAGGAAAAACTTCCTTTGGCCTGGCAAACGACCAAGTTCGAATCCCCCAGTACTTTCAAATGTTTGACTCCCATTTCGAGTGCCGTGGCAAGCCCAGTTAGATAGGCCTTGTATTCCGTCGTGTTGTTTGAACAGGGGAATTCCAACTTAAATGACAGCACTACTGCCTTGTCTTCTTCATGATACAGAACTACTCCCACCCCTCCGGAATGGGTAGTAGAAGACCCATCGAATTTCATTACCCACTGTTCCTTGACTTCTTCTGCCATAGCTACTTCCCCTGGAACTTCATCATCCAGCGGGAATTCTTCCTCTCCTGGAAACTGCGCCAATAAATCTGCTATAGCCTGACTTTTCACTGCCCTAGGTGTCCCCATTCTCAAGTCGTATTGTGATAACTGTAGCAACCACTGGGATATCCTGCCGGAGAGGATCGGCTGTTGTAACAGAGCTTTAATGGCATATGACTTAGTCATCAGCCATACTTCGTAGGCCAAAAAAATAGTGACGCAACCTCTGTGAAGCGTATACAATGGCTAGGCATGCTCTCTCTGCCCTTAGGTAACGAGTTTCTGCATCTTTTAAGGCGCGGTTGATGTAGTATATTGGCTGTTCGATACCACTTCCATCTTCTTGAGCGATTAGTGCGCCGATGGCGTACGAGTTGGTGGCCAGATAGAGTAGCAGTGGTCTTTTATGAATAGGGGCCTGCACTGTGGGGAGGATCATCATTATCTGCTGTAGCCTTTTGAAGGCTGTTTGCTGCGCTTCCCCCTATTCAAAACTTTGCCCCTTCTTAAGCAACTTGGTAAAGGCAGAGGTGATTGATGCCAACCCAGGGATGAATCTCCGGATATATGAGACTTTTCCTAAGAAGCTCTTCAATTCTTTTACTGTGGCCAGAGGTCTCATTGTTGCTATGGCCGTGGCTTTAGCCGGATCCACGTCTATGCCTCTGCTGTGAACCAGGAAACCCAAAAATTTCCCAGAGGATACTCCGAATGCGCACTTGAGGGGATTCATTCTTAACTTAAAAGCTCTGCATCTTTCAAATACTTTTTTTAACACCCGAAAGTGTTCTTCTCTTTTCCTTGACTTAACCACTATGTCATCCACATAGTCTTCTAGCTCCCGGTGCATCATGTCGTGAAATATGGCTGTCATTGCTCGTTGATAAGTTGCACCCGCATTTTTTAACCCGAAGGGCATCACAGTATAGTAGAAATTGCCCATGGGTGTTTTGAAAGCAGTTTTCTCTACATCCTTTGGCGCCATCTTGATCTGATTGTACCCGCTGAAACCGTCCATGAATGAGAACATGGCGCTTCTTGCCCCGGAATCTATCAGTAAATCCATGTTTGGCAATGGGAATTCGTCCTTTGGACAAGCTTTGTTGAGATTCCTGAAATCTACACAGCATCTTATCTGGCCGTTCTTCTTCTTTACTGGTACTATGTTGGATAGCTAGCGAGGATGCTGGATAGGCTTGATGAATCCTACGGCTAGCAGCTTCTGCACTTCTTTGACTATTTGCCTTTCTATTTCTGTGTGAAATATCCTAGCAGGCTGGGCCACCGGCTTGGCCTCTGGGTCCACATTCAATGTATGCGCAACAAGCCCGGGATCGAGCCCTGGCATTTCATTGTAATCCCAAGCAAAAACGTCTTTGAATTCTTTCAACAATAGTATGAGTTCTGACTTCTCCTTTTCTGTCAGGCTTGCACTAATTGAGATAGGCCTTGGTTCCTGCGAGTCAGACCCTAAGTCAATTTCTTCCAACTCTTCCTCTGCCATAACCTGGATGTCCTTTTCTACCGCAACTGCCTCATCCTTTTCTTCTTCTTTTCCCAAACTTCCTTCAGCAACGCAACATGCCAAACTCTTGTGTTGCCCCTTTTGGGTAGGACCCACTTGCATCTCACCCGTGGGCCCCACGCATCATTTATAGACAATCCTGCCATCAAGGCCTCGGACCCTGATGCACTGAGGTATTTCGTCTGGCTCCGCGGCAGGCACTTCTTTCCTTTTCTTTTTTTTGCACCAGTAGCTCTCTTAAATCCGGTTCTGGGTCATCTTAAACATCCTCCCACCTAGGCACAAAGGTGCCTCGTGGCTTTGCAACTGAATTTTCTCCAGATGAAGCCCATTGGTCATAAAACATGGTTTTTACCAAGTGGGCTTTTGCCTGCTCGAACGGCAAGGGGTTTGCAGCTATGTGTATCATCCTACCGTTCAATCTTCCTTTCACACATTGGTGGTAGGTGGACGGGACTAGTCGGTATTTGTGTAACCAGGGTCTTCCCAAAAGCACATGGTAAGATACTTCCGTTCTGACCACGTGGAAACGAGCTAAAGAGGCTATAGGGCCTACTTTCAACCATAACTGAATGTGGCCTGCGGTGTACTCCCCTCTTCCACCGAACCCCGTTACTTCCATCGGGCATCCTTGGATCTTTTTCTCTGAAATTCCTGCGGCTTGCAAGGTGCTCAACGGAATGAGGTTTACGGAAGCACCCGTATCCACCAGGGCCCTTTTGATGGGGATTTGATTTATAGATGCTGCTAAATAGAGAGGCCTCCTATGATCTGGATGCCCCACCTCCATATCCTCATTGCTGAAAGTGATTTCTTTTGATTCCTACAAGAGGGCCCTGTCTTCTGGCATCTCTGCTGACAGGCACTCCACCCCTGCTCCGGAGGCGATGCTTACCAAAGCCTCCGTGGCTATTTTTCTTTCTTTTGCTGTAAGTCCCAACTAGTCAAATAGATTTTTGAACTTGGCACTCTGTTGAAGAGTGGTAATCGCCGCAGCAGGCAGGGCCAAGTTTTCTTCCTCGTCTTCTCCCGGGTCTGCACATATCACCACTGCTACTACACCTTTTCCCTTGTGGTTAGGGAGTGGGTTTCTTTGGACTTCTTGCTGGGTCAGATCTAATGTGCCTTCTTTGATCCTGCGGTGCACCAGCCTGCGGAGCGTCCAGCATTCTGCGGTAGGGTGTTGTACATAGTTGTGCAAGCGGCAGAAGCGAGGATCCCTCCTTTCTTCCTCTGTAGGCTCTCTAGAAACCTGGTTGGGTTTAAAGATCCCATCCGCTATCCATTTGTCAAGTAGTACATCTAGTTCCTTAGGAGTACATGGTAAGGGTGGGGGCGTATCATACTCCCTCCCCTCTGTTTTCCTTCTCTGGTTTCCAGTGGACACCGCCATAGCCTGCGGTGCGTTTCTCTTGTCTGAACTGGGTTTCACGAACTGAGCCGTCTTTCTAGCTTTCTGCAATAGCTGTGCGAACTGGGAAATTTCCAGATTCTCCAGGATAGCTCTAAACTCCCGAATCATATTGGTCATGCACATTTCTACCAGCGTCCTTTCTTCACAGTGGTCATAGCAATCAAGTGCTATGTCCCTGAACCATTTGATGTATTCCATCAGATCCTCCCCATTCCTTTGCTTGGTTGCATGCAGAGTTGCAAGCGTTACCGTTTCTTCCCCGTGAAAGTATTTAGTGCAGAATACATCCACCATGTCATCCCAGGTTGGGATTGATCCTGGTTTTAAGCCAATGTACCAGGTGTATGCCCGGTCGCACAGTGACTTTGAAAACTCCCGCAGACATAAGTCTTCGTTTGCTGCGTAAGGGCTAAGGGTGTCAATAAATTTGCTCACGTGCTCTACTGCACTTCCCTTCCTGCCATCGTACTGGGCAAAGGCCCTTGGTTCATACCTCTCGGGGTACGATTTGCTGAGTACTTTTAGAGGATAAGGAGGTCTGCGTGTGTAAAACATCTCCTTTGGCGTTCTGGCTCTCTCTTGCTCCAAGAGAGCCGCTACCTCAGCCATGGTAATGAAACGCTGTCCTGCGTTTCGTGGGACACCTCCTGCCAGTGTCTCTTCTCCGTCTACTACATGATCCGGGTCATGCTGGCTGCCTTTCTCTTTTGTTTTGTCTGCCTTCAATTGGTAGATTTCTTCCATCATTTGTTGCTACGAGTGCTGTAATGATTGCAATACTTCGATAAAGGTGTTGACATTGTCCATGGAGACTCTTGTCTGAGGCTGAGGATCAGCCCCCGTTCTGTTGGCACCTTCTGTTTGGTTAAGGTGCTCTGGGTGAGGCGTTGTTGGCCTGGATTCTGCTTGTGAGGGTACGTCACTCATATTCCGTGTCGTCCTGGACTTTGGTGGCATTATTTGCGAGGGGCTCTGTTTTCTTTTTCTTTGCCCCTGTCTGCTTCCCAACTCCCCAGTGGAGTCGCCAATTTAATGTGGGGGCCTTTTTTGTGTATGGTGTATGGGGCTGCCTCTTGCGGTGATGGGCTGGGCTGCCTCCTGCAGTAATGGGCCGGTTTGTGCACAAACTTATGCCTTGTCTGCCAGGAGTGAACTTACGGCAAGCAGAACTGTTGCAGACGAGTTACGGCAGGCAGATATAATAATAATAACCAAAACAGAGTATTCTGATTATTTAAATAAATGGCTATGTAATCCCTACTTATAAAGCATGATTACAGTCATGATAATGTCAATCATAGAGAAAGTAAAGAAAATAATACGAACTAATCAAATGCGCATAAATCAAGTTTTTAAGCTTAGTCTGCCGAAGCAAAGCCAAAGAGGGGAGAACGCCTCTTCTCAATGCAAATAATCTCCCAAGAAAAAGATCCTGCCGTGGGGATTAATGGCTTTGAGGGAGTCGGACCTGAATGGTTATTGCTCAAAAAGAAAAAAAGTCCTTGTTTTGCGTTTTGGAAGAAAGTAAGATTTGAAGGGGGAGAGAGGGAAACCGATCTACCGGTGCATGCCTACTGTATCACCCCTCCTTCCTCCTTAATTTTCTCTCTTTTCTTTTCTTTTTTCTTTCTTATCTTTTTCTCTCTTCTTTTTACTCTGTTTTTCTTTCTACTCCGTAAAAATGCTCTGTTTTTCGATCCCTTTTTCAGGACACGGCAAAGGCCCTTTTATAGTGCCTGCCGTGACCAATGTTTTACCGTTTTGCCCCTTAACCGCCTTTGTCTGGTCTGGGCGAACTTGCCGACCACCAGGTCTGTGCGACATCCACCCTTGCCAGACAGAGGCAGGTTTGTTTTGTTTCTCTGTATACCGTAACACTTGTTCCTGCCACGGTATAAATGCTTTCTCTCTCTACTCTCAAGGCATGCACCCAACGGTTCCCCCTCAAACTTGCCTCTTTTGGGTGGTCTGCCATCCCAGCAGGACGTACCGCCCAAAAGGGCTCGGGCAGGAGCTGTGAAATAGATCTTTTCCCCTCTCCCCACCACCAAACCATACCCCCTTTACCTCTTACCTCTGGTCCATGGCCCTACCACGTCCTATATTGGCTGGGTACAGGCTGGTGGCGCCTGGGCCTTGCGCGTGCTTTCCTTTCAGATATGTCCAAGGGTCTGCCTGCTGCTCATGCGTCTGCCGTGATCTGGAGACTCTCCGTCCGTGTTTGCTGACCTTTCATGTGGGCTTTTCTTTGGTTTCCCGCTCCATTCAGGAGCTGGGCTTCGTGTGATGATGGGCCTTGCATTTCTTTGGCCCATTCTTGATTTTCTTTATTTCCTGCAACATTGAACTGTTATTCCTGTCGTAATAACTTAATCCTGCTGTACCTCTTTTTTGGGCCAGCCGTTTATCCCTTTCCTCATTGGCCTGTTATGGGCACTGTTTTGCTTTTACTCATGGGCTCTTATGTCCCTTTGGGCTTTCCTTTAGGCGTCCACGACCCGATTGCTTTCTTTGGGCTTCCTCGGCTCGTTTGCTAGTTCCACACTCCCATGAGCTTTTTACTAACTTCATTGGGCTTCGTCGGCTTAATAACCTTATTCTTATCTTTAGGGTTCATGGGCTTGCCATAAACCCCTTACTCTCTTAGTTTGCATTACCTTGGGCCTGTGGCGGCCCTTTCTCACTTTTCTACCTCATACACTGCCCATGGGATGCTATTTCTTTCTTTCCTGGCTCCTTTGAGCCCACTTGCCTCTTCAAGACCCATTTATTTATTTGTTGGGCCTGCGATCCATTATTCCTGCCGCTTGGGCCTAATGGGTTTTTGCTATCTATTTTGTCAATTCTTTGCTGCCCTCATTATTGGGCTTTCTTTCTGCCTGCCTGGGCTTCCATAAATGGCCCTCAACAATTATTTAATCTAACAAATTGTAAGGTGGTGGACTGTGCTAGCAGTATTGGGCTGCTTCCTGCGGCACCAGGCCCAAGTTTTCTGGATAAGGGAATCGGGACCAGTCTAACTACAACTCAAGTTGGTCCAGTTTGTGCGCAAACTAGGCCAGGTTTGCCAGAAACCGGCTTGCGGCAGGCAGAACTGTTTCAGGCAAGTTGTGGCAGGCAGACATAATAATAGTAAAATAACTAAAATATCTGGCCACTCAGTGGGAAATGACCAAACTATCCTTACACACAATTACAGCAGCAATAATAATATTTTTTACGGAAGGGAAAGATTAGAACAGAATGAACAAGCATTAATATATAAGGGTTGAATCAAAAAATGTTAGGAAATCAACTAAAAGTTCAGTCCGCAGGAGCAAAGCCAGAGAGGAAAAGAACGTCTCTTCTCAACGCAATTAATCTCGCAGGAAAGAAAAGGTCCTGCCGTGGAGATTAACTGCCCTGAGGGAAATGGACCTGAGTGGTTTGTGCTTAAGGCTCCTTGAGGTTTTCACAGGGAGCAAGATTTCATGAGGGAGAGAGGGAATTAATCTACCGGCATGCCTGCCATTCTAATTCTCACTCTGTTTTTCTTTCTGGGTGTTTTCTTTCTTTCTTTCCTGCTTTTTTTCTTTTTCTACTTCTTAGTTTCTTTTTCAAATTCCTCTCTTTCAGTCTCAGTCCTCCTTCCTTCCTGTTCACGACAAGACCCTATTTTTATAGCACCTGTCATGACCGGATTTTACCGTTTTAGCCTTTAACCTCCTTTGTCTGGTCTGGATGTACTGACCGACCATCACTGTTCCGTCTGCGTTCCTCCCCTGTCACTAGACAAAGAAGGGAATTTTATTTGTTTGTCTGCCGTGGCACCCATTCCTACTACGGTCTGGGTTCTTTCTCTCTCCCTATCTCTCATGGCATGCACCCATTGGTTCCAACTCAGCTTGCCTCTTTCGGGTAGTGAGTCATCCCAGCAGGACACCTCCCTGAAAGAGCCTGAGCCAGATCCTCAAAAATAGATTTTTCCCCTCTCCCCACCACCAAACCATGCCCTTTGAATCTCTGACCCCCGACCTCAACATGCTCTGTATTGGCTGGGTACAGGTTGGTGGTGCCTCGGCCTTGCGCGTGCCTTCCTTCCATATGTGTCCAAAATCTGTCTGCTGCCCATCCGTCTGCCATGGTCTGGAGGCTCGTCTGCATAGTCTGCCGTCTGTTTTCTTTGACCTTTTATGTGGGTTGCTCTTTGATTTCCCGCTCCTCTCAGGAGCTGGGCTTTATTTGATGATGGGCTTTATATTTCTTTGGCCCACTTCTTGATTTCCCTCATTTCCTGCCATATTGTTTTGTTATTCCTGCTGCAATGATTTAATCCTGTTGGGCCTCCTTAGGCCAGCCGTTTACTTTTTTTCTCCCAGTGGCTTGGCATGGCCACTGGTTTTTCCTTAATTATGGGCTCCTATGTCCCTTTTCTCTTTGTCTTTGGGCATCGTTGGCCCATTTGCTTTCTTTGGGCTTCCTTGGCCCTTTTGCTAATTCTGCATTCCCATGGGCTTTTACTAACTTCATTGGGTTTCCCCGGCCCAATAACCTTATTCTCATCCTTGGGGTTCATGGGCCTACCATAAACCCCTTACTTTCTTAGTTTGCATTACTTTGGGCCTGTGGCAGCCCTTTCTCACTTTTCCACATCATACACTGCCCATGGGATGCTATTTCTTTCTTTCCGGGCTTTCTTAAGCCCACTTGCCTCTTCAAGGCCCATTTGTTTATTTCTTGGGCCTGTGATCCATTACTCCTGCCGCTTAGGCTAATGGTTTTGTTGTCTGCTTGCCAATTATTTGCTGCCCTTGTTATTGGGCTTTCCTTCTTTCTACCTGGACTCTCACAAAATGGCCCTCAACATTTAACCCCCTGAACGTATGAAACGTTCCTGCGGTTCATATGTGAATGAAAAGCAGTTTCTGTCCTCTTCTCCTCTCTTCTTTCTCTTTTTCTTTCTTCGCGGGCCTTTTTAAGCAGTGGACCCCTCCTCATGTATATTGTATTGTATATATATTTTCTTTCTTTCCTGCCACGAATAGGGTTGTCTCTTTGAATTTCCTAGTTTGGCAGTTATTCTCTAAGCATAGCCGCCTTTTCATTAATTTCATCCCATTCTGATGGCTGACCCGTCGCCTTCCTTCGTGCCGTTATTAATGACCTGGGTATTTAAAGGGGAGTCCTTCTGCACATTAAACACAAACTCCTTCTTTTCCAAGAATACATTCTCTCCATCTTCTTCTCTTCACTGTCCTTTTCTTTTCAAACATTCATACCCCTCTTCTCCGGTCAAACCCTCTCACCATGGCACTGGTGAAAAGTTAAGGCTCTTCCCGCCGTAAGGGGAAAGAAATCGCTTCCGATCCTCTTGTCGCTCCTGACGTGGGCGAGAAGGCGGAGTATTCTGAGACGGAGCATTCCGTTGGCGAAGAGGCACAGCACGACCCCGACAGTGAATGCGCTCCTTTGATCGATCCACGGTACGAAGTCCACCCTCACTTCCCAAAGGTTCCTGGCGACTATGCACCGCCGCCGCCGGGTCGCGTGTGGCTCGCCCTTAGTCGGCGAAACCCCAATGTCTCTTGGGCTCTGCTAGCATCCTCAATACCTAATCTAGCCATTCGCCAAGGCATCTCACTTCCTGTGCCTATCCACTTAGAATTTGGGTTTGGTACTGCCTTGGGTTGGAGAGACTGGGTTGATAATGAGTTATCTGATGCGGGTTTCATGGGATTGTTGCAACGAGTCGGTGTCCTGAAAGCCATTGTCTTATCTCGCTGCCTGTCAAACTTCCGGGACCTCTACAATCTTCGACACTTGGTCCGACGGTGGTGTACCACCACCCACACCTTCTTTTTCTCATGCGGCGAACTCACCGTTACCCTTGAAGATGTGGCCAATTTGTTGCTCCTGCTTATTCTTGGTGATGCCGATCCTGCTACTCTAGAACTTTCTCCAGAAGAAGAGGCCATTGAGGCCGAACTGAAGAAGAGGATGATTAGGAACGCCAAACTGTCATATTGGGTTAGTTCTTCTTCCAAGTTCTCTGTAGCTGCCCGCCGCGCGGCTTTTGTTGCATTCTGGCTTTGTAAATTTGTTTTTGGGTCCCACCCCCACTATGCCATAAAGCCTTTATACTTTCGTTTAGCCATCAAAATATCTGCTGGGGTGAGCCTGCCGTTAGCCCCCATGTTCTTGGGGCATTTATATGTCCAACTAGACATCCTGCGGAGTAACGAGAGTCAGGCGAGATCTTGCCATATAGTTACCTCTTCTGTCCACTGTACTATTCTGCAGCAGTTGCTATTTGAGCATTGTGCCCAATACTTGGCAAAGTGTAGACCCGCTCGTTTTGTTAAAGATAAGTACCAAACATGTCTGAGGGTAATCACTGATTTCTGCGGTAGATTTGAGTCTGATTTTCTGCTTGCTTTCCGTTGGTCTGGCTTGAAGCCCATTGGTTATTCTGTTGTTGAGTCCCTTGATGAAGGTGTTGGTTTTTCTTGGAGGGCTTATAAAAATTTGGGTGTAAATTATACATGTATGGATTCCGCCATGGGCTTGTTTGTTGATACTATTGGAACTACTACTCCCTTGGCTGGTTTTGACTAGATGGGGATCACTTATCTAGCAGCCACTAATGCCGGATGGCTGCCTTACTTAACCGATGAAGGCATCAGGTTCATTCACTATCCTGCTAACCGAGTAAGAAGACAGTTCGGGTTAGATCAGGATATTCCCAATGATATCTCCTTCCTCATGGAGTCTCCTACTTCAGTTCGTCCTTTTCTGCGGCATACTGCTTTTGAATTCTGGAGGCAGCGCTTCAATGCGGTTACAGTTCCTGATTCACTGAGGTAGGGTCTTTGCACTCCTCCTATGCATGGTTATTGGCAGGCGGTGATGACTACATTTGAGGAAGAGCTGGTAGGTAGCCGTGGCTTCTCTCTTATTCCTCCTAATGGGCTTAGCATGGTCATTTCGGTTAACCCCCGCTTGCTTCTACCTTCCAAGTTTGTGTTGGCATATGCCCGGAAACAGAATCGGTCAGCCATCTTTGAATGGGATGCAGAGAAAGAAGGATGGTACTGGCATGCTGGCGATTATCCTTCTGGTTGGGAGAAAAGGGTTAAAGTGATAAACATTTCCGCACCAAGTAAGAAAGCTCCTGCCAAGCCTAAATCTGCCAGTAAACCCAAGCCTGCTACTCCACTGCCACCTATAGGTGCTCCTTTTGCCAGCCGAACCCAAGGAAGCAAAAGGAAGACAACTCCTCATCTCGTGCCTGCTGTTGAGCGGAGGGTAAGTTATCTTTTTTTTTTTTTGGAAAATATCTCTTAACTTTCTTGCGGCTAACCTTGTTAATTTCTTCCTCTTCTTTTCTTTTAGTCTAAGCATAAGGAGGACTCGTCAGTTACCAGGCCTATTCTACTTGATGAGCCCGAATCTGAGGTATGTCCCTTTTCTTCACTTTTTTTTTTTTTTTCTTTGCACGTGCTCCTTCTACCACATGTCTTTTGTTTACCTCATATGGTCAATAGTTCCTTTGGTTTTCGCATCAGTATTTATATTCCCCTTTCCTTTTATTTTTTTAGGAGGAACCCGAACCTCTCTCCGTATATCGCCCTACTGCTGAGGAGATTTCCGCCTCCATGGGTGTACCCATGGAGGGCTTTTTTGATGGGGTCGATATGGCATTTGCAACACCCACTCCCTCTGCTGCTGCACATAGGGTTCCTGCTACAACTCCTACCCCTTTCGCCGAGCCGGTACCCAGAGAAGAAGGTACTCATACGGAAAGGGTTGGTGAGACTACACCCTTGACCGCCGAGACACCTGCTCCTCCAGAGAGAGCCATTTCTCCTGTTGTCGTTCAGACCAAGATCACTTCCCCTGTTCTGCCACTTGTTATCTCCACCAGTGACCCCTTTGCGGCTCTCTCCCAGGCTGCAAGGGACGGTACTTCTCTGGTTTTTACTCCTTCCTCCATTCCCGGTTCTGCCACACGTGGTCCTGACACAGACTTATCCTCTGAGGGGTCCGATGACATTCTTGAGGACCCTGATGATGCGCCTATCCTGAAGAAGAGGATTTCTAATTCTGATGAAGAGAAGAGTGCTCCACCCTAGCCTGACTTTATGGGTATGTGTCTTTTCTTCTTTTTCTGCAAAGTTCACTTCCCTTCTTCTTTTTTTTATATACGTATTTGCTTGTTGCTTGTTGCTTCCTTTCATCTGTATGCCTATCTCCCTGCTTGCAGAGACTTTTGAGGGACCAGGAGTTGCAGCAGGCGTAGGGATGCCTGCTCCTACCGTACCTGTAACACCCATTCCTGCCGCACCTTTTGTACTTGTTCATGCCGTACCCACAGCCCCCATTCCTGCTAGCCCCGGTAAGTTTCCTTTCCCTTCTATCTTCTCCTTCATTTTTTCTTTGTGAGTCCTTTCTTCCCAGATCATGGCTTCTCATTTCATTTTTTTTTCTTAATAGGTCCACTTCCCACTGCCCTTTCCCAGTTTGAAGTGGGCAGCAATTCTGCTACCATCCCAGACCCTGCGAATGAAGCTGTAGCCTTCCTTGCCCGATTTGATCAGCCCGAGGTTAATGACCTTGGCCCTGCGGACTTCTGGGCTTCTGGTCCTCACGTGGATTTTTATGGCTTCCGAGTTCCCGAGGACTATGTCTCCCACTTGGTGATGATCTATAGCAACCGCGGGGATTTTATGCAAGACTTCCGTCTTGGCCGTTCTGCCAGGGAGCACTTCTTGAAGATGCTGGGGTGCGTGCTAAACGACATTGAGCACAGCTTCGTTGACACTGTCTCTACCGAGAGGATTCTTCAGTGGAGGACCACGATTCAGGAGCTTATCAGTGTGGATTTTGCTGTGGGGTTTGTTCTAGATCACCTCTGCGAGATTGTCCGAGCCCTTTTTATGAGGAGAGTTCAGCCAGCGGTCGATGCCATTGATGCCCGAATCGAGATTCTAAAGAAGGAGGTGGCGGACTTGGAGGGTCGTCGTGAGTGCCTTCTTTCTAGTGTTGGTGGGCCCAGTCGTTTTGGAGACCAGACTCTCATTTCCGGACTTCATTGATGATGATGCAATTCCCCTTTTTGTTTTTGCTTTCCTTCTTTTATTACTTTGCTCAGAACACTTATATGTTTCCTATGGCACTTATTTGGCGTGTGTTTGCCACAGTTTGGGTTTGTAATTATGATGCTACACTTTGCTACTACTTTTGCTATTGCTATGACATTGTGCTAATACTTCGTACTTTTCATTACATATTCATGAAAGCACGCTACAATTTTTTTTTTGCTCCGTGACACAATCACTTGAAGGAAAGAAAAAAGTAAAGGAAACATAAAAGCTTTTAGCAAAACAAAAGAAAAGGGCAACCTCATAATTCTTTTCCCTAGGCATAATAACGTTTCAGCCACTTCCCATTGATGGGGTCCATTAAGTCTCTGCCATCCATTTGAGTTAGGCGGTAATACCCACTTTGATGCACTTCCCTTATCACAAGAGGTCCTTCCCACTTTGGTGCGAACTTAGATGGTCCTGCCATGCCTCGCCTGACATAATCTGCCACTTTTAAAACAAGTTGTCCTTCCGCAAACACCCTCTCCTTGGTCATCCTGCCGTAGGCTTCAGTCATTTTTTGTCTGTATCTGCGGCTGCGTTCCTGGGCCCTTTCTCTCATTTCATCAAGTCCTTCTAGATCTTCGCACCTTTCTGCCTTAAAGACTTCTCCCTCCTTTCCTTTTTCTTACATCTGCATGACTCTCAGGGACGGAGTCATTATTTCTACTGGGCTTACTACCTTAGTTTCGTAGACTAAGGAAAAAGGTGAGAAGCCTGTGGCTGACTTTGGTGAATTTCTATAAGCCCAAAGAGCGTCTGGCAGGTGTGTCGCCCATCCTCCCGTATACTCTTGGCTCATCTTACTGATAATTTTTATGAGAGTTTTGTTTGTCGCTTCTGCTTGCCCATTCCCTTGGGGGTAGTAAGGTGATGACCAATGGTGCTTGACTTGGTAGAACTCTAACATCTTCCTTACATCACTGTTGACAAATGGTGTGCTATTGTTGCTGATGATCCTGTGGGGCACCCCAAATCTCATAATTATATTTTCTTTGATGAAATTTGCTACTGCTCCTCTTGTGGCCTTACGAAGTGGTACTGTCTCTGCCTACTTAGTAAAATACTCTGTAGCCACTAGTATTCATATGTACCCACGTGATGGTGGGTTAACCGGTCCCACTAAGTCAAGCCCCCAAGTGTGGAAGGGCCATAGGGTGACCATACTGTGCAAATTCTGCGGATGGGTGTGAATCAAGTTGGCTTGTACTTGACAACTGTGGCAATTTTTCACAAGTTCTGCCGTATCTCTTTTCATGGCAGGCCAGTAGTAGCCTATCTGCAGCAAGTGTCGGACCATGTGCCTTACCAATCCATCCAACCACCAATTGGTAAAGGATGAGGGGGCACATATCTTTTATAGCATTCGATCGCAGACCAAGCCCATTGGTATTGGAGCAAATTGTGAAATCCCTCACAATCCCTCCCTCACAATGCGGCTCCAACGACTCGAACCTATGACCTTAGCTCTGATACCACTTGTCGGACCATGTGCCTTACCAATCCATCCAACCACCAATTGGTAAAGGATGAGGGGGCACATATCTTTTATAGCATTCGATCGCAGACCAAGCCCATTGGTATTGGAGCAAATTGTGAAATCCCTCACAGCAAGCATCTGTAGAGCTTCTTCTTCCCCTGATGTTCCCCACATTCTCCAGAATGTACTTCTTTTATCATTTCTTTAGCTTCTTCAGAGCCCAAGCACCTTAAGGGGTCCCCATCGTACCCTTTTTTGAAAAGGACCATGTTATGCAAAAAATAACGTGTTGCCAACCTCTTAAGCTTGTATCTTTCACTGTGCTTCTGTGGCAGGATGCCTTCTGTTAGGTATTGTATGAAAGGGCTTTTCCAGTCTTCGCTGATGAATACAGCGTAACTTTCCTCCCTGTCTACTGTAAGCTGGCAGGACCCACACTGGGTTTGGACTTGATATGCATCTTTACCCATACTTGGCCAATAAAAGCTTGCCCTTTGAAGTCTGCGGTAAAGGCTGACCTCCCCGCAGGACCCGCAAGTCTTGTCGTGTACTTTTAATTTTCTCTGGGCTTCCTCTTGCCCCATGCATCTGGACAAGACCCCACCTGGCATCCTGCGGTACAACTCCTCTCTTACCAAGGTGTACTCTTTTAGTATTTTTAATTCCACATCATCTTCTCCTTTCATCAAGACTTCCCTTATCGGCATCCGCCAATCCCCTTCACACTGTTCCTCCCGGAACTTTTCCTTCAACACCTCTGTGATGGATTTTTCCCTTTTATTGACTTCTATCCTGGTGCTACCCCCTTCAAAAATTATTTGCGATCCCAGTGCGGCTAATGCATCCGCAAATCGGTTTTCGTTCCTTGAAGCATGCTCTATTTCGAAAGTTGAGAATTTTTCTTCCATCTTTTGGGCCATCGCTCTATACGGGGCTAGGCTGGGCTCTTTTAAGGAGAAGCTTCCCTTGACGTGACAGATGACCAGATTTGAATCTCCCAATACTCTCAAATGTTTGACTCCTATTTCGAGAGTCATGGCAAGCCCGGTTAGGTAGGCTTCGTATTCTGCCGTGTTGTTCGAACAGGGGAACTCCAGCTTGAACGATAGAGCCACTGCCTTGTCTTCTTCATGATACAAGACTACCCCCACCCCTCCAGACTAAGTAGTGGAAGACCCATCAAATTTCATTACCCACTGTTCTTTGACTTCTTCTGCCACAACTACTTCCCCTGGAACTTCATCATCCAGCGGGAATTCTTCCTCTCCCGGAAACTGTGCCAATAGATCCACTATAGCTTGACTTTTCACTGCCCTAGGAGTCCCCATTCTCAAGTCGTACTGTGATAATTGTAGCAACCACTGGGATATCCTACTGGAGAGGATCGGTTGTTGTAACAGAGCTTTGATGGCGTGGGACTTAGTCATCAGCCATACCTCGTAAGCCAAGAAATAACGACGCAATCTCTGCGAAGCATATACAATGGCCAGGCACGCTCTCTCTGCCCTTGGATAACAAGTCTCCACGTCTTTTAGCCCAGGGTCCAACTCGGGCATTTCACTATAGTCCCACGCGAAAACATCTTTGAACTCTTTCAACAGTAGTATTAGTTCTGATTTCTCTTTTTCTGTCAAACTTGCGCTGATTGAGATAGGCCTTGGTTCTTGTGAACCAGACCTTAGGTCAACTTCTTCCAATCCTTCTTCTGCCGCGACTTGTGCATCTTTTTCTCCCATAACTTCCTCATCCTTTTCTTCTTCTTTTTTCAAATTTTCTTGAGTGACGCAACACGCCAAACTCCCGTGCTGCCATTCTTGGGTGGGGCCCGCTTGTATCTCACCCGTAGGCCCCGCACGCCTTCATAACTTATACACAATCCTGCCATCAAGGCCTCGGATCCTGATGCATCGGGGTGTGTTATCTGATTCTACGGCAAGCGCTTCTTTTCTTTTCTTCTTTCGCACAAGTAAATCCCTTAGATCGGGTTTTGGGCCACCTTGGACATCTTTCCACCTAGGCATGAAGGTACCTTATGGCTTTGAAATCGAGCTTTCTCCAGATGGAGCCCATTGGTCGTAAAACATGGTTTCCACCAGGTGAGCTTCCGCTTGCTCAAATGGCGAGGGGTTTGCAGCTATATATATCATCCTGCCATTCATTCTTCCTTTCACACACTGGTGATAAGTAGACGGGACTAACTGGTGTTTGTGCAACCAGGGCCTTCCCAAAAGCACATGATAGGATACTTCCGTTCTGACCACATGGAAGCGAGCTAAAGAAGCTATAGGGTCTACTTTCAACCACAGCTGGATGTGGCCTGCGGTGTACTCGCCCCTTCCGCCGAACCCTGTTACTTCCATCGGGCATCCTTGGATCTTTCTTTCTGAAATTCTTGCCGCTTGCAAGGTGCTCAACGGAATGAGGTTTATGGAAGCACCTGTATCTACCAAGGCCCTCTTGATGGGGATTTGATTTCCGGATGCTGCCAAATAAAGAGGCCTCCTGTGATCTGGGTGTCCCACCTCCATATCCTCATTGCTAAACGTGATCTCGGTTGATTCCTGTAAGAGGGCTCTGTCATCTGGGATTTCTTCTGATAAGCACTCTACTCTTGCCCCAGAGGCAATACTCACCAAAGCCTCTGTGGCTACCTTTCTTTCCTTTGCTGTGAGTCCCAACTGGTCAAACAAATTTTTGAATTTGGCACTTTGCTGTAGAGTGGTAATCGCTGCGGCAGGCAGGGCCAGGTTCTCCTCCTCGTCTTTCCCCTGGGTCCGCGCACATTACCACTGCTGCTACACCCTTTCCCTTATGATTCGGGAGTGGGTTTCTTTGGATCTCCTGCTGGATTAACTCCAATGTGCCTTCTTTAATCCTGCGATGTACCAATCTGCAGAGCGCCCAGCATTCTGCGGTGGGATGTTGTACATAGTTATGTAGGCGGTAGAAGCGAGGGTCTCTTCTTTCTTCCTCCGTGGGTTCTCTGGAAACCTGGTTAGGTTTAAAGATTCCGTCTGCTATCCATTTGTCTAGAAGCACGTCTAGTTCCTTAGGAGTACACAATATGGGTGGGGGCGTATCATATTCTCTCCCTTTAGTTTTCCTTCTTCGTTCTCCAGTGGACACCGCCATAGCCTGTGGGGCGTTCCTTTTGTCTGAACTTGGTTTTACGGACTAGGCCGTCTTCCTGGCTTTCTGCAACAGCTGCGCAAACTGGGAAATTTCTATATTTTCCAGGACTGCACTGAATTCCCGAATCATGTTAGTCATACACATTTCTACTAAGGTCCTTTCTTCACAATGGTCATAGCAGTCAAGTGCTATGTTCTTGAACCTCTTGATGTACTCCATCAAATCTTCGCCATTCCTTTGCTTGGTCGCTTGCAGGGTTGCAAGCTTTACTGTTTCTTCTCCATGGAAGTACTTAGTGCAAAATACATCCACCATGTCATCACAAGTTGGGATTGATCCTGGTTTTAGGCCAATGTATCGGGTGTATGCCCGGTCACATAGTGACTTTGAAAATTCTTGAAGACATAAGTCTTCGTCTGCGGCATAAGGGCCAAGGGTATCAATAAATTTGCTCACATGCTCAACTGCACTTCCCTTCCTACCATTGTATTGTGCAAAGGCCTTCGGCTCATACCTCTCGGGGTATTGTTTGCTGAGTACCTTTGGTGGGCAAGGAGGCCTTCATGCGTAAAATTTCTCCTTAGGTGTTCTGGCTCTCTCTTGTTCCAGGAGAGCCGCTACTTCAGCCATAGTAATGAAACGTTGTTCTGTATTCCGTGGGACACCTCCTACTAGTGTCTCTTCTCTGTCTACCGCATGCTTTGGGTCATGCTGGCTTCTTTTCTCTTTCGTCTTGTCTGCTTTTAGTTGATGGATTTCTTCCATCATTTGTTGCTGCGAGTGCTGTAGTGATTGCAATACCTCAATGAAGGTATTGGCATTGTCCATGGGAATTCTTGGTTGTGGCTGAGGATCAGCCCCTGTTCTATTGTCACCCTCCGTTTGGTTAGGCTGCTGTTGGTGAGGCGTGGTTGGCCTGGACTCCGCTTGTGAGGGAACGACACTCATATTTCGTGTTGTTCTGGACTTTGGTGGCATTGTTTGCGAGGGGCTCTATTTTTCTTTTTTTTTTACCCCTATCTGCTTCCCAACTCCCCAATGGAGTTGCCAATTGTAAGGTGGTGGGCTATGCTAGCAGTATTGGGCTGCTTCCTGCGGCACCAGGCCCAAGTTTTCTGGATAAGGGAGTCGGGACCAGTCCAGCTGCAACTCAAGTTGGTCCGGTTTGTGCGTAAACTAGGCCAGGTTTTCCAAAAAGGGGCTTGCGGCAGGCAGAACTGTTTCAGGCAAGTTGTGGCTGTTAGGTTCTAAAGTGTAGGACTTTATGTATTTAGAACTCTAATTTGTATTGTTGGCAAACCATGATCAAAACAATGTGTTTAGAAGTGTTTAAAGCTAGCTCAAAGTTGTATGTCAATGTAAAGTTGGAATCGAGTGTAAAGTAGAAAGCATTGTGCCTTTCGGCCTGGCTCGATCGATCGAAGCTTAGGCTCGACCGATCGAACGTCGGGCAGATTGCTTTTCTGCAGAATTTTCCAACTCAGCCCTAGTTGTTTTAAAACGTTTTTAGGGTTTCTTATTTGTCCTAAGTATAAAAGGCAAACCCTAGCCACGTTTTAGTGTTGCTCATAATTGCGGTTTGTGTAAATCTCTTGTGAGATCTAGAGGAGCTTTCCTTTACACAAACTTAGGGTTTTCAAGGAGGAGATATTCTCTACACCTTGATGATCAAAACAGTTGCTGCCATTAAAGCTTAAAGAATACACAAGCGGGGGTGCTTGTAGCTGGTGGGAATCCAAGAAAGAAGGAGTCCGTGGATTCGGAGCCTGCACGTGGTCGTGTCAGTAAGTTCTACTGGTTGGTAGCATTAGGAAGTTGAGCGGGGGTGCTTGTAAGTCCTTTTGTATGAACTTCGATTCTTTCTGATAGTGGATTCAAGTTTACCTTGAGGATAGCTAGGTCAAATCCTCCCCAGGTTTTTACCGGTTTGGTTTTCTTGGGTGATCATATCTTGTGTTATTTATTTTCCGCTGCTTTGCATGATTTGATCTTTTATATTGTGATAACCTAGACTTGTTTAATTGGATTAAGTAACAACTTGGCTAATTATCTAGGTTTAATCAATTGTTTAAGGGGTCTAAAAACCATCAGTGGCAGACAGACATAATAATAGTAAAATAACTAAAATATCTAGCCACTCAGTGGGAAATGACCAAACTATCCTCACACACAATTACAGCAGTAATAATAATATTTTTTACGGAAGGGAAAGATTAGAACAGAATGAAGAAGCATTAATATATAAGGGTTGAATCAAAAAATGTTAGGAAATCAACTAAAAGTTCAGTCCGCAGGAGCAAAGCCAAAGAGGAAAAGAACGTCTCTTCTCAATGCAATTAATCTCGTAGGAAAGAAAAGATCCTACCGTGGAGATTAACTACCTTGAGGGAAAAGGACCTGAGTGGTTTGTGCTTAAGGCTCCTTGAGGTTTTCACAGGGAGCAAGATTTCATGAAGGAGAGAGGGAATTAATCTACCGGTGCATGCCTGTCATTCTAATTCTCACTTTGTTTTTCTTTCTAGGTGTTTTCTTTCTTTCTTTCCTACTTGTTTATTTTTCTACTTCTTAGTTTCTTTTTCAAATTCCTCTCTTTCAGTCTCAGTCCTCCCTCCTTCCCCTTCACGGCAATACCCTCTTTTTATAGCACCTGCCGTGACCGGATTTTACCGTTTTAGCCTTTAACCTCCTTTGTCTGGTCTGGGTGTACTGGCCGACCATCACTGTTCCGTCTGCGTTTCTCCCCCGTCACCAGACAACGAAGGGTATTTTGTTTGTTTGTCTGCCGTGGCACCCATTCCTGCTACGGTCTGGGTTCTTTCTCTCTCCCTATCCTTCATGGCATGCACCCATTGGTTTCAACTCAGCTTGTCTCTTTCGGGCAGTAAGTCATCCCAGCAGGACACCTCCCTGAAAGAGCCTAAGCCGGATCCTCAAAAATAGATTTTTCCCCTCTCCCCACCACCAAACCATGCCCTCTGAATCTTTGACCCCCGACCTCACCATGCTCTGTATTGGCTGGGTACAGGCTAGTGGTGCCTGGGCCTTGCGCATGCCTTCCTTCCACATGTGTCCAAAATCTGTCTACTACCCATCCGTCTGCCGTGGTCTGGAGGCTCGTCTGCATAGCCTACCGTCCGTTTTCTTTGACCTTTTATGTGGGTTGCTCTTTGATTTCTCGCTCCTCCAAGGAGCTGGGCTTTATTTGATGATGGACTTTATATTTCTTAGGCCCACTTCTTGATTTCCCTCATTTCCTGCCATGTTGTTTTGTTATTCCTGCTGCAACGATTTAATCCTGCTGGGCCTCCTTAGGCCAGCCATTTACTTTTTTTCTCCCAGTGGCTTGGCATAGCCACTGGTTTTTCCTTACTTATGGGCTCCTATGTCCCTTTTCTCTTTGTCTTTGGGCATCCTTGGCCCATTTGCTTTCTTTGGGCTTCTTTGGCCCTTTTACTAATTCTGCATTCCCATGGGCTTTTACTAATTTCATTGGGCTTCCCCGACCCAATAACCTTATTCTCATCCTTGGAGTTCATGGGTCTGCCATAAACCCCTTACTTTCTTAGTTTGCATTACTTTGGGCCTGCGGCGGCCCTTTCTCACTTTTCCACATCATACACTGCCCATGGGATGCTATTTCTTTCTTTCCGGGTTTTCTTAAGCCCCACTTGCCTCTTCAAGGTCCATTTGTTTATTTCTTGGGCCTGTGATCCATTATTCCTGCCGCTTGGGCCTAATGGTTTTGTTGTCTGCTTGCCAATTCTTTGCTGCCCTTGTTATTGGGCTTTCCTTCTTTCTACCTGGACTCTCACAAAATGGCCCTCAACACAAATTAATCATAGACTAATGTTGCAAGTCCATTTTCAAAAAGGTAAATTTGTCTATTTAAATCATTTCCTTTCCTTTCCATCCTAATTTTTAAAACATCCAAACAAGAGGAAGGGCTAATTACTCCCTTCCCCTTACTAATTTCAAAAACATCCAAACAAGATGGAGGATAACTATTCCCCTCTACTCTCTTCTCTCTCTAAACTTCCAAATAGGCCGTAAGTTCCCCAATTAAATTTAAACGCACACCTGCATTGAATTTAATTGACAATGTTTTTGTTTCACTAGTCAATGCAACCATGGTGCTTGAATTTAATTAGAGAACCTCTTATTCTGCCGTATGAAAATAGCAGTCAACTATGCTATCAACTATGAGTTCATATGTGTACAAAATTAGATTTGGGGTACCAAAGAAATGCAAAATATTATGTTGAGTGTTGATTTGGTATATACAAGACACTTTCGTGAAAATTCCAGACTCTGATAAGCTTGAAGAATTTGGTTCCCAATCCGAATTCAAATCCATATATATTCCAATCATTGAAACCATAACAATTCTAAATATACCTAGCAATCAAATAAATATCCAACTAAAAACTTCATCAACAAAAAACGCATATCCAAAACTCAAACAAACACTGTAACAAAACAAAAATTCATTCACCTGGCAGGTTCCCGGAGCGAAAAATCGTGAACTTAGAGGTGACAGAGTAAGAATAATCCATCCCATTGTCTTTGAGAAACTCTTCGATCAATTTCTTGGCCTCCTCAAGATCACTACTTTCGCATTCAATCTCATACAGAGTCCCAAACCCGAAATCAGTCTCATCCACCTCCAATTTCAAACCTTTCCACTCATACACTTCCCTCAAACTCTCCTAACCCCACAAACCCTAGCGCCCCAAACTCCTCCTTCGCCCTCCTCAAAACTCTAGAATCCGCCACGCTCGAAAGAATCTTCTTCGGCTCGGCCACGCAGTCTCTTCTGATTGACGGGTCCAACGGTTCCTCGTCCTCCTCGACGCGGCTGACGCCGTCGACGATGATGGCTTTGGCCTTGAGAGTGACGATGCAGAGAGGGCCGGTGTCGAAGAATCGGAGACGGAGGGTTGCTCGGCGTGATAAGAGCTCGCTGGAAGAGCCGTCGAAGAAGTGGTTCTCTTGGCGATGGGTGGCGACGTGGAATGGGGAGAGGAGTGTGGTGACTGTTGGAAATATGCATATACGCAGCGGAAAGTTAAACGGATCTACTTCATTCACAATCTATAACATGCACTATGTAAATTTCAGAATTCAAGTATAAGAGAGCATACCTTGAAGCGGTGAATTTCAAAAACAAAGATCGAAGCACTTGGGAATACTTTTAATCTTCACTCCAATTCCACTAACGCCCAAGAAGTGTGGACTCTCAATTGGTTACAAAGGAAGAATTTGAGAGTGACATACACTCACATACACCATTTCACAATGATGTTTTTATTTTTATAAAATTCTGTACGTTTTTCCCTTTGTATCTAACCAATTATCTAATTGGGCTGCCCTTTTGGGTCTTTCCAATTGGGCTTAAGTGTGTGGCTTGGAGTGGGACCAAAAGGGACCAATAAGACACTAGTTCCAATGGGCCTTGGGCTTTTCTGTCAACTCTTGACAAATCCAAAGTTACCATTAACTATATTTAATACCACTATATAAATATAGTTGCACTCTAGGCCTTATCTATAAATTATGTCCCAAGACTTTATTATACATGCAAACCCCTTCATAAAATATTCGTAGTAATACAAAGTCATTAATGTAGACTGCCACTTTGTAAATTACTACATCTTAATCCTTGAGTACCCGGTTTAATCTTTTTAAATTATTCACCATATATTTATGAAATCCAATTTCATAAATATATACTTTAGTAATTTCTTACTAAAGTGGTTAGGCCTAACTCTCTGAATAACTAAACCCATTAAACTTATCTCAAGTGAATATTTTATATCTCCGTTAAGAGACTATGAATTCCATCTTAAGAATATATGTTCCATCAACACTAAATGTGGCTACCCAATATACTGAGGTTTTGACCGTTACTTTAGATCTCACTCCTGATATATCAAAGCAACCTACACTTCATGATCAAGTCCATTATTCTCTCAGGATTAAGAGTTCATGCAAATATAGGTCGTGAGATTTATTATTCAATTGACAGTCTTTACGAGAATAATAAATCTCACAGCGGTCCAGTTCAATATGTCTTAACTCTTAAAACATATCAACATATCAACTAGAAGTCACCACTTCCATGATCAAGACAAATCATTTTAGTTGATACGTTATAGTCTTCGCAGATGAAACGCCTAATTTCATCACCGGCTACAAACTAAATTCTGAGTTTACAAAGAACTTGTGATTTATATCTTCTGTGACTTTTCACATAAATCACATACTATGCATCTCATGGACTATATGATAATGTCCAAATATTCATGTTACCATTATTTCAGATAATAATAAAACAAATTTATTAATTACAATATTAAGTCATACATCATGTCATACATAATGTCACACATAATATCATACATAGCATCATACAATAGAATTTAAGGGCACTAATCCTAACAATCTCCCACTTGTCCTAAAGACTATTGTGCACTAATCTAACTCCCATTCCCTCCAAATGCAACTCGAAGGTCCTTTGAGGCAATGCTTTGGTAAAGGGATCTGCTAGATTATTTGCACTTTCAATCTTTGCTACCACCACATCTCCACGAGCAATAATATCTCTAATGATGTGGTACTTTCTCTCAATGTGCTTTCCTTTCTTGTGATTCCTTGGATCTTTAGATTATGCAACTGCTCCACTATTGTTGCAAAACAAAGTAATGGGAACTTGCTCAATTCTTACTACACCAAGGTCAGAAAGGAATTTCTTGAGCCATACAGCTTCTTTTGCTGCTTCACAAGTAGCAACATATTCTGCTTCCATGGTGGAGTTCGCAATGCAAGATTGCTTGACACTCCTCCATGTTATGGCTCCACCTCCCAAGGTGTAAACACATCCTGATGTGGACTTTCTGAAATCTAGATCCAATTGAAAATCTGAGTCTGTATAGCCAATGGGAATCAAATCCTCACAACGGTAAACAAGCATATAATCTCTCGTTCTCCGAAGATACTTGAGAATGTGCTTTACAGCTTGCCAATGTTTTGGTCCTGGATTTGATTGATATCGGCTGACCATGCCAACTGAATAATGAAAATCTGGTCTAGTACAAAGCATGGCATACATGAGACTTCCCACTGCAGAAGCATAAGGAACTTGTCTCATCATATCTACTTCCTCTTGAGTCTTAGGCCTTTGGTCATTAGACAGAGGAACTCCATGTCTGAAAGGAGGTAAACCTTTCTTGGAGTTTTGCATGCTAAACCGTTCTAGAACCTTATCTATATATCCAGCTTGTGATAAGCCTAACATCTTATTCTTGCGATCTCGACAAAGCTTGATCCCTAGAATAAAATTAGCCTCACCCAAGTCCTTCATATCAAATTGGCTGGACAACCAAACCTTTACTGATGACATTACCCCTACATCATTTCCAATGAGTAGAATATCATCAACATAAAGCACTAGGAACATTACTACTTTATCTTGATGTCTTTTGTACACACAAGGTTCATCAAGATTTTGTTCAAAACCAAATAATTTGATTGCTTGATCAAATTTGATGTTCCATGACCTAGATGCTTGCTTAAGTCCATAAATGGACCTTTTCAATTTGCATACCATATGCTCTTGGTTCTTTGCTATGAAACCTTCCGGTTGCATCATATAGATTTCTTCATCAAGATTGCCATTAAGAAATGCAGTCTTGACATCCATTTTCCAAATCTCATATTCATAATGAGCAGCAATGGACAAGAGAATTCTGATAGATTTAAGCATTGCTACTGATGAAAAGGTTTCTTCATAATCAATGCCTTCTTTTTGTGTATGCCCTTTCGCCACTAGCCTTGCTTTAAAGGTTTCAACCTTTACATCTATCCCTCTCTTTCTCTTGTAAACCCATTTGCAACCAACAGGTTTAATGCCGTTAGGCGCCTTTACAAGATCCCAAACTTGATTGGAATACATGGAATCTAATTCAGATTTCATAGCTTAAACCCAATGATGTGCATCTATATCATTAATAGCCTCTTCATAAGTGTAGGGATCCGATTCAGCCTCTTCTGAGATAGCTTCATAAGTTCTCCTAAACCTATGAATCTTATAGGAGGCCGAACAATTCTCCCACTACGACGAGGCACCTGTGTACTAGACATCTCTTGAGTAGTATCTTGTGATGTATCTAATACATTCACATCATCCCTAGTTTCATCTATTGGTTGTATATTTATAGGTTCATTCATTTTAGCCAACACAACTCTACTTCTAGGAGTATAATCATTCATATAGTCATTTTCCAAGAATTTGGCATTTGTGCTAACAAACACTTTATTATCTTTATGACAATAGAATAAACCTCCAATAATTCCTTTTGGATACCCTACAAAGAAAACCACTTCTGTTTTAGACTGTAACTTGTCAAACTTTCCTTTCAACACATGTGCTGGACAACCCTAAATATGGAGATGTCTCATACTAGGCTTACGCCTATTCCACAACTCTACAGGTGTTTTAGGAACAGACTTCGAAGGTACTAAATTCAGAAGATACATTGAAGTATTTAAGGCATATCCCCAAAAAAAAATTGGTAAAGTTGAATAACTCATCATGGACCTAACCATATCTAAAAGAGTCCTATTCCTTCTTTCCGCTACACCATTTTGTTGTGGAGTTCCAGGTGCAGTCAATTGGGATACAATCCCATTTTTAGTTAAGTAATCCTTAAAATCCCCAAGAAGGTATTCGCCACCATGATCAGATCGAATGGCCTTTATGCGTTTACCTAATTGATTCTCAACTTCAGCCCTAAACTTTTTGAACTTTTCAAAGGTTTCGGACTTCCATTTCATTAGGTACACATAACCAAATCTAGAGTAATCATCAGTAAAAGTGATGAAGTACTCATAACCACCTCTTGCTTGGATTGACATAGGACCACATACATCTGAATGTATTAGTTCTAGCAAATCTTGGGCTCTTCTACCTTTTGCATTAAAAGGTCGTTTGGTCATTTTACCTTCCAAACAAGATTCACAAACTGGAAATTCATCAAAGTCCATGGGCTCTAAGAGACCATCTTTGATCAGTCTTTGAATCCTATTTGAGTTAATATGACCTAAACGCAAGTGCCAAAGATATGCATCACTAGTTGAAGGAAACTTTCTCTTTAATGATTTTACATGAGAATCATTATCTAATTCAGAATTATATAATTCATGCTTATCAGGAGTTAAAATATAAAGACCATCCACAATATTGCCAGAACAGATAAACATTTTACCCTTCTTTATTACAACATTGTCTTTAAGCATAACACAATATCCATGTTTACCTAAGTAAGTAGCAGAAATTAAATTCCTACGAACATTAGGTACATACAAACAGTCTTCCAATATTAAAACTCTAAACTCAAAACATAAATTATAAACACCAACAGCTACAACCGGAATTCTGCTCCCATCAGCCAAAGTAAGAAACAACTCCCCTTCTTTAAGCTTTCTGGTCTCCTGGAACCCCTGCAAGGAATTGCAGATATGATTAGTACAACCTGAATCCACACACCAGGAATCCATTGGATTCTGTACCAAAGATATTTCTAGAAGGAATGTATTATTCATACCCTTATTCTTGGCAGCCTTGAATATTGGATAATTCCTCTTCCAATGTCCTTTCTCACCACAATGGAAACATTTTCCTTTGATCTTCTTTCCTTTATCAGCAACCCCTAAGGCAATTTGTTTACCCTCTTGCTTGGTGAAGTCCTTCTTCTTCTTCTTCTTCTTCTTACCCTTGCCTTTCGACTTAGGTTGAGAAGTAGAAGCTTCACCCACATTGGCTTCAACATTAGAAGGATGCCTTCCGCCGCTACCAACTCATTCATTAATTCAGCCAAGAGTAAATCTTTTTGTTCATATTGTAATTAAGTCTGAATTCCTTGAATGATTCCGGTAGTGACTGGAGTATCATATCCACTTGGAATTCTCTATCAATATCAGCACCTAAAACTTCCAATGTATTCATATTAGAGATCATTGTAAGACAATGCTCCCTTACTGAACTTCCTTCAGCCATTTTGGTATTATAAATTTGCCTCATGGTCTCTTGCCTTGCAGAATGGCCTTGCTCACCAAACATCTCCTTCAGACTTAGCATGATGTCTGAAGCTAGTTCTACATCCTGCATTTGATGCTGTAGAACATTTGAGATAGATGCTAGGATGTAGCACTTGGCCATCTCATTAGATTTCTGCCAACGATCATATCGTTGTTTTTCCTCAAGAGGAGCATCTAATGAAGGAAAGCTGGGACATGGTTTAGTGAGCACATATTTGTGCTCTTCAGCTGTGAGAACTATGTCCAAATTTCTTTTCCAATCAACATAGTTGGATCCAGTCAGTTTGTTTTGATTAAGAATAGTTACAAGTGGGCTAAATGATGCCATGTTCAAATCTGAAAACAATAAACATGAATATAATAAGTAAACCGGACATTATCATTTTAGCATATAAACATATAGTATGGAACCTTAACAAAACCATAATATAATATATGCAACGACAACCCAATCCCATATTCAATATCCCTCAGCATAGAGTGAACATTAAATACTATGATTGAATGAGAACTATTCTCATTATTAGTGCTATCAAGATAACTCTTATCAAACACTAATAATATGTCGTTTTACATTTGGCCTCTAAATGATAATAGTAAGAACTCAGCATAGAGGATACTATAATATTTAGTCTAGTGTATACCATTGTCTAGAATCATGTGTAGCCACATTTCATCCCCTTAACAAGTATATTTTGTAGTACCATGATACAAAACACCCTCCGCATGGAATGCAAAGCTCGTGGCTGAGACAAGGTGTTTGATCAAACTACTATAAACCAAGTAATTCATTCTTGTAGGACCATGAAACAAATACTCTCCGCATGGAATGCAAAGCTCGAGGCTAAGACAAAGTATATATTTCACACTACTATGAACCAACAATGGAGGCCGTGAGATTCAACCCTTGTATCTCTCTCCCACTAGATGTTTTAGAATAAAGGTTTTTAAATTTAAAACATGCATAATCTAATTACACATAGTCTTATTCTTTTTACATGTGAAAACACTTCGAAAAAATTCTGATTTTCTTCCTTTCGATCAATCCAATGTGCCCCTCGATCGATCGAAAAAATTAAAAAATTCAAACTCAACCTTCTGACTTGTTCGATCGATCGAAAGTGATTTTCGATCGATCGAAAATCGTGAAACTCGAATTTCCAAAATTTTTCTAAGGCAGTTTTCTTCGTTTTTCATGAACAAACATTCAACAAATGAACATTACAAACAGAGATTGATGTCAAAACTGAATTCTATTGATGTTATAGCCTTAAGATTCAATTTAACATACTTAAATTTAAAATTAAACAACATCATAACATCAATTTCAGTTTTCATCAAATCATAGTTTCAACAACATGCAGAAAATAAAAAAACATAATCTTCTAACAATATGAAACTATCATCTCTAATTCTAAAATTCACAAAACATGTTAAACAGATTGGAAATTGAAGACCGCTCTGATACCAATTGTTGGAAATATGCATATCCGCAACGGAAAGTTAAACGGATCTACTTCATTCACAATCTATAACATGCACTATGTAAATTTCAGTATTCAAGTATAAAAGAGCATACCTTGAAGCGGTGAATTTCAAAAACAAAGATCGAAGCACTTGGGAATACTTTTAATCTTCACTCCAATTCCACTAACGCCCAAGAAGTGTGGACTCTCAATTGGTTACAAAGGAAGAATTTGAGAGTGACATACACTCACATACACCATTTCACAATGATGTTTTTCTTTTTATAAAATTCTGTACGTTTTTCCCTTTGTATCTAACCAATTATCTAATTGGGCTGACCTTTTGGGCCTTTCCAATTGGGCTTAAGTGTGTGGCTTGGAGTAGGACTAAAAGGGACCAATAAGACACTAGCTCCAATGGGCCTTGGGCTTTTCTGTCAACTCTTGACAAGTCCAAAGTTACCATTAACTATATTTAATACCACTATATAAATATTGTTGCACTCTAGGCCTTATCTATAAATTATATCCCAAAACTTTATTATACATGCAAACCCCTTCATAAAATATTCGTAGTAATACAAAGTCATTAACGTAGACTGCCACTTTGTAAATTACTACATCTTAATCCTTGAGTACATGGTTTAATCCTTTTAAGTTATTCACCATATATTTATGAAATCCAATTTCATAAATATATACTTTAGTAATTTCTTACTAAAGTGGTTAGGCCTAACTCTCTGAATAACTAAACCCATTAAACTTATCTCAAGGGAATATTTTATATCTCCGTTAAGAGACTATAAATTCCATCTTGAGAATATATGTTCCATCAACACTAAATGTGGCTGCCCAATATACTGAGGTTTTGACCGTTACTTTAGATCTCACTCCTGATATATCAAAGCAACCTACACTTCATGATCAAGTCCATTATTCTCTCAGGATTAAGAGTTCATGCAAATATAGGTCGTGAGATTTATTATTCAATTGACAGTCTTTACGAGAATAATAAATCTCACAGCGGTCCAGTTCAATATGTCTTAACTCTTAAAACATATCATCTAGAAGTCACCACTTCCATGATCAAGACAAATCATCTTAGTTGATACGTTATAGTCTTCGCAGATGAAACGCCCAATTTCTTCACCGACTACGAACTAAATTCTGAGTTTACAAAGAACTTGTGATTTATATCTTCTATGACTTTTCACATAAATCACATACTATACATCTCATGGACTATATGATAATGTCCAAATATTCATGTTACCATTATTTCAGATAATAATAAAACAAATTAATTAATTACAATATTAAGTCATACATCATGTCATACATAATGTCACACATAATATCATACATAGCATCATACAATAGGATTTAAGGGCACTAATCCTAACATGGATATGTATGTGTTTTGGGATGATGATGCCATGTTGTATGCTAGATGCATGTTAGTGTGTGTGTGAGTCTAGGACATAAGTGTTGAGCTAGTTTTTAATAGGGTTAAGGTATAAAACACAATGATGAGAGGCCAACCTTAGGGTTGGGTGATCTTGGCTGCCTAACATCTTCCCAAGAGTGTACCTAAACTCCGAACCCATACTGTAGTAGTAAAATAAAAAAGGTCCTTCCTCAAAGGGATGCTATATATATGGTTCCTAGACCATTGAAAAAACTAGATGGCAACTCCCCCCTTGTGCCCACACACCCCCATAAACTTATATTCTAGAAAGGCCCAACTAACAATAATTCTGCATAAATACCCTTACCTTTAAAAACATCTTTCTATAACATTAAAAAAAGCCTATATCTTTTTTAACATCAAAATATCAAAGTCTTATGCACATAAAGTAATTAAGATAATAACAAGTATATAAATCCATAAAATTAATCATGCAAATAGGCTGGGATGTTACAAATAGCTCTTTAATCTATTAAATGTTCAAAATTTAAGTCTTAATTTGTATTTAAAAGTATGCATTAAAAATGAGTTTATGCACCAAATAGTAAATAACATCAGATTAGCATGAAATTTGACAGGCATATTAAGAATATAGAAAAAATGTAATTCAATAATGTGTAGGTTGGGTTAAAAAATGTAATTCATCAGTCAAAATTTGGGTTAAAAATTTGATCAATATACTTTGGGTAGTACACATGCAAGTTGGGTTAAACGATTTATATACGATAGTAATAGAAAAGATCATAACACTTATATTAAAATGTTTCTATTTTTCTCTTTTTGATGAGTATTTCTCATGTGATTTTTTTTTAACAGATAAGATTCTCCTGTGAGTTATATATTGTATATACACAAAATCATGGATATTGTAAATTAGAAGTTGACCACTCTTTTGCGTTTAGCTAATGGGAAAAGTAGCAACAAGCAAGGTAGATTCAAAATCCTTGATCTTTATACTGAAAGACCCCTTCAGTTTTATCATTATTAATATTAAATTCATTATTTTCAAGAACATCTTTGGGAAAAATGACAGCATCAATGAAGTATAACTTACCATGATCTTAATGAAAGATTTCTAGCATTGATGGTATTAATAGAACGGATTTTGAAGTATTAAACTAATGCATCAATGGCACTTTAAAACGTTTCAGCTTTTATGTCATTGATAGGTACTATAAGTTCCCATCCTCGCGCTTCCATTAGCCTTAAGCATCCTCCAATACCATTGATAAACCAGTACTCACACACACTACAAGTTTATCTAGTTTGATAAGTACAATGGCATATCAATCACAAAGGACTGCTCTCATATTGATATATGCATGTTTGGCAGTGTTGGTTCCTATAGGGCTAGCTCAGTTGCCACAAACACCTGGATTGCCTCAAATGCCTAGATTTTCACAAATACCCGGATTGTCAGAAATATCTGGATTGTTGCCACAAATAACTAGATTGTTCCCAAACCTTGAAGCTGGGGGACTTTCAGGGGCAAATTGGCAGTGTTTGTCATCTCTTGTAGGCATTCCAGGGTGTCTTACTCAAGTATTTGGTTCACTTGTCAATGGCCAATTCAGTATTATAGGTTCCTCTTGTTGCAAAGCCATCTCAGAGATTGAGGGAAATTGCTTGTCTAATTTGTTT
Organism: Quercus tomentella; assembly: GCA_028535165.1. Classification (NCBI taxonomy): domain Eukaryota; kingdom Viridiplantae; phylum Streptophyta; class Magnoliopsida; order Fagales; family Fagaceae; genus Quercus; species Quercus tomentella. The sequence goes on along the minus strand of JAPQVY010000089.1, from coordinate 46,653,644 downwards.
CCCTCCAATCCCATTTTTGCTTCATTGCTCAATAACTCTTGTGGTCAACCATCTAAAGGAAATAGACAAGTCTCTGGAATCACCGCGAGTAAGGCCGCTTTACCAGGGATTTCACCAAGGAATCAAGACATACAGGAATGCTGGTCATCTCTTTCAGGTGTACCAGGGTGTCTTACAGATATTATGAATTCACTCTTTAATGGTAAAGTTAACTTCTTTGGCCCTACTTGTTGTAAAGCCATCACTTTGGTCAGTGACCATTGCTTGCCTAAATTGTTCCCTTTTAACCCAACTTTTCATTCAACACTTAAAAACGTTTGTTTAACTAGCTTTGGAGTTGGAGGACCTGCACCTTCACCTCTAGGAGCAGATCAAATCATTGTGAGCAAGCTCTATTTGCCTGTGAAATTACCTTTCCTAGGACTATCAGACGGGAATTGGGAAAAAGACGTTGCAAAATGCTGGTCATCACTTTCAAGCATTAATCGGTGTGTTGATGAGATTTATGGAACACTTTCTAGGGGTGAATTTAGTATTGTCGGTCCTACGTGCTGCAAATCCATCACTGTTATTAGTCACAAGTGTTGGCCTAAGATGTTCCCACTTAACCCATTGTTCCCTCCATTGCTCAAGAGTAAATGTGCATGCAGTGCTTCTAGGGCTGCACCAAAACCTAGGAGAATTTGATCATGCCTATGAATTCAAATCGGCTCATCATTGGCTACTGCAATATTAATAATGCATTGGTTGGTGATTGTAGGGAAATGTGCTTTTTTTTTTTTTTTTGAGTTTAATTGAGAACAATGTTTCCTCGTGTGTTGTTTTTAGAATTTTCTTTTCACTAATAAAATTCTAGTTCGCGTTTCAGCCATTGTATGTCGTTCTTGGCATGAAGTTAGTTCAAGTTGCATTTATTTAAGTGATTTACTCTCTCTTAGAATGTGTTACGCAAAGGAATTGTGGCTTAAAATATTGGGATAAGTTCATATTTTGGAATTTTTAATTTCATCCTAATTTATGCTACGATGTTGAGATCATCTAGTCACAGAAAAAATTAATGGTGATCCGAAAATATTATATTGAAATTAAGACAGTACCACAATATTTCATTTCAATAAAAAAAAATTTGAAATGATCATGAGAAAAGAATTGGTAACTTTGGTTTCCTCTTGATTTTCAACAGTTGAATTTCTAAAAGTTAAATACAATGAAAGAAAAGTGAACAAACAAATAATGTGTAATTGGATGTGAGTTGGTAACCTAGTATTTATCAAGACCTAGTTATGAGTCTTTTGACTATAAAAATAAAAATTTGAAATCAAGAAAACGTGTTTATGCTATTTGAAAACTTTTCACATGGTTTCAGTTTATTGGATATTTCACAAAATGATGCGGCTATGCAAAATTAAAATAAAAAATAAATATAACAATATGTTATGTTTATTTTCATTAATAAAGTCTTATATTGTTAAATAAGGGACTTGAGTTTGAATTATGCCTATACAAAAAAGAAATAAAGTAATGTCTTGGCTTGACATTAAAAAATAGTCATTAGGGATCATACACCACAAATTTTCAAATACTCATATAATAATAATAATAATAATAATAATAATAATAATAATAATAATAATAATAATAATAATAATAATAAATGTAAGATTAAAAAAATAAGAACGTTGAATATTGTGTCCAATGAATTGTGAGTTGTAATTATCATGTAATACAATATGCATACAAGCCACAAATTTTCTACCAAGGTGAAACACCCTCCTTTCCCTTAAAAAACAATAAGTATGTGTTTTTTTTTTAAAAAAAAAAAACAAAAAAAAAAACAAAACAAAACATAGGTATTAATAATTAAAAACAAAACTTTTGTGTATATATATATATATATATATATATATATGTTTTTGTTACGATATAAAATAAATTTATATTTCTATATACAAAACTACATTTTTAAAATATATCATTTTTATTATAAAGCTAAAAGTTATTTTGATTCATTTAAAGAGGGTCAAAATCCGAAAAGTAATAAGTAGTATATACCAAATATTTAAAATAATTGAACACACACAAATTATGGAACGATGCTTAATGTAGTATTTTTTTTTTTAATTATTATTATTATATTTGTACTTCTCTACTGTCTAAATGCTACTAATTAAAGATAAATTTAAATATATGTTATTATTATTAGCATAATTTGTCAAGTTACACCTGATGTGACTTTAAGTAATATTATAACAGTAAAAATGTTTTTATTGAAAGTAAATTTTACTAAATCTATCATTGAATTACATGTTCTCCTTATAACCTACATGCTTGTTAAAAATTTCAAAATGATCAGAGATCAATAGCTCTTTAATCTATTAAATGTTCAAAATTTAAGTCTTAATTTGTATTTAAAAGTATGCATTAAAAATGAGTTTATGCACCGAATAGCAAATAACATCAGATTAGAATGAAATTTGAAAGGCATATTAAGAATATAGAAAAAAATGTAATTTAATAGTGTGTAGGTTGGGTTAAAATATGTAATTAACCAGTCAAAATTTTTACACAAATTTGATCAATATATTTTGGGTAGTATGCATGCTGGTTGGGTTAAAAAATTATATACTATAATAATAGAAAAGGATCAAAGAACTTATAATATATTTACTAAAATGTTTCAATTTTTCACTTTTTGTGAGTTTTTTTTTTTTTTTTTTTTAACTGATAAGATTCTCTTGTGAGTTATATATAGTATATACACAAAATTGTGGATATTGTAAATTAGAAGTTGATGACTCTTTTACGTTTGGTTAAAGGGAAAAGTAGAAACAACCAAGGTAGTTTTATTTGAAATACTTGATCTTTATACCGAAATACCTCTTCAATTTTATCATTATTAAGATTAAATTCAATATTTTCAAGAACATCTTTGAGAAAAATGACTGGCATCAATGAAGTATAAATTACCATGATCTTAATGAAAGTTTTCTAGCATTGATGGTATTAATAGAATGGATTTTGAAGTATTAAACTAATGCATCAATGGCACTTAAAAAAGTTTCAGTTTTTAATTCATTGATAGGTACTATAAGTTCCCATCTCCTTGCTTCGATTAGCCTCAAGCATCCTCCAATACCATTGATAAACCAATACTCACACACACTACGAGTTTATCCAGTTTGATAAGTACCATGGCACATAAATAATAAAGGACTGCTCTCATATTGATATATGCATGTTTGGCAAAGTTGGTTCCTACTGGGCTAGCTCAGTTGCAACAAACACCTGGATTGCCTCAAATACTCGAATTGTCAAAACTACCCGGATTGTCAGAAATATCTGGATTGTTGCCACAAATAACTAGATTGTTCCCAAAACTTGGAGCTGGGGGAATTTGGGGGCAAATGGGAAGTGTTTGTCATCTCTTGTAGACATACCAAGGTGTTTTACTCAAGTTTTTGGTTCACTTGTCAATGGTCAATTCAGCATTATAGGTTCCTCTTGTTGCAAAGCCATCTTGGAGATTAAGCGAAATTGCTTGTCTAATTTGTTCCCCTCCAATCCCATCTTTGCTTCTTTGCTCAATAACTCTTGTGGTCAACCATCTAAAGGAAACAGACAGGTCTCCGAAATCACAATGAGTAAGGCCGCTTTACCAGGGATTTTATCGGGGAATCAAGTCATACAGGAATGTTGGTCATCTTTTTCAGGTGTACCATGGTGTCTTACAGATGTTATGAATTCACTCTTTAATGGCAGAGTTAACTTCTTTGGATGTACTTGTTGTAAAGCCATCACTTTGGTCAGTGACCATTGCTTGCCTAAATTGTTCCCTTTTAACCCAGCTTTTCATTCAATACTTAAAAACATTTGTTTAACTGGCTCTGGAGTTGGAGGACCTGCACCTTCAGCTCTAGAAGTAGATCAAATCATAGTGAGCAAGCTCTATTTGCCAGTGAAATTACCTTTCCTAGGACTATCAGACGGGAATTGGGAAAAAGACGTTGCAAAATGTTGGTCATCACTTTCAAGCATTAATCGGTGTGTCGATGAGATTTATGGAACACTTTCCAAGGGAGAATTTAGTGTAGTCAGTCCTTCTTGCTGCAAATCCATCACTGTTATTAGTCATAAGTGTTGGCCCAAGATGTTCCCACTTAACCCGTTGTTCCCTCCGTTGCTTAAGAGTAAATGTGAATGCAATTCATGGGCCGCGCCAAAACCTAGGAGAATTTGATGATGCCTATGAATTCAGATGGGCTCATCATTGTCTATTGCAATATTAATAATGCATTGGCGGGTGATCTTAGGAAAATGTGGTCTTTTTTCTTTTGGGGGGGGGGGGGGGGGGGGAGTTTAATTGAGACCAGTGTTTCCTAGTGTGTTGTTTTTAGAATCTTCAATTCATCAATAAAATTCTTGTTGGCATTTAAGCCATTGCATGCACGTCGTTCTTGGAATGATTTTAGTTCAAGTTGTATTTATTTATGTGATTTACTCTCCTTTAGAATGTGTTATGCAAAAAGGCATTATGGCTTAATATATATGCTTAAAATATCGTATTCACATTTGCATTCTAATTTATGCTGCAATGTAGGGATCATCTAGTCACAGAAAAAAAAATAGTGGTGATATGAAAATAGTATATTGAAATTAAAACGACAACACAATATTTCATTTTAGTAAAAGAGTTTGAAATGATCTTGAGAAAATAATTGGTAACTTTGGTTTCCTCTTGATTTTGAACAGTTGAATTGCTGAATGTTAAATACAATGAATGAAAAGTGAACAAACAAATAATGTATAGTTGGATGTTGTTAGGATATATGTGATTCACTTGTTAGGAACATATGTTACTATTTTATGTAATTGGCTAATCCTTTGACAAAACGCACTTTACTTGTATTTGGGTAGATTTAGGAAGTGTTTAATACTTCAAGAAACTGTGTTTCAAGATCAAATGTTGAAGCTATGCAAGTCTGTCCAAGATTCAAGCTGGAAAGTGCAAGTTCATTAAAGCTCGACAGCTAGCCATTTATCGAGCTTGAAGAGCTATTCTACCCCATGGCTCGACAGCAGCTCGACAGATAAGTATCTGTCAAGATTTATGAAAAATAGAATTTCAGTTCCGTTTTGACTATATTCCGTGATTATGTGTTTGGGCCTTCTTTTCTCACAACCCTAGACATATAAAAGGATTATTTTAAGGGCCGTCAAAGGTGACACAAGTGTTGAGCAAAGTTTGTTCAAGCAAATTGTGATCGGAGACAGAATTTGCCCTAGCTCATCGTTCTTGTGAAGAAGTTGCCCTAGGGTTTTGTGACCAAGCATCTCCTTGATCTTCATCGTTGGGATGAACTGAAGAACTTTGTAGCCAACAACCTTCTCTAGTTGGTGATTGAAGTCGTGTACTGGGATCCGCGCAATTGGTTAGTCACGTACTGTGAGTCGTACATTGAAAAGGAGAGATTGTCACTACAGAACAAGTCTAATTGGGTATTGGGGTAAGGGTTCAACTGTAGGTTGGTATAAGGTACTGGGATTCCTTTACTTGTAACCGCTTGTTATGATAATAGTGGAATTTCGGGAGTGGTGACCTTAAAATCACCCGGTGGGGTTTTTGCCGTGTAGGTTTTCCCCATTCGTAAACAAATCACCGTGTCTATTTATTTTTTGCTGCATACTTAGTTTAATTGGTGATTTGTTTGTGCTACCACGCATTTGCGTGTTAATTTGATTAATTAAAAAACTTGGCTAATTAATTAATTAATTCATCACAATGGGTCAATTCGTTTTTGGCCTATCAGATGTGAGTTGGGTAACCTAGTAATTTATCAAGACCTAGTTATTAGTCTTTTGACTATATAAATAAAATTTAGAAATCAAGAAAATGTGTTTATGCAATTTGAATACATTTTTTCATGGTATCAGTCTATTGGATATTTCACAAAATGTGGCTTTACAGTATCAAAATAAAAAACAAATATAACAACATGTTTTGGTTATTTTCAATGATAATGTCTTATATTTTAAAATATTGTACTTGAGTTCGAATTATGCCTACCCAAAAAAGAAATCAAGTAGTGTCTTGGCTTGACATTAAAAGCAGTCATTTTGGATCGTATGTCACAAATTTTTGAATGCTATTGTAACTATATATGTAAAAAATAAATATAGGATAAAAATAAAGAATTCTTGAGAAATTCTATCTCACCTTGAGATAGAGAGAGCTGGTATTTCATTTATATAGAAACTATTACATTTTGTATATTGTCCATTAAGATGGATATGTACAGAGGAGAAAAAATAGGGAGCAATAGCTAGCTATGATACTAGCTGTGATATTTTGAATTAAGGACAGCTAGCTTTGATACAGACAGCTAGTTGTGATATTTTCCTTCTACAATTTAGGTGGTTTTGGTCTAGAAATACTTTCCTCTTGATTTTCAGCCTCCTGATTTTCAGCTACACTTTTACTCCCCCTCAAACTTGGCCATGGATCAAGACAAAGGCCAAGTTTGTTTCGTAATTCCCGAAAGGCAACCTTAGAGTTGATGGTTGGATGGAACAAAGCGAGTTTCAAGAGAACCAAGAGCCATCTTTTCACGAACATAGTGATAATCTTGTTCAATGTGTTTTGTCCTTCCATGAAAGACAGGATTCACTGTCATATACAAGGCACTCAAGTTATCACAATGTAGTATTGGAGGGCGAGGAAGGGCAATACCAAGATCATGAAGTAAGAAGGACAGCCATGTGAGTTCACCAAGAGATGCAATTACTGCCTAGGAATGTGCAGAACCCTGTGGTAGACTGTCGGCTAATATAGCAACCTGCCCAATCAGCATCAAAAAACCCATACAAATCAAGAGTACTTGAGGCCAAAATTTGTAACCCAAAGTGAGCAGTCCCATGGACATAACATAGAATGCGTTTGACAAGTTGGTAATGAGCCATTGTAGGAGCATGCATAAATTGACACTATAGGAAAGGTCTGGTCTAGTGAAGGTAAGATATTGTAGTCCTCTAACTAGGCTACGATAATGTGTGGGATCAGGGTAGAGATCATTATTGATGGGAAGTTGCCAACCTTTGGAGGGCATGGGTGTCGAAATTGGTTTGCATGATGTCATGGCAGCACGATCTAGAAGTTCCAAAGCATAGCGTGTTTATGAAAGGAAAAGACCTTGGGTACTTCGATGGACTTCAATGCCAAGGAAATGATGGAGAAAACCCAAATCTTTAATGGAGAATTCACGAGCCAATTGAGAGATGAGCCATTGAATCCAATTTGGATCATCACCAGTGACTATCATATCATCAATGTAAAGTAGCAAAATAAGAACTCCATGAGAAGATTGGCAAATGAACAAACTCGGGTCAGATATGCTACAATAAAAGCCGAGTTGAAGAAGAAAGTCACTAAGCCTATCAAACCAAGCACGAGGGGCTTGTTTAAGGCCATATAGGGCATGACTTAGCTGGCATACATGAGTAGAGGTGTACTGGATCAACATAGCCCGGTGGTTGATGCATGTAAACAGGTGTAGATAGAAAGCCATGAAGGAATGCATTTTTTACGTCAAGTTGGCGAATCTCCCATCCTTTGACAACTGCTATTGTGAGGGTAAGTCGAATACTAGCAGGTTTGATAACAGGAGAAAAGGTTTCTGAGAAATCTATGCTGTCACCTTGATGAAACCCCTTGGCAACTAATCATCCTTTGAGTCACTCTAAGAAGTCATCGGGTTTAAGTTTAGCTTTATAAACCCATTTACATCCCACCACATTCATCTCAGGTTTGTATGGAACAAGGATCCATGTTTTGTTTGCAACAAGGGCATCCATCTCCTCATCCATGGCGGCTACCCAACCTGGGTGACATTTAGCATTTTAAATGGATCGCGGTTTAGTTGGGATATCATGCTTTATGCGAGCTACATGGAGATTAGCATACTTGGGGTTGGGCTTACGTACACCAACCTTGGAACGAGTAAGCATGGGGTGCTGAGTTGGGTTTGTTTCAGGAGGAATAGGAGTGGTCTCTACTGGTGGATCTGAGGAAGATATTTGACATGGCTCAGACAAAGAAGGGCCTGTTATGGTCACTGTAGGAGGCTCAACTAAGGAGGAATTGTGATGCATTTGATGGTGTAGTTGGCTAGTGATATCTTGAGATTTAGGCGGTGCAAAGGCTGAAAGTGGGGTAGAGGAAGGTGGAGGAGAATCATTTGGTGGATCAATCTCCCATTCTGAGAAGATGCAAAGCTCCCTCTCAAAAGGATCACTATTGTACAAGCTTGTAGGCATGGAATAAGGAAAGATAGATTCATCAAAGACCACATGGCGTGAGATATAAACTCACCCAGTCGGTGGATACAAACATTTGTACCCCTTATGCTTCATGCTATAGCCAATAAAAACACAAGGAAGGGACTTTGGATCAAGCTTATGTGATCTATACTTACCAAGGTAAGGAAAGCACTTTGAGCCCAATACTCGTAATGAAGAATAGTCCGGATTTCTTCCATAGAGTCTGAAAAAAGGAGATTCCATGTTGAGGTGTGGGGATGGTAGACAGTTGATTAGAAACACTGCTGTGGAAAAGCAATTTGTCCAAAATCTTGGTGGTAGATGTGCATGGAACATCATGGTGAGTCTAATTCAGTGATATTTCGATGTTTTCTCTCAGCCTTGCCATTTTGCTCAGGTGTTTTTGGACAAGCAGATTGATGGTGAATGCCATTCGTGGCTAAAAACTGCAAGAAAGCACGATCTGCAAATTCTCCACCTTCATCACTTTGAAAGACACAAATTTTTGCATTAAACTGACATTCCACGTATTTATAGAATAGATCAAAGCAGTTAAAAAATTCTGACTTCTTTTTCATAGGGAAAAACCAAGTAAAATTGGTAAACTCATCAACAAATATTGTGTAGTAGAGAAACTTTTCTCTAGAAGAAACAAGGGCTGGCCCCCATAGATCACAATGAATTTTGTAAAATGGGATTTTTATTTCATTTTCTCTAGGCAAGAATGGAAGCCTACATGATTTCCCCATTTGACAACTAGTACAAATTGAAGAAGACTTAGATGCTGAAGCAGAAGAAATGAAATTTATTGAGTGTAAGTGATCAATGATCCTTTGGTGTGCATGACCGAGGCGATAGTGCCAACAATCTCTAGCAACCCGCTTGAATCGATGGGAGAATAGGGCTGTTGGACCTCTATCAAAGGCATAAAGACCACCTCGTTTACTCCCTTTCGCTACTGTTTTGTTGGTTGTCCTGTCCTTTATCACAAAACCATGTCCATCAAACTCAAAGATGAGTGGATAATCAGTAGTAAGTTTACTAACCAGGAACTAATAGCACATCTTTTAAGTGAATAGGAGAAGAGCCAGTACCAAGAGTAGTTTCACCAATGTGTGTGATAGGTAAAGTATGACCATTGCCAACCATAACACCATCGGATCCATGATAAGGAGTTAAGGAATGAAGATTACCTGGGTTACCAGTAATATGGTCACTAGCTCTTGTGTCAGGGAAACACTCAGAATCTTGACTGTCAACAATGGTTATTGATGAACACAAGGAAATCAGTAAGGCTGAATGTCTCGGGCGTTGATCTGTATTGCTTGGAATATCCTGAAAAGATGAACACAAAGTCAGAGGAGACCGGGGAAGACCAGCCAAGAATCCTCTGATGGTAAAGTTAGTATTTTCAGAATTCCAAATTGTATGGATAAAATGTCTGAATGCCTTACCTTTCCGCAGAAGAGTCCTTATATAGTGTTTGTCTGAGGCAGTTACCTCTCCAACCGTTGTGGAGTTCGGAGGACTCGGAGGTAACTTCCATAACCGTCAAGGAAGTTACCTTATTTGGCCTTTGTTTTCCTCAACTGCTTATTAGGGAAACGATTTTATGGCTTGACAGGAAAACAGAGGTCGTCTTGAGTATGCATTCAAGGATCACGTTCAGGATGCAAGGTGCTCGTCCAACCTACTTCACGGACAGACGAGCTTATCCTTGGATGAACATGATCTAAACCAATCATCTGTTCCTTAGGTCGAGCCATATGGATGAGTTTTAGGAGTTGGTCTATTTTATAACACCATCAGTTATAGCTGCTAATGCTTGTGGAATATTATCTGCTGTGAATGAGTGATTGAATCGGTTAAAGCATTTGAGGGCAGTGTGGTTCCTTTTGTTGCAAATCTGACAGATAATTGCTTCATCTTTTGTGTTTTTGGCTGCGATGATTGGTGAATTTGCTGGCAGATTTCGTGCAGGATGGCTGGAATTCTCTAGTGTAGATTGGGCACCTTGAACAAACCCACATCCCTTAGAATTAAAGGACGTTTGACCACCATTGTTTCTTTTATTTTTATTGTTGCGTTGGCCATAGAAAGCCATTTAAGGAGTGGGTTGAGCATCAAGCTTATGCCTTTCAGTATAACTCTCCAATAAATTGACAATTTCAGAGTATGGAAGGACTGGTGATCTTAACATGGTAGTAGTGAACACCTCATATTCTTTGCCAAGCCCATTGAGTAGCCACCATGATTTCTTGTGATCTGGAACTGGCTTCCCAATGGCTACAAGATCATCACACACTGCTTTGAACCGACGGAGATAAATAGCTAAGGTATCGGTACCTCGAGTTATAGAGGTAAGACGCTGCTTAAGTGCAAGGCTTTGGTCTAATGAGACACGAGCAAATGCATGAACCAATGCATTCCTGACCTCAAAAGGTAGTATTGAGGCCTACAGCAATGCCAAGAACTTCCTCGGAGAGAGTGGCTATCAACCAACCTTTGACAAGACAATCAGTTTTGCGCCACTTCACAAATGCAGGATTAGTTTGTGTGCCAGAGTCAGCATTATTGATGAACTGGGGTGGTGGTTGAACTTCACCATTGATAAAGCCTTGGAGGTCATAGCTCTCAAGGATATTGAGCATTTGTGTTTTCCAGAGAAGGAAGTTGGTAGAGGAGAGATGAAGTGACATTTGCAATATTCTGTGTCATAGGATATGGGTAGTCATCAGATTGAGTGAGGGCAAGGGAAGAGCTTGATGTGGTTGACATGGTGGGAAAAAAAATACAGAATTTTGTTTCTCTCTCTATCTCACGGTTGGCTCTGATACCATAAAGAATTCTTGAGAAATTCTATCTCACCTTAAGATAGAGAGAGCTAGTATTTCATTTATATAGAAACTATTACGTTTTGTATATTGTCCATTTAGATGGATATGTACAAAGGAGAAAAAATAGGGAGCAATAAGGATAGCTAGCTATGATACTAGCTGTGATATTTTGAAATAAGGATAGCTAGCTGTGATACGGATAGCTAGCTGTGATATTTTCCTTCTACAATTTAGGTGGTTTTGGTCTAGAAATACTTTCCTCCTTTTCAGCTGCACTTTAAAAAAAAAAAAAAAAAAAAAAGATGAATATTGTGTCCTATGAATTGTGAGCTAAAATTCTCTCATAATACAATATGCATATGCAATGACGAGCCATAAATTTTCCGTCAAAGACCAAACACCCTCCTTTCCCTTAAAAAACAATACGTATGTGTAATTTTTCTATAAAAACAAGAGTTCAAGTCAAGTGTTAAAGCCATGAAGATCTGACCAAGAAACAAGTGAAGAAAGAGTTGTTCACTAAAGCTCGACAAAAGTCTTGACAGAATCCTTTCTATCGCGATTTAATGTTGAAGCTCGATAGAAGCTCAACACAAGCTGTTTTTGTCAAGACTTACGAAATCAGAATTTCAGATATGATTTTTGGCCCAAGCTGATGTGTATATGTTGGGTTTCTTTTCTCACAACCTTAGACATATATATGGCTTATTTTAAAGGCCGTCACACATGCATTGGGTGACCTAGTGCCTTACTCTCTCTGAAAGAAGCTACTACATTTTTACACTAAAGGGTTTTGTAACCAAGGAGCTTCTTGATCTTCATTATGCATGAAGTGAAGAACTTTGTAGCCAACAATCTTCTTCAAGTTGGTGAGTTAATCACGTACTAGATCCGTGCATCATTGGTTAGTCACGTACTGGGATTCGTGCATTGGACGAAAAGAGTGCCGTTACAAGATCAAGTCCAATTGTATATTGGAGTAAAGATTCAACTGGAGGTTGGTAATTTGGGATAGGCCAAGGGTAGTTGGTAAGATTCTTTTTACTTGTAATTGTTTGATTATTGATTAGTGGATTCTTGGGAGTGGTGACCTTAAAATCACTCGGCGGGGTTTTTGCCTTGGTGGTTTTCCCTATTCGTAAACAAATCACCATGTCAAATTTAATTTCCGCTACATTTAGTTTAGTTGGTGATTTGTTTGTGCTACCACGCCATTGCATGTAATTGAACCAAATTTATTAACTTGGGTTATTAACTAATGTTAGGTTCTAAGTACTTAGAAACTAATGTATTAGAACTCAAATTTGTATTGTTGGCAAACCATGATCAAAACAGGTTTTTAGTCTTGTTTAGACTTGCTCAAAGTGTATGCATTTTATGTAAAGTTGGAATTGAGTTGCTGCAGAAGTTATAGTATGATTCTGCCTGGCTTGATCGATCGAGAATTAGACTCGACCGATCGAAATTCAAGCAGAATGTTTTTCTGCAGATTTTTCCAACTCAGCCCTAAACCCATATGACGTGTAAGGTTTTATGTTTTGCCCTAAGTATAAAAGGGAAAACCCTAGCCACGTTTTAGGTTGCTCTATTTGCTGTGTGTGTGAATCTCTTGTGAGATCAGAGAGATGGTTGCCTTCACACATGCTTAGGATTATCAAGAAGGAGATTTCATTAAGAGCTTGATGATCATTCAGTTGCTGCAATAAAAGCTTAAAGATACACAAGCAGGAGTGCTTGTACTTGCTGGAGAATCCAAGAAAGAAGGAGTTCGTGGTCTCAGAGCTATCACATGGTCGTGTCAGTAAGTTTTCTACTGGTGGGTAGCAATAGGATGTTGTGGTCTAAGTCACTATTGTAAAACTTCGATTCTTTCATGGTGGATTCAAGTTTACCTTGAGGATAGTTAGGTTAAATCCTCCCCAGGTTTTTACCAGTTTAGTTTCCTAGGTCATCATATCTTTGTGTTCTTTATATTCCGCACTTTACATTGATATGATTATATGATTATATGATTATGTGTTAACCTAGATCTGAAATTTGGACTAAGTAATCACTTGGCTAATTAACTAGGTTAATCCAATTGTGTTTTAAGGGGTCTAAAAACGTACAACTAATTTGCAAGGGGTCAATACATTTTTGCCCTATCACCTTGTGTGTTGTTTTCAGAATTTTTAATTCATCAATAAAATTCTTTTTGGGATTTTATCCATTGCATGCATGTTGTTATTGGATTGAATTTAGTTCAAGTTGCATTTATTTAAGTGATTTACTCTCTTTTAGAATGTGTTATGCAAAAAGGCATTGTGGCTTAATATATATGCTTAAAATATCATGATAAGTTCAGTTTTTGGAATTTATAGTTTCATTCTAATTTATGCTACAATTTTGGGATCATCTAGTTATAGAAAAAAAATAAATGGTGATACGAAAATAGTATATTGACATTAAAACGACAACAAAATTTTTCATTTCAATAAAAAAAAAAATTTTGAAATGATCTTGAGAAAAGAATTGGTAACTTTGGTTTCCTCTTGATTTTCAACAGCTGAATTACAGAAAGTTAAATGCAACGAAAGAAAATTGAACAAACAAATAACGTATAGTTGGATGCAAGTTGGGTAACCTAGTAATTTATCAAGACCTAGTAATGAGTATTTTGACTATATAAATAAAATTTTGAAATCAAGAAAATGAGTTTATGCTATTTGAATACTTTTTTCATGGTATCAGTATATTGGATATTTCAAAAAATGTGACTATACAATGTCAAAATAAAATATAAATATAACAACATGTTTTTGGTTATTTTCAATGATAATGTCTTATATTTTAAAATAATGGACTTGTGTTCGAATTATGGCTACCCAAAAAACAAATCAAGTAGTGTCTGGGCTTGACAATAAAAAACAGTCATTATGGATCTTACGTCACAAATTTTAAAATATTAGTGTAAATATATATATATGTAAAAAATAAATGTGGGATAAAAAAAAAAAGATGAATATTGTGTCCTATGAATTGTGAATTGAAATTTTCTCATAATACAATATGCATATGCAGTGACTAGGCACAAATTTTCCACCAAGTACCGAACACCCACCATTCCCATAAAGACAAAAATATGAATTAATAATTAAAAACCAAAACTTTTTTGTGTATATATAAATATATGTTTTTATTACGATATCAAATAAATTTATATTTCTATATATAAAACAATATTTTTAAAGTATTTCATTTTTATTATAAATCTTAAAATTATTTTGATTCATTTAAAGCAGGTCACCATCCCATAAGTAATAAGTAGTATATACCAAGTATTTAAATTAGTTGAACATTCACAAATTTTGTACTGATGCTTAATTTAGTGTTGTTGTTTTCTTTTTTGGTACTTCTCTAGTGCCCAAATTTGACTAATGAAAGATAAATTTAAAATATCAGTCATTATCATTATTATTGGCATAATTTGTCACGTTACACCTAGTGTGGCTTTAACTAATGTTACAACTGTTAAAATGTTTTTTTTTTTTTTTTTAATGTGAATTTCACTAAATCTGTTGTTGAATTAAATGTATCCTGTATAACCTTCATGCCAGTAAAATTTCAAAATGATCAAAGATCAATAGCTCTTTAATCTATTAATTGTTAAAAGTTTTAGTCTTAATTTGTACATTAAAATTATACATTAAAGATGAGCTTTTGGACTGGATAGTAAATAACATCAGATTAGCATGAAATATGACACGCGTATTAAGAATATAGAAAAAATGTAATTCAATAGTGTGTTCATTAGGATAAAAAATGTAATTTTTCGGTCAAACTTTTTAACACAAATTAGATTAATATATTTAGGGTAGTATGCATGCAGGTTGGTTAAAAGATTTATATACTATAATAATCGAAAAGGATAAAAACACTTATACTATATTAATTAAAATGTTTCTACTTTTCTCTTTTTGAGGAGTATTTCTCCTATGAGTTTTTTTATTAACTGATAAGATTCTCTTGTGAGTTATATATGGTATACACACAAAATAGTGGATATTGTAAATTAGAAGTTAACGACTCTTTTAGGTTTGGTTAAAGGGAAAAGTAGCAACATCCAAGGTTGTTTTATTCGAAACCCTTGATCTGTATACCGAAAGTCCCGTTCAGTTTTTTCATTATTAAGATTAAATTCATTATTTTCAAGAACATCTTTGGGAAAAATGACCAGCATCAATGAAGTATAACTTACCATGATCTTAATGAAAGTTTTCTAGCATTGATGGTATTAATAGAACGGATCTTGAATTATTAAACTAATGCATCAATGCCACTTAAAAAAGTTTCAGTTTTTATGTCATTGATAGGTACTATAAGTTCCCAGCCTCTGGCTTCCATTAGCCTCAAGCATCCTCCAATACCATTGATAAACTAGTACTCACACATAATACGAGTTTATCCTGTTTGATAAGTACCATGGCATATAAATCACAAAGGACTGCTCTCATAGTGATATATGCATGTCTGGCACTGTTGGTTCCTACAGGGCTAGCTCAGTTGCAACAAACTCCTGGATTGCCTCAAATACCTGGATTGTCACAAACACACGGATTGTCACAAATATCTGGATTGTTGCCACAAATAACTAGATTGTTCCCAAACCTTGGAGCTGGGGGACTTTCAGGGGAAAATGGGCAGTGTTTGTCATCTCTTGTAGACGTACCAGGGTGTCTCACTCAGGTTTTTGGTTCACTTGTCAATGGCCAATTCAGCATTATAGGTTCCTCTTGTTGCAAAGCCATCTCGAAGATTGAGGGAAGTTGCTTGTCTAATTTGTTCCCCTCCAATCCCGTCTTCACTCCTTTGCTCAATAATTCTTGTGGTCAACCATCTAAAGGAAACGAACAGGTCTCTAGAATCACTGCGAGTAAGGCGGCTTTACCGGGGATTTTACCGGGGAATCAAGACATACAGGAATGCTGGTCATCTCTTTCAGGTGTACCAGGGTGTCTTACAGATGTTATGAATTCACTCTTTAATGGCAAAGTTAACTTCTTTGGCACTGCTTGTTGTAAAGCCATCACTTTGGTCAGTGACCATTGCTTGCCAAAGTTGTTCCCTTTTAACCCAGCATTTCATTCAACACTTAAAAACGTTTGTGTAACTGGCTCTGGAGTTGGAGGACTTGCACCTTCACCTCTAGGAGCAGACCAGATCACTATGAGCAAGCTCTATTTGCCAGTGAAATTACCTTTCCTAGGACTATTAGACGGGAATTGGGAAAAAGACGTTGCAAAATGCTGGTCATCACTTTCAAGCATTAATCGGTGTGTTGATGAGATTTATGGAACACTTTCCAGGGGCAAATTTAGTGTGGTCGGTCCCGCTTGCTGCAAATCCATCACTGTTATTAGTCACAAGTGTTGGCCCAAGATGTTCCCACTCAACCCATTGTTCCCTCCGTTGCTTAGGAGTAAATGTGAACACAATTCTAGGGCGACACCAAAACCTTGGAGAGTTTGATCATGCCTCTAAATTCAGACAGGCTCATCATTGGCTACTGCAATATTAATAATGCGTTCACTAGTGATTGTAGGAAAATGTGGTCTTTTTTTTTTTGGAGTTTAATTGAGACCAGTGTTTCCTAGGGTGTTTTTTTTAGAATTTTCAATTAATCAATAAAATTCTTGTTGGCATTTAAGCCATTGCATGCACGTCGTTCTCGGAATGAATTTAGTTCAAGTTGCATTTATTTAAGTGATTCACTCTCTTTTAGAATGTGTCATGCAAAGAGTCTTTAAGTGATTCACTCTCTTTTAGAATGTGTCATGCAAAGAGGCAGTATGGCTTAATATATATGCTTAAAATATCGTGATAAGTTCATTTTTTTGGAATTTACATTTTCATTCTATTTTATGCTACAGTGTTGGGATCATCTAGTCACAGAAAAAAAAAATTTAATGGTGATATGAAAAGAGTATATTGAAATTAAAACAACAACACAATATTTTATTTCAATAAAGAAATTTGAAATGATCTTGAGAAAAGAATTGGTAACTTTGGTTTCCTCTTGATTTTCAACAGTTGAATTGCTGAAAGTTAATTACAACGAAAGAAAAGTGAACAAACAAATAACTTATAGTTGGATGTGAGTTAGGTAACCTAGTCATAAAACAAGACCTAGTTATGAGTCTTCTAACTATATAAATAAAATTTTGAAATGAAGAAAATGTGGTTATGCCATTTGAGTACTTTTTTCATGGTATCAGTCTTTTGGATATTTCACAAAATGTGGCTGTACATTGTCATAATAAAAAATAAAAATAACAACATGTTTTGGTTATTTTCAATGATAATGTCTTATATTTTCAAATAATGGGCTTGAGTTTGAATTATGCCTACCGAAAAAAGAAATCCAGTAGTGTCTTGGCTTGACATTAAAAAACAGTCATTATGGATTGTACGTCACAAATTTTCAAATATCATTGTAACTATATATCTAAAAAATAAATGTAGGATAAAAAAAATTTTAAAAAAAAAATGTTGAATATTGTGTCCTATGAATTGTGAGTTGAAATTTTCTCGTAATGCAATACGCATATTTAGTGACTAGGCACAAATTTTCTACCATGGACCAAAAATCCTCCTTTCCCTAAAAAAACAATATGTGTAATTTCTCAATTAAAACAAAAGATAAGTATTAATAATTAAAAACAAAACATTTGTGTATATATATAAATATATGTTTTATTATGAGATCGAATAAATTTAAATTTCTGTAAATAAAACTATATTTTTAGACTATATCATTTTTATTAAAAATCTTTAAGTTATTTTGATTCATTTAAAGGGGGTCTATAAGTAATAATTAGTATATACTAAGTATTTAAATTAATTGAACATTCACAAATTTCGTACTGATGCTTAATTTAGTGTTTTTTTTTTTTTTTTTGGTACATCTCTAGTGCCCAAATGTGACTAATTAAAGAAAAATTTAAAATATTTGTCATTATCAATATTATTGGCATAATTTGTCAAGTTACACGAAGTGTGGCTTTAAGTAATGTCACAACAATTACAACTTTTTTTTTTTTTTGAATGTAAATTTTACTAAATCTATTCTTGAATTACATGTTCCCGGTATAACCTTCATGCTAGTAAAATTTTAAAATAATCAGAGATCAATAGCTCGTTAATCTATTAATTTTTCAAAGTTTTATACTTATTTTGTATATTAAAATTATACATTAAAGATGAGCTTACGAACTGAATAGTAAATAACATCAGATTAGCATGAAATTTGACATGCGTATTAAGAATACAGAAAAAATGTAATTCTATAGTGTGTACGGTGGGATAAAAAATGTAATCTTTCTGTCCGATTTTTTTACACAAATTAGATTAATATATTTTGGGCAGTACGTATGTAGGTTGGGTTAAAAGATTTATATACTTTAATAATCGAAAAGGATCAAAACACTAATACTAAATTTATTAAAATGTTTCTATTTCTCTCTTTTTGAGGACTATTTCTCCTGTGAGTTTTTTTTTAACTGATAAGATTCTCCTGTGAGTTATATATGGTATACACAAAATCGTGGATATTGTAAATTAGAAGTTAACGACTCTTTTACGTTTGGTTAATGGGAAAAGTAGCAACATCCAAGGTTGTTTTATTTAAAACCCTTGATCTTTATACCGAAAGACCCGTTCAGTTTTTTCATTATTAAGATTAAATTCATTATTTTCAAGAACATCTTTGGGAAAAATGACCAGCATCAATGAAGTATAACTTACCATGATCTTAATGAAAGTTTTCTAGCATTGATGGTATTAATAGAACAGATCTTGAAGTATTAAACTGATGGTATTAATAGAACGGATCTTGAAGTATTAAACTAATGCATCAATGACACTTAAAAATGTTTCAGTTTTTATGTCTTTGATAGGTACTATAAGTTCCCAGCCTCTGGCTTCCATTAGCCTCAAGCATCCTCCAATACCATTGATAAACCAGTACTTACACACACTACGAGTTTATCCTGTTTGATAAGTACCATGGCATATAAATCACAAAGGACTGCTTTCATAGTGATATATGCATGTTTGGCAGTGTTGGTTCCTACAGGGCTAGCTCAATTGCAACAAACCCCTGGATTGCCTCAAATACTTGGATTGTCACAAACACCTGGATTGTCACAAATATCTGGATTGTTGCCACAAATAACTAGATTGTTCCCAAACCTTGGAGCTGGGGGAATTTCAGGGGCAAATGGGCAGTGTTTGTCATCTCTTGCAGACGTACCAGGGTGTCTCACTCAAGTGTTTGGTTCACTTGTCAATGGCCAATTCAGCATTATAGGTTCCTCTTGTTGCAAAGCCATCTCGGAGATTGAGGGAAGTTGCTTGTCTAATTTGTTCCCCTCCAATCCCATCTTCGCTCCTTTGCTCAATAATTCTTGTGGCCAACCATCTAAAGGAAACGGACAGGTCTCCGGAATCACCGCGAGTAAGGCAGCTTTACCAGGGATTTTACCGAGGAATCAAGACAAACAGGAATGCTGGTCATCTCTTTCAAGTGTACCAGGGTGTCTTACAAATGTTATGAATTCACTCTTTAATGGCAGAGTTAACTTTTTTGGCCCTGCTTGTTGTAAAGCCATCACTTTGGTCAGTGACCATTGCTTGCCAAAGTTGTTCCCTTTTAACCCAGCATTTCATTCAACACTTAAAAATGTTTGTGTAACTAGCTCTGGAGTTGGAGGACTTGCACTTTCACCTCTAGGAGCAGACCAGATCACTGCAAGCAAGCTCTATCTGCCAGTGAGATTACCTTTCCTAGGACTATCAGACGGGAATTGGGAAAAAGACATTGCAAAATGCTGGTCATCACTTTCAAGCATTAATCGATGTGTTGATGAGATTTATGGAACACTTTCCAGGGGCGAATTTAGTGTGGTTGGTCCCGCTTGCTGCAAATCCATCATTGTTATTAGTCACAAGTGTTGGCCCAAGATGTTCCCACTCAACCCATTGTTCCCTCCGTTGCTTAGGAGTAAATGTGAACACAATTCTGCAGCACCAAAACCTTGGAGAGTTTGATCATGCCTTTGAATTCAGATAGGCTCATCATTGGCTACTGCAATATTAATATTGCGTTGGCTGGTGATTGTAGGAAAATGATGTCTTTTTTTTTTTTTTTTGGAGCTTAATTGAGACCAGTGTTTCCTAGGGAGTTGTTTTTAGAATTTTCAATTAATAAATAAAATTCTTGTTGTCATTTAAGCCATTGCATGCACGTCATTCTCAGAATGAATTTAGTTCAAGTTGCATTTATTTAAGTGATTCACTCTCTTTTAGAATGTGTCATGCAAAGAGGCAGTGTGGCATAATATATATGCTTAAAATATTGTGATAAGTTCATTTTTTTGGAATTTACATTTTCATTCTATTTTATGCTACAGTGTTGGGATCATCTAGTCACAGAAAAAAAAAATTAATGGTGATATGAAAAAAGTATATTGAAATTAAAACAACAACACAATATTTTATTTCAATAAAGAAATTTGAAATGATCTTGAGAGAAGAATTGGTAACTTTGGTTTCCTAGTTGTTTCCTCTTGAGGATTGCTCCTGAATTTCTCTGTGTACTTCATACCGTACATGCCTGTCCTCGTGAATTGACTTTTCCGAGTTGCTCAAGTGAGAAAAACGGGCTAGTCCACTCCTTGTATGATTTACCATTCTTCTCTTAAGCTAGCCTTTAAGCCTACTACTTGGTGGAATTTCCCACAGACAACACCAATTATAGGTGTCAAATCTCTATTAAGGCAAGATTGTATGAATTAAAGATTCACTATATATATATATATATATATATATATATATATATATATAAGACGTGCACAGTTTATTTATCACAAAGATGGATGGAAATTCCACAATGGAAAGCTTAAACAACTTATCTAAGAAAAGATAAGATTACAAATGGATAATCGAGCTACAATGCTTAATATCCTGAGGTGTTGGAGGTAAGGAGATAAGTAATGGTTGTCTCTCTCTTTTTCCTCTTTAAGTTCTTCTTTCTTGATTTTTCTTCCCCCCCCCCCCCCTCCCCCCCTCTCTATTGCATCCTCTTACTCTTTTATATGCTATGTTCCTTCCCATATCCTTCTAGTTCACTTATTTCCAGCTGGATTTCTCAGTATACTTGTCACATCCCACCATTAATTCTATCCCCTTTTCATCATGTAGTAGGATCTTTTATTATTGTTCAAGTTGTCTCACATGTGTTTAATGCGGCAAGGGTGAGGTGGAGGACTCATTAATGTGGAGGTGACGATTTATGTGATCCTTATCCCTTCACTAAATTCATCCAACCCCCCATAGTTATGCTGTTAATCAAATGTTTAAA
Organism: Quercus tomentella; assembly: GCA_028535165.1. Taxonomy (NCBI): domain Eukaryota; kingdom Viridiplantae; phylum Streptophyta; class Magnoliopsida; order Fagales; family Fagaceae; genus Quercus; species Quercus tomentella. The sequence continues at coordinate 46,632,095 of JAPQVY010000089.1, read as the reverse complement.
TTTTTAGTTTTTGTAGTCTAAAATTATACATAAAAAATAAGTTTATGGATCGAATAGTAAATAACATCCAATTGGCACGAAATTTTGACGTGTTTTAGGAACATTGAGAACATGCAATTCATTAGTTAGATTTTCAAAATATGTAGCAATGTTAATTTGTTTAGTGAGAGTTTAAACGTTGGTCCCATTAACAATATATTAGGTCCTTAAAAAAAAAAAATCCAATAAAATGTTTATTTAACTAAACTTTTGAAGAGATAGATGTAGCTTACAATATTGATAATGAGACTATCTAATGATTTCAAAATAAGAAAATTTGTAGAAAGAAATTGTAAGATTTTGTGTTTGTGTGTGTGTGTGTTTGTGTTTTTTGTCAATTAATGAAGTTTTCTTTTTATTAAATTTTGTATAATTTAAGTTTCTTAATAATCACCCTCAAAAAAATTTCTGGAACCACCTTTAAGGATGGTTTGGTAATTACCATCATATATAGTGTGTCTAAGTGGAGCTTTTACCTCTGGAGGAAAAAAGTTCATGCATGCAAGAAAAAGTTGTTATTATTTAGAAATTGAGCAAGATTTAGATACAGTGGCGGAGCCAGAATTTCAAGTCAGGAGGGGCAAGATTTAAAGACAAGATTGAAGGTAAAATTAATCTAAGAAATATTAATCGATACTAATAACAAAATAAATAAACAACTATATGCCAAAGTCATTGTCATACATAATCTAATATAAAATTTTACTTTAATTCATTTTTTTTTCATTTCTAGTTAAATTTACTCAATTGCAAAATCTACTTCGACACAAGCTCGTTTAGAATTTGACCTAGACATATTACTATGAAGTATATATATGTTCCTCAATGCCATAAATACTTTTTAAATCTTATGTAGACATTTGAGTTTATAGCAAAAACTCTGGTTTTTTTTTTTTTTTTTTTTTTAGATCAGCAAAAACCTCAGGTTGAGACTGAAAATGGTTGTTTACAAGAGAAAAAAAATTGTAAATAAGAGGCTGACTGGTGAGGTTCTACAGTTTGGTATCACTATATTTTTTTTCCCAGTCCTATTCAATGAAGTTGTGTGCAAAACCAATGTACTTGTAGGCGGGACCTATTATTTAATAAAAGTGCTGCTTCAGTGCTTTGTGGATGTAAAATTGTCTTCTTGTTGACTAAAAAGTTGCTTCTGTCAGGAGGGGAAAATAACCTTTTACTATGTTTATTAATAGTATACTACTAATACATAGAAATTTTTTGAGAAGGTCAGGGGGGGCAGCTGCCCCCCTCGACCCCCCCCTCTCTCCGCCACTGTTTAAATATAGTACTTAAATGTTGTTCCTTAAGTTCTCCTTTTAAGATTCTGTTATGTGGATTTTTTCTCATAGGATAGAAGTATATTTTTTAATTAAGTAGCCACATAGCTAAATCTTAAAAAAATAACGTAAGAAACAGAATTTAAGGTACTGTACTTAAATTTTGTACTTAGAAATTAAACCATGCTTAGTTTTTGTTGGTTTGTTAAATACGGTATCATGAACTTGTGCTTGAGGCGTGTAACAGGCGCAGTGAAAGGTGGTCTCATTAAAAAAACAAATTCTACATTTTTTTTCTTTCTAGAAGGGTCCCGTCCCAGACAAGAAATGGTCTAAACTTTCTCCTAGTTTAGGCGTTTAGCACTTTTTATAGTTTTGGTTGTACAGTGATAGTGGGGAAATCAAAGAAGTAGCGAGTGGTAATTTGCCACCGTTAGATCTAATGAGAATCTACGGTCCAAAAGGTTGCGCTACACTAATGAGAATCTGCGGTAAACCGCTGCCGTTAGATCTGAGAATCTGCGGTAAACCGCCACCATTAGATCTAATGAGAATCTACGGTCCAAAAGGTTGCGCTGCAATTGCAAAAGAGATAATTTTAGAAAGTCGTGCACTTTCCACTTATATATATACAACCACAGCTCGGTTCGTCATTCCTGTAAATACACAGCAAATCCGAGCTTCTCTTAGGCAAGGCTAGTTTCACACGCTTAGCCCATATAGTGTCTTCCTTCCTCAAATCTCCTCACTCTCCATCCTCTCTTCTTCTTCTTCTTCTATCTCTCCCATCAGGTAAACAAACAATAGCTATGATTGATTATTCCCAATTATATATGTTTGTGTTTTTGTGGTTTTGATTCAATTTTTTCTTTTGTAAAACCAGGGAAGTGGAACTGTCATTGCAACTCGATGTGGCCGGGAAATTGGTCTACATACTGAGTGCTACTGTTATGCTTTTTATTGTGCTTCACAATCTCAAGTGTTGCTGTAGGCGTAATACTAGAGTTGGTGGCCATGCCCATAATACTGGCCGTGTCAACGTCGTCCGGGGTGATAATGGGGGCCATACCACCAGCGGCCATACTGAACTCCATCACCATGTCACCGGTGATGATGCTGAGGACGACACAATGGGCAGCCAAATCTCTGGAGAAGTCGGTATCGATGCGGCCGTTGATGATGATGATAATACCAATAACGGCGAGATTCCCATGAGTCAAACTTCACTTGCTGCCACTGTAGCTTTTTTATTCAATTAATACTTGTAACACATTTTTTGTCACAACTTTCTTACATTTTAAGTCATGAGCGGAAAGATCCTTTTAGATATAAACAACTGTTAGTTTCTTTAAAATTTTTTCTCCTTTTTTCTTTATATGTGTGTTCAAATACTTAGTATTTTCCAAAAAAAAAAAAAAAAAAAAAAAATTCATGAGCGGTGGAGTCTACTACTTAGTACTTACAACTTTCCAAGTCGTTAGCATTTTTATTTTTATTTTATAGATAATTATATGTCTTATTAGTGTTTTTCATACTACCGTACTTTAATATTTGGTGCTGTTTTGGCTTTGCAAATTTTTTTTTTAGCGTATATATACTTTTTTATCCTTTCATTTTGATCCTATTTCTATTTTGACCTCTAAATTTTTATTTTACATCTTTTAGTCTCTAAATGAAAAAAAAAACATTCCATTTTAATTCATACCGTTACTCATTTAACGGAAATATCTTACGTGGCAAATGGAGTGTGCGGTCAGTATAGTAAATGCTACCATTAAAATAATCTTAAAAAAATTTAAGGGGTGTTTAGTACATGCACTTAAAAACTGAAAACATATGTTTAAAAACATGTGTAGAAATACGTATAGGTGAAAAAGTGTGTGAAAATAAGTGTAATATTATTTAAAAACTAAGAACATGTGTTTGAGTGGGTATACCAAATGAGATCTTATTTAGCATCAACGTGAGCATATAATTAAAAAAATTAATTTCTGAGTTTAACAAAATAAAAAACAGAATTAAAAATAAAAAATAACATGAATTGAAATCTGAATTTATCTTAAACAAAAATAACAAAAACACAAACCCATTTCAATATCATTAGTAAACCAAGCACATCTCCAAATTTCTGTTTGGTAGCTTATTTTGAGCAACTTTTTGAGCATTTCAAACATACTTACACACATTTCCACACACTTTTTCACCCACATGTATATTAAAAACATTCAAATAACATTACTCAAACTCCTTTACCAAACACCCCAAAGAAACTCAAAATACTCAAATATGAACAAAATACCAAACTGATTTACAACCACAATATTAATCAATATTAAGATACAATGACACCAGCACATTGCACACAGCAAAGACAAGGCAATCAAGTCAAACTTTAAGAAGCCCTAGTTGGGGTATAAGACAAGGCAATCAAGTGTGTGAAAATGTATGTAATGTTGTTTAAAATGTGAAAAGAGAAGTTAGAACTAACTAACCAAACACCCCCAATTTTCTGGGTCTATGTTCTTCTTGTTTTTGTTCAAGATGAATTCAGATGTCAATTCATGTTATTTTTTGTTTTTTTTATTTTGTTAAATTGAGAAATTAATTTTTTAAATTATATTTGTTCAAAAAAATTTAAAATTTTTTTTAAAATTTTGTTAAAAAAGATGTATAATTTCTCTATGCGAGTTTATTTAATTTGCCAATTTATTATATACCAAATTCCAGTTCTTAATATTTAATCAAGACAGGTTTATCTAATCCTAATTGAAGTAATTTAAATAAGCACAACCACAAAAGAGTTTTTTTTTTTTTTTTTTTTATGGATTTTTTTTTTTTTGATAACAACTTTTTTTTTATAATTTTTTTTATTGAATTCGTTTATTTATTTTTTTGATAACAACTTTTTTTTTTTTTTTTTTTGATAAGTCACAAAAGAGATCCTGGATATTTATGTTAACGTATCTCTGTCAATGCCCCACGATTTTAAATATTCCAATCGGACCGGCCAATTAGACCGGTTCAATTGAGAATCGGCTGGTCCGATCATGTTTAAAACCATGAATATGAGTATATCTCTCTCTGTCAGACTCCCAATAAATTGAGTGAACTCGGAATCGTCGCAAGCTGTAAGAACTTGTTGTTTTACTGAATTTGTTGCTCAGATTTCTTTAGTATTTTTGGTTGATTTCCTTTTTGGAACTATGAATTTATTTAATTTTTATTTGAAACTATGAATTTCTTTTCGGTTGTTATGTGCATGGAATTAGTTGAGGCAAAATTGGATTTTATTTGCTAATTTGAATGGTTGACAAAATTTGGAAATGATTTTATGGAAATTCTTAGTTCTTCATCTCCACAAATTTTATTTTATTTTGTTTAATTTCTACAGAAAATAATTCCATAGAAAGTCTTTGATTTCCAAGAATGTTTCATTGCACTACAAAACGCGGGGGCCCAAGATAGACTGAAGCCGCGTTTTATGAAAACGGGGCCATAGACGGGTTCTTAGGCCGCGTTTTTTAAGCGGGACCATAGAAGGGTTCTTAGGCCGCGTTTTTTTGAGCAAAAAACGCGGCCTAAGGACCTCCGTATTTTATTTTTTGGCAAACTTTTTTTTTTTTTTTTCTTTTCCTTAACTGTGGCCGCATTTTAAAAATGCGGCTCTAGAATATCTGAAGCCGCGTTTTATAGACGCAGCTTCAGACGAAACTGGGGCCGCGTTTTTTAAACGGGGCCTCAGATTTTGCCTATAGCCGCAGGTTAAAAACGCGGCTTTAGGCTTTGTATAAATAGTAAGCTAAAACCATTTTCAGCCCTAGCCTCTCCCATCGCACATCAGCCTTCATCTGTCAAGCCCGATCTCAACCCTCACCCTCCAAGCCTCCATCTCTCAAGGCCTCACCCTCCATCTCTCCAATCTCAAGCTAGCCCTTACCCTTCACTTCCAAACCTTTCGTCTCCAACCTCTTGACATTTCAAATCTTTGGTTGTTTCACACAGAAAGAGAGAGAGAGCGAAATGCAGAGAGCCAAAGAGAGAGAGATGGAAAATGGTAGAGGTAATTATATTTTTATTTTTTGTTTTCAATTTTTGAATTTAGGGTTTTAAGTTCTGTGTTTAATTTGAATAGAAATTTAGGGCACACCAGCTTGGTGGGTTTAGGGAAAAGATTGATGAGAAAGAGAGGGAGATTGGTGGGTTTAGGAAGAAAGTTCAGGAGTCAACCAGCTTGGTCTTAAAAGGGTTGGTGGGTGTTAAAAGGGTTGTTCATGAGAAAGTACCGGCTGGAGTCAACTAGCTTGGTCTTACCCTTACAGGGTTCCTTTATCTCCATGCTCTTTTCATTGAAAAAGGTCGTATTGAGATGACCTGGGCTGTTTTGAGGAAATTTGGATATGATGAGGATCTAAAACTTAGGCGATTTTCTTCCAGTTCCATCTAAGCGTGCTTTTGATTAGGTTTATCCCACTCTCACCTTGCTTTTGTTCTTATAAAATTACATTGGGGTTTGCTCTACTTTGGTTCTTTGGTAGTGACATATGCGAGATTAGGAAAATGTGTCTATATACGCTTGTGCTGGGCTTCAGAATAAGAAAATCTATGATCCTGGGGTTTGTTAAATTGAGGGAAGGGATTTATGGTTTGTAGATTGAATTAGGTTTGAAAAGTTTGAATTTTGGTAGATGAAACAGAGGATGATAAGTTATAGAAATTTTGGGCAGCAGCAAAATTAGGTCCTTTATGGTTTATTTGATGGGTTATTTTGGTGGCTAAGAAATAGGAAAAAAAATGGTGTCTCAGGGTTTTGATAGGCAAGGAAAAAGTTTAAATCTGGAGTGGTGAGAGTTGCACCATGTTTTCCTAGTTGTATTAGGTGATTGGAAGCTACCCCATCTATTTCTTTCAGTTCAGGCAGTGGTGAGAGTTCTGTTGGTTCTGTGGTGAGACTTGAGAGATATGATTCAATATTCATTATCATTAATGCACTTAATGAATTTTATGTGGTTTAGTTTTCAGTAGTGTTTATGACCAGCCTTCATTGACAAGATCACATAATTGTAGTGCATTTAGTTGTTTTCCCAGCCATCTAATTGTTTAATTTTTAAACTCAACCCATCCTGTGACATAGTAACTGATTGGGTAGGGCACACTGCACCATATATTATACATAGTATATACCTTGACAACTAAACCAAAGAGAAAATGAAATTGATCAGGGCAGGGTAATATTGGAGCTCTATCCACAAAGATGCTCTTGAAAATCACTCCCAAAGATGAATCTTGGGGAAATACTATACAGTATATTTAAAGCAAGCACACCAGTTGACCTCAAGCTCAATTAGCTGGTGCAGTTTATAATACATTCGAGTTACCTTTTTTTTTTTCCCATTAGCATGTAACATTCATGGCCAAATTATATAGTGTCGTAGCCCTAAATCATAGCATTTGAGCTTTAGTGACACATACTTGATTAATTAAAAAATAAAAAGTAACACATGCTGAATATGATAGTACATGCCCAATTTTATAGGACCTATTTTTTCCTAGTCTTTATGGCTAACAGCCTAACAGATACTTGCATGCCTGGTTTGGTGTGTAAGGTGGCCATGGCCCCCCAGAAGTTCAAAACGTCCTTTTTGAAAAAAAAAAAATCATTTCCCTTTCTTAGAATAAGTTTGAAATGTCTTTTCTGGGACTCCATTGTATGCTCCCCAAGGGCTTGAGTTCTAAAATTATGTATGTAAAAAGAAGAGGCCCTCAAAAATAATAGACTTCAAATCCCAAATTTGACGTTATCCTACGCACTTTTCAGAAGAGCATATTTTTCTCTATGGCCTCCCTTAAGGAAAACCTTTTCTGGTACACTACTGCCTGGTGTTTTTTTAGAATATAGTGATTGATGACATATGCATCCTATAATGTTGGTTTGCTTTTAAAAATAAAGAGATGGTGATTTATCCTTTGTTGGAACTCACTGCTGCATGGTGGGTCCTATCTTTATGTCCTGGCCTTATTGGTGCCTTATTCAATAAATCTTGATTGGATGCAATTGTGAACTAGCAACAAATTAATGTTTCATCATTGCATCAATTGAGGTTTATGAACTAAAAAGTAAACGGCTATGGTTAGCACTTGAAGGTGCTCAATATACAACGTTTGTATATGGTTTCATGAAATAATAGAATAGGTGCTTACGTGTACTACTAGACTGATTAACTTTTATTTTTGGTTTCACCTCTCAAAAAATTGAATTGGTAGTTACTACTTTACTTAGAAATCCTTGTGTATTTATCATAATTAAGTTGAGTGTATTTTATATATATATATATATATATATATATATATATATATATATATATATATATATTTTATAAGTGAACATTATACATATTCAAATAAATTTGAGTCATTGTCTACCATACTTTAGGAAAATCACTTGCATGTGATGCATTAGATTTGTAATTGGCACTGAACTTGCTGAATACTATTCATTGTCCCATATAAAGTTTAATAAACTATTTATTTGTGCTTTGTGGTTTGAATAAGAATTAGACCAGTAGGTTTGCTGTGAGCTTCAATACTAAGAAAAGTAACAAATTCTGAGGGACAAAAATAGTCATTACAGTGACATTTTAAAATTTGATAGTGCAGGTGGGTTACATGTCAACTATAAATCCTCTTCAATGCTAGTTGAATATAAATTATATATAACTTTTCAGTCATACATTTGGATTATGTGTTCGTCTCTAATTTCAATACAGTCCTATGCCAAAGAGTCATACAAGTAGTCCATGTAACAAAGAAAAAAATGCCAATTGGCTGCTCAATATAGTGAAGTGTCAATTTTCTTGAGTCATCATATATGGTGGTTATATGAGCAGTAAACCCTTGAGTTCAATCTTTGTGTGAGACTTGAATATACTGTGAACTTGTTCAAAGCTGGACCTAATTGATATTTTAGATATAGAATCTAATTAGGATAACTTATGCATAATAAGTTACTTTACCTGTCTATTTGCATGAAACATTACAAGGTGAGGAAAGTTTTATAAATCACTGAAGTAAGACTGGGGGCTGCACATAGGCAATATTTGTCTCGACTTGGAAAGAAGCTTGGGGAATTTGTCTTTTCTAGTGTACTGCAATATTTCTTTTCCTCCTCAACAGTGGTGAATTTGGCCTTTATTTCATTGCTAATCTATTGGCTTTTTTTAATATAAATTTTTTGCTCTGTGCTGCCCTTTTCCCCAGAATTTTGCTACAATAAACTTTTGCATATCTCTACAAGTGCAAATCTTCTAAAATTGAATTTTTTTTTTTATATGGTGTGTGTCTTTATGTAAATATACAATATCTAGTTCTGCTGCTATTCCTGATTGAGTTCTTGTTGAGTTCAGTATTAGCTTTATATAAAATTGAAATTGAAATTATTGCTTATTTACAACTGGGGTGCACTTTATATCTAACTAATAAATTAATTTGCATATCTAGTCCTGTAATAATTTTTTTTTTTTCTTTTTTAAAGAAAGGCTCACCATTGTATTTTGCCTTTTGTTTCATTGCTTTTGCCATAAATGATTCAAAAACTACATGACCAACTAGTACTTATCTTATTTTCTTTCAAATATACAGGCTAGGATTTCTTGTAGATTTCCTATCCCATGCGGCTATTATGGGGTTTGTGGCTGGAGCAGCCATAGTAATTGGTCTTCAACAACTGAAGGGGCTTCTTGGGATTAGTCACTTCACAAACAAGACTGATATAATATCTGTTGTGGAAGTAGTTCATCATCATGTATGTTCTTTTTCTATCTTTTCCTTTATTTTTTGTTGAGGTTTTTGAAAAGCATATAAGCACAAAGAGTGAGAGAAATATGATAGAATCTATTCTCATTTGAACAATTCATTTATTCTCTTTGTTTCATTAATGACAGTGGAGTCCTCTTAATTTTATACTTGGGTGCTCTTTCCTAAGTTTCATCCTAATTACAATATATGTGGTGAGTGCCATATCATTCACTTCTTCCACAAACAAGATACGTGGCAAGTTTTATTGTTCACTTTTGAAAGGCCTTCAAGGACCTCCACCTGGATATGTATTGCTGATTTCATTTCCTTGCTTCAACATCTGTACAAGGCATTTAAAGCTCTCTGGCACATGCATCTCATTAATGTTTGCTAACTAACCGGTCATATTTTAATTAATTCTTCAACTTTAAAACTTGTATATTCTTTCATTAATCATATTTAATCATTATAAAATTCATAAGAAAGTTTTCAAGTCTACCGAGTTTCAAAACAGGCCCATTAAACTCCAAAAAGGAAAAGAAAATACCCATTAAAGGTCATTGATGCTTCTAGTCCTTTTTTATTTATTTATTTTTTACCTGCACTTCAGAATTTGACTTATTGAAACTACATTAATTTAATAAGAAAAGAGAGATTGAAAGAGAACACTCTAGGCACTCTTCCTTCAAAATTAAAATAACTAAATATTTTGTCAATCAATTTCGGAATTCTTTGAGTACATTGAACACAAATATGAGGACTTTTCCTAGCATTTGTAGCATTAGGACTCCTAATTTGACTTGAGAACTAAAAATCTAGTAAGGTATTAATCAATATCTGAATATTTTAAGTAATTTGAGCACAAATATAAGGACTTTTTCTTGCATTCAAGACACTTGGCAACTCCTAGGAAATTATAGACTGAATGACCAATTCAAAAATTGTTTCTCTCTCTCTCTCTCTCTCTCTCTCTCTCTCTCTCTCTCTCTCTCTCTCTCTCTCTCTCATTTCACAACCTTTTTGTTTTCATGCATTTAACTTAGTACTTGAACTTGATCACCTACTCTCTCTATAAGCTTAGGAAAAAAAATATGACTTTACGGATAATGGAAACAGGTATCTCTATTTATAAGCCTTTTGTAAGCTACAAATCATGGCTTCACTTTACTTAGATGTCATCATTAATCCCTCTTGTTTGAATGATGAAAATTTCCATAGTAGTGCTAGCTGTTAGCAAAAACTGCCAGTAGATGGCTCACAATTCGCACAATGTATAAAAAACTTAATCAGAAACATAGGCTTCTTTCTGTAGAATATATGTGTTGGCAGCAATTGAAGGAAAATCCCCTAATGGAAGATTTCTATGAAATCTTATCATAACCAAAACTTGATGCATATGTATTTGATATATTTTTTTCTTGAGCTCTTTTCTGGCTGCATCAACAATTCTAGCCATTCATGTTGCTTGATTCATTCAACATTTGATAAACTTCAATGCCTTTTATGCTTTCCAGGTGGTGCTTGGAGGTGGTCAAGATGCATCAACTGTTACGACAACTGATCATCATGCTAGTAAATTTGAGGCAAAATTCTATGACAAGGTAAATCCTTAATTACTTCCATCGAAGTTCTTTGATGATATAAAGGTTCATGTATGTTTAGTATCTTTGGTAAATGATGTCCTCCCATTTTCATATGGTTAGATTCTTCAAGAAGAAATTGGAGGTGTGAAAGGGCATTTTGGACCGATAAATGCTTTTGCTTTCAACCCATATGGGAAAAGGTATGGTTCTTTATGTTCTCTCATTACAAAATTGAGTTTACTAAACTTATATAAAAAAATTTTGAGTTTCCTAAACTGGTATTGAGCAAAGGCTTCTCCTTCGTTGTATCTGGTATTTGATAGATTAGCATATTGTAATGGTGGGATTGATGGAGAGAGAGGATTTTTGCATTTTAGTCTGAAACTTTGTTGGTACATAGTGATTGCTGATTGGAACTTTCATTTCACTTCCATAATTTCATTCACACTCTTGAGAATGCTTTATAATATTATATTGTTTCCTTAATGAATTGCATGAATTTAATTGGCGGATGCTTCATAATGGTAGTGATTTTGTGAGTATATGATATAGTTAGGAAGAATGTTATGAGTAGATGCCTTATATATTTTGTGGGGGTTTCATGGTAGCTACATATCTGCCTACATAATAATTTGTCTGCATAATGATCTGCTTACATAAGGACTATTTGGAATACACAAGGTGTGTAACCAATTGGCCTAGGGAAAAAAAAAAAAAAAAGGGGGCTATAGCCGCGTTTTAAACGCGGCTATAGCTTTCACGTTAGGCCACGTTTTAAACGCGGCTAAAAGATGTCTCAGAGACAGTCACCAAGGGAGCTATGGCCGCACTTTTTAAACGCGGCCTAAGGATCTGGTCTTAGGCCGCGTTTTAAACGTGGCCTAAGGTTAAGCCTTGGGCCGCATTTAAAACGCGGCCCAAGACCACAACCTTGGGCCGCGTTTAAAACGCGGCCTAAGACCAGACCCTTAGGCCGCATTTTAAACGGGGCTATAGGACCTGGTCTTGGGCCGTGGTTGAAAAGTGTGGTCATAGGGCCGTCAGTCCTATAGTCACAGGTTTTAGGCCACATTAGAAAGCGCGGCCTTAAAAAACGTGGCTATAGGCTATAGCCACGTTTTTTTGACATATAGCCGCGTTTTAAAAACGTGGCCATAGAACCTTTTTTTTGTAGTGTTGTTTCGCTTTTGAATCAAAAAGTCACTTTTCAATTCAATTCTTTTTAAAGGTTTCAATTTTATTGTTTTTTTTTTTTTTTTTTCCGGTGTTCAGATATGAGAGAAACGTTTCTCCGTGATGCCACGGCTGTGGGTCTGTGGCATGTCTCGATTCTATGTATGTCATCTGTTATAGGTTTTTTTTTTTTTTTTTTTGGTGATAAAATGTGTTTGACTGCCCAGAAAACTGTTTGGGAAAAGAAATGTTTTGTTTTTGAATCTAAAAGCACTAGACTTTTATTGAATCTGACTAATTATGACCACATTTTGTTAGCCTTGTTAGTTAGCAATTACTATAAAATTGGTCACAAATCTGATTGCTTTCCATATACTGCTACTTGTTTGATTTGAATTTCAAATTTTGAAGTTCTTAAAATCATTTCAATCCAAAAAGATTTTCCTTTTCTAATAAGGCTGTATGATCTATTTTGCAGATCTTGCATGCAGTGGAGACAAAGAAAAATTCATACAAGACACTCATCACTGCAGAATACAGCTTTGTAGTTTAATTGATTAGCACCTCATGATTTTATTATATAGAGGAAAATAATAAGTTAATGAAGTAACTCATTAACAAGTTTTTTTTTTTTTTTTTTTTTTTTTGAGAATCCACATCACAACTTTTATTAATTGTGGCTATGAAAATCAGCCTGAAGTACATCTGCAATCTCTGGTAGTACATCTTCCATCCAGACTTGTAATGAAGAAAAAGAAATTGCTCGCCTCGCAAGCGAGTGAGCTACAATATTACAATGTCTCCTTACATGAGAAAAAGAAATAATGGAGAACTGAGAGGCTAAGTATTGTATATCATTGACAATGTGACCAAATTGTGAAAGGCTATGAGAATTTGATTTTAGAGCGTTCATAAGGATCAGTGAGTCACCCTCCAACACTCCTTTATTGAGGCCAGTTTCCAAGGCCAACTCTATTGCGTGCCTTACTGCCAATGCCTCAACTTCGATGGCTATATTGGGCAGGGGGATTCACTGTGCCAAGGACACCATCACTTGCCACTCGCTGTCTTTGATTACCACCCCTATTCTAGCCTGATTTTCAACCTTGAAAAGTGCCCCATCAAAGTTAATTTTGTACTGCTGGTTGGGGGCTGCCACTGAGTTGGAGGTCTTCCAACGGGTTCCACAACTGCATTATTATGCAGCAAAAAATCCTTTAACCTGCTGAGAGTTTGCTGCATAAGATTTGAGAGAGTTTCGCAACTTTTCCCTACCTTCATGTCATTTCTTCTCTTCCATACAACCCACACTACCATCTCAAATAGGTCTGGGTCCCTATTCTCCGCTAGAATACATCCCATAAGATCAACAAAACTCGTCGTCTACCGTAGACTGCGCTGATTCCATGCTTGTACTGATAGCCAAATTTCCTCCGATTTCGGGCAAAGATAAAGGGTATGAAGGGTGTCTTCATGTTGTGTTTGACAGTGATCACAATAGTCCTCATTTAGAACCTTTCTTCTGACTAACTTCTGCTTTGTGGGGAGGGAGTTTCTTGAAGCTCGCCAAATTAAATTCTTCACTTTACTTGGTACATTGTGACTCCATATCCGGTTCCACAGTGGCTTGAGCATCAGAGGTTCGGACTTAGGGATGGCAATTTTGTCCCGCCCCGCTTAACCCGCCCCTCCCCAATTCACCCCGTGCGGGTTTTCCCCGCCCCGCAAAGGTGGTGGGGCGGGGATGGGGCGAGATTTTAGATCCGCACCACGGGGCGGGGCGGGGATGAGTTTACACTTTTTAGACCCACCTCGCCCTGCCCCGCCCTGCCCCGCATTAATAAGGGTTAAAAGGTAATTTTTTATACCCTAAAACCCTACTATTTAAACAAAAATATCATCATCTTATTTTATTTAAGTTTTGAAGAACTAGACAATTTTTATTTTGTTATATATTAGGAGTTTGGATTATTTTATTGTGTCATACTATGAGATTTTTGTTGTGATATTATCTTGTTAAACATTTAGATAATATTATTTAGTATTTGCTAAAAATTAGTTTGATTTGATAAAAATTAGTTTGATTTGATAGGGTAAATTTATTTATAATTTCAAGTATATTTTTATTATTGAAACATGTCATTTTATTTGAAAAAATGGTAATAGTTGCAGGGAAAATTAACAAGAAATAAAGTTTTACGGTGTAGGGCGGGGCTTCGCGGGTCTTCGCAGGGCCTTAAGGGGCGGGGATGGGGTAAGAAATTTTCCCCGTCATGCGAGGCGGGGCGGGGATAGGGCAAGAAAAATCTATACGGGGCGGGGGTGAAGATCCCATCCTTCGGCCCCGCCCCGCCCCATTGCCATCCCTATCGGACTGTCCCGGTTGTTGGTTCTGGAACTCTGTCTGCAGAAACCGATATCTCATCTTGATCATGTAAGCACCATTAGCACTGTAAGGCCAAATTAATTCATTGGATTGCTCAGTAAGGCAGAGGGGAATACTTTGCACCATCTCTACCTCAAAGTCCAGCAATGTTGCATCTATTAATTCCGTCCTCCAGCATCTTCTATCTTCATCTATCAAACTATTAACTTTAGCTTTAGCCAGCCCGTCTACCTGTGGAGATGAAACCAGTGGTGAATGTTTTTAGGGCAGCCACCTATCTCCCCAAATATGAACTGACTTCCCATCTCCAATCCTCCAAATTGCTCCACGCTTAATCACATCTCTCCCCTTTATAATGCTCTTCCATGCATAGGATGCTGAGCTTGGACAAGTAGCTTCCATGATCGAACAATGTGGGAAAAATCTCACTTTAAAAATCTTGTAAAACAGTGTGGATTTATCATGTAGGAGTTGCCAAGTTTTTTTAGCGAGCAAAGCATCCTTGAAGCGTGACAAATCCTTGAAACTCATCCCTCCTTGTTCCTTTGGCTTACATAGCTCTTCCTACCTTACCCAATGCACCTTTCAACTATCTCCCCGCTGCCCCTAAAAGAATCTTTGAATGAGAGCTTCAATGTCATGGCAAAGAGTAACTTGTAGTTTGAAACATGACATAGTGTATGTAGGTAGTGCTTGAGTCACTACTTTAATTAAAATTTCTCTTCCCGCTTGTGATAGGAGTTTGCCTTCCCACCCTTGAAGCTTTTTCCACACTCTTTGCTTGATATTATCAAAACTATCATTCTTTTTTTGCCCTATGAAACTTGGTAATCCCAATTACTTCTCTTATTGTTTGACCATGGGTACTCCAAGGGCCTCTTGAATTGAAGCTTGCATTTGTTGGGAAGTGGACTTACTAAAAAATAGAGTTGTTTTATCTCTATTTATTTGTTGCCCGGATGCTCGTTCATAAGTGGCTAGGATCTCCAAAAGCTTCTCACACTCATTTATTTTTGCCCTGCAAAAAATAAGGCTATCATCTGCAAAAAGGTGTGTTAGTTTTGGTGCACTTCGACAAATAGAAATGCCCCTTATATCTCCAATCCCCTCCACTTTTCTCAATAAACCATGGAAGCCTTCCATGCATAATAAGAATAAATATGGAGACAAAGGATCTCCTTGGCGCAGCCCCCTCGTGGGTGTGATGTGACCATGTGGCTCCCCATTAATCAAGATAGAATAAGTAGCTTAAAAAATTATTCGATGGAGTAGAGATGTTTGTATCAGATGTGTGAACTGTCAAGATGCTGAATCAGTGAATGCATTGACAAATGGAAAAAAACTACTTTGCTGAGGTGGGATTAATTTTGGTTGATATTAGGCGACTCATGTTAAACTTTGAATCAATTTCCTTTCATGTAGTGTAAAAAAACTTGTAACTATGCAGCTAATGAGTTGTAAAATTTTCTCAGGAAAAGGAAGAGCCTTTGGTAGGGAATTAGAGAAATGTTCTTTCTTTTTGTTAGCCATTGTACTGAAAGATATTTCTCAA
The DNA here is from genome assembly GCA_028535165.1 of Quercus tomentella. NCBI lineage: Eukaryota > Viridiplantae > Streptophyta > Magnoliopsida > Fagales > Fagaceae > Quercus > Quercus tomentella. Next base: position 46,616,294 of record JAPQVY010000089.1, on the reverse strand, counting down.
TAAATCAAGTCTTTTGTTTTACAATGGTTATATTCTAATTGTCCACACCACAAGTTCACAAAAATTGCTTATAATCAACAGTTGAATTGAAAATACTTTTCATTGCTATTGGTTATATTCAATTGGATAAATCACGAGTTGAACTATACATTTTTTACTAGAGGATGAGAAGGCATAACAAAAGAAAATATACAAAAAGGAATGTAATCTAACATTTCCTATAAATAGGCCTATTTTCATTGCCTTCAAAATACAAAAATAACTACTGCAGCTTTCACTCCTCTAATCATTAGTTACTTGATTAATCTTCCAACTTGAGAACTTGTCAAAAATCTTCCAAGTTGAATACTCATAAGATAACTTCTAAGTCAAATCATTTTTGTACAGGATTTAGTTGTGTAAAACCATTTGAGAAAGAATCATGCATAAATAAAGATGAACATTTTTCAGTTATTAGTAACTAGGTGATAACTATTGATACAAATAAATAAATATAACTAATGAAGAATAAAAAATAGAAACAACAAGTATATTTACTTGACTTAAATGATTCAAGAAATCGTTACTTTGAAGCATAATCGTGAAGCAGAAATTTGGAGAAGCACCGCTCCAATAGGAAAAGGGGTTCTACATTCAAATTAACCCAAGCTCAAATGTTAGATATTTTTTTAAATGAACATTCAATTTCACAAATCAATTATTTATTTATTTATTTTTTTTTTTTTTACTTCTACCTGATTTGGATGTTGAAAATGACTTGGACTAATGGTTGTTGGCATGCCTAGAGGAATGAATACCTATCAAATATTATAAGAGATTAATATGGCATCATTAAAAAAATAAATAAATAAAGAAGAGGATGCAAGGGGCTTAGATTATACTTGATTATTATAATTCCATCCATGGGTACACTTGATGGGTGCATTGGCTGGCAAAGACCTATACATTGAGGAGCATAGGTTGAGTTTTGTGAATTAATGACAACTGTTCTAAAGGCATATAGTTTTATAGGACAATTATTATTGATAAAGCTAGTAATATTGTTATTTTCATAGGACTTGTGTTCTGCATATCGTACATGAATGACAAATATTCCAAAGGCAATATAGATAAGGTAACATATATAAGAAAAATTGATAAATGCATACAATAAAGGGCAATAAAAAAAAATTTATATTCCTATAGCTTTGCATAGTAAAGATTTACTTGATAATGTGTATCATATAGTGCATCATTTATAAAGAGTAAGCACATTTTTAAATCAAAATACTTGAAAGTCCACCATATAAAATTGTTTAGAAAAGAATCAATACCTTTAGGGGCATGACTAGAGCTTGTTGGAAGTCCTCTTGGTGACAATTGTTCTAAAAAAAGGAGAGGAAATCATGGGCATTATTCACAACAAACCAATATTTGAACCTCACAACTAACATATATATTTTTTTTTCAATATAAAATTTAAATAAAAGAACAAAGATTTACTTGATCTTGTAACATCTTTTAATGGCTTCCTTTTATGCTTCTCTAACTTGCTTTTGAGTCATTCTAAAAATAAAAAAAAAAAACTTGCTTTTGAGTCTTGCATCTGTGACTCCTTTCGGTTGCACACAGGTAGGATCTAATATTGGCAAACTATTGAGAGAGCAATCTGTCTTCTCAACATCATCAAAGACATTATTAGCAACAATCCTATTTTCTTTTTCATCACCATCTCTTGCCACATTTAACTGCTCCATATCGTTTTCAACTAATTCTATCATCTCTCTAACTTTTCTTTTGCACATTTCAGTATGTCGAGTTGTTGCTGCACTTTTTGTGAAAAATTCATAAATCAGCGCATTAATTCATTACAACGTGAAGTCATCAACAACTCATCATTTGCACTTGTTGGTTTTACATGATCACATAAAACGCTATCTTTCTTTGCATCTTTTGTCCATCTTTTCAAAATATATTGAACAGGCAGCTCTGTGACATTTTTCACAATAAGTATTCGCAAAGCATGTCGACATAGTAACCCCAATGTTTCAAACTTTTTACAACTGCATGTAACAACATTATTTGAGGAGTTAAATTGGACAACACGAACCCTCCGACCACCTCCTTCGATAACTTCATAGGTAAAAGACACTCCATCAGAATACACAACTTGGTGTGTGACCCCCAAGGTAGAAGCAATTTCTAACTCAAATCTTTTGAAAAATGTACGAGTATAAACAGATAATGTATGTTCCAAAAATCCACAATTCTTGACTATTTCAGAAGATGTACCTTGTTTGCAATGAAAATCTTCTTCTAACTCTTCCACCCACATATTTTTTGAAGCTTTCTCATACTCGTGTACAAATTCTGTTAGCCTCATTGTTTTGCACGTCATATGTTGAAAAACATTATTTACATTCTCACTCCTTGATGAAGCTTTCATTCTTGCAGAGAAAATGTTATGACTAAAAACTGAACACCACCTTTTCCGATTTTCATATAAAGTGTTAAGCCACTTACTGCCCACCAAATTGTAATCTCTAAGTAAGGCATCCCAAGAAGACTCAGACTCTGATTTAGTCTCACAATTATAAAGAATCTTATTGAATCCAAGGTTTTCAGATCCGGACCGTTTATTGAACCGTAAAAGGGAGAGGTTCAAGGTTTTTAAGGTCGAACCGAGGTTGAATCGGGGTCGAACCGTGATGATGTCATAATTAATTTAATAATTATTTAAATATAAATAAATTTATTAAATTAGTATAAATAGAAAAATTAAATTAAATGACCCAATTAAATATAAAAATCTATCTTTTAAATGTATTTTTTCATATCATAATTTTCACAAAACAAATAAAAAATATCATATCCTAAACACACATAGATATAATATTTCTTTATTTATTTATATGTTAATTAGTTAAATTCGTGATAGTAATATTGTAATAATATAGATATTAGAAGGACACTTAGTAAAATTGTAGTAAGGTTGGTTTATTATTATATTTATATATTTGGTACTTATATAATTAGTCCCTCTGTTTTTTTCGTTTTTGGTTTAAATCCGGTGTCAGTGTTGTGGTTTTCTAGGATTACCATGCAAACATATGAGCTGTAAAGTAACGTGGGTATCTAGTGTAGGAAGTACAAAGAAAAAAAAAGTATAAATTAATAAATACACTCCCAATTAAATATCACACCTACCTCACCTAACCCCACTAATTTACACTTCAATTTTTTCCTTTTATCCTTTAGTCCGATCCAATCTCTGAAGGCTCCAAAGCCAAAACTGCTTCTTGTATGCTTCACAGCCACTCTTAGTCTCTCTCTTTGCAGCAAAAAGTAAAACAGAGAGAAGTGTGAGAAACTCAGAAACCATAGTAGTGGAGACGGAAAGAAGAAAGAGAAGAAGGAGAAAAAGAAGAAAGAAGAAGAAATAGAAGCTGAAGACGAAGATGAAGGCCGTGACTGGCGATCTGTGCTGGGTTGCTAGCTTACTGCTTCAACTTCGCATAGTCCCTACTTTGTCATCTTATTCTTCTCAGTTTGTTTTTTTTTCCCTCACAAATCTTTTGGTTCCAGATCTGAAAAAAGTCCAAAGTGCATTTCAGCTGGTATTTGATGAAAAAAAAAAAGGAACCGTGAGAACCGCGAGAACTGTTCACGGTTCTCAGAACCGTGAGGTCTGACCGTGGTTCGCACGGGTCCTTGTTTTTTTCTATAAAACGGTTCTTAAAGCTTAAAGAATCGTAAAAATGAACGGTTCGAGGTTTTTCCGGTCGGACCGTACGGTCCGGTCCGGGTTTCAAAACTATGATTGAATCTACTCTTGAATTCAGGAATCCCATAATGCCTTGGTCAATTTTTTGCAGCATTTTTTGAGATATGCCATAAGCACAAGCGATGACATGTATCAAGAAACACAACTCTTATGGCATTCTTCATTGCTTGACATTGGTCAGTAAAAATTGTCTTTGGTTTTTGATTTCCCATTGATTCTAAGAATGTTTCAAACAACCAAATAAATGAAACAGTTGTTTCATCCGATAAAAATGCACAGCCAAAAAGTACATTCTTCCAATGATGGTTGACACCTACAAATGGGGCACATATCATATTATACTTGTTAGTTCGATATGTAGTGTTAAAACATATAACATACCAAAAGAGTTATAATCAATCCTTGATCTGCCATCTCTCCAAAAAAAATTTGTCATTCGATTTTCTTGATCAACTTGAATTGCATAAAAAAACATAGAATCTTTTGCTTGCTTCTGTTTAAAGTGGTCTACTAAACTTTGAGTATCTCCAGCCTCAACATTGATTAACTTCTGCTTGTTCACCACATTATAGCAATCTCTTTTTATAAACCCAAGATTTTCAAACCCTCCAACTTCCTCAACTAAATAGGAATATGCGCTTATTATTCTTATACCCGCTTCCTTGAAAATTTTTATAACACCTAACTGAGCATCAATTATTTTTCGATTCGACCTTAGAAATGGCCTTTCTTCTGGCTTTGTAAGCTCATGATTATGAGTAGGATTGAAGTGAGTAACCTTCCACTCACCATTTGTCACTGTAAACCGGATACTAGCTTCACAACTAGTGCTAGTTTGTAATTTTTTGAACTTCTTATCATCCAAATTGTAACTATCTCGTGGGAATCCTTCTTTTGAACACACATAGTCTCGTTGTCTTACAACATTTTTTTGCATATCTGAGTTTTTCTTTCCGAACACTAAACCCAATTCGAATGACATAGTTATTGTACAATTTATATGCTTCATCCTCACTATGCACCACCATTCCAAGCAAAGTTTCAATATCTTCAACACCTTTCTCATTGACTCTAATATCTATAATTAAAAACACCACAACATTCAAATGCATCAGTAATAGCAACAATCAAATGCAAAAAAGAAAAAGAAAAAAAAAGAGGAACCCAGCAACGTTATAACACTGAACTTAAGGTCTCAGTTAAAGTCTCATTCTATAATAAAAGACCTGCAATCTAGAGATAAAAACAAGGGCTCATAGTCAGGAAAACTAAATAAAAATAAAATAAAAATAAAAAATTCATTCTTTTAATACTTTTTTATCTTGGGCTTTTTATCAAACATGTATAAGGCACTGTATTATAAACTACATAGAGATAGAACAAAGCAAGAAAATTATACTTTGAAGAGTGAAATAAGACTTTGTAACATACCTTAATCAGTCATGGTTAGTTGCAATGGTGAGCATTGGATTCCAGCAACCACTTCAATCATAGGGGAAAAGAAGGAAACAAGCTAGAAAATGTTAGACCCAAGAACAAAGTTAGTTCAAAATCTCATAGAGCTTGTTCATGCAAAGAAAAATTTCTTCAATGATGCAGGCAGGGAGAGAGAAGAGAGCTGGGCGGTTTGGAAATTTTTGGGTTTTAGAATTTTTGGTGAAGCGGCTAAGTAGGATTAGAAGTGAAAGTGTATTTCAATAATTGTTTTTAAAAGGCTGAAGTATTGCAGCAGGTGTGGTTGCTGACTCAGCTTTTCATTTAATACGTGGATGCTTTCTATTGGTACATCTCACCAGGAGGACCATGTCACTCCTCCACCTGGGAGGAGCAAATAATTTCTCGAGAGATTCATATAGTTGTGGGGCCCATAACTTTGACTTTCCAAAAATTTTAGGAAGCGCCGTTTCAGACAGAAGTACTTGTAAAACGTTTAGCATTTTCCAAAAGAGGGATACTACGTCCACAACATTTTCACAACAAATCATAGGTGGTTAGTTGTTATTTGTTCAAATTTGAACCTAACACTAAGATTACATTTTTGCCACAACAATAACAACCCGTAACAACCTGCCACTTAGGATTTGTTGTAAAAATGTTGTGAAAATATTGTGGACATATCATTTCTCTTTTCCAAAAATATGATGTCATTTTAAGATGAGACATGTCATTAATATTTAAATTACTGCAATTCGAATCGGATAAAAGCAAAACCCGTCTTAATTAAATATTTTTCATAAGTGGAATTTGGGATAATGAATTGGCCAATCAGATCAGCTCATAGCATAGTGAAATTATTGCATCTGTCCAATAACAATTACCCATTCAAACGAAGAATTACAAAAATTATGCATAAATTACAAGGGGCTTGTTTGGTACATGTGTTTAAACACATGTTTTCAGTTTTTAAATAACATTACACATATTTTCATACACTTTTTTACTTACACGTATTTTCAAAAAATACAAACACCGTTACTTAAATAATATTACCAAACGGGCCAATAATTCCTACACGTAACACAGTACTTGGGAAAAATTGCAAAACCACACTCACCCTATTTAACTAAAATAAACAGCGCCAAGCTGCCAAATACCACACTAGACTTAAAAAAAAAAAAAAAAAAAAAAAAAAAAAAAAAAAAAAAAAAAAAAAAAAAAAAAAAAAAAAAAAAAAAAACTTTATTGTTAATTAAATTCAAAAGGCATAGTGGCAGCAAGTGAAGTTCGACCCAGAGCAATTTCGCCGTCAATGGAACCGCCGTCATCATCACCGGCAACATCGAAACGGACTTCCCCAGCATATTGACCGCCCGTTGTATCACCGACTTCACCACCGGCAACATTGGCACGGACTCTCCTAGCAATTTGACCCCTGATGGTTTCGCCTCCATTCTCACCCCGGACGACGTTGTCACGGTTGGTAGTTTGGACATGGCGACCACCTCTGCGATTACGTTTCCACATTCGTAAATACAAAAGTAGCAAAACAATGAGTGTCAGTAGGTATACCACTTTCCCAGCAAGATCAAGCTGCAACAGCATTTTTTTCTTCACTGTTACCAAGGAAATGAAATTGTATCAAAAGGGGACCAAAACAAAACAAAAAAGATTAACCATAGATATTGTTCTGTTTGTTACCCGCTATAAGGTGGAAAGAAGTATGAAAACTTGTGCATAGATCATCCCATTCCAATTTGTTGATGAATTTAAAAGAAGCTTAGCTTAACTAATTCTCTTCTTAACAAAATGCTATTCTCTTTTTAAAAAACCTAAACGAGATTATGGAAAAAGTCAGAAAGTTTGTTATTTTTCACTTTAAAAATAAATAAATAATAAATTTGAGAAAATTTTGATTCCTTGTGTGTGGGCTTGGAGGTTACGGATTCTGATTTCTGATTGTTATGTGTATTCAATTTATTCAAAGGGTCTTATTTCGCTGGGGAAGAAGAAGACGACCTTATAGAGGAAGAGAGAGAGAGATATTTGACAATCGCAGAGGTGGAGATTGAAGGTGGCTGGCTGGTTTTAAAAGGTGGGTCCCCGTTAACTTGCGTGAGTTTGAGTATTTTTTCAGAGAGAGAGAGATAGCTTTGTTTGCGAGAGAGGAAGAAATAGCGCGGTCTCATTTATATTGGTGTTGTCGCGTTGATGATGTGTTTTTGAAAACAAAGCTATTTCTGCCTCGATAAATGAAGGCTTCCCTCGATAAGTTACTCTGTTCCCTTTGTGAGCTAGTATAGTCAGATTTTCATAAAATTGTACTTGTGGCCCATCTGTTCCCATTGTGAGCTAGTATAGTCAGCTAGTATCCAAAAATAGGTAAATAAAATTGTACTTGTGGTCCATCTGTTCAGACTTTCATAATAAACAAAGGTTTCATATCTTCGCAGGTATTAGAAATAGATAGATAGCAACAAAGTATTCAGCAAAAAAAAAAGATAGCAACAAAGTAAACCGCGTGGTGTACAATCTTTATGTAGCATGCAAGATCATATATCAGCATTGGTATCAAAGCTCATTCAAGCTTCTGTCCTGCATCAGAAAATGACACAAACGAGGTTGATAAACTAGGAAACAAAAAAAGAAAATGACACAAACCTCGTGAAACATGAGCCACATATGAAGTTTGAAAATAATAGGATTCTTTTCAATTTCCTTGTCCACAAGAGATCCAAGAATATAATGTGTTTGGATACCGTTTATTTTGCTGAAAACTGAAAACCGAAAACTTATTGTTGAAAACAATAAAAAAATAATTTCTTCACTGCTGAAAACACTGTTTAGCACTGTTCATGTGCCTTAATGCACTGTTCATGTCCTATGAACAGTGCAAGAGGCGCTAGTAAAAAAAAGAGGCAAAAACACCAGATGCTAAAATGCAATCAGCAATAAACGCATACTAAGGATCCATTTGGATACCGCTTATTTTGCTAAAAACTGAAAACACTGTAACAAAATAATTTTTAAATATGTGAATAGTACCGTGTGACCCATTTTTTTTTCTTGAATAAAGTACTTATGGGTCCCGTAAACAATGCACAGGACCCACTAAACAGTGCATATTGTCTCCTGAAAGCTGAAACACGTGCATCAAAAAAAAAAAAAAAAAAAAAAGGAAAATGCAAATGCAACTGATCTCTCAATTGCCGGAAAATGTGTACACACTGATCAGAGATGGACCCACATTAGGGCAGAGGGGGGCCATGCCCTCCCCCCCTATTTTGAAAAAAATATAGCACTGTATGATGTCTATCCTCTCTGTCTCTATTTTGCCACTACGATAGACTAATAGTGCAATGTGTTTTGTGTGTGTGAGTTTATTGTGTACTTTTTAAGAAATCATCCTTTGTAATAATGATTAAGTCTTGACTCTTGAATTTGAAAAAAGAAATGGTCAGATAAGGACAAATGAGATAAAAAATAAAAATAAAAAGAATAAAAAAATTGGAAACTACAATAAAAAACTGAAGCCTGTGGGAACTATGAATCAAATGTGTGTAGTAGTTAGTAATAAATATTATTAATTGATAACGCTTGTTTGTTGGTTTATTTTATGAATTATTAACTATTTTTAGAAAATAATTTATTAACATTAATGTTGTTGTAGCTTTTGGGGTATGTTTGTTTGGTTTATTTTTTGGACTAAATTTTGAAACTATAGAGCTATAATATTTGATTTTTTTAAAGAGAAAAAATTACAAATAATTTGAAGCTGATAATGCAACATTGCCTCTAATGTTGATGTCCCAATTCATGAAAATTTTCAAACAAAATTCCAAAAAATTATCACTGATTAAATCAGTATCAATCCAAATTGTGAAAATATGAGATTATAATGTTAATAAATGGGATGAAATTCAACAAAGCTCGAGTAAACGTTAGTTTTGATTTTCATAAACTTTTTTGTGTCTTTGGCCCCCAACTTTGAATTCTGGTTCCGTTCCTGACACTGATGGCTTTGAAATTATTCGTCTGAATGGATAATTGTTATTGGACAGATGCAATAATACTCAAATTCAACAAAGGATCCTAAGACTTAATTATCTTTCTGTTTGTCCTCTGCTTTAATTCTTTCTATCTAAAGTAGGACTCTCTTTGCTTGATTTCTTATCTACTTTTGGAATCATGCTTTCATGCATCTGCACTTTTCTATCATGTCTTCATGCATATGCATATTTCTTTTATGCTTTCATGTTGTTTGTCTGTTTTTGTTTGGTTGTTTACTTTTTATTTTGTTTTGTTTTCAAAATAAAATAAAAAGGAAAAATCAGAAAAATACAAAAACAGTGTGTGTTTTGTGTACATTGGTACTTATGTACCTTGGATGGCCATTGAAACAAAGTTTTCTAAACTTTGTATCTCTTGTAGCTTAGATGAGCATCTCTATGCACAACTAAGCAAGTGAGTTTTGTGGCTCTTGTTTATGATGAGTAAGATTAAGTTATCTCTTGTACTTAACACTCATATCACTCTTTTTGACGGGAAGGACTAGAAAATCCTAAGAGAAAAGCATAAATAACCATCTCACCACTGTTGCTCGCCAATCATGTATGACATCTGTATGTTTCGGCATAGCAAAAGTGTGATGTCAATGACATTTGTGTGCTTAGGCATAGCAAAATTGGAATGTCAAATATCATTGGGTATTTCTTTTCTCTCTCTTATATGCCCATGCATGATTTGCTTAAAAAGAAAATATGCAAAGAAAAATCAAAAGCAAAAAGATTAAAAATGCTTTAAAAATGATTGCAAGCGTGTATTCTAGGAGATGTGGGAGTTATAGGATGTACCTCGAAGGTGATAGTCCTCATCAAACAGTTATGATTGTGTGTAAGTTAAAGTGATTTTCTCATATCTCAAATCATCATAACATATATACACTTATGCAATCTTGCGATGTTTTTCACACACAACACACAATATTCTTTGCTACTCTTGATACATGTGCAGGTACAATGTGATTTGGCCATCACAAGGTTTTACATGTGTTAATGTATGCTCACTAAACTGTCTTAAATTGTTTTTGAAATATAAAATTGGTTAGACTTGTTTAGTGTGTGTGTGTGTGTGTGTTTTAGGATCTATGTGCATAACATTTTTTCTTGTTGAGAGATTTGTTTTTCACATGTTTTGCATCCTTCTATTATCTTGTCATCCATAGCATCTTGTTTCATTACATTTATGCATTTTTATGGATTCTTTGTGCCCCTTTGATCATTCTTGATCATCTTTATGTTTCTAGGGTGAAGCTTTCTCGCTTCTTGTACCCTTTGTCAATCATGACAAAAAGGGGGAGAAATTGTGATGTGGTTTCTTTTTTAAGATGGGGAGTTGTGTTTCATCTTGTTAAGAGGAGTTCTTACTTCCTTCTTCTTGTACACCGGTCTTGTGACCATGTTTACATACATTGTGATTATCTTTGATATATATATGATGATGTATGTCTTCTTCACTTACCTTTACATATATTGTTTCTTTTCTATCTTTATACACATGTTTCTTATATTTGTATGCAATCTTTTATTTTTGTCTCATACTAAGATGCCTTGATGAGTTTTGTTTAAAGTGTTTTAGAAATACAAGTTGTCGAAGTCTTCCTTGCCATGAACTCTCTTCTTGCAAAGTTTTTCAAGAGTTTGTGTTAGGATAGATTTTATTGTATTCAACAAGTGAATAAGTTGAGTGATTTATGACTTCTCTCATATGTTCATTTGTTTGTTGTGGTTTTGTCACGGATTACCAAAGGGGGAGATTGTTAAGGACATATTTTATGTAATTGGCTAATCCTTTGACAAAACGCACTTTATTTGTATTTGGATAGATCTAGGATGTGTTTAATACTTCAAGAAACCTTGTTTCAAGTTCAAGTGTTAAAGTCATGCAAGTTTGTCCAAGAATCAAGTGAGAAAGTGCTGATTTTTAAAGCTCGATAGCTTCTCGACACCTCTCGACAGCTAGGTTATCTGTCGAGCTCTTAAGCTGTTTCTTATCGCAATCTCGACAGCTCCTCGACAGCTAGTGGATCGATCAAGAAAGCTCCTGTCTCCTCGATAGCTCCTCAATAGCTTCTCAATAGCTGTATCTGTCGAAGTTTAAAGCTCGACACCTCCTTGACACCTCCCGATCGATCGAGGTTACGGGAATTCAGATTTTCAGATCTGATTTTCGGCCCATGATGACATGTATGCGTAGGGTTTCTTTTCTCACAACCTTAGACCTATATAAGGCTTAGTTTAGAGGCCGTCACATAAGAGAATACAAGGAGAACATATGCAAAAGGTGACCGATGCCTTATTCTCTCTGAAAGAAGCTACTGCGTCTTTGCGCCTTAGGATTTTGTAACCAAGTGTTTCTTGATCTTCATTGTTGATGAAGTGAAGAACTTTGCAGCCAACAATCCTCTTCTAGTTGGTGATTAAGTCGCATACTGGGATCCACGCAATTGGTTAGTCACGTACTGGGATTCGTGCATCAAAGAGTGGCGTTCATATATTGAAGAGTTCAGAGGTTCTAAAACGGTAGAAGGTTTCTGCTGTAAGTTCATCTGCGGGGATTGTAGAGTCTAGGGGCAAAGGTTTTGTACTAGATCTGAAACTTCTCTTTACTATAGTGAATTGCTTTTCGAGAAGGTTTTCCCCCAGGTTTTTTACTGTGAAACTAGTTGGTTTCATTAGTTTTCCTAGGTCATCATATCTTGTCTTATTTATTTTTCTGCTGCATGATTTTGACATGATATTGATGTTTGTTTGTTTGTTTTAACAAGTTTTATTCATAATAAATCTAATTAACAACTTGGGTTTAAAACTTGTTAATTCTGTCAACCGGGGTCTAAATTTCCCAACATATTCTGACCCAATTTAGGACTAAGAATACTGTATGAGATGGTTCTGACAGGCCAATTTAGATCTGGCTCCAGCGGTGTCCCACATAAATGTGTGGATCATGTTGTGGGTGGCTGTGTAACTTATTAATTAAAACTAAATATAGAGAAAGAATTTTGCTTTTAATTGGGTATGCTACCACACCAAATCTTCTGGTTCTGTGTTAACGGCAGAAGGAGAATGGCTTAACTGTTGCACATTTTCTATAATCAGTGTCCTTTATTTTGGTTTCTATAGAATTGTATTACTAAAATCGCAAACTACTAGTTTCTCAAAAAAAAAAAAAAAACTACTAATCTATATGTGGAGTTTGTGGTTATCTGTAATACTGATCGCATGTTCGTTTTATAAAATGATTTTCTAATAAATCTGTTATTATTGTAGGTTCCCGTGCTGGAAACACCTCATGATTCAGGATTTGAGAGCAATGCTATAGCACGTTATGGTAAAGACTATATACTTTCTTTCCCTAACCCATTAATTTTGGCGATCCTCTGAAGATGGTTATGTTGGAACTTATGGGCTTTTTATCTGTTGTTGCAGGTTGATTTGGGAGACGCAAGAAGATTATTATTTAGTATTATTTATGTTTGCAAGTCAATTATATTTTTATGTTTTAGGTCCTATTAGTTTATTGGGCTATTAGTATTTTAATTTAGAAGCAAGGTTATTTTTGTAATAAGGCAATTAGGGTTTCTTAGCCAATAAGAACTAGGGTTTAGCAATCCTTTATAAGCAACCTATTGTACCCCTTGAGGAGTTAGTTGATATTTTTTATGAATGAAAAAAATGGTCATTTGGTCTTTCTTTGGTCTAATGCTGACTCCAGGTTTACCTTAGGTGCTGACTCTAAGCCAGACCTAGGTGCTGACTCCTAGTTCATATCCCTTTATTTTATTGTTGTTTTAGTTTTGTTTTGGTTGTCCTGCGTCATATTTGGTATCAGAGCAAACACCGATCTGTTTGAAGCATCATTGCAGTCAATCCAGATCCAGAAAAAATATCACCCAAAAAAAAAAAAAAAAAACTCCATTTACGTTTTTTTTTTTTTTTTCCTGCAACCAGAAGGTTAGCCAACAAACCCCACAGCCAGACCTGGTCAGGTTCTTTCAAGAAGTTTCTTCGCACGCCACCACCCATTGGAAAGCCAACGCTGCCATCCCTCGTCTGTCAGATCGCACCACAGTGAGCCCCACCACCATCCTCTTCTTGATATTGCACCACCATGACCCTCAATTGCCCAGAACCATGCCTCCGCAATCCCTCCATAAACTAGCGATTCCATCTCAAAGGTAACAATGACTGGCCTTTTATATAATCTTTTAAAAAAAAATAAAAAAATAAAAAACCCAGCACCTTATTTTCTATTCAAACTCTTCCTGATCATTTTTAATTTGCAACCCCGCAGTGTTTTCCCACTAAGAACAACTTGACCCGGCCCATCTAAAATAAAGAACTCAAATTGAAACTCATTAAACTACTTGACCCGGCCTAAACAACAAACTCATTGTATACTGTCACACAAGCCATATCGCCACTAGTAACATAAACAAACCCTTGCCTAACCCATTTGTTAACAAGCCCAAAGCCCACATTTTACAACACCAATTTTCTTTAAAAAAATAAAAAATAAAAAATACAAGACCCAGCCCATGAAATCCAAACCTTTCAACCAGCCTAATCCCAGCAAATATCCGTCCAAAGAACATCACAGCAACCCAGGTTCTTGTTCCAACTGACAACTATTTGTTGAAGCACTATTTTAGAGAATCATGGTAATATTAGAAGCACCTTATTTTGATGGTTGTAATACTTATCCATGAGATTTTGTCAACTGGATGAATGGGATGGAGCAATTCTTTGAGCAAGCAAATTTTGCAGATAACAAAAAGGTTAGGTATGCCAAGTTGAAGTTAAGAGGTAAAGCACAAAGGTTTTGGGAGAATCTTGAATATTTCCGCTATATGAGGTATGAACCTGCCATTAGTGTGTGGGAAGATATGAAAGAAAAGTTTTGTGATGAGTATTTGTCACCATACTATCAAGTTAAGTATCTACCCCAATCTCAGTGTGGTACTTTTCAAGTTGAAGCAAATACAATGAATCCTCATCCTCATCCCATTTCATGTCCTCAGCGCACCTTTGAACAATCTATCAAGGAATTATCTACCAAGGAATTAAAGGAATTATCTGTAAAGCTCATGAAAGATATTCAAGACAGGATTGCTCAGATGAAGCAAAAGAAGACTCAATCCAATTCAATTGGGAAACCAAGGATACTTGATCACAATGAACTTATTGCTGCCCCAATAGAAGACAACATTGATGATGATATCTTGGTCATGGAGAATCCTCCAACAACACCAAAGCCTAATGTTGACACAGATGTACATGCCTCGACAAGTGTTGCTTTAACATGCGTGCAAGGAAATGAATCTATTGAAGAGCAGCAAGGTGAAGAGGTCATGTCTAAAGAGAGTATTATGTTAGAGGGTGCACATGATGTGATATTGGAAGCTAATGAATCTACTTTTGATCAGCCTTCCATGGTGCATGAAGACAAACAGTTTGCTTAAGTGGAGAAAGTGGATAACATAGTGCTTCCAATGGTTCAAGATAAGATTATATTGATTCCACACATTGATTTTGTTATTCCGAAGAGTTTGACATGGTGGAATTCAAGGCTTTTCTTTTCTCTATGCTCCCTAGGGTGATTCCAGACTTGAAGCAAGTGTTACTTGTCAACATCCTAATCCTTCAACGCTTTAGAACTCGAAGTCGAGTTTTCTCCAACCAGAGGAGAATGATGCGGGAGACGCAAGAAGATTATTATTTAGTATTATTTATGTTTGCAAGTCAATTGTATTTTTATGTTTTAGGTCCTATTAGTTTATTGGGCTATTAGTATTTTAATTTAAAAGCAAGGTTATTTTTGTAATAAGGCAATTAGGGTTTCTTAGCCAATTAGAACTAGGGTTTAGCAATCTTTTATAAGCAACCTATTGTACCCCTTAAGGAGTTATTTGATATTTTTGATGAATGAAAAAAATGGCCGTTTGGTCTTTCTTTGGTTTGGTACTGACTCCAGCTCTACTCTAGGTGCTGACTCCTAGTGGTTTCCCCGCTTGGTGCTGACTCCAAGCCAGACCTAGGTGCTGACTCTAGGTCATATCCCTTTATTTTATTGTTGTTTCAGTTTCGTTCTGGTTGTCCTGCGTCACAGGCACTCGCTTGAAAGCTGATAATCCTCTATATGGCTCTTCTCATATGGATTATGTGAGACTGTTATTACTACTGATGCTACTCTCTCTCTCTCTCTCTCTCTCTCTCTCTCTCTCTCTCTCTCTCTCTCTCTCTCTCTCTCTCTCTCTCTCTCTCTCTCTCTCTCTCTCTCTCTCTCTCTCTCTCTCTCTCTCTCTGTGAATGCGTGTGTTATGATGCTTAGTATTATGTATGCTTGAATTTTCTAGTCCACGTAGAGCAGTGGGTTGATTTTGCATGCTAATATTCTAACATGGTTTATACCTAGAATTGGACATGCACTGTACCTTCCTCCAGTGAGTTACATCTTAATTTATTATGGAATTGTTCTATTTCCTTTTTGCCATTAAATGATGACCAAGCTTTATGGAAAACTTAGATGAAGTATAAAAGGAATGAAGTGAGGAATTTTTTCTCTTGATGTGAAATAAAAATCAATGTGGGAGTTCAAAATCACTTTTGACTTTTTGTAATTCGAATCTAGACTCAGGTTATAAAACTAGATCATGGAGGTCAAATTTGGGGGCATGTCTCTCCAATGCCAGAAAATTAACATTTTTCCCAGAAAATCTGTCTCTCTCAACACCACCTCCATCTTCTAGCTCAAGTTTCATAGAGAAGTTGTAAGAGCTCTGGATTTCACTTATTATTGAGATTTGTTTAGTATTTTATGTTTGTTTATTGGGGGAGGGGGGTGGTTCTGTTCTTTGTGGTATTGAGATACACACACAAAATCTGTTTGTTTCTACAGAAAATTATTCCATAGAAAATCTTTATTTTCCAAAAATGTTCTCCTTTGAATCAGATGAGTTATTTCAATTAAATTCTTTTTAATGGTTTCATTTTTGTTTTTCAATTAAATTCTTTCTAGAGGCTTCAATGCCTCTGGCAAGTAAGGATTGATAGTGAATTCATTGTCAATTCATCCCTCTGTTATTTGCTTTTGCCCTGTTTGTCTTCTCTGGGCTTGCTTTTCTTTGGATTATTTGAGTTTCAGATTGTTTCCCTGTCTCTGATGTGTTTCTGTTTTCATATCAATCCTCTTCTTATTTATCTTTCACTTTCTTCCCTTAGTCTTCTTCGTCAATCCTCTTTTTGTTTCCTGTTTATATGTTCTCTTCATATTTTCTATTTTTGTTAGTCTTTCGAATTTCTATCATCTTTTACATCATGTTGATTTTGTCTTGACTTACTATTTGTTCTTGATACATGTGCATACTTCACGATCTTAATATTTTTTTTTTCTTGGTTAGTGTCTGACAGCCACTTTGTTGAAGCATTCAGTGAAGATGATGCTGAAATCTCAAGTAACAAAAGCAAGGGCTGTCAAGAATTAAAGGCAGATGAAAACGGCAGTGTTTTGATTAAAAAGAAGAATAGCAGATTGAAGAAACGGTGTTGTTAGACTAAATGTACAGCTGTCAATCATTTGTTTGTGTTGATGTAAATAGCTTACACGTGTAGGACTCTGATTAACTAGTTTGTTTTTTATGGTTAGTTAGTTATTTTATTTGCTTTGCTGCGTGTATATAAAGAAGGGAAGAGCTTGTATTTGCTGTGAGCTTCTAGATATTTCTCAAATCAATAAAATTCCCATTTCTATTTAGAAAAGCTCTCTTTTTTACAGGGTATCAGAGCTTCCAAAGCTCATCAATGGCATCCAACTTTGCTGCAAATTCTGAAACATCACCAACAAATCCTTCGCTTTCCACGAATCCTTCAATTGCTACAAATCACATATCAAATTCGACTCCTTCAATGGATGATCAAAATACCAATCCTTCAAACCCTTACTACCTTCCACCTTCTAACAATTCTGTGGTTCTTGTTTCACAACCACTCACTGGTCCTGAGAATTACCTGAGTTGGTCGAGAGCTGTGTTTCTCTCTTTGAGTGGTAGGAACAAATTTGGCTTTCTCAATGGCCAAATCTCCATGCCTGATCCATCTTCATCTCTGTACAATACTTGGTACAGATCAAACACCATGATTCTCTCTTGGTTGGTGAATTCCTTAAGCAAAGAGCTTCAATCTAGTGTGATGTACATTCACACTGCAAGGGATTTATGGATCAACATGCATGATAGGTTCTCTCAGCCAAATGCTCCAAGATTCTTTGAAGTTCAGAAAGAAATTTCGAAGCTTTCACAAGGTCAGATCTCGGTGAGTTCTTATTTTACAAGATTCATGATTTTGTGGGATGAACTTGTGAATTATCAAGCATTTCCTACCTGCACTTGCACTTGCACTTGTGGTTCTAAAACATCTTAGTTAGATGCACAGAAAAAGGATCAAGTTTTTCGTTTTCTCATGGGGCTTAATGATAGCTATGCTAATGTTAGAAGTCAAATTCTGATAACTGAGCCTCTCCCTGGTATCAACAAAGTTTGCTCCTTGATTTTGCAAGAAGAGAAACATAGGCAGATTGGACAAGCAGATATGGTTCTTGAACCAACTGCTTTGTATGCTAATAATAGCTCAAATGCCAAGGGTTATCAAGGACAAACCTATCATGGTGGGAATTAGCAAGGGCATCAAGGTAGTAATCATATAGGATATGGTGGAAAAGGAGGGAATTCAAAGAAAGAAAGGCCTATCTGTACTTATTGTGGAGTTGTTGGCCATATTGTAGATAAATGTTACAAGTTGCATGGTTATCCCCCAGGTTATAAGCCTAAAGGGAAATCTTATGCCAATCAGGTTTCTAGTGCAGGAAATTTTGGAAATTTCTCTCCCAATCTTGGTAGTTTTGGGAATTTTGCTTCTCAGCCATTCTCTGGTTTTCCTAATCAAGTTGAGATGATGAATTGTTCACCACAGATGATAGGTTACTCACCAAAGCATTCTGGTACACAGCCACAATCTCAATTCAATGTACCTCAATGTCCAATCACTCAATCTCAGTGTGAGCAATTGCTGTCCTTCCTTGCTTCTCAGTCTCTCAAGGAAGCTTCTAATCATCAAGTTGCTCCTGCTCATCAAGCAGCTTCAGCCCTATCACCACTTGCAAATGTTGCTGCCAGTTCTAGTGCTTCTTTGCCACCTCATTTCATTAATAACTTCTCAGGTAATCCCTTTTGGTTACCACCAAATCTATCTCATTCTATATTTTCAGCCCAGTATGTAGATAGACAAGCATATAAACCCCAAGACTGAATCATAGACACTGGTGCCGCTGATCATATGGTGCACTCAGTCTCTTGTTTAACCACCATTACCTCCACTATAAACACCTATGTCTATCTACCTAATGGAGAAAGGGCTTTAGTAACACACATTGGCACAATTCACATTTCAGAAACTTTGGTGCTTTATGGAGTTTTATGTGTCCCTTCTTTTACTTTTAACCTTATTTCAGTTAGTCATCTTACTAAAACTTTGTTTTGTTGTCTTGTTTTTCTTGGTTCTTTTTGCTTTATCCAGGACCTAGTTCATTGGAACATGATTGGACTGGGTAAAGCAACAAAAGGTCTATATCTGCTGCAACACAATTCTTTCCCATCATCATCTTTTATGCTTGCTGTTAGCTCACCTGCTCCTTCTCAAACTTCTGCTACAGATTTTACTACTGTAACTTCTGACTTGTGGCATTTTCGTTTAGGACATCCTTCTCATGCCAAGTTGTCTTTGTTAAATAAAACTGTATTTGGTTTGACAATAAATAAGTCACATTGTTGTGACATTTGTCATCTTGCTAGACAAAAGAGATTGTCTTTTCCTTCTAGTACTCAAGTTTCAAATGCTATCTTTGATTTGATTCATTGTGATCTCTGGGGTCCCTTTTCTATTCCTACTATTGATGGATATAAATTTTTCCTTACCATTATGGATGATTACTCTAGGTGTACTTGGGTTTATTTACTTAAATCCAAGGCAGAAACACAAGCCTTAATTCAGCAGTTTTCAATCATGGTTGAAACTCAATTTGGTGTAAAAATCAAATGTCTTAGAAGTGACAATGGCACAGAATTTTTTATGAAAGATTATTTCAAAACTAAAGGCATACTGCATCAATTAAGTTGTGTTGATACTCCTCAACAAAATGCCATTGTTGAAAGGAAGCATCAACACATTTTAAATGTTGCTAGAGCCTTAAGATTTCAATCTTCTGTTCCTTTAGAGCTGTAGGGTGACTGTGTTCTTACAGCAACCTATCTCATTAACAGATTACCTTCAAAACATTTAGGGAACAAAACTCCTTATGAGATGCTCTTCAAGCAACCTCCTTCATATAATCATCTTAAAACTTTTGGTTGCCTGTGCTATATTTCTACACTTGCTCATAATAGACATAAGTTTGCACCAAGGGCTAAAAAGTGTGTCTTTCTAGGTTATCCCACTGGTGTTAAGGGTTACAAGGTTTTAGACTTGGACACTAAAACCATTTCTGTTTCCAGAGACATCATCTTTTATGAATCAATTTTTCCCTTTGCTACTCTACCAAATTCTGCTACTCCTTCCTCAGATGCTTTTCTTGATAGTTTTGTTGTCCCTCATTATGTACCTGATAGTTTCCCAAGTTTTATTCCCTCACATTCTGTTCCTTTGCAAAATACCATTGACACTTCAATTGTTTCTGGGGATGTTTGTGATTCTGCAGCTGCTAATAATTATGCAGATATTACAAACACTACAGATTTTCATTCTGCAGAACAATTATCTATTCCAGATTCTCCTCTTGCACATGATACTTCTATATTGCCTTCTATTTCTGAAATTGATACTGCTCCTTTAGTTGTTGCTAGGTCTTCTTCACCTTTAGGCATCAGGAAATCCACTAGACCACACAAACCACCCTCTTACCTTCAAGATTATTCTTGTAAGGCAGTAGGTTCTAAGCCATTACCTGGTCAACCTTATGACATTTTTGCTTGCCTCACTTACTCTAACCTAAGCAAATCATATAAGCAATTTGTCATGGCCATAGATTCCACTTCCCCAGACCCTACCTCTTTTCTTGAAGTAGTTCAATCTCCTGAATGGAGAGCTGCTATGGATAAAGAAATTGAGGCACTTGAGCTTACCAATACCTGGACTTTGACCACTCTACCACTTGGCAAAATTCCAATTGGGTGTAAGTGGGTTTATAGAACAAAGTATAAGTCAAATGGCACCATTGAAAGGCATAAAGCCAGGTTGGTAGCTAAGGGGTACACCCAGAGGGAAGGGCTTGATTATACTGATACCTTTTCCCCTGTAGCAAAATCAGTTTCTGTGAGAATGGTGTTGTCTTTGGCTGCTGTGAAAGGGTGGTTCCTCCATCAAATGGATGTGAACAATGCGTTTTTGCATGGTGATTTGGATGAAGAAGTATATATGAATCTTCCCCTTGGTTTTCACAGCAAAGGGGAGTGTGCTTTTGGTTCTAGAGGTTTTGGAACATTGGTTTGCAAGCTTAACAAAAGTCTTTATGGACTTAAGCAAGCATCACGGCAGTGGTTTGCTAAGTTCTCTTATACCATCCTGAATTTTGGCTTTATCCAATCAAAGGAAGATTACTCTCTCTTTACTCATACTAAAGGCTCATCATTTATTGTTTTGTTGGTGTATATAGATGATATTTTGCTTACAGGGAGTGATCCTAAGTGCATTCATGAATTAAAAGCTTTGCTTGATGCTAAGTTTGGGCTAAAAGACTTAGGTTCTCTAAAGTATTTCTTGGGACTTGAAGTTGCAAGGAGTGAAAAGGGAATCAGTCTAAACCAAAGAAAGTATGCTTTGGAAATTCTACATGATACAGGCCATTTGGGGTCTAAACCAGTTAAAACACCTATGGAGCAAAACCTACATCTGTCAAAAGATCAAGGAAAGCTACTGCCAGATGCAAATCAGTATAGAAGGTTAATAGGGAGATTATTATATCTCACCTTAACCAAACCCGACATAACATACGCTGTACACAGATTGAGTCAATTTCTGGCTGAACCAAGAGAACCTCACATGCTTGCAGTCAACAGAGTTCTTCAATACATAAAAGGGACACCTGGCAGAGGTTTGTTCTTTGCTAGCAATTCAGATTTACAAGTAAAGGCATTTTGTGATGCAGATTGGGCAGGCTACCTGATACAAGGAAGTCTTTGATAGGCTATAGTGTTTTTCTAGGTGATTCTCTAATTTTTTGGAGGTCTAAGAAACAAAGTACTGTCTCTAGATCTTCAGCCAAGGCAGAGTATAGAGCAATGGCTACCACAACATGTGAGATTGTTTGGGTTCTTCAATTGCTAAGGGATTTGAGAGTTAATCATCCTAAGAGTGCTTAATTGTTTTGTGATAATCAAGCTGCATTGCATAGTGCAGCCAATCCTGTTTTCCATGAGAGAACCAAACATATTGAAGTAGATTGTCATCTTGTCAGAGACAAAATAACAGAGGGTGTGATCAAAACTTTCCATGTGTTGAGCCAATTTCAAATTGCAGACATTTTCACAAAGGCATTGGGGCTTCCAGCTTTTTCAAGGTTGGTGAATTGCTTGGGGTTGATTGACATTTATTCATCAAGTCTCAAGCCTACTGAAAGTCAAGTCTGTGAACTTACAATTCAAGACTTGAAGGGGAGTGTTGAAGCATTCAGTGAAGATGATGTTGAAATCTCGAGTAACAAAAGAAAGGGCTGTCAAGAATTAAAGGCAGATGAAAACGGCAGTGTTTTGATTAAAAAGAAGAAGAGCAGATTGAAGCAACGGTGTCGTTAGACTAAATGTACAGCTGTCAATCATTTGTTTGGGTTGATGTAAATAGCTTACACGTGTAGGACTCTGATTAACTAGTTTGTTTTTGATGGATGGTTAGTTATTTATTTGCTTTGCTGCGTGTATATAAAGAAGGGAAGAGCTTGTATTTGCTGTGAGCTTCTAGATATTTCTCAAATCAATAAAATTCCCATTTCTATTTAGAAAAGCTCTCTTTCTTACACACTTTCAACCTATTCATTATTAAAATTTTATTGCTTCTACTTGGGTGTGCTAGCACGCCAAATCCTTTGGTTCTGCATGTTAAGGGCAGCAGGAGACTGGCTCAACTGCAGCACATCTTCACGGTAAAGATGTGTTTGGTTGCCCAGAAAACTGTTTGGGAAAAGAATAGTTTTGTTTTTGAATTTTATTGAATCTGACTAATTATGACCTCATTTCCTTAGCCTTGTTAGTTAGCAATTACTATAAAATTGGTCACAAATCTGATTGCTTTGCAAATTTTGCTGCTTGTTTGTGAATTTCAATTTTTGAAGTTCTTAAAGTTTTGCATTTCAGATCAAAAGATTTTCCTCTTTATTTTTTTTTTTGAAGATACAATGAAAAGTTCTTTATTTATTTCTTTTTTAAATGTCTTGGTTTGAAATTGTTTAGCATTCTGACCCAATTTAGGACTAAGAATTCTGAATTTGATGGTTCTAATATGCCAATGAGGTCTGGCTCAAGTGGCAGTTCCTTGTCCCATATGAATGTTGTGGGTGCTTGTGTATCTTACCATTTAAAAATAATAATAATAATAATAAAGAGAGAATTTTGCTTTATCTGGGTTTGCTACCACACCAAATCCTCTGGTTCTGCATGTTAAGGGCAGCAGAGGAGACTAGCTCAACTGCAGCACATCTTCGTGGTAAAGATGTGTTTGGTTGCCCTGAAAACTGTTTGGGAAAAGAAAAGTTTTGTTTTTGAATCTGAAAGCACTAGACTTTTATTGAATCTAACTAATTATGACCTCGTTTCGTTAGCCTTGTTAGTTAGTAATTACTATAAAATTGGTCACAAATCTGATTGCTTTGCGTATATTGCTGCTTGTTTGATGTGAATTTCAATTTTTGAAGTTCTTAAAGTTTTGCATTTCAGATCAAAAGATTTTCCTTTTTTTTATTTTTTTATTTTTTTATTTTTATGAAGATACAATAAAAAATTCTTTATTTATTTCTTTTTTAAATGTCTTAGTTTGAAATTGTTTGGTATTCTGACCCAATTTAGGACTAAGAATTCTGAATTTGATGGTTCTAACATGCCAATGAGGTCTGGCTCAAGTTGCAGTTCCTTGTCCCATATGAATGTCGTGGGTGCTTGTGTATCTTACCAATTAAAAATAATAATAATAATAAAAAGAGATAATATTGCTTTATCTGGGTGTGCTACCACACCAAATCCTCTGGTTCTGGATGTTAAGGGCGGAGGGAGAATGGTTGAACCGTGGCACATTTACTATAGCCAGTTTTCTTTATTTTGGTTTCGATAGAATTGTAATACTCTCTTTTTTCCCCAATTAAAGGCTGGATTTGGATGCTTATAATTGTGAAAATCCCTAGTGTGCATATGCAACTACAGGAAACCACTGTTGAATCCATTAACCCATCACAATTGATTAATCTTGTTTGTTTCTGGATTGAATGCATTTGTAATTTGTTGCTCTTCCTTTGCTAATAAGGCTGTATGATCTATATTGCAGATCTTGCATGCAGTGAAGACAAAGAAAAATTCATACAAGACACTCATCACTGCGGAATACACCTCTGTGAAAGTTGAACTAGCCCCAAATTTTGAGATGGGTGTCTCTAATAAACCTCTTGAGTTTATCAAGATGCAACCTACTGGGAAGGTATAGTTCTATATTGTAAAATTTGCGGTAATCTATACTCCACTAATTGCATGTTAGTTTTATGAAAGGCTTTCCTAATAAATCTGTTACTCTTGTAGGTTCTCGTGGTGGAAACACCTGATGGTCCAGTATTTGAGAGCAATGCTATAGCACGTTATGGTAAGACTATAGACTTTCATCCCCCAACCATTAATTTTGGTGATCCTCTAAAATTTTGGGACTTATGGGCTTTTTATCTGTTGACATTTGAATTTAGCCGCAACTCATTTGGTTGCCATGGATAGACTATAGCAATATGAAAAACTTTCTCCATTACTATCACATAATCATGCGTGGTAGAAACGTGAAGGATATAATGCTTTTTCATAATGAATTGTTGAACTCTGCTGCTCGTGGTGATGGGCCGATCTGGAACAAAGTCTGGGCTCTAAACGTGCCGCCAAAGGTCAGGATGTTCCTCTGGAGAGCATGCTCAAACTGCCTTCCAACCAGGGACAAGCTACACCAGCGCCGAGTGAGGGTGGAAACACGATGCGAACTCTGCCTCCAACAAGCTAAGACTGCGCACCATATCCTATGGGAAGGCCCATTCGCTCAAAACGTGTGGGCTCTGTTCAGAGGCCGAACTCAGAAGTGCAGCAACAGAGCCAGTGATTTCTTCCTCTTATTTCAGCAAATGCAGAGGAAGCTCAGCCAACAGGAGTTAGAGAAATGGGCTGTCACAGCATGGGCAATATGGAATGCGGGGAATAAATTTTATTTCCAACACTTCCAAACTCACCCAAACGTGATCTCTGAAATGGCGAGTGGTCTGCTTGAAGAATACCGACGCCTTATGGATACACAGTGAAAAACCAATTTTCATTTTTCTCTGTACTGACACATGAGATATCTTGTAGTCACCTCATACTCGAGCACCTTCCTGGGCTTGTTTTTTTATATCCATGATTTCCATTTATATCCATGATTTCCATATTAATGAAATTTAAATCTTACAGAGCATATAAAAGCATGAAACTATCACATAATCAATTTAAGGGGCCATACAAAATCTCCGTTATTCTGAGCAATAACAGAGCATATAAGAGCACCAAACTATTGATTAAAGTTAAACTGTGTGTTTCACCTAAAGCTTGCTTATAAATCAATTTTGTCTATCATTGAACAGAGAGAAAACACTTTGTTTAGATTGAGAAATTCTTTTTTAAAGGGAGAACATGATTTCCAGTATATCGAAAATAATTATAAAAAAAAAAAATTATCAATAGATTTCAACTTTTTATTATCTAGAACTAGTCATAGACCACGCAATTCTTGGGAATATATAATTATTTTATAATTTTAATATAATGTATAATTTTTTCTCTAAAATATGTTGAAAATGATTTGTTCTTCCTAAAAATTAAACAACTTCTATTCGGTCCAGTTTGCTCTATTTCAGTCTCATTCGGTCCAATTAAGTCTACTTCGGTCTCATTTGGTCCACTCAGGCAATTTCGGTTCCCTTTGTTTCATTTTGAACTAATTGGGCCTTAAATTGATACTTTTTGTAAGTTGCCTTTTTGTTAATTTTTTAATTTGGCCATATAGTAAAATTGAAATAAAAATTCTATCTATTTTTTATACAATTTTTGTCAGTTTTATTAGGTGCTTGTGATTTCAATTGTTGTGGATCCAACATGAAAACTCACTTAGTGTATAAAACACTTGTGACTATTTAGACCCCCAAAAACAAATTTTACAAAACAAGCTTATATTCAAATAATATATGTGCGAAATATGAAATATAAGCAAATCCCAATTTAAAAAACTACTCTAAGTTATTAATTAATCACAACCAGCAGAAATTAAAAGCTAAGAGTAAGGGAAAGAGAAATGCAAACACAAGATAACACCAGCACGTGTTATCGGAGAAGAAACCGAAGAACTCGGCGAAAAACCTCTCCACCGCCCTCTAAGCGGTAAATGATCCACTAGAAAGTCAGTTGGGATACATGAATAGCAATAGACTCTCCAAGCCTAATCTACCCCATGCACCTAAGCCCTCCAAGCTTCTTGCTCCAACAAGGTTACATCAAACCATGTCTTCTCTAGCTTTCCGAATCCCGCAATTAGCCCATTACATCAACCAATATGAATTGGTTCTCTCTTGAATTGCTTCCCAAACACCAAGAACCTTCTCACTACTCTGAATTGGGTGAGGTAATGATTTGGTTTATAATCCTCTCATGGGTATGACAATGGAGAAGGTGAAAGTAGAGAAATTTGGAGAATCAAATGTGTAAGATTGTGGATGAATCAATCTTGTTTTTCTTTAGGATTTTCCTCTCAAAATTCTCTCTGGAAGTTCTCTACATTTCGTGGGTATAAGGGTATTTATAGTATGGTATGAGATTGAATGTGAAAAGTTAGTTTTCAGCAAAACAGGGTGCACTGACAACTCACTTCACGACTAGGATGAGTCACAAGTTCCAATCGCTAGTTACCAGACTGGCCAGACTGTACTTTTTGTCCTGTAGTGATCCAGCTGTCCTGACCCTTCAACTTCCTGTATGCTTCACACGTGTGCTACATTTTAGTAAGTCACCACTCGTGAGTCAGTCGCGAGTTCCAATCACGAGTCACTTCTTGTTGCACACTCTTAAGTCGAATGTTTTAAACTTATTATCTTTGTTAGTTTTTAGACCCCTTAAAACACAATTGATTTAACCTAGGTAATTAGCCAAGTTGTTACTTAGTTCAATTTAACAAAACTAAGTTATCACAATAATAAAGATCATATCATGCAAAGCAGCGGAAAATAAATAACACAAGATATGATCACCCAGGAAACCAAACCGATAAAAACCTGGGGAGGATTTGACCTAGCTATCCTCAAGGTAAACTTGAATCCACTATCTTGAAAGAATCGAAGTTCATACAATAAGACTTACAAGCCCCCACGCTCTACTTCTTATTGCTACCCACCAGTAGAACTTATTGACACGACCACGTGCAAGCTCCGAATCCACGGACTCCTTCTTTCTTGGATTCACCACCAGATACAAGCACACCCACTTGTATTTTCTTTAAGCTTCAATGGCAGCAACCGAGTTAATCATCAAGGTGTAGATAAATCTTCTCCTTGAAAACCCTAAGTTTGTGTAAAGGAAAACTCCTCTAGATCTCACAAAAGATTTACACAAACCGCAATATGAGCAACACTAAAACGTGGCTAGGGTTTGTCTTTTATACTTAAGACAAATAAGAAACCCTAAAAACATTTTAAAACAACTAGGGCTGAGTTGGAAAATTCTGCAGAAAACATTCTGCCCGAGCTTCGATCGATCGAGCCTAAGCTTCGATCGATCGAGCCTAAGCTTCGATCGATCGAGCCAGACCGAAATGCATTAATCTTTTCTGCATTAAGCTCGATTCCAACTTTACATAAACGCACAACTTTGAGCAAGACTAAAACACTTCTAAACACATTGTTTTGATCATGGTTTGCCAACAATACAAGTTAGAATTCTAAATACATAAATACCTAAGTCTTTAGAACCTAACAATCTTATTAACTTTTCTTGCATCATTTTATTGACTTTATCTTGATTGATAGGTACTAAATACTTCTTAATGGTTTAGTTAGATTTTTAATGTTTTTATATTGTTGCCGTTTACCTTTTTTTGTTCTCTCTTTATGTTGACCCTATATTTTTGGTGCATTTCGTTTAATGTCGAAGATTTTTAACAGAATATTACAGACGAATTCTCATAGCTTACATCTTACAAAATAATTTTTTGAAAGAGATAGAAAGTGAAATTTGTTGGACAAGAACGACATTTCAGGATTAATCTATGATCTAGATGTAAAGTAAACAAGAATAACTGAATGACACAACCATGTTTGATGTTCCGTGTTAGTGAATTCCCATAGAATATATTCCAATTTCTTTTACGACAAATTAAAATATCAGAACAACCTTATTATGACTTCGGATTTCCAAACTTTTATCTTTCTGTGAAAGGATCAGCCATTTTCAACTGCTGTGGCAAACACCGCAAAGAAGAGCTGGCATTTAAGAGTTGGGATCAACGTTAAATAGTTAGATTCAGAAATAGTATCAAATATTCAAAAATTATCAAGTAATTTCACATGTCAAAAAGCAAATGCAGCTCTTTCTTACAATAAAATAAAATAACAACGTATTTAATACACAAAACTCTCACTTTTACCAGTTTTTTTTGAGTCTCACGTTGTTAATTTTAAGGAGTGAGATCATTTATGTTTTATAAACAATTGTAAGTCATCGTTGATATCTTAAAAAGTGGGCTTGGTGCAGACTAAGGCTTTATCTATATCACATTCATGTGTGCCATCCCATTGCAATTTGCGCATGTGAGGTTTGACATTTTTTTTTTCAATTTATATTTATTTGATTAAAGAAATGCAAGGAATTAGGTTGTTTTTGAACCTCCGTTAGTGGAAGTACGCCTATCGTAAAGATCAACGTTATAGTCTAATCATGCGGTTGTTCGACCAACAAAACTAGTCGCACCAAGGGTGGCATGAATCAACGTACCTTTAAGGACACTATGAGATTATTCCTCAACTCATCTCTTTATTTTCTACTTTTGCTAATTTACATTCTTGCTAATTATTTGAGATATTATTTGCTGAATCAAACTTGTTCATTCGCAGTTATATTTTCAACTGGTCTTACCCCATCATTTTAGAGACTTCAAAGTATTAAACTTCAAAAAATATAATAGAATTAGTACTGGAGATGCATTTGCACATGCACTTCCAAAGAGTATGTGATTAAGATATCCCCCATATGCAATTCAAGTGATCATGTTTCCTATGATTATCATTATGTGGTGATTGAAGAGATTATACAAGTTTAATTTTAGTCACGTGATTTTTTTTTAATTAATCATGTAACATATTTAAATAATAACATAAATAGTCATATAAATTGCGATGTAGTGGGTTGGACTGACATATGGCTGTTGATGTGGCAATAAATAGGATCATGGGTCAACTATCAACGCATAGCATAGCTTGACATGGTAGATATGTGGTCGGGACTAACATGGTAGCACCTTGTGATGCCATATGGCGTTTGGTTTGGTTTTTTTTTTTTTTTTAACAACCCGTGTGTTTTGCAACCCCCTATGATTCAATTCTCGCAAGGAGAATGTCAAGGGTGACACGTATTTGAGTATTCAAATATTCAGGTTCTACTTCAGATGCAACACATGCTCGGGTGTTCTCACCTTGTCTTGTATGGCACATTATTGAGAGATGCCACATGAAGAACAGCGCGCTTGCTGAGGTTAATGGGTCAGCAGATGCGGAGGTAAACAAAGTTGCTGGTGGTGGCTGTAGGTGATGAACTTGGCGGCTGTGATCAGAGGCAATCTAGCAGCCTTGAATGCTGCCGGCTAGTGATGGCATCGCTAAGAAGGTTGTGAGATTTCAAAATTTTGGGTTGTGTATTTTGGTATATCACGGCTTGGTCAAGATCAAATTTGACTGAAAAACAACAATATAGAGAAAGGAAAGAGCAAAAGCAAGATTTTAACGTGAGATCTTCACCATTAAACTCTTGTATTTACAATTGGTCAAAAGTAGGGTTTATATACTAGAGAACTACTCTAGGTTAGCCCTAGACTAACTCATGATTAGTTTGTTTGTTCTACAAGCACATGAACCTACAATGGTTTGGACTTCTTGGACCACGTATCTTTAACAATATTTGATAAATTCTTCTTTTACATTGTCTGGTATAGTACAAATTTACATTGTAAAGATACAAAAAGTGGCAAATATTGTACACATTTCCAAAAAGTACACAATATTTACCACTTTTAGCAAACTTGTACAACATTTGCCACTTTTTGTCTGTCTACAATGTAAATTTACATTGTAAGTAAAATATAAACATATAAAGATCCACAATATTTAACCCTTTAAGTATTATTTTTTTTTCACACTTGCATAAATTTTTTCAAAAAAAAAAAAAAAAGATATGTTTATATATAATAGTTAGGTGCTAGTAATTTCAAACATTGTGGATCCAAGGTGTAATCAAGATTTATTCATGCACTAATTGCTTTGCCTTTCCTATTGCACAATGGCTCACACTGAAAAAATAAATAAATAATAACAAATCATTTTATTTGAAAATAATTATTTCTACAGCATTACATGAAGGGAAACAATGTAAACTTTATTCGAACTATATAGTGGTTTATTATTCCTATTACAAATATTTTTCCAAATTGTAGTTGACTTAGAATTGTTTTTGAAGATAATCAACCACATTCTTATCCAATTGGAAGGCCTTGGCAAGAACATCAGGATTGATTGGAGGATTAGATCCAAAGACAGCGTTTGCTATGGTGATCAACCCAGGATTTTGACTGCTGAGACCAGCAAAGGCAACAGCATTGGTCTGCCCTATGTTGAATTGGAAGTGAATAAGACCAATTGGGAAGACAAAGACGTCTCCCTTGTTTAGAACTTTGGTGAAGAGTTTGTTTGGGTTGGATGTGACAAATCCAACCAATAGAGTACCCTCCATTACTACCAAAAGCTCAGTGCCGCGAGGGTGAGTGTGAGGAGGATTTAGGCCATATGGTGCAAAGTCGAGACGAGCCAAAGATATGCCTAAAGTGTTGAGGCCTGGTAATTTATCAACGTTCACAAGATTGACACTTGATCCGAGTTTACTTGCAGCTGTGTTTCCAGGAATATTGAGTCCGGGAAAGAAAAAATCGTTGGCTGTGACAGTTGCTGGGTCCTTGCAAAATTTTCCATTCACAAATACTACACAGAGAAAAGTTTGTTATTGTCACTTAGTAGACAGTTCTGTAACAATGGACAATAACATGTCATGTAGGAGAAAAATAATCTAATGTAGATTATATAACGTAGGTGATGATAATAATAATTTCATTAATGTGTAGAACTTCACTATAATGATCTCAAAAGAACGTAGGTGATGATAACATTACTACGTACTGCTAATAATGAGAGAGCATGTAGATTTGCAGTTCATCAAAATAAAAAATTAAAAAAGGAGAGAGCATGTGCATACCAGCAGAATCGGTGTTGTTAATTGCGACACAAAAGTCTTGCAATGGACTAGGGTCATAAGCTGAAACAAGGGTGGTTGCCAAAGCCAAAATGGCCACAATTACAACTTTCATCATATTTTTTGATGTTCTTTCTCTTATTGTGTAGTATTTTTCTTGCTTGGGTGAGGGATGAGATATAGCATATGGGGAATATGTCTATTTATAGAGAGAGTCAGTGAACCTGTCTAAGTTTTTCACAAACGTAGCATATAAGACTTGGTAATTCTTCAACCGCTCTCAATTTCTTTTTTAATGGTTGAACCTTTCTTTAAACACACATAGTCTGTACACAATTTGAAAAGCAATCAAATTGGACTACTTCAATGCCATTGTGCAGTTTTCGTGTTGCTTTTTCCAAGCCCCAAATTAACCTTACGTTCATAGTATATTTAAAATTGAAATGATTGAGGGACCCATGTATATATCTTGACTCTGTCATCATTAGGAAATGTTTAATAGTCAACGGTGTGACCCATATAATTAAGTATGCTTGGGTTGAACTAATCTTATTGACCTCATCTTATCTGGTGGGTATTAATTACTAAATATTTTTTAGCTGTTTGTTAGATTTAATGGTTTTCTAGAACCAATAACTACAAAGCATCCGACTATCAAGGCATGCGGTATATTTATATTCTTGTCGCTCTTTTTTTGTTGTTCTCACTTCTTGCTTTGGTGTTCTATCCATGATGTACTGTAATTCTTATGTATGTTTTGTTAATACCATAGTTAACTCAAATTTGTTACAATTCATGGCAAGATCTCTTACATCGAAACACTTTTTGTAGTTGTTCAATGAGAAATAAAGTTAAAAACATTGTTCCCAAAATAAAAATAAAAAATAAAAAAACTTATTTTACTATTCAACTTATTTTTGCTACGGACAAAATTTAGGTACAATACCTTAGATTCCTCACTTAAATTTTGGCCACGTGTATTTACTTAAACACTAAACAAACAATGTTAACTTAAAACACTTCCATCCATCTTTATTTCCCCTGCACTCACGTTTCAAACCACTCTTCAAAGTCAAACAAAGTCAAACCACTCTGTCACACTCTTTCTTGTAATCAAGCTAATCCACCATCCCACCACCCAATACATCCACCAAAACCTCATCAACGTTATCATCATCACCACTCAAATCAACAATGCTTAAGACCATATGGACCATAATTGATTTCACAAAACTGGAGTGAGTTGGATCTAATTTGTGACAAGAGGGAGTCGATTTCACTAAAGGATCATGGAGGCCAATGGGTTTCGACTTAGTTCCAGAAGAAAGGGAAGGCGTAGATGAAGAAGATGAGGATGGAGAGCACGACTCATGAAGAAGATGAGGATGAAGAAGTAAGGAGCTTGACTCTCCTCTCCGGCCGCTAGTCTAACTCATGTTTTGCATCGCAGCCTGCGATCTAGTCAGAGGCACCAAGTCCATGGCCATGCCCATGCCCATCACTTCCACCGTCAAGATGATCCACATCAAGTCTCTCATCACAACAATCTCACTTGCATGGAAAATTACAATCTTCGCCGGTGAGGGAGTAAGGGAAGGAGGAGAAGGGGTGTAGGTTGTGACGGTGGCAGTGGAGGTGCGTGGAATTGCCTCCTGAACTTGCCCATCGCCATTGTTGCATTTTTCTTTCTTTCTCTTATTTTCACAGAAAGGGATATGGGATTGTGAAGTTTGTGAAAGATTGATTTTTTTTGTTTCTTTTGGGAGATTAGGACTGTTGAAGGGTTGTGAATTTTACAAAAAGTCAATTTCTTCTTGTAAGTTGTGAGATCAAAGATTTCTCAGATTGAGGTGATGGGATTTTCTTGCTTCTAAATGGGTTTTTGATTCTTTTGAAACAAGGGAAAAAAACGGAAAGAGCTATAAGTTGTAACGCCGTTTGTTCAGTGTTTAAGTAAATACACGTGGCTGAAATTTAAGTAGGGAACCTAAGCTACTGCACCTAAAGTACCGTACCTAAGTTTTGCCCTTTTGCTACTATTCATGAATCTCACTACACTTTTTGGTACTATTTATGGGTCCCACTATACTATTTCAACTAACTTTTACCTTTATCTACAATACTTTCAGCAAAAAATTTTCAAGTTCAACAAAATAAGCGGATCCCAAACAAACCCTTAAACCACAATGAATTCAAAAGCATAATTATGTGAAATTCTTCTTTGCATGCACGGATCCGTGACTAGTTTAGATTTATAATAATTCAAACTTAAACCTGAAGTGGGTTTGTTTTAAATGATGAAGTATTATGTATCCATGTAATTGAACCATGAAATTGGTCCATTCCAAATGGAGGAAATTCTTTTCTTATTTATTAGGGGCTCCTTGAAAAAACATGACTTGTTTAGATTAGGCAACTCAACAATAAAGACGACAAGTTTCTGTAGTATAAATGCTAGGGACGAGTATAAACTAACAATTTTTTATTTTATTTTATACATATATAATCATATTATGTCATTTAAGTTGTCTATATCGTACCCAAGAATTTTGTAGTTCAATTAACATTTTTTAATGTATTCATTGAAAACATTTAAAGTTCAAATTCCTCTCTCTCATTGTAGCTATTCCATTTTATTTATTTTTATATTCTATTTTTATGAATTCCAATTAACTCAACTGGTAAAGTCTTTTGTATTCAACTAAAGGATCTGGAGTTCGATCCCCGCCTATTCCAAAAACCAATTGGTGTTTTAGTTTGATGATAAAGAGCAATCATCTGAAGCGATCCTACAACCATATAAGTAACTCCACAGTCTCCACAAAAAAATTGATATCAAATTTTCCATTATCTCAATAGGTAAGTTCATTTCAGATATAGCTCAAGTGTTTTTCCCTAGTTGTCTACCATCAGTTGATATGAAAGCATCAATAAACTTGAATTTAGCCGCAACTCATTTGGTTGCCATGGATAGCCTGCAGCAATATGAAAACTTTCTTCATTACTATCACATAATCATGCGTGGTAGAAACATGAAGGATATAATGCTTCTTCATAATGAATTGTTGAACTTTCAACTTTTTTTTTTTAGTAGCTTTCAATTCAATTAAATAATTAGTATAGTACATACAAAAAAATAAGGAAAAATTAGATGAAAATCTTACAGTTTATACCATGTTTCATTTTAGATCTAAAGTTTAATATAATCAATTAATAAAGAGCAAAAGTTTTTAAGTTGTTTCATTTTAAGGGGCCATATTCAATCTCTGTTATTCATTTTTGTTATTATGATCAATAACAGAGCATATAAGAGCACAAAACTATTTATTAAAGTTAAACTCTATGTTTCACCTAAACCTTGCTTATAAATCAATTTTGTCTATCCCTGAACAGAGAGAAAACGCTTTGTTTAGATCAAGAAAATTTCGTTTAAAGGTAGAATATGATTTCCAGAATATCGAAATTGATTAAAATAAAACAGAAATTTTAATTTATCAACAATTTTCAATTAGTTACTGCTCTATTATTATCTAGAATAACATAAATGAATAACGGGGATGGACAAGGGGCTTCAAATTGAAGAAAAAAGTTGTTTTATAAGTTTGGGACTTTAATTGACATAATTAGAAACTTAAATCTTGTTAGTATCAATAGATTGACTGTTGACAAACTATGAACAAAACTTTGAATTATGTACAGTTTATGATGTGTTTTTTTAGTTTCCAAATAGAGACCCAAAATCAGTTGTAGGAAAGCTCGACACCAAGCTCGACAACTCCTTGATCAATTGAGACAAGCTCGAATAAAAGCTCTACAGTAGTCAAGCAATCAAGAATTACAAATTTAGTTTTTTTGTGATGTGCTTTACTCTAAGTCAGTAGTAGATGTAGGTTTTTGTGACCCTAACTAAAGAGCCTATATAAAGGCCCAAACTTTTCATAAAGTTGTAGCATTAGAAACCCTAAGGTATTCAAAAAGAAACCCCTAGTCATTACCTATTGTTGAGGTCTAAAAAATCACAATGTTGCGCCAAGGCCCAAAACAGCACAAAGGATTGAACTATAGAAAAAAAAAAAAAAAAAATATATATATATATATATATATATATATATATATATATATATATATATATTTGGGCCTTCAAATAAAGAAAAGGGAGGAGAAGCCCAAACCCATTAAGTGTCATAAGGAGGAACCCAAACCCGTGAATGGGTAAAGATCTTGATAGGCAAAGAATGTTTTGACCCCTTGTGATGAATTAATTGATTAATTAGCCAAGTTTATTAATTAATCAAATTAACATGCAAGATGCGTGATAGCACAAACAAATCACCAATTAAACTAAGTATGTAGCGGAAAATAAATTGACACGATGATTTGTTTACGAATGGGGAAAACCTACATGGCAAAAACCCCACCGAGTGATTTTAAGGTCACCACTCCCAAGAATCCACTATTATCAAAACAAGCGGTTACAAGTAAAAGAATCCCAGTACCTTATACCAACCTACAATTGAACCCTTACCCTAATACCCAATTGGACTTGTTCTGTAGTGACAATCTCTCCTTTCAATGCATGGCTCCCAGTACGTGACTAACCAATAGATGCGCGGATCCCAATACGCGACTTAATTACCAACTTGAGAAGAATGTTGGCTGCAAAGTTCTTCAGTTCATCACACGATAAAGATCAAGAAGCTCCTTGGTCACAAAACCCTACAATGTATAAACACAGCAGCTTCTTCAAGAAAAAGATGAATTAGGGCAAACTAGGTTTCCGGTCACACTTTTCTTCACACTTGTGGAATTGTGCTCTAGTGCAACTTGTGTAACCTTTGACAGCCCTCAAAATAATCCTTATATATGTTTAGGGTTATGAGAAAAGAAAGCCCAAACATATACCCACGGATTGGATGAAAAACAGCTCTAAAAAAACTGAGTTTCATAAACCTCAATAGATAGCCATCTATCGAGCTAGCTGTCGAGCCACGGGCTTCAACAGCTTTTAAACCTCGATAGATCCTAGCTGTCGAGCTTTAAAATCCAGCACTTCATTACTTGATTCTTGGACAGACTTGCATGGCTTTAACACTTGAACTTGAAACCTTGTTTCTTGAAGCATTAAACACATCCTAGATGTACCAAATTACAAGTAAAGTGTGTTTTATCAAAGGATTAGCCAATTACATAAAATGTTGACATATGTTCCTAACATTGAATCACATATGTCCTAACAGATCTCATGAAATAAAGGGAAGAAAGAAGCCCAACCCGCCGAGGTTAGAAAATCGCTGGGGAGCCCAAGGAAAGAACTAGGCCGAGATACCTAGGGATTCCTAGGAGCCTGGGATTCTCGGGACATGCAGCAAAGCTAGGTTTGGATTAAGACAGTTCAAGGGGGGTGCCAAGAAACATAAGGATAAGAACAAATATGTCCCTATCAGTCACCCAATGATGCAGTAAAGGGGTCAGAGGGCCTGAGAACCAACAACTCATGAGCAAGAGCCTGGTACCTCAAGGAACCCAGGAAGAAGAACTAGGAAGGAAGGAGGCTTAGGATCTTTCTACCTGGCAGAAAAGAATCAGCTCACCTGGGAAAAATGACAAAAGGGAAAGCAACCAATAGGTGGGTCTGAAAAAGTGGAATCTAGAAGCCTTGGAGAAGGAAAGAACAAAAAGTCAACCTTCTAGGACCCCCAGAACGGGAAAGTCAGCAAGAGGCTTCTTGAAGAAGGAACCTCAAAAGAAGAAAATAATGAGGAATGAGGAAAGGACTAGCCACCAATGCTGCTGGCACAACATTGGTTCTGGTACTCAAGGGAGCAAATTGAGGGAATTAGTGGTACCCCGGAAATCCTAGGATGGCTTTATAAAAGGGGAAGCAGGAAACAGTGAAAGGCATTCAGCAACAGTGAATTAGAGTAAAATCCTTGAGAAAACTCTGTCAGAATTCAAAAAAGGAGAGAAAATAGGGGGAAATACCGCCCGGTATCCTCAAACAACCGCTAGATAACACACTTGGATTCAAGGGGATTCAAACTTTGTAAGTCTTAGAGGCCTGAAGAGCCATCTAAGTCTGTGATTTTTGAACTTATTTGGACCTTGTAACATGTCCTAGTGAGCATAGTGTATTACACAATCAAGAAAGTAATGAAGTATTTTACTTTGTTTTAAGGATCCCTAACACTTTATTTTACGTTCTTTCTTTATCATTGTGTTCCTTTGTTGTTTCTTGTTGTTCAATGCATATATTTCTTGTATGTTAACATGTATGTGTTGTAGGATTTGTGCTTTGTGCACCACCTGGTTCGAAATCAGCCCAATTTAGCTATGGCGAACCAAGCCCAATCCCTTAAAACAATAAGTATTGGGCCCAGGATCCTTGTTTCTACTTGGACCTGTGTGCTAAAAAAAAAAAAAAAAAGCCCCACACACCTATTCAAACCATGAGTTCAGAAGCAAATAGAGAACAATCATCCGCAGTGTTTTGCTACAATAGTGCATATCAAGTTTGTAGCCACAAAACCTACATAGTCAACTTGTCTAGAAGAATCTTCAAGTTTGTACTTGAAGTCACTAGCTAGATTGTTCGTTTGATGGAATTAAAAATAAACGAGTCTAATCAAGTTGGAGCTACATGTGGTCACATGAGTAAGTTACTACTAGAGGTAGCAATCAGGAACATGGGTTCATTTCAATTTTATTAGTGCATTTCTTCTTAGGGTTTGGGAACTCTCGCTATGGTTTTTCCTTTGGAATAGTTTTTCCATCAATTTTCCATCACATCACCATATGATGTGTTGTTTGTTTGTTTATTGTTTTTCAAATGGTATATGTTACTACCATGGTCATTAACCTAGAAATCAATATGAATTCAAAACTAGTTCGTTTATAAAGTTGATTAATTTTGCGGTAAAATCAATCAAAGGGTCTAAATTTTTCCTAACATACGTAATTTGAAACAAGATAGAAACTGATATAAACATATAAAGGTCCACAATATTCAACCCATTAAGTATCATGTTTTTCTCCCACGAATAATTTTTTCCTTGTTACCTCGGTATGAATTCATAGGGCCCGTTTGTTTAGGCGTTTACATTGCACAGAACGACAGTTTCGCGAATCGCAATTCCGGGATTACGTTTGGCTAGGCGATATCTGCGGGATTGCGTTTTCAATTCTGTAGATTTTCACGATTCTGAAAATGAAATTTTCTACTGCTTTTTCAGCATCGCGCGGTTGGGGCGATTGGGTTGCTGCTAATTGTTTCGCGCGGTTCAGGAAATTATTTACCAAAATCCCAGCCTATCCCGTTCTCCATATATATATATATATCTCATCAATTTCACGATATTCACTTCTTTCTTCTCTATTATTGCTCAGTTGCTTTCTCCGATTGCCGTCGTTGTTCTGCATCACGATTTCCATTTTCCAGGTAAACATTCGCATATCTCATCAGTCTTGGTTCTCTCCTCATCAATTTCACGATATTCACTTCTTTCTTCTCTGTTATTGCTCAGTTGCTCTCTCTGATTTCCATCGTTGTTTTGCATCACGATTTCCAAGTAAACATTCTCCATTACCCATCTCTGAAATAATTATATTGATTTGGGCTTTTGCATGTTAGTTTAGATGACTGAATAAACTCAAAATATTAGAACTTACATGACTAAGGGATTTGTTGTTCCTGCTGTTGTTTCTTTACTAGTTGTGAAGTTTTTAAAACAATTTCAGACAGATGAGGTTGATCAAAACCATTTGGATTGGATGGGATTCGTTTTTTCTTGTTGGAAAGTATATGGGTTTGAAGAATATTTCAGGTTGTTGTTGCTGCTGCTGTTTATTTACTGGTTGTGAAGTTTAAAAAAAAAATCAGATACATGGGGTTGATGGAAAATTTCAGGTTGTTGTTCTGATGTGCTTTTGTAGTTTAAGAGTGTTTTGCAATGCTTTTACTTTTGTAGTTAAGTGTTTTTGCAATTAAGAGTGTATTACTCAAAACATTTGAAGATGCTTGATGTTGTTTGCTTTTCTATTATAATGTTGTTTTGAAGTGTTGTCTACTATAAGATGTCCTTTTTGCATGTGTTTTTTTTTATTATCATCAATTAATTTTATGATTCATTAAAAAATTTAGGCATTTGTTTCATCCAATTTGTTCTTGCTGCCTTTTAAATTGAACCTACACTTAAGCTGAACTTAGAATGCAGCGAGATTAGAATTTAGCTTTCTATGATGAATAGGCAGGGGAATGTGGCTGCTCACACGCTTGCTAAGTGGGGTAAATTCTCATTTTTTTTTTTTTTTAATTTGTCTATGGAATCCTCCTCATTGTGTTTCTAGCTTAGTGCGCTCAAAGAGGCCTTAAGTAATTTTGTTTGTTCTTATGTCTTTTGTTTTTGCCTTTTGCTTTAGGCAGCTAGTTTATTGTGTTGTTGTTTCTTTTCAATTTTAAGATTCAGCCAAAAAAAGAATAAAAAACAAAGATTGGTTCATACATGCCCATCTACAAAAACAATGAGAAACAACAAGATGGTTCTCAAACACATGCAGCACCGGTCAGTCATGAGTCATGATGCTTCAGATCATCTTATTTCTAACCCAAAAAATTTATTTATATATTCTTACTTAATAGAAGGCTCCAACCACTTACTTATTCTATTGCTAGTTCTGCTGTTTGCTAATTTTTAACTAAAATGTATTGCTAGTTTATTACGTGTGAACATTGTTATTAATACACCTATATTTTGTTTAGATGGTTAAGAACAAGGAGAATTCAAATCCCAACACCAAACAATCCCAAAATAGCTCAAATGTTAGAGTTCAATGGCCATCAAGAGTAACAACTATCTTTTGTGAAGCTTGTGTGAATGAGGTATTTAAGGGTAATCGACCTAATACCCACTTTAGTAAAAAGGGTTGGGCAAATATTATAGCAACTTTTAAAGAAAACTGGAAAGGAATATCCCAGGGCGAAGTATAAGAATAAATGGGATAGTTTGAAGAAAGATTGGGTACTTTGGAATAAGTTGAAGGGAAGTGAAACTGGATTGGGTTGGGATGCAACCAAAGGAACAATTGCTGCAACTGATGAGTGGTGGGAGAGGAAACTGTAAGGTTGAATTTTATCAACCATCTTGTTGGTTTTATTCCGTGCCAAATTTGCTTGTATTTTAGCAATTAGTAACCCTGTATTTAGGTGGGAATCATGTAAGGGTAGTGAGTGAGAGAGTGTGAAGAAATGCTCAAGATTATGCAAAGAAGCAGGAACTCACGACTGGATCTCGCGGGTGGCTCGCGGCTTGCAAACCGCCAGAAAGTTGCACACATGCCAAGCATGCCAGAAGCTGAAGAGTCGCGCTAGCTGTTGCACTACAGGACAAAAGTCCTAGGCTGGCTAGGCCGTTAGCTCGCAGCTTGAACTCGCAACTTAACCCAGTTGCGAGGTCAAGTCGCCAGAACACCCTGTTTGGGAAAAACTAACTTTTCACATTCCTTCTCACCCTACTATATATAGACCCTTATACCCACGATATTAAGAGAGCTTCCAGAGAGAATTTTGAGAGAAAAACCCTAGAGAAAAACAAGATTGATTCATCCACAATCTTCATATAGAGACTCTCCAAATTCCTCTACTCTCTTCCTCTCCATTGTCAAATCCTTGAGAGGTACATTACCAAAACCTTTTCTCACCATACCCATATCTGTGAGAAGGCCATTTGGTGTTTGGGAAGCAGTTAAGAATGGACCAATTTCATATTGGTAGATGCTATGGTCAAGTAGCGAAATTCGGCAAGCTAAAGAAGAAATAGGTTCGGCATAACCTCGTTGGAGTAGGAGCTTGGAAGGCTTAGGTACATTCGGTAGATTACGCTTGAAGGGTCTTCTGTTGTTCATGTATCCCAACTTGATTCTTTAGTGGATTGTATACTGCTTGGAGGGCGGCGGAGAGGTTTTACGCCGAGGGTTTCGGTTTCCTCTTCGATAACACATCGTGTGTTGTCCTTGTGTTTGCATCTCTCTTCCCTTAATCTTTGCCATTTAATTTCTACTGTGGATGTGATTTTATTTGGTTTAGATTGTTTATCAATTCTGTATTAAGCTTATGTTCATATTCCGCACATTAATTGTTTGATATTAAGCTTGAATTGGTATTTTTTAAATTGGGGGTCTAATCATTCAAGGTGTTTTATACACTAATTGAACTTTCAGAAACTAATGGTATGTTTTGTATAACCCATTGTACATATTTTGTATTAGTAGATAAACCATGCTATTTGAGTTATTAATGAAAATATTCAAAATTGTAGGAGGTTCCTAAAGCTGCAAAATTTCGAGAGAAAGGTTTGGAGAATGTTGACTTATTAGACATTATGTTTAAGGACATTGCGGCTACAGGAGATTTAGCATGGGCCCCCACTTCAGGTGTGTTACCAGATGATCTTGAGACACCTAAAGAGGGGTTAGGTGATACTTCTGCTGACTCGTCTTCTCCAAATGATGATGATGACGTTCATGAAGATAAGACTCCGAACCTCACACAACCACCTAACCCAACACAAAACAAAGGAAAGAAGCGAGTTTTACCATCATCCACACAGAGCAAAGGGAAGAAAGGAGGAACAGCATTACAGTTGACACAACAACTTAGTCGTATCTGTGATGTTATGGAGTTAAGGAACTCAGCTTTTTCAGTGGAGCCAAGTAGTACTATTCGTAATGTCATGGAACGTGTGTGCACCTTAGATGGCATTGAGAAGGGTTCCGAACTCTACCTCATGGCAGCACCTATTTTTCAGAAACGAGAGAAGAGAGAGATGTTTGTCGTGATGGAAGAACCATATTTACAACTTCAGTTTCTGCAAGAGGAGGCAAGATTGTTAGGAGGGCACTACTTTGGCACTTAGGGTGTTTTATGTTTTATCCTTTGAATAATGTTTTATGGAAGAGAGAGATGTTTTTAATTCTATTGTTGTTTTATCCTTTGAATAATGTGGTTGTTAGGGTGTTTTAACTTGTTGGGCTGTTAGGGTGTTTGAATTACAAAGATAGAGTATTACATGGAGGGTAATTTTTTATATGGTGCTTTTGTAGTTAATCTTATGGAAATTTCTGAATTTGATTAGAGGTCCTCAGTTTATCTAATATGTTTGATTGTTTAATGCATGAATCAGTCACATTTTTACTATGGAAAGTCCATATAACATTCAGGTTGATAGTTGCAAACTGAAGTTTCCAAGGGCAAAAAACTGTCTCAGTCAACAGTGGTAATGTAAGTGTGATATTCTAGATATCAATGAAACAGTCTGGTCACCTGTCCTAGCTTCTGAGTTACCAAGCATCGTTTTGAACTCTACTCATTTAGAAACAATTTTTGTTTAAATGCAATAGTTGTGTTTGGTTTCATTCCTTGGCTATGGAAAAGCATTCAATGATGCTTTTAACTGTTTCTTTGGGGATCTTTTTTTTATCAAGGCAAATGAAAGATTCACTTCTAGTCAATTAGACGAGTAGCTTCACTTTAAATTATAGATCATATAGGAAATTTAAAATAAATAACTATGAAAAGAAAGAAAGAAGGAAAAAGCTAGTCTGAGGAACATAGGACATAGAGGTAGAACGGACTAAATGTACCAGCAGGTGTAATACTGGTTGGTAGTCCGATTGTGGATGCATATGTGGCAAAATTTACACCGTGTGTGAAGTTTGTCCTCAAGGAATCAAGGTAAGCGTACAGATGTGGGAGACCAAGACTCTTTGCTGTAACCATGCAATGTGATCAAACAGTGATAATTAGGCACAGTGCTTATAGAGGAAATTAAATTAGTTTTGACAATGCTGCAGACAGTAAATTTTACAATCTTAATCTCAACTTATTGAGCAGCATATGTGAACATAGGAATTTCAATAATTGAGTTTAAAAATCTTAATGGATTCTTGTACTGGGAGCTTCACATCACAGAGCAAACTATATGCAAATATATCTGTAAGGGCTCAATTTTTTTTTTTTTACAATTTTTTCCTTGATTCACATATGCATGTTGATTTTAAACAAGAACTCTAGTCACATCCATGAGTACTTAAAATCATTATTAAAAAAGTACAAAATTCAAAGGGAAAAAAGGAATAATCAAAGATGTCATACCAAGTCAATTTTGCAAATTTTTTTCTCATAGTATTTTCATTAGTAAGTTACACACAACTATATTCTCCATCCTATTCTTATAGGAGCAGGAGATGCCATTTAGGCTAGAGCTCATGGCCCTCTTTGTCTAATTTATGATATCTCTAAATTGTTGGACATGGTTGCTATAGCTGGTTAGTAGCTCGCATATAGAACTCATGTAGTTGGGCTGTTCCCTTCCCTTTGTTTCCCCCTCTTGGCAAAATATGTACTTTTGTGAGTCTACCTAGGGGATTTTTGTCACAGACTAACTATGGGTAGTCATGACTATTAGGTAGATACTTTTGTGGGCTTTTGTTGTATGATAGATACTTATTTTGATTTATCCAGTTACATAATTTTAAATGTTTACTTATTTTCTTTATTGTGATTTATCTAATTTATTGCTATAATATTTTAGGTGATATTCCTATGGATTACAATGATCATATTGATAATGGTGATGAAGATCATTCTTATGATGTGGATAACGATGAATATGATGATGAGGAATTATATGATCTCGCTGTTGCTGGATGTCATGTTGTAGTGACATATTATATGAAATATATTGATAAACAACCTTGTAGAGATTCTGAACAAACTGGCTATATGTGGTTGATGGATTGTTTGACGGGTAATGAAACGAAATGTTACGAAATGTTTAGAATGAAGCCACATGTTTTCCTTCAATTGTGTAATGTTTTACACCATACATATGGACTTCAGCACACAAGGCATATTAGGCTTGAAGAGTCAGTAGGTATATGTTTAATGATACTTGGACAAGGAGCTTGTTATAGGATGGTTCAAGAAAGATTCCAACATTTTGGTGAGACTATACACAGACATTTTCATAGAGTTCTGAAACACCTTAACATAATGTCAATGGATATCTTCAAGCCTTCTGACCCTACATTTAGTGTAGTTCCAAGACATATACAGAAGAATCCATTGTACATGCCACACTTTCAGGTATTCATTTCATACATTCTAATTTCTTTCTAATATTTGTTAGGATTATTTCCTAAGTAACTAAAATTTATATTCTATGTTAGGACTGCATTGGTACCATTGATGATACACATATCCAAGTTGTTGTTGGAGACGACAAGAAAGCTCCATATTATAATAAAAAGGGTGTGACATCTTTTAATGTGATGGCAGCATGTGATTTTGATTTACTTTTCACATTTGTTATGGCTGGATGGGAGGGTGCAGCACATGATACACGTATTTTCTTAGATGCTATCCATCGACAATCTATCAACTTTCCAAAACCACCACCAGGTATATAAAATTTTTATATATTAAATATGTATGAAAGATATTATTTATGTACATCTTACATTTTTTTTTTCTTTTACTAGGAAAATATTATTTAGTTGATGATGGATACCCCTTAAGGAAAGGATATTTACCACCTTATAAGGGACAGAGGTATCATCTTTTAGATTTTCGACGAGCTGGTCAAGGGAATCACATAGAAGAGAGGTTTAATTATGTTCACTCATCACTTAGAAGTGCAATTGAGAAAACTTTTGGAGTGTGG
This sequence comes from Quercus tomentella, assembly GCA_028535165.1. Classification (NCBI taxonomy): domain Eukaryota; kingdom Viridiplantae; phylum Streptophyta; class Magnoliopsida; order Fagales; family Fagaceae; genus Quercus; species Quercus tomentella. The sequence continues at coordinate 46,571,515 of JAPQVY010000089.1, read as the reverse complement.
AAGAATAAATGGAAAATTTTGAAGCAAATGTCACCTTATGACATTAAGCACCAAAGAAACATTATAGTTGCTACTTGTGTTTTGCATAATTTTATTAGAAAACATGATAGGGAAGATGAGGGATCCAATTGGGATGAACATGACTTGGACAGACCAAAAAGCAGTAGTAATGGAGAAGGTAGTAGCAGACAGGCAAACGTTGAAAATATACAAGATGAGGAGATGAAATTTGTTCATGACAAAATACCTCGATCCATTTATGGGTTGTAAACAATATTTTTATTACTTCTGTTTTGGTTTTAAATTTTTCGGATAAGAACTTTTTTATTATTATAATGGATTGTCTAATATTGATATTGTTGGTGTGGGGGCCTTTTTTGTGTATGATGTATTGGGCTGCCTCCTGCGGTGATGGGCTGGGCTGCCTCCTGCGGTAATGGGCCCGAATATTTCTGAGTGAGGGAGTTGGGGCCGGTCCAATTGTAACTCAACTTGGGCCGGTTTGTGCACAAACTTATGCCTTGTCTGCCAGGAGTGAACTTACGGCAAGCAGAACTGTTGCAGACGAGTTACGGCAGGCAGATATAATAATAATAACCAAAACAGAGTATTCTGACTATTTAAATAAATGGCTATGTAATTCCTACTTATAAAGCATGATTACGGTCATGATAATGTCAATCACAGAGAAAGTAAAGAAAATAATACGAACTAATCAAAGGGGCATAAACCAAGTTTTAAGCTTAGTCTGCCGAAGCAAAGCCAAAAAGGGGAGAACGCCTCTTCTCAATGCAAATAATCTCCCAGGAAAAAGATCTTGCCGTGGGGATTAATGGCTTTGATGGAGTCGGACCTGAATGGTTATTGCCCAAAAAGAAAAAAAAATGTCCTTGTTTACGTTTTGGAAGAAAGTAAGATTTGAAGGGGGAGAGAGGGAAATCGATCTACTGGTGCATGCCTACTGTATTACCTTTCCTTTTTCCTTAATTCTCTCTCTTTTCTTTTCTGTTTTCTTTCTTATCTTTTTTCTCTTCTTTTTACTCTGTTTTTCTTTCTACTCCGTAAAAGTGCTCTGTTTTTCGATCCTCTTTTCAGGGCACGGCAAGGGCCCTTTTATAGTGCCTGCCGTGACCAATGTTTTACCGTTTTGCCCCTTAACCGCCTTTGTCTGGTCTGGGTGTACTTGCCGACCACCAGGTCTGTGCGACATCCACCCTTGCCAGACAGAGGCAGGTTTGTTTTGATCCTCTGTATACCGTAACACTTCTTCCTGCCATGGTATAAATGCTTTCTCTCTCTATTCTCAAGGCATGCACCCAACGGTTCCCCCCCAAACTTGCCTCTTTTGGGTGGTCTGTCATCCCAGCAAGACGTACCTCCCAAAAGGGCTTGGGCAGGAGCCGTGAAATAGATCTTTTCCCCTCTCCCCACCACCAAACCATACCTCCTTTATCTCTTACCTCTGGCCCATGGCCCCACCACGTCCTATATTAGCTGGGTACAGGCTGGTGGCGCCTGGGCCTTGCGCGCGCTTTCCTTTCAGATATGTCCAAGAGTCTGCTTGCTGCTCATGAGTCTGCAGTGATCTGAAGACTCTCCTTCCGTGTTTCCTGACCCTTCATGTGGGCTTTTCTTTGGTTTCCCGCTCCATTTAGGAGTTGGGCTTCGTGTGATGATGGGCTTTGCATTTCTTTGGCCCATTCTTTGATTTTCTTTATTTCCTGCAACGTTGAACTATTATTCCTACCGTAATAACTTAATCCTGCTGTACCTCTTTTTTGGGCCAGCCGTTTCTCCCTTTCCTCAGTGGCCTGTTATGGGCACTGTTTTGCTTTTACTCATGGGCTTCTATGTCCCTTTGGGCTTTCCTTGGGGCATCCACGGCCCGATTGCTTTCTTTGGGCTTCCTCGGCCCATTTGCTAATTCCACACTCCCATGGGCTTTTTACTAACTTCATTGGGCTTTCTCGGCCCAATAACCTTATTCTTATCTTTGGGGTTCATGGGCCTGCCATAAACCCCTTACTCTCTTAGTTTGCATTGCCTTGGGTCTGCGGTGGCCCTTTCTCACTTTTCTACCTCATACAATGCCCATGGGATGCTATTTCTTTCTTTCCTAGCTCCTTTGAGCCCGCTTGCCTCTTTAAGACCCATTTATTTATTTGTTGGGCCTGTGATCCATTATTCCTGCCACTTGGGCCTAATGGGTTTTTCCTATCTATTTTGTCAATTCTTTGCTGCCCTCATTATTGGGCTTTCTTTCTGCCTGCCTGGGCTTCCACAAATGGCCCTCAACATTTAGCCCCCTGAACATATGAAACATTCCTGCGATTCATATGTGAATGAAAAGGCGTTTCTGCCCTTCTCTCATCTTATTTCTTCTTCTCTTTTTCGCGGGTCTTTTTTCTTTTTTTTAAGCTGTGGACCCCTTCTTATACATATATATATTTTCATTCCTGCCGCGAACAGGGTTGTCTCTTCGAATTTCCCAGTTTAGCAGTTATTTTCGAAACAGAGCCGCCGCTTCATTAATTTCATTCCATTCTGATGGCTGACCCGTCACCTTCTTTCGTGCTGTTATTAATGACCTGGGTATTTAAGGAGGAATCCTTCTGTACTTTAAACACAAACTCTTTCCCTTCCCAGAATACACAATCTCCATCTCTTACTCTCCTTTTTCGTTTCAAGCACCCATACTCGTTTTCTCTGACTAAGCCTCTTCACCATGTCGCCGGTGAAAAGCCAAGGCTCTTCCCGCCGCAAAGGGAAGGCGGTCGCTTCCGATTCTCCCGCGGTTCCTGATGTGGGCGAGGAGATGGAACGTTCCGATTCGGAGCGGTCCGCTGAGGAAGAGACGCAACGCGACCCCGACAGTGAATGCGCTCCTTTAATCGACCCGTGGTACGAAGTCAATCCTCACTTCCCAAAAATCCCTGGTGAATATGTACCGCCGCCGCCGGGTCGTGTATTGATTGCCCTTGTCCGGCGAAACCCCGACGTCTCTTGGGCTACTTTAGCATCTTCAATCCCCGATCTGTCCTTTCGCCAAGGTACTTCGCTTCCCGTACCCCTTCATTTTGAATTTGGGTCCGGAGCAGCCTTGGGTTGGAAGGAATGGGTTGACAGTGAGCTTTCCGACACGGGCTTTATGGGTTTGCTACAACGAGCCGGCGTCTTGAAGGCTATAGTCTCGTCTCGCTGCTTGTCTAATTTCCGGGACCTCTATAACCTCCGTCATTTGGTCCGGTGATGGTGCAACACCACCCACACCTTCTTTTTCTCGTGCGGCGAACTCACCGTGACCCTCGAAGATGTGGCTAACCAGTTGCTCATGCCTATTCTTGGCGATGCCGATCCTGCCACCCTAGAGCTTTCTCCGAAGGAAGAGGCCATTGAGGCCGAATTGAGGAAAAGGATGGCTGGAAACGCCAAGTTGTCATACTAGGTGAGTTCTTCCTCTAAGTTTTCTGTTGTTGCTCGCCGTGCGGCTTTTGTTGCATTTTGGCTTTGCAAGTTTGTTTTTGGGTCCCACCCCCACTACGCCATAAAGCCTTTGTACTTTCGTTTAGCTATCAAAATATCTGCTGGGGTGAGCCTGCTGCTGGGCCCTATGTTCTTGGGGCACTTGTATGTTCAGTTAGATATTCTCCATAGTGATGAGAGTCAGGCCGAGTCCTGCCACATTGTTATCTCTTCCGTTCACTGTACCATACTTCAGCAACTGTTGTTTGAGCATTGTGCTCAGTACTTGACACCCGCTCGGTTTGCCAGAGAAAAGTACCAAACATGTTCGAGAGTGATTACCAATTTTTGTGGCAGGTTTGAATCCAATTTTCTGCTTGCTTTTCGTTGGTCTGGTTTGAAGCCGATTGGCTATTATGTGGTTGAATCTTTTGATGAGGGCGTCGGTTTCTCTTAGAGAGCCTATAGAAATTTGGGTGCAGATTACACTTGTGCGGATTCTGCCATGGGTTCATTTGTTGACACCATTGGGACTACTTCCCCATTGGTTAGCTTTGATGAAACTGGGATTACCTATCTTGCTGCTACCAATGCCGGATGACTGCCTTACCTAGCCGATGAAGGCATTAGGTTTGTTCATTATTCTGCCAACCGGGTGAGAAGGCAGTTTGGGTTGGATCAAGACATCCCCGATGACATTTCTTTCCTCATGGAATCTCCTACGTCAGCCCGTCCTTTCCTGCGGCATACTGCCTTTGAATTTTGGAAGAAGCGTTTCAACGCCGTTACAATTCCCGGTTCACTAAGGGAAGGTGTCTGTACTTTTCCCATGCACGGTTACTGGCACGTAGTGATGAATACATTTGTAGCTGAGTTAGCGGGGAGTCGTGGCTTCTCCCTTATTCCTCCTGAAGGGCTAGGTATGGTTGTCTCGGTTAACCCTCGCCCGCTGCTTCCTTTTAAGTCTGTTTTGGTGTATGCTAGAAAACAAAGCCGGTCAGCCATCTTTGAATGGGACGCAGAGAAGAAAGGATGGTTCTGGCACGCTGGTGACTATCCCCCTAGTTGGGAGAAAAGAGTTAAAGTAATAAACATCTCTGTACCGAGCAAGAAAGCGCCTGCCAAACCCAAGTCCGCTGGAAAAACCAAGCCTGCCACACCACTGCCTCCTGCAAGTGCTCCTTTGGCTAGCAGAACTCGTGGTAGCAAACGAAAAACTACTCCTCACCCCGTGTCTGCCACTGAACGAAGAGTAAGTTATTTCTCTCCTTTTTCCTTCTTTGACAAAACTCCTTAATTTTCTTACAGCTAACTCACTAATTTCTTCTGCCTCTTTCCTTTTAGTCCAAGCATAAGGAAGACTCATCAGTTACCCGCCCCATTTTGCTTGATGAGCTTGAATCTGAGGAGAGTCCCTTTTCTTCACTTCTCTCCTCTTTCTTTTTTTTTTTTTTTTTTTCGCACGCCTCTGCTACGGGTCTTTTTTTTTTTTTTTTTTACTTAACAAAATTTTTTTTTTTTTTAGGAGGAACCTGAGCCTCTATCCATATATCGCCCCACTGTCGAGGAGATTTCCGCCTCCATGGGTGTACCTATGGAAGGCTTTTTTGATGGGGCCGAGGCGGTATTAGCAACGCCTGCTCCTTCTACTGCTGCACACAAGGCTCCTGCCAAAACTCCCATCCCTTCCGCCGAGCCGGTACCTAGAGAGGGTACTCATGTCGAAGGGGTTGGTGAGACTGCGCCTTTACCTGCCGAGAGACCCACTCCTTCAGAGGGAGCCATTCCTCCTGCCGCTGTTCAAACCAAGACCACTTCTCCCGTTCTGCCGCTTGTGATTTCGACTAGTGACCCTTTTGCAGCTATCTCCTAGGCTGCAAAGGGTGGTGCCTCACTTGTTGTTACTCCTTCCACCATTCCCGGCTCCGTTACCCGTGGCCCCGATTCGGACTTATCCTCAGAGGGGTCCGATGACATTCTTGAGGATCCTGATGATGCACCCGTGCTGAAAAAGAGAATTTTCGACTCTGATGAAGAGGGGAGTGCTTCGCCCGAGCCTGACTTCAATGGTATGTATCTCTCTTCCCCTTATCTCCTCTTTTTTTTTTTTGTCGTATTTGCGTTTCATTTGCATACTTATCTCCCTACTTGCAGAGACTTCTAAGGGGCCAGAAATTGCAGCAGGCGTGGGAATGACTGCTCCTGTCGCACCTTCAGTACCAGTTTCAGCCGTACCTACTACTCCTGCTTCTTCTGTGCCTGCGGTACTTGTTTCTGCTACACCCGTAGCCCCCATTCCTGGTAACTTTGGCAAGTTTCCTTTTCTTCTTATTGCATCTTCTCTTCCTGCAAGTCTTCTCTTCCCGTGCCATGGTTTTTTTTTTTTTTTTTGCCTTGCGTTTCCCTCTTCTTCTTTTTTCTTTTTTTCTTTTTTTTTTTTTTTTTTTTTTTTTTATAGGTCCGCTTCCTACTATCCCTTCTCAGTTTGAGGCGGGTAGTAGTTCTGCTGCCGTCCCGGATGATGCTGTGACCTTCCTTACCCGCTTTGACCAGCCGGAGGTTAACGACCTTGGTCCGGCAGACTTCTGGGCTTCCGGTCCTCCTTATGTAAACTTTTATGGCTTCCGAGTCCCTAAGGACTGCATCTCACACTTAGTGATGATCTACAGTCGTCACGGCAATTTTATGTAGGAGTTTCGCCTTGGTCGTTCTGCTAGGGAGCATTTCTTGAAAATGCTGGGGTGTGTGCTAAATGACATCGAGCATAACTTCATTGACTCTGTTTCTGCCGGGAGGATCCTGCAGTGAAGGGCCGTGATTCAAGAGCTCATCAGTGTGGGTTTCACCGTGGAGTTTGTCCTTCATCATCTACGTGAGATTGCCCGTGCCTTTTTCATGAGAAGAGTCCAGCCAGCCGTTGAGGCCATAGATGCCCGTATCGAGCTCTTGAAGAAAGAGGTGGCGTATTTGGAGGGTCGTCGTGAGCGTCTTCTTTCCGGCGTTAGTGAGCCTAGTCATTTTGGAGATCAGAGTCTCATTTCCGGACTTCATTGATGATGGCACTGTTTCCTTTTCTTTTCTTTGTTTCTCTGTTTCTCTGTTTTTTGTTATGTCACACAGAACACTTATATGTTTCCTGCCGTAGTTACTTGGCTTGTGTTTGCCACAGTTTGGGTTTGTAATAATGCTACACTTTGCTACTTTTTCTTTACTATTGCTATGACATGATGCTAATACTTCGTACTTTTTCATTGCATACTCATGAAAGCACGTTACAATTTCTTTTGTGACATAGTCACTTGGAGGAATAAAAAAAGAAAAAGTAAGGGAAACATAAACAAAAAACTAAGGAAGGGGACAGCCACATAACTTTCTTCTCTAAGCAAAATAACGCTTCAGCCATTTCCCATTGATGGGATCCATCAAGTCCCTGCCGTCCATTTGAGTTAGGCAATAATACCCACTTTGATGCGCTTCCCTTATCACAAGGGGTCCCTCCCATTTTGGTGCAAACTTGGATGGTCCTGCCAGACCTCGCCTAACGTAGTCTGCCACTTTTAACACTAGTTGTCCTTCCGCAAACACTCTTTCCTTGGTCATCCTACCGTAGGCTTCAGTTATCTTCTGCCTGTATCTTCGGCTGTGTTCCTGGGCTTCTTCCCTCTTTTCATCAAGTTCTTCCAGGTCCTCAAACCTTTCTGCCGCGAAGACTTCTCCCTCTTTTTCTTTTTCTCGCATCTGCATAACCCTTAAGGATGGTGTCATTATTTTTGCCGGACTCACTACTTCAGTTTCGTAGACTAAGGAAAAGGGTGAAAAGCCTGTGGTTGACTTTGGTGATTTTCTGTAGGCCCAAAGAGCATCTGGCAGGTGCATTGCCCATCCTCCTGCATACTCTTGGCTCATCTTGCTGATGATCTTTATGAGAATTTTGTTTGTCGCCTCTGCCTGCCCATTCCCTTGAGGGTAATAAGGTGATGACCTGTGGTGCTTGACTTGGTAGAATTCTAGCATTCTCCTTACATCACTGTTGACAAATGGTGTGCCGTTGTCACTGATGATCCTGTGGGGCACCCCAAACCTCACAATTATATTTTCTTTGATGAAGTTTGCCACTGCTCCCCCTGTGGCCTTGCGGAGTGGCATTGCTTTTGCCCACTTAGTAAAATATTCTGTAGCTACCAATATCCATATGTATCCACGTGATGGTGGGTTGACTAGCCCTACCAAATCTAGCCCCCAAGTGTGGAAGGGCCATGGGGTGACCATGCTGTGCAAGCCTTGTGGATGGATATGAATCAAGTTGGCTTGTACCTGACAACTGTGACACTTTTTTACAAATTCTGCCGCATCTTTCTTCATGGTTGGCCAGTAATAGCCCATCTGCAGCAGGCATCTGTAAAGCTTTTTCTTCCCCTGATGTTCACCACATTCCCCTGAATGTACTTCTTTTATCATTTCTTTAGCCTCTTCAGGGCCCAAACACCTCAAAGGGTCTCCATCATATCCCTTTTTGAAAATGACCATGTTATGCAAGAAGTAACGTGTTGCCAACCTCTTAAGCTTGTACCTTTCACTGTGCCTTTGTGGCAGGACGCCTTCTGTTAGGTACTGCATAAAAGGGCTTCTCCAATCCTCGCTGATGAACACAGCATAACTTTCCTCCCTGTTTGCCGCAAGCTGGCAGGTCCCACACTGGGTTTGGACTTAATCTGCGTCTTTACCCTGCTTGGCCAATAGAAGCCTGCCCTCTGGAGTCTGTAGTAAAGACTGACTTCCTCGCAAGACCTGCAAGTCTTGTCGTGTATTTCTTTCAATTTTCTCTAGGTTTCCTCCTGGCCCACGCATCTGGATAAGACCCCACCTGGCATCCTGCGGTACAACTCTTCTTTTACCAAGACATAGTCTTTTAATATCTTCAATTCTGCTGCATCATTTCCCTTCACCAAGGTTTCCTTTATGGGGATTCGCCAATCCCCTTCGCCCTGTTCCTCCCGGAACTTTTCCTTCAACACCTCAATGATGGATTCTTCCCTCTTGGTGATTTTATATTAGTGCTATTCCCTTTAAAGATTATTTGCGAACCCAATGCAGCTAACGCGTCCGCAAACCGATTTTCGTTTCTCGGAGCATGTTCTATCTCAAAGGTTGAGAATTTTTCTTCCATTCTCTGGGCCAATGCTCTGTACGGGGCTAGGCTAGGCTCCTTTAAGGAAAAACTTCTTTTGGCCTGGCAGACGACCAAGTTCGAATCCCCCAGTACTTTCAAATGTTTGACTCCCATTTCGAGCGTCGTGGCAAGCCCAGTTAGATAGGCCTCGTATTCCGCCGTGTTGTTTGAACAGGGGAATTCCAATTTAAATGACAGTGCTACTGCCTTGTCTTCTTCATGATACAGAACTACTCCCACCCCTCCGGAATGGGTAGTAGAAGACCCATCGAATTTCATTACCCACTGTTCCTTGACTTCTTCTGCCATAGCTACTTCCCCTGAAACTTCATCATCCAGCGGGAATTCTTCCTCTCCTGGAAATTGCACCAATAAATCTGCTATAGCCTGACTTTTCACTGCCCTAGGTGTCCCCATTCTCAAGTCGTATTGTGATAACTGTAGCAACCACTGGGATATCCTGCCGGAGAGAATCGGCTGTTGTAGCAGAGCTTTAATGGCATATGACTTAGTCATCAGCCATACTTCGTAGGCCAAGAAATAGTGATGCAACCTCTGTGAAGCATATACAATGGCTAGGCATGCTCTCTCTGCCTTTGGGTAACGAGTTTCTTCATCTTTTAAGGCACAGCTGATGTAGTATATTGGCTGCTCAATACCACCTCCATTTTCTTGAGCGATTAGTGCACCGATGGCGTACAAGTTGGTGGCCAGATAAAGTAGCAGTGGTCTTTTATGAATAGGGGCCTGCACTGTGGGGAGGTTCATCATTATCTGTTGTAGCCTTTTGAAGGCTGTCTGCTGCGCTTCCCCCCATTCAAAACTTTGCCCCTTCTTAAGCAACTTGGTGAAGGCAGAGGTGATTGATGCCAACCCAAGGATGAATCTCTGGATATATGAGACTTTTCCTAAGAAGCTCTTCAATTCTTTTACTGTGGCTGGAGGTCTCATAGTTGCTATGGCCGTGGCTTTGGCCAGATCCACGTCTATGCCTCTACTGTGAACCAGGAAACCCAAAAATTTCCCAGAGGATACTCCGAATTCGCACTTGAGGGGATTCATTCTTAACTTAAAAGCTCTGCATCTTTCAAATACTCTTTTTAACACCTGAAAGTGTTCTTCTCTTCTCCTTGACTTAACCACTATGTCATCCATATAGTCTTCTAGCTCCTAGTGCATCATGTCATGAAATATGGCCGTCATTGCTCGTTGATAAGTTGCACCTGCATTTTTTAACCCGAAGGGCATCACAGTATAGTAGAAATTGCCCATGGGTGTTCTAAAGGCAGTCTTCTCTGCATCCTTTGGCGCCATCTTGATCTGATTGTACCCGCTGAAACCGTCCATGAATGAGAACATGGCGCTTCCTGCCGCGGAATTTATCAGTAAATCCATGTTCGGCAATGGGAATTCGTCCTTTGGACAAGCTTTGTTGAGATTCCTGAAATCTACACAGCATCTTATCTGGCCGTTCTTCTTCTTTACTAGTACTATGTTGGATAGCCAGCGAGGATGCTGGATAGGCTTGATGAATCCTGCGGCTAGCAGCTTCTGCACTTCGTTGACTATCTGCCTTTCTATTTCTGTGTGAAATATCCTGGCAGGCTGGGCCATCGACTTGGCCTCTGGGTCCACATTCAATGTATGCGCAACAAGCCCGGGATCGAGCCCTGGCATTTCATTGTAATTCCAAGCAAAAACGTCTTTTAATTCTTTCAACAATAGTATGAGTTCTGACTTCTCCTTTTCCGTCAGGCTTGCACTAATTGAGATAGGCCTTGGTTCCTGCGAGTCAATCCCTAAGTCAATTTCTTCCAACTCTTCCTCTGTCATAACCTGGATGTCCTTTTCTACCGCAACTGCCTCATTCTTTTCTTCTTCTTTTCCCAAACTTCCTTCAGCAACGTAACACGCCAAACTCTTGTGTTGCCCCTTTTGGGTGGGACCCACTTGCATCTCACCCGTGGGCCCCACGCACCTTCATAATTTATAGACAATCCTGCCATCAAGACCTCGAACCCTGATGCACTAAGGTATTTCGTCTGGCTCCGCGGCAGGCGCTTCTTTCCTTTTCTTCTTTCGCGCCAGTAGCTCTCTTAAATCAGGTTCTGGGTCATCTTAAACATCTTCCCACCTAGGCACAAAGGTGCCTCGTGGCTTTGCAACTGAATTTTCTCCAGATGGAGCCCATTGGTCATAAAACATGGTTTCTACCAAGTGGGCTTCTGCCTGCTCGAACGGCGAGGGGTTCGCAGCTATGCGTATCATCCTGCCGTTCAATCTTCCTTTCACATATTGGTGGTAGGTGGACGGGACTAGTCGGTGTTTGTATAACCAGGGTCTTCCCAAAAGCACATGGTAAGATACTTCCGTTCTGACCACGTGGAAACGAGCTAAAGAGGCTATAGGGCCTACTTTCAACCATAACTAAATGTGGCCTGCGGTGTACTCCCCTCTTCCACCGAACCCCGTTACTTCCATCGGGCATCCTTGGATCTTTTTCTCTGAAATTCTTGCGGCTTCCAAGGTGCACAACGGGATGAGGTTTACAGAAGCACCCGTATCTACCAGGGCCCTTTTGATGGGGATTTAATTTATAGATGTTGCTAAATAGAGAGGCCTCCTATGATCTGGATGCCCCACCTCCATATCCTCACTGTTGAAAGTGATTTCTGTTGATTCCTGCAGGAGGGCCCTATCTTCTGGCATCTCTGGTGACAGGCACTCCACCCCTGCTCCGGAGGCGATGCTTGCCAAAGCCTCCGTGGCTATTTTTCTTTCTTTTGCTGTAAGTCCCAACTAGTCAAATAGATTTTTGAACTTGGCACTCTTTTGAAGAGTGGTAATCGCCGCGGCAGGCAGGGCCAAGTTTTCTTCCTCGTCTTCTCCCGGGTCTGCACATATCACCACTGCTGCTAGACCCATTCCCTTGTGGTTAGGGAGTGGGTTTCTTTGGACTTCGTGCTGGGTCAGCTCTAATGTGCCTTCTTTGATCCTACGATGCACCAGCCTGCGGAACGCCCAGCATTCTGCGGTAGGGTGTTGTACATAGTTGTGCAAGCGGTAGAAGCGAGGATCCCTCCTTTCTTCCTCTATAGGCTCTCTAGAAACCTGGTTGGGTTTAAAGATCCCGTCCGCTATCCATTTGTCAAGTAGTACATCTAGCTCCTTAGGAGTACATGGTAAGGGTGGGGGCGTATCATTCTCCCTCCCCTCTGTTTTCCTTCTCTGGTTTCCAGTGGACACCGCCATAGCTTGTGGTGCGTTTCTCTTGTCTGAACTGGGTTTCACGGACTGAGCCGTCTTTCTAGCTTTCTGCAATAGCTGTGCGAATTGGGAAATTTCCAGATTCTCCAGGACAGCTCTGAACTCCCGAATCATATTGGTCATGCACATTTCTACCAACGTCCTTTCTTCACAGTGGTCATAGCAATCAAGTGCTATGTCCCTGAACCGTTTGATGTATTCCATCAAATCCTCCCCATTCCTTTGCTTGGTTGCTTGCAGAGTTGCAAGTGTTACCGTTTCTTCCCCGTGAAAGTATTTAGTGCAAAATATATCCACCATGTCATCCCAGGTTGGGATTGATCCTGGTTTTAAGCCAATGTACCAGGTGTATGCCCAGTCGCACAGTGACTTTGAAAACTCCCGCAGACATAAGTCTTCGTCTGCTGCGTAAGGGCCAAGGGTGTCAATAAATTTGCTCACGTGCTCTACTGCACTTCCCTTCCTGCCATCGTACTGGGCAAAGGCCTTTGGTTCATACCTCTCGGGGTACGGTTTGCTGAGTACTTTTAGAGGATAGGGAGGTCTGCGTGCGTAAAACCTCTCCTTTGGCGTTCTAGTTGGCAATTAACATTTTAATATAATTATTTTCCTAATCATTTTAATATCTTTTTCTTGATGAGTTATTTTTAATATTTTAAATTTGATAAACTTCTCTCCATGAATTTCAACAACGAAAACATCATTATTGTTGTTATTATTAATGTAACTGTTAAGCTTAATTACATATTTTCAATAATAAAAAAACACTGATCACAGGAAAAACGACAATATAACCTTCAAAAAAATAGTTAAATCCTTTTTTGGAATTTACACTCAAAACAACTATTTTTAAAACAGCTTATCCAAACGCTTAATATGGCTTTAAAAATAGAAAACGCATATTTTCACATTTTTACCAAACACTTATCTGTGGCTTTTAAAATGGAGTTTTTAAAACGCACGTTTCAAAACGCTAGTTTTTAAAACGCACCTTTTGAAACAGCTTATCCCAAACAGGCCCATAGTGTTGTAGAAGCTCAATACTCTTACTATTTCAACACCCAAAAATTGTTGCTTCAATTTTACCTTAAGGAATGTTTGATAAAGAATAGGTGCTACTAAGCACTAAATTCGGCCTCCCATTTATATAAATTAAAAAAAAAAAAAAAAAAAAAAAATCTTTGACTATATTTATTTTTTTAAAAAAAAATAGATCTATTTATATTTAATAGTTAGGTGCTAGTAATTTCAAACATTGTGGATCTAAGGTGTAATCAAGATTTATTCATGCACTAATTACTCTGACTTTCCTATTACACAATGACCCGCACAAAAAAAAAAAAAAAAAAAAAAAAAAAAAAAAAAAAAAAAAAAAATCAGAACAAATCATTTTATTTGATAAAAATTGTTTCAATAGCATTACATCAAGGGAAGCAATGTAAACTTTATTCAAACTCTGCTTTGTAATGGTTCGTCTTTCCTATTACAAATAATTTTACTAATTGTGGTTTGACTAGAATTGTTTCTGAAGATAATCAACTACATTCTTGTCCAACTGGAAGGCCTTGGCGAGAACATCAGGATTGATTGGAGGATTAGATCCAAAGACTGCGTTTGCTATGGTGATCAACCCAGGATTCTGACTGCTGAGACCGGCAAATGCAACAGCATTGGTCTGCCCTATGTTGAACTGGAAGTGAATGAGACCAATTGGGAATACAAATACGTCTCCCTTGTTTAGAACTTTGGTAAACAATTTGTTTGGGTTGGATGTGACAAATCCAACCAAGAGAGTACCCTCCACGACTACCAAAAGCTCAGTGCCATGTGGGTGAATGTGAGAAGGATTCAAGCCATATGGTGCAAAGTCGAGACGAGCCAAAGATATGCCTAGAGTGTTGAGACCTGATAATTTATCGACACAAGATTGACACTTGATCCAAGTTTACTTGAAGCTGTGTTTCCAGGAATATTGAGTCCAGAAAAGAAAAAATCGTTGGCTGTGACAGTTGCTGCGTCCTTGCAAAATTTTCCATTCACAAATACTACACAAAGAAAAGTTTGTTACGGTCACAAATAAGATAGTCCTGTAACAATGGACAATAGCATGTCATGTAGTGGGAAAAAATCTCTAGTGTAGATGATATAAGATATAAGATATAACCGTCGGGCATAATTTCATAATGTGTAGAACTAAATTAAAATGATCTCGAAAGAACGCAGGTGATGAGAATACTACTACGTACTGCTGATAATAAGGAGAGAGTATGTACATACCAGCTGAATCAGTGTTGTTAATTGCGACACAAAAGTCTTGCAAAAGACTCGGGTCATAAGCTGAAACAAGCGAGGCTGCCAAAGCCAAAATGGCCACAATTACAAATTTCATCATATTTTTTGAGTTTCTCTCTTATTGTGTAGTATTTTTCTTGCTTGGGTGAGGAATGGGGATATAGCATATGGGGAATATATCTATTTATAGAGAGGAGTCAGTGAACCTATCTAAGTTTTTCACAAACAGAGCATAGAAGACTTGGTAATTCTTCAACAGTTCTCAATTTCTTGTTTAATGGTTGAACTATTCTTTAACCACTACTAGTCTGTACACATTTGAAAAGCAGTCAAATTGGACCACTTCAATGCCATTGTGCAGTTTTCGTGTTTGCTTTGGCCAAACCACAAATTAACCTTAGTTCATGGTATATTTAACATTGAAATGATTGAAGCACCCATGTATATATCTTGACTCTGTCCTCATTAATTAGTCATTACTCATTAGGGAATGTTTAATAGTCATCGGTGTGACCCATATAATTAAGTATACTTTGGTTTTTCTTTTTTTTCTTTTTTTGAGAGAACTACTCCGAAGGCCAGACTTTATTTGAAAAGAAGGAAAAATAAACAACTACAAAGAGTCACGTGTAACCAGGGAAGCTATATCATTAGGACTGATATTAAACCAGACCTATAACTCACTACAAGACATAGATCTTCTGGCTAAAATGTGGGCAACAGAATTTCCAGTGCGTTTTACATGAGAGAAAATGAAGAAATGAAAATCTCCAGCTAAGACAAGAACATCATTGATCACATGGCCATACTCCGGATGGCTTGTGTCCTCAGACAGGATTGCTTTAATAATTACCTCAGACATTATACTTGGGTTGAACTAGGGGTGGCAATTTTTATCCATATCCATGAATCCGCCCATTACCCACCTTATTTGGATAAGTCTTAACCCAACCCATTTGAATATTTGAGTTAAATGGGTAAAGACCCATTTGGTTATTTAATTAGATTGGTCTAAATGGATAAATCCACTAATAACCACTAAACCCATCTAAAATTTAAATTTAAATAAACCCACAAAAACCCAATAAACCCTTCTAAAATCAAACACACTTGACCACCTACTCTTCGACATTTCCTACAATTTCTCATCATCCAAACAGACTCGTAACAAACACAAAACCAAAAATAGCACACGATCACATTCTTGGCAACCAAACAAACACTACAGAAAACAACCGATGACCTTGAAAATCAGAAAATCACTCATCCAAACTAATAACAAAATATTAAAAAAGCAAAAACAAAAAATCCAAATCCAAATCTTTCTTTTGTTAGGACGGATACTGAGGACATGGACGATCTTCGTGAAGTAGTGAAGGTAAACGATGAGGGCGGTGCCGTGAGCGGCGGCGGTGAAGGAGACAATGAACATGAGCGCCGAGTCGAGGTTGTCAGCGCAAGCAAAGAGCCTGGAGAAAGGCATGGCGGCCGAAGGCAGCTCGATCTCCTCGGGCTCGTCGATCTCGTCCTGCTCAAAGAATCGAACTGTCGCCATCCTTGAACTCAAAGATTGGCTCGATCTCCTCGGGCTCAACGATCTCATCCTGCTCAGAGAATCAGACCGTCGCCATCCTTGAACTCAGAGATCAGCTCGAGCTGCTACGCCACCGTGTCTGCGCTCTGGTCGAGGTACAGCGACGGCGAGCTCAAATCCCTTTCTTTTTGTTTCAGGCAAGCTACACGTCTTCATGTTTTCTTCTTTTTATTAAAAATTTACGATTTGTTTGGATTCCAAGAAAGTTAGGAGAGAAAGGAAAGTTTAAATGAGTTAGAAAAGTGTTTCAATGCTAATGCGTTAGTGGCAATATTAAAATTAAATGGGTTAAATGGGTGGGTTACTAATTAAATGGGTTGGGTGGGTAATGGATAATTAATTTATATATAAACGGGTCATAAATGGATAAATGGGTAATTATACACCCAACCCATTTATGACCCAACCCGCCCATTTGCCACCCCCCTTGAACTAATCATATTGACCTCATCTTTTTTGGTGGGTACTAATTACTAAATATTTTTTAGTTGTTTGTTAGATTTAATGGTTTTTTCTTGAAGCAATAACTACAAAGGCATCTGAGGATTGAGATCCAATGCAATAGGACTATTGCACCATGCAATAGCAAATCAAATGTTGAAATTGAAAGTTTCAAAAGTCAATTTTAATCTTAGCCGTTGAATAAAAAAAAATTTAACTTTCAACTTTTTACCATTTTACTTTAACACTTCTTTTTAACTTTCAAATCCAGGTATATATACTCTTGTTGCACCCTTTTCGTTGTTCTCACTTCATGCTATGGTGTTCTATGTTGTAATTCTTATGAATGTTTGATCGATCAATACCATAGTTAATTAGCTCATATTTGTTACAATTCATGGCAATATCTCTTACATCGAAATGCTCATTGAAGTTGTTGTGTGAGAATTAGTAAATTTAAAAAAAAAAAAAAAAAATCACACAAAAAAGAAGAAAAAAGTATACATAAACCACAATGAATTCAAAAACATAATTATATGAAATTCTTCAATGCATAGCACATATCTGCAACTAGTTCAGATTCTATAATACTCAAACGAAAACATGAAATCGATCAATTTTAAATAATGTCATATTATGTATTCCTTTAATTGAACCATGATATTGGTCCATTTCAAATAGAGATAATTCTTTTCTTATTTACTAGGGGCTCCTAGGAAAACATGACGTGTTTAAATTAGTCAACTCAACAATAAAAAAGACAAGTTTATGTAGAATAAATGCTACGGAAGTGTATAAACTAACAATTTTTTTTCATTTGTACATTTATATCATATTATGCAATTTAAGTTGTCCATATCATACCCAAGAGTTTTTGTAGTTCAAATGATTTTTCTTAGTGTTTCCAATGGAAATGTCTAGAGTTCAAATTCCCCCTCCCCCATTGTAGCTATGGGTTATTTTTTTAGTCAATAAAAATGTCCCCATGCCATAATTTATACCATACATATCTATGTCTTCTCTATATGATTGTATTTTCTATTTTTCTATTACTATTTTGCATAAATGCTAGCCAATCAGGAACATGGGTTTGTTTCAATTGTACGTTTTTCAGTTTTATTAGTGGATTTCTTCTTAGGGTTTGGAAACCCTCGCTATGGTTTTTCATTTGGAATAGTTTCTCCATTGATTTTATGTTGCACCACCATATGATGTGTTATTTGTTTGTTTATTGTTTTCAAATAGAGTAATCTCCTTCTTACCTCGATATAAATACATAGTGTTAGGACATATGTAGAACTTGTTAGAACATATGTCATGTAGAATTGGCTAATCTTTTGACAAAATGCACTTTACTTGTAATTGAGTAGATCTAGGATGTGTTTAATACTTCAAGGAACAAGAGTTCAAGTCTAGTATTGAAGCCATGCAAATCTGTCCAAGAATCAAGTGAAGAAGTGCTGTTCATTAAAGCTCGACAAATAGCTCGACAGATGTATCTATCGAGATTTAATATGTGGTTCTCGACAACTCTCGACAGAAGCTGTATCTATCGAGAATTACGAAATTTAGATTTCTAGATCTGTTTTTCACGCATACTTTTCTCACAGCCCTATACATATATAAGGATTATTTTAAGGACCGTCAAAGGTGTTGCAACTTGATGAAAAGTGATTATTCACTTAAATTGTGACTGGAGACAATTTTCCCTAGTTCATCTTTCTGTTGAAGAAGCTGCTGCGTTTGTGTGTCATGGGTTTTGTAACCAAGAAGCTTTTTGATCTTCATCGTCTAGATGAACTGAAGAACTTTGCAGCTAACATCTTTCTGAAGTTGGTGTATGAGTCACGTACTAGGATCCGTGCATCAATTGGTTAGTCACGTACTTGGAGTCGTGCATTGAAATGAGAGATTGTCACTACATTGCGAGTCCAATTGTGTATTGGACTGTAGGTTAGTATTAGGTACTAGAATTCCTTTTACTTGTAACTGTTTGTTTTGATAATAGTGGATTCTCGGGAGTAGTGACCTTAAATTCGCCCGGTGGGGTTTTGCCTCGGTGGTTTTCCCCATTCGTAAACAAATCACCTGTGTCAAATTTATTTTCCGCTGCATTTAGTATCTTTGGTGATTTGTTTGTACTACCACACTTATTACATGTAATTGAATCTAATTAATTTCACTTGGCTAAATTAATTGATTAAGTTACCATAGGGGTCAATACATTCTTGGCCTATCACATGGTGTTGTAGAAGCTTAATACTCTTACTATTTCAACACCCAAAAATGTTGCTTCAATTTTACCTTGAGGAATGTTTGACATAGAATAGGTGCTACTAATCCGTAAATTTGGCCCCCCATTTGTATAAATGAAAAAAAAAAAAAAAAAAAAAAAAAAAAAAACAATTCTCTAACTATATTTATAAAAATAATAATAATAATAATAGATCTGTTTATATTAAATAGTTAGGTGCTAGTTGTTTCAAACATTGTCGATCCAAGGTGTAATCAAAATTTATTCATGCACTAATTACTTTGCCTTTCCTATGACAAAATGACTCACACCAACAAAAATAAATTAAAAAATTAAAAAATCAGAACTAATCATTTTATTCAATAATAATTATTTCTATGGCATTACATCAAGGGAAGCAATATAAACTTTATTCAAACTCTACTTTGTAATGGTTCATCATTCCTATTACAAATAATTTTACTAATCGTGGTCTGACTAGAATCGTTTCTGAAGATAATCAACTACATTCTTGTCCAACTGGAAGGCCTTGGCAAGAACATCGGGATTGATTGGAGGATTAGATCCAAAGACAGCGTTTGCTATGGTGATCAACCCAGGATTCTGACTGCTGAGACCGGCAAATGCAACAGCATTGGTCTGCCCTATGTTGAACTGGAAGTGAATGAGACCAATTGGGAATACAAAGACATCTCCCTTGTTTAGAACTTTGGTAAAGAGTTTATTTGGGTTGGATGTGACAAATCCAACCAAGAGAGTACCCTCCATGACTACCAAAAGCTCAGTGCCACGTGGGTGAATGTGAGGAGGATTCAAGCCATATGGTGCAAAGTCAAGACGAGCCAAAGATATGCCTAGAGTGTTGAGACCTGATAATTTATCGACGTTCACAAGATTGACACTTGATCCGAGTTTACTTGCAGCTGTGTTTCCAGGAATATTGAGTCCAGAAAAGAAAAAATCGTTGGCTGTAACAGTTGCTGGGTCCTTGCAAAATTTTCCATTCACAAATACTACACAAAGAAAAGTTTGTTATTATCACAAATAAGACAGTTCTATAACAATGGACAATAGCATGTCATGTATGGGGAAAAAATCTCTAATGTAGATGATATAAGATATAACCGTCGGGCATAATTTCATAACTATGTAGAACTACATTAAAATGATCTCGAAAGAACGTAGGTGATGATAATACTACTACGTACTATTAATAATGAGAGAGTATGTACATACCAGCAGAATCGGTGTTGTTAATTGCAACACAAAAGTCTTGCAAAGGACTAGGGTCATAAGCTGAAACAAGCGAGGTTGCCAAAGCCAAAATGGCCACAATTACAAATCTCATCATATTTTTTGAGGTTCTCTCTTAATTATTGTGTAGTATTTTTCTTGCTTGGGTGAGGGATGGGAACAAAGTATATGGGGATATGTCTATTTATAGAGAAGAGTCCGTGAATCTGTCTAAGTATTTCACAAACGGTGCATGTAAGACTTGGTAATTCTTCAAGCATTCTCAATTTCTTGTTTAATGGCTGAACCTTTCTTTAAACACTAATAGTCGGTACTCTGTACACATTTGAAAAGCAATCAAATTGGACCACTTCAATGCCATTGTGCAGTTTTCGTGTTGCTTTTTCCAAGCCACAAATTAACCTTACGTTTATAGTATATTTAACATTGAAATGATTGAAGGACCCATATGTATATATCTTGACTCTGTCCTCATTAGGGAATGTTTAATAGTCAATGTTGTGACCCATATAATTAAGTATGCTTTGGTTGAACTAATCTTATTGACCTCATCTTATCTGGTGGGTACTAATTACTAAATATTTTTTTAGTTGTTTCTTGAACCAATAGCTACGAAGGCATCTAACTAGCAAGGCATGTGGTATATTATTGTTGTCGGTCCCTTTTTGTTGTTCTCACTTCATTATCCTATGGGGTTCTACGTATGAGGTAATTCTTATGAATGTTTTGTCAATACCTTAGTTAACTCATATTTGTTACAATTCATGGCAAGATCTCTTACATCGAAACGCTTATTGAAGTTTTTGTATGAGATCTTGAGAAGTAAAGTTAAAAACATTTTTCAAAAAAATAAAATAAATAACAAGTTAGATATAAACCACTGAGAATTCAAAAACATAATTAATTTGAAATTCTTCTGTGCTATGCACGAATCCGCAATTAGTTTAGGTTTATAATATTTAATCTGAAACATAAAATGGATCCATTTTAAGTGATATCATATTATGTATCCTTTTAATTGAACCATGAAATTGGTCTATTTCAAATGGAGATAATTTTCTTCTTACTTATTAGGGGCTCCTAGGAAAACATGAGTTGTTTAGATTAGTCAACTCAACAATAAAAAAGAAAACTTTATGTAGAAGAAATGCTAGGAAAGTGTATAAACTAGCAATTTTTATTTAATTTATACATTTATAATCAAATTGTGCCATTTAAGCTGTCCATATCGTACCTTATGAGATTTGTAGTTCAATTAACATTTCATAGTGTTTCTAACGAAAATATTTATAGTTCAAATTCTTCATCTTGTTGTAGCTATTGAATATTTTTTTTATATGGAAAAAAGTTGTCCATGTTGTAAATATACCATATCTTTCTATTCTTTATATGATTAATTTATACGCAAAACCAAAACAAATAATTAGTAGTAGTAATCTAATCCATCTACATAACAAACACAATTATTTAATACCCATCACTCTCTCGTATCCATCAGCAACAGCTTTAACATACGGGGTTCTCCTAGAGTGCAATTTGTTCCTCAGCATCTTCAGCAAAAAAAAGCCACTGATGGTGCCCAAGCAGAAAATAACAACTTGCTCTGCTTGACTAGCCATCACACCACACCACAACCCACAAATTAATGCCGCAACTCACACTGCAACCCATAAGTCCAAACCCAAATAGTATCAAAAAAAAAAAAAAAAACCCAAACCAACCAACGATATAACAAACCAACAGCAAGCATCAACCATTCCATGAAAAGTAGGATGGAAAAAGTTTAGTTTATATCAATTTCGAGCTATCTTCCTCCAATTTATGTGGTAATTGAAGTTATCATCTAAGTGTAATTTTAGTCACTTGACTTTTTTTTAATTAGTCATGTAACATGTTTAAATAATAATATAAATAATCTTATAAATTGCGATATAGTAGGTTGGACTGACCCAATGTGGCAATATATAGGATCTATCAACATGTAGCATAGCTTGACATGGTAGATGCGTGCGGGGGCGAACATGGTACGTAGCACCTTGTGATGCCATATGGCTTTTCGTTTGTTTTTGCTTTTTAACAACCCGTGTGTTTTGCAACCCCTATGGTTCACATCAACTTGATTACTTGGCTACGGAAGGACTAGGTGATCAAGAACTATATATACAAAGGCACAAGGTTCAATTCCCTCGAGAATGTCAAGGGTGACACGTGTTTGGGTATTCAAATATTCAGGTTCTACTTCAAATGCACCACATGCTTTGGTATTCTCATCTTGCTTCGTTTTGCTAGCACGTAAAGACAATGAAGCAGTATAGTTGAGCAGTGTAGGTGCATGGCACATTATTGAGAGGTGCCACATGAAGAACAGGGCGCTTGCTGAGGTTAATGGGTCAGCCGATGCGGAGGTGAACAAAGTTTCTGGCGGTGGCTGTAGGTGATGAACTCGGCGGCTGTGATCAGAGGCAATCTTGCAGCCTTGCATGTTGCGGGCTAGTTGATGGCAGCAGCTAAGAGGGTTGTGGACTCTGGTTTCACGGCTTGGTCAAGATCAAATTTGACTGAAAAAAGAACAGTACAGAAAAATGAAAGAGCAAAAGCAAGATTTTAACATGACTTCTTTACTATTAAACTCTTGTATTTACAATGATCAAAAGTAGAGTTTTTTTTTTTTTTTTGGTAAACAAAAGTTTAGGTGGGGGAAGGCTACCCCATACCAGGGCTAGGGCAAGTTAAAAGTCTCAGAGAGAACTTACATTGAACTTATAAATTACCCACCAAAGATGACTGCTAGCAGCAAAACTCAAACCGAGGCCTACTAGAGAACTACTCTAAGTTTGTAACATCCCAACTTTAAAATAAAATATAAAAAATGTAATGGTCAATTTTTTTTTTTTTTTTGAGACACACGTGCCCCACCTACCACACCATTCCCCACCACTCATCTCACAATATCTCTTTTCCTCTTGGCCGGCCATACCTCTTCTTCTTATTTTGTTTTCTTTCTTTTCTTTTCACTTAAACACACACACACACACTCCTCTCCCTCACTGTCCCACCGGTACCACTCCACACCACCATCTCCACCATCATTTTTTCGGCAAGATCATCGAAAAAACTTCTTAGGAACCTTTACATCTTCACATCTTTTATTTGAGATAAAAATTTCTTATCTTTTTGGTGGGTTTATATGCTTTTGCTAGAAGCTTTCTTTATCTAAGTTTTGATAATGATACCCATGTGATTTATGAGCTTTGGAATTGGAAGTGATAGTCATGTGTTTATATGTATGGGTTTTGTCTTAGTGGATTTATTTGATGAGTGGGTTTATAGTTTTTACAATGGTGGCTATCTAAGTGGTGTAGATTGGGGGGTTTTGGCTTTTTAATGTGAAATAGATAGTGAGTATATTTTTTGTTGATTATTTGGAGCTAGTTAAAGATTCAAATTGTTTGCCTTGGAGAATATTATGATTTTGGTATCATGGGTCTCTTGATGATATTATGTAAATCTTGTGGGAACTACTTATTAAGTGTTGAGATTTTGATGTTAGAGATAATACCTTGAATGAATTATGATTATAAATTGGAGTCTATGCCATGTATTTTATATTGTTAAGAAACTTTGGAATCGATATACATTATTGGTGAGGCTAAATACTAGGCTTGCCTAATATTGCTTATTTGGCAATTCCTAATTTGTAGCTAGATATAATTTCAAACTTTATGCTTATTGTGTTAGGTTTGCTTGATATTGTTTAGGTTCTAGCTAATCTCCTTTGGAGCTTGGAGAATTAGGCTTTTGTGGGTTGCGAGATAAGTAGCTTTTTAATGGGATTTTTGGAAAATAACTATGTTGCATAAACATTGTTTTTTAGTCAAACACATTTTAGAAAATTATTTGTAGGATTATGTTTTCTTAAAAAGTGTTGTGTTGTGACCCTATTATATATGATTATATATGAAAAGCGCATCATGTTTAATATTGCATATGGGGAAATGCATGAATTATTGACATGGAAAATATGAGCATCTTTGATTTAATCTTTGATAAGGAATTCATGGATTTTATGGTATATTGGAAAATTTAAAGGTGCATATCTTGTCTTGTATTGTTTGGGAAATTGATAGAAAATCATGTTGACAAAAAATGAATTTGAAAACCTTACAAACTTTGTGGAAGTTTAGATTATTTAAGGTTTTTCTCAACCTACCTGGATATAAACTATGTATTTGAAAGTAAATGTAACCTGTGAGCTTTATGTTATTTTAAATCTATGCCATGTGTGATTTCCCAATGATCACCCGATTTGGTTTCCATAATTTTTGTGACAACAGAATCAGATCTAGGTCAATGCCTTTTCACTTTAGATGAAGCGTTCTTCCCTGCTGCCCATGAGGGAGAAGATGTTCCTTAATTGTGTGTGGGTGAGGCTGCTGCCCATGGGGCCAAAAGACCACATGCAAAAAAGGTCTTATTTGACGCATTCTCCCTGCTGCCCATTGGGGAGAGACAAAACCTTGAGGGTATGGGTGAGGCTACTGCCCATGGGGCCAAGAGACAACATACCAGAGAGGACAATATCATGCCAATTGTGAATGAATGGATCCCCTGTCCGATCTATGTGGCAGTGTGTTATCTTTGTGATAAAATTACCTTATGTTAGATTTTATGGCTTTGGAATTATATTGTTAGTGCTCACAGAATGTAGTATATATTTTCATGGTATTTATTTTGAGAAAATTTGTGTTTCATTATTTAATCATTTGTGTCATATTATTATTGAAAATAATCTTGTAGTATTCAGTTAGAAATTTCCCAAATTAAAATATGATTCGTAAACTATTTATCATCATGAAACTTGCATTTCTCCCGCCTCCATTAACAATGCTACTTACTAGGCTCTATCTCATCCTTTTTTTTTTTTTTTGAAAACTTTTTCAGAGTCGGCAATGATCATCTTGACACAGGTTTTTTGTGGATAGTAGTAGTTAGACTAACTACTAATGAAGGCTAAACTTTTGAGATGGTGATATTTAGATGATGTACATCCTAGAGTAGGCTTGACTTATTCTTTTGTATCTAATAGTAGTGATGACTTTTATTCCCACTGATGGGACAAGCTGATGATATGTAATTATATTTATTCAGACCTCCATTCTTTTGTGGCCAATGGTCCTTGTAATCATTGCATGGAGCTTTGACTTACTTTGGGAGTATCTTTAATGAAATTAATATGAAAATCCTCGATGTTGGTACTTGGTATGAATTATTTAGATTGAATTGTCAAAAAAGAAAAATCTACAGGTACCTTTGGGATGTATTTCTCGTGCTTTGGACCCTTTTGGGTTTAGGGCAAGACAAAGTTAGCCCTAGACTAACTCACGATTAGTTTTTTTGTTCTACAAGCATATGAACCAACAATGGTTTGGGCTTCTTAGGCCACATATCTTTAACAATATTTGAGAAATTCTTATTTTACATTGTGTGGTACAATATAAATTTACATTGTAAAGATACAAAAAGTGGAAAATGTTGTAATATTTGCAAAAAAATTGTACAATATTTACCACTTTTAGCGTGTAGAACATTTGCGGATTTTTTTTCAAAATAACACTAGTTTTCAAACAATTTTGTTAGTTAGCACGTTTTCAAAACTATTTAGGAAACTAACATCTTGAGTATAATAAATTCGATTTTGGTACGCTAAATCGAGTACACAGAACTTTCAACACCACGGTGGCATGAAACTCGAGTCCATTAGACTTATTTTCTATCATATTGAAATTGAGTCCTACGGACTCGATTTATTTTAAATTCCTAGCCCTCTATCTCTCTGTCTCTCTCACTCAGCCCTCACTTTTTCCCTCTTCACTCACTCCATCACAGAGCCTATCTCTCTACATCTCTCAATCGAAACATCAACAAACCCAAAGACCCAGAGAAGAAAATGAAGGAATTAGAGGAAAACCTTCGCTTGGAGCCTTCACTGCTGCCGCCTAGAGCTTTTGCCACCTGGGTTCAAACACCGCCGCATCCTTAAGCCTTTATCGTCGTCGCCTGGGTTTGATCTCTCTAGTTTGTTGTTTCTGTCTTCGTGGTTTGGGTTTGTTCTTCGTGGTTTAGGTTTATTCTTCTTAGTTTCTATCTTCGTGGGTCTCTATCTTCGTGAGTGAGAGACTGTAGTTGCTGCTATGATGGAGTGAGTGAGAGATGTAGAGAGATAGGCTCTGTGATGGAGTGAGTGAAGAGGGGAAGAAGTGTAGTTGCTACTGTGATGGAGTGAGTGAGTTCTGGGAATTTAAAAGAAATCAAGTACTTAGTACTCGATTTCAATATGACAGAAAACGAGTGTAATGGACTCGAGTTTGTTGAGATTGAGTTCTTTGTACTCAATTTAGCATACCAAAATCAAGTTTATTACACTCGAGATGTTAGTTTCTTAAATAGTTTTGAAAACATGCTAACTAACGAAATTGTTTGAAAACTAGTGTTATTTTGAAAAAAAAAAAAAAAAAAAACCTCACTTGCCACTTTTTGTGTATCTACAATGTAAATTACATTGCAAGTACAATATAAACATATAAAGGTCCACAATATTTAATCCCTTAAGTATTATGTGTTAGTATTTAAACCCCTAGAAAACACAGTTTGTTTAACCTGATATATTATCCAAGTAGTTATTTAGGTCAATTATGCAAATCTAGGTTAAACAATAATAAACCATATCATGCACGATGAAAAAGTAAATAACACAATGATATAATGACCTAGGAAAACCAATAAAACAACTCATTTCAAGGTAAAAACCTGGGAAGAACAATCCACTATATCAAGTTGAGATTTACAGTTCAGAATATCAATTCATAGTAAATCTAACACAATTACCAAACTGGCATTTGACTCCACAAACTTCCTTGATTTGGATCTTGTTCTCACACGAACCTCCTATTCATGCTTTGATTTTCAATACAGTTGATAGCTAAAGGCTTGGTAGCAACTTTACTCCACTGATACTAGAAATATGGATTTGATCTCCAGTAGGTGCTTGTAGAGTTAGAAGGTTACAGAACCTCACAAATCTCACAAGAGTAACTCTCAAGACTTGAAAAACATGTATTAGGGTTTTCCTTTTATACCTAATAGTGTCGGACTCAAATCCTAATCGTTCAATCAGTTCAATCAATCGAAGGGTCTCTCTCGATTGATCGAGCTTGACAGTTTTTGAATTCTTCTTTCTGCAGCTTGTACGTTCTTGAATCTTGACTTGTATCAACTTAAGCAATGTCTAAAACACTTCTAAGACACTAAGATCTTATACTAGACATGTTTTTGTTCTCAGTTTGCCAACATACAATAAAATTAGAACCTGAACATTTAATACTAAATATTTAGAACCTAACATTATGTTTTTCTACCTTGTATAATTTTTTCCATGTTACCTCGGTATGAATACATGGTGTTGTAGAAGCTCAATACTCTTACTATTTCCACACCGAAAAATGTTGCTTAAATATTACCTCAAGGAATGTTTGACATAGAATCGGTGCTACTAAGCCCTAAAATTGCCCTCCCATTTGTATAAATGAAAAAAAAAAAAAAAAAAAAAAAAAAAAAAGAGAATAGATATGTTTATATTTAAGAGTTAGGTACTAGTAATTTCAAACATTGTGGATCCAAGGTGTAATCAACATTTATTAAATCTATCAAATTTATTTCTTCGTCTTCAAATGATCTATCATATTTTGTCAGCTCAATTTTTCTAAAACAATAAATTCTTTGTCCTTTCTTTTATCTTTTGATGATTCTATTTATAAAGCATTTTTTTTTTTTTTTGCTATTTCATTAAGCAGATTATTTGTAGTGGGTTTCTTCAGAGGAGCTCTAAGTTGTGGAGGGATTTCATGTGGAATAAATAAAGGGGTTTTTGATTCATTTTCATTCTTTAGAGTTGTAGAAGAAGGAGTGATTCTATTTTCCAAATTCTGTAATTGTTCACCTATTGTTTTTAAATAAATGTTAGTGAAATTATTCTGTTGAATTATATTATCCATGTTTTTATGTTCATCACTTAAACTAGTATTTTTAATAGGAGTAGCCAAAATTTGCATTCCTCCTTGGCCAATAATTATTGGCTCAAAAGATGGAAAAGTTTGTTACACATTCTCTTGATTTTCTACTTTAGTCTATGATGTAGTCTTTTCTATAACACCTATCTTTCCAGTATAATAATCAAGCCAATCAAAGAAATTAAGGTGTCTTTTTAGATCTATCACTGTCTTATAATATTCATCTCTTAAATAATCTCTTTCTAATTCATTATACTGTCTAAAAATTGTTGTCTTCTGTCAACATAATTTGCACATAGCAATAGATTCCAATAATTCATTGTTAGGAAATGGTCCTACCACACAGTTGGAAATGGTGGCCAAATCAACCAGATTTTCAAAGCCAATAGAAGCTTGGTTCGTTCACTTCAACTAAACAAGGTTTCAACTAAGGTTTCTTATTGAAACTAAGAGGTAAGTACAAGAAAATTTTCGATTTTGATTTATAAGAACATGATAACAATATTTTCCTTTATTAGTATTGAGCTTTCTTACTCTCCCTAGTCTCTTTGAGCCTATGGAAGACCATAGGAAGCAAGCATGCAAAGTTTCACCATCGTTGGTAATTACAGCATATTCGGTTTCTTATTGTCAGTGACTATTCAATGAAATCACTAGCACTATTCGACTCCCCCCCGATCCAAGGAGCCCATAGGAACCAAACATGTGTTAGTTGAATGTGTATTTTAAAAATATATAGCATGTTTATGTCTATGTTTATGTTTACGTTTATGTTTATGGTTAGTTGTGTAAATATAGTATTATTATTTTTATTCTACAAGTCAAGTTCAGAGCAGTGAACAAGGCATGTTAGAATTGTCACATTTAGGACGGATCGGTGCTTTTTTGGGGTGGTGTAGAATTTTTCTTTTCCAAATAAAAGGTTAGAAGTACAGAAGAATTGATTCATATCATGAGTAATGAACATTAAAAGTGCAGAATATTTTCATCTATATCTCTTTTTTTTGTCAAGCTTTGTCAAGGACGTGATTTAGTTCTCAAACAAAATCAATTCCAGTTAGAGACTAATAAAATAGTGACACATAATTCATTAGTTAGTACATTAAATGTGAATAATATAAAGTTTATGAATATTAAAAAAAAATTCTTACAAGAGAAACCAACAACAATATAAATACATTAATTATTAGAATTAGTATTAACTTCAATAAACAATACATTTTTCCTAAAAATCTGACATTAATCTCTTTCGCCTTTTGACAAATTAACTCCAAATTTTGTGCACCTACTATTATTATAGTGACAAATATAAATGATTTTTTTAAAACATTGTTTTCCCAAATACATACTATATAAAAGTGATATGTATTTGATAGAACTGAAAAATAAACAATCCTTTTTCAAAACTAAACCTATCCCGATTCCATTCACCGCCCACCCCGGCCCTCTTTCAAAGAATTTTTTTTTGTCCTCATTCCTTTTCTAGCTAACACCCACAGGTATCCATCACGCCCCACTCAACTTTTAATTTATGATTTTATTAAAATTTGATTTAAAATATATTATATATTATATATGTTAAATTAAAACTCATAAATATATTATAAAAAATTAATTTATAATATTACAAAACCTTCTAAAAGCATAACAATATAATAATAAAAGTATTAAAAATTGTATAAAAAAAGTTCAAACATAACAATATAACAATCATAAATTATAAATTTCTCTCAAAAAAGATTATAAATTATAAATAAGTTTAAACATAAAAATATAAAATCAATAATACAACACTAAAAGACATCATCAATTTTTAAGTTTGAAGTTAAGGCTCCATTTAAAGTTTGAAGGTTAAAAACATATATACCATATAAAAAGCTATAAAAATAAATATCTTAAAATATATGATATCGCTTCGAATCAGTAAGGTGGATGCTCTGGCTTCGATGGGCTACTAAACGGTGGAAGGCCTACAAAAAGCAAACGCTGTCAAAAAGGGGACCGGAGAAGACCGGCCAAACCCCCTCCGATGGCAAAGTTAGTCTCACAAGAATGAAGTTCCAAGTTTTTGGGAGTCAAGTCTCAGAATGTTCTTACCTTTCTTGGGTTCAGACCGGTCCTTTATATAGAGATCCCGGGACGGTTATTTGTCCAATAACCTCCCCAAGATTTGTGGAAGCCAATGATTCCGGAGTTAACTTCCTCAACGGCTACTAAAGTTGTAACTGCTAACGGAAGTTAACTCATTTGAGGGATTCATGGCGATAGCTACGGGTTTAGTAACCGCTATAGAGAGTCGATAGTTTTCTAAGTGTTGTGTATTCGTCCGTCTAGTGTATGATGATTTCGTCGTCCCTGGACATCTGATGATCGTCCATGGACGACCTTCATGGACGAATTTATCGTCCATGGGAGACTTCACTGATCAGGAGTAGTATTATTGTCCATGACCATTTTTCCTTCTTCTGGGGTGATTCTTGGCCCAACTTGCTCTATTGGCTCTGGACGATGCCTTTGGACGAACTGGAGTTGGAGCTAATTTTCTACTTCCCTATCAATATATATTTTAAATTTTGAACATAAACAACGTAGGTGCCCCAACCCTGCTTTGAGGAGAGGATTTAACCCCCATCCATAGCCCATCTACCATGCGGAGCAGGTTTAAATTTTCACCCCTTGTTCAAAAGGACATTTTTTTTTATGGATTTTTTCGGTTAGAGTGAGGCTATGAGGTGAATTTAGAAAAATATTTAAGTACCATTTTGGTTCTTAACGTTTTTTCAATGTGTCAAAACAATCCCTAAAGTTTCACGTGTCAATTTAGTTCCAAACTTTTTAGTATTGTGTCAAAATAGTTCTTGCATTAATTGGTGAATGGAAAAGGCTAACAAGGTTAACAATGATTTAAAAATATTATTTTTTATGTAACTGTGCTTCCACGTGTTTTTAATTTAAAACTAAAAAATAAAAACTAAACTAAATTTAAATTGATCACAAATAAATTTGAAATTGAAAATTTTAAATCCCAAAGTGGCGTGAATAAGAAGCCAATCCAACCACACTACTAGAAGGAAAATAGAAGAGAAAAAAAAAATATGAAAAAAATGTAGAAGTAACATGATGTTGATGTATGAAATATCTTGCTTAGTTGCTTTTTTTTATCAGGACAAAGTTTTTCTTGAATTTAAATTAGAGAGAAATCCTTCTAACTCTCACTGAAAAATTAATATAGCTATATATTTTGAAAATCAAACCATTGGATTACATGTTATTTATATTCTTAAAACACATGTCAAATTTCATTCAAATGTGATGTTATTATTCGTACATAAATCTATTTTTTATGCATAATTTAATACTATAAAAATTTAAACATTTAAACATTTTATTAATGACATTGTTTAAAGACAGTTGATTTTCTTGAAATTTTGCAAATATGAATGGTATAATAAGAAAATACAATTTAACAAGTGGATTTGTCAAAAGAAAGATAGATGGTCATCTCTACCCCAACTCTATTAGACATCGTGGATAGTGTCATAGATTATAAAGGCCACCAGTTCCTCTGATCCTACATAGTTTGCTAGAGGTCCACATATATATAATTTATTATTAACTAATCACGGGTCCACACAATGAGCAAGAGTATGTGATTCTTTTGTAATGAGATTAGATATATAATTTATTTTTTAAAATATTCGCAAAATTATATATTATGATTAGTTATCTATAACAAAGTATTTTTCTCTTGTGAAAATTTCCTATGAGATGATTAAACTATTAATTTACAAATCGTCTATCTTTATATAAGAAAATTTAACAGATTCTCTAAGGGTATTAGTTTATGAAATATTTTTCAGAACTATTTATAGAAAAAGAAAAAAGCAAAAAAGTTTTTTGATACCTTTTTATATTTCTCATAAAAGTAGTATCAAAACATTTTTAAAATAGTCTATTAATAAATACTCTAAGGGCACCCATTAACCAAACACTTTTAATATAACCTTTTACAAAACCAATTAAAGGCAAGTAGTGGCAGCTCTAGGAATTTTTTCTAGGATAATTATCAAAAAACTTAAATTATACAAAATCAAAAACAAAAAGAAAATTTGAATATATATATTTATATATATATATATATATTGATATCACACAAAAGAATTTGCAAATATATGAAGTTTTACAATGTCCTACTAACAAAATGAAAACGCAAAAATGGACTAATGAGGAATAAAGTGAGAATTAAGAATGTTGAGATGCTAACACAAGCACGAGTACAAGTATGAAGGTACTTCATTTCTTTAAAAACGAGGATACGACACTTCTGGTGTATGGAAATTAATTAATTAATAATATATTTTTTTGGATGTATTTTAAATATCTTTCAATATAATTTAAGTTTATTATAAGTTATAAAACTTAAGTAACAACAATAAAATACTTGAAAACATATCTAAAACTATAATCTATCTTTATTTCAATAAAATAAATAAATTACTAGATAATAATATCATCCCTAAAAACAAAATTTCAGAGGAGTAACCATATAAATTACCAAATGATATAGAAGAAAATATATCAAAAGTGTTGTAAGGACACAATTTGCAATTCAAGCCCAAGATGTATGGGATCTTGGCCCAATGAGCCCAGTACAATAAATTTGTAGAGAGTGGGTTAAAAAACTATGCCTTAATAAGTTGGACAATGGCTATTACTGAATTAAATGACAATCAAACACAAATAAGAGGTTCTGATATCAATGGACTTACAATCCGAGGAGGTCACACTTTTATAAATTGATCACAATTGGGTACAAGAACAATTTAGATTGCTACAGTATTCTCTTTCTATTTTTTCCGATCCTCTTCTCATGAAGGGTCTCTCACATTATATAGCTCCCTTTGGATCATCTTGATCCTACACTTGTTGATCATCTGAGCCCATACTTGAGTACCTGTCCCATCAGACACCCTCTTTGGCTTTCTATGAGTTGTGGTAGCCAAGGCAGCACTGTTCAGAGGTCTTCTCCACATAAATGCGACCAGAAAAGTAGCTGCAGTGCATTTAATGCGGTGGTAGCGGCTTTCCCTTAGATATTTTTGGGTTTCCTTCCTTCTCGTATGTTCATGAGGCACGTCCCTATCATTGGAGCTTCTTGGAGGGTCATTCTAATTGCTGGAATACATACTTAAGCTGCATTCATCATATCTGAGGAGGAGTTCCTCCTCGAACCACCTTCCATTCGTTCCTTACTCATGAGACTTTAAATTGGAACCCCTAATAACTATTTGTCCCTCCTCGGACCATTCAACGTCCTCGGACAAAGCCCAAGGCCCAATATATGATTCTAGGCCTTTATCCCTACAAGTGTTATAGATTTTTTTTTTTTAAGAAGAAAGAAAAAAAAAAACATGTTATAGATTAAATGCATTGTTTCTATTATTTAATAAAAAATTTGCATTGTTTAAGGTTTTTTTTTTAGTTGAAAAAAAAGGTACTGAATACTTTCCTTTAATAAATAAAAATAAAAAAGAAAAAAAGAAAAGGTATGGTTAAGACATACTCACATGACCTGATGGATAGGTGAGGATGAATTCTTTCCCTCCAAATAAACTCTTCATTCAAGATTTCAACGGAACTGGAAGAACACCTTTGCTTTGTTCTACCACTTTTGCTATGTTCTACCCTAGTTGTGGGAGAAACCAACCAACTTTCATATATAACTAAGCTACTTTGTTCCTGCAAAACCAAAGAGAGTATAAAAACATCAACAACCGCTGCCAATAATAAAGAATCTATATTCTATATATATCTAAAAGTTAAAGTATAACATTTATTGTTGTTAAGCTCCTATTGAGCCATATCAGCAGGCATATCATCCTCCTATTTCCAACTCTCTCTCTCTCTCTCTCTCTCTCTCTCTCTCTCTCTCTCTCTCTCTCTCACATTTTACTCTTTTTTCCATATTAATTCTCAAATTTTTGTTACACTTTTAGTTTTACCAAACTTTTCCCTTCCTTTTACTTTTTCATCTTTCCACTACTATCTACTTTAATATCACTCTTCCACTATCCATTTATCTTCCTTTATTTTTGTAACTTCTTATCCTCATCCTTTTACTATGATTTGCAATTCTCTCACATTCTATACATAGCTCTCTCTCTCTCAATTATTTTTTCATTTGTTGGCGGATTTTTTTTTTTTTTTTTTGCATCTCTATTTTAAGTTGATTAACTTTTATGTTTTTTAGAATTCTACTTTAGGTTGATGTGATTTTGTTTTTTGTTTTTAATATCATAAGTAACCTAAGGAAATTAGGCACATGCCGCACACCACTCCTTCATCAGCAAATAAAGAAAATATTATAGACATTGCACTTCTCTAATTTAAAATTTCATTCCACCAAATAACGAATGCTAATCAGTGATCATATGTTTTATGTGTGTCATCCTTGAGGATGGGCCATGCTAATCTTCTTTGGATTGTTACAATTTCATTGAAAACACAAAGCTAGCACTTAAGGTTGGGGCCTAGGAAATCATGAGTATTATTTGGGGCAACGTTTATATCAATAAATGGACAACAAAATTTGTCACTATTTTTTCCACAATTAGTTAAAAGTGATTTACCATGAGTGGTGGACAATTGTTATTACATGGACCTATCTTCTTCTTCTTCTTTGACTTTCAACAAAATTGAGGCAAAAGTTGTCTCTCGACAACTGGACTTATTTTGTAGCACCATTCTTTTTTTTCCCCCACTTAATTAAAAAACCACTCCTACCATTTAAGAGTTCTTCTTTAAATATATAAGCTTAAGAGTTCCCATGAGATTCAACCGATCAAGTGATAATTCAATGATATTAACATCTTTTGTGATGCCTCCATATAAGTAATTCCAGCCCCGCCTCCACCTCTCCACTATTTATCTATCTCCCATGAATAAGAATACATATTCCTTGTGATTACGGGCAATATGTAAGTGCCTCAAAATTAGTTTTGGAGGAGATCCAAATTAATGAATTTCACATCATTATCGGAGGCACAATATTCATTTCAATTGGCTTAGAGCAAACCAAAACTTAGGATTTTCCCCATTCTAATCTACAATGTCCTTTTTATTTTTTTCCTCTTTTTTCCCCCGAATAGGAAAAAAAATTTACTGAACATAAAACCAAGCTAATTACAAAAAATTTTAACAGTCCTGCCTTAAGGCATCTACCGAAACAAAAGGCAAAGCAGTTGGGCTCAGAGACCCCTCAAACCCCATACGCAGAGCCCACATACCCAACTCAAGAGCTAGGGTGTAGGCTTTCCCCTACAAACCCAATTGAAAGTTGTAATGAACCACGCTGATCCTTTCTCAACCTCCTAATCTCCTCAACTATATTGATCACCTGCCATGTAAACTTGGGTTGATAAAAACCTCCATGGAAGCTTTGGAGTCACTTTCAAAAACCATGTCCAGCCATGCATCATTCCTCCCTTGCTAGCTCAACGGCCCATCTAATACCCTATTAACTTCTGCTAGTTTAGTCCACATGGACACTCCAACCACATTAAGTTTGCTGGGCAAAACGTGTGTAGAACACAAAGGAAGTTCTCATTTGAGTAACAGTTATCATTCTAATCACATCTTATTAGGTTTTGATTAACAACTGCAACTGGGTACTAGCAAATTATATCATTTCACTGCTTTACATTAAAATTTAAAGTAAGTTTATGTGCGCAAAGCATCGATGCAATCAAAAGTCAAACAGTATCCATTCCTCTTTCATAGCAAAGTCACCCGTAGGCAAACATTTTTAACCTACATCTGAAAGGATATCAAGAGAGACTAATTTTACAGTATTGTACGCACCTATGTTGGATAAATTTCTCATCAAACAAATTGGCAATTGGCTACACATAAGCCAAATTTTCTTACTCCGCATAACGGGTTTAATGTATGCTGTAAGCTTGTAAGGTTGAAACAGTTGCTGACTACATGGAGGCATTGTACTGTTTGTTCAAAAGAAAATTGCCAACAAAATATTAACAAAAAATATAAAAGGAAGACTAATAAGCCAACAATCCATACTGTAAGGAAAAACAAAAAACAACAAAAAAAACAAAACAAAACAAAACAAAACAAATAACAGAACAAAAACAAATCACTAAAACTCAGGAAAGGCTGCTCTATCTGCAGGATGGGAAACCAAGGGATCTTGTATTTCTTTTTGCATTCATATATGTAAACAATTGTCATAATATTTTCTTCCTCGTTGAAAAAGAAAATCAGAATCTTAAATTATGTGAGGAAATAAGGCACATCACAACTTCATCAGTATGGTCAACATAATGAACATTTAAAAGCAAATCTACTTCCAAGTTGTAACCCATTTCACTTCTTTTCTTTTCTTTTTTTAATCTTCAAGTTGTTGACAACTTTTGCCTAATTGATGTCCTCAGCTTTGTCAAAATAATTCTTCAGCAGCTTCTTAAAATGATTGCACCACCCAGGCAACAAAAAAAAAAAAACTGACTAAAGGAAATCCTTAAAGCATGATAGTAAGAACTAGCAATTGTACCTATGAAACTTCTAGCCTAGAGAATTCGTTTGTACCTATGAAACTTATATCTATGCCCAAATGGAGCTCACACACTAAGACCATCTATAGCACCAGTGGCACCAATGAATTTTGAAGAGCTTAGATTGACATTGACTACCTATGAAAACACCATCGACTTGAACATCCCAAACAGATGTTTAGATAACATAAAAAGTTAGTTAATACCTTAGATGGTCACTTAATACTAAATTTTGCCATGTTCTGTCACAGGGGTTGTGAAATGAATAAACTCCCAACATTAGTATGTTTTTGAAGGAAAAGAAACAATTGAGACTATCTAGGAATTTGATTCTTATTATATATAGATTTTTTTTTTTTTTAAATCTAGTGGAGTAAAACAATGGCTATGTTATATTGTTCTTATATATTAATTGATAATTCCTAATAATTTAAGTAAAATTTTAAAGGATTAATAGGTCAGACATGTTCACCAAAAAATTGTTCATTGAGTAACTGAATTTGAGCCAAATGCTTCCTCCCATTAAAGTGAGAAACTGAGTTATTTTCTTTAGTGCAGCTTATATTACAAATGTTGAACCTTAAAGTGGATTATCTCACACTAACAACTTCTTTCTTCTGTCTTGGTCCACTTTTGAAACTCTCTTTTATGGCTCCTCTTTTGTAAGCTGGTCATATTTCTTTGCAGTTGAAGCCAAAACAATCTTTGGCTAGCCTTGTTGTTTCTCCTTTTGATTTGTAATAATTCTCTGCTTCACTCCTTTGGTAGATACAATCTTTTTTGGCTCCTCAACTAGCTTCTTAGTCTTCTTTGTAGTTGAAGTTTGAATAGTTAGCTGACATATATCACAAGCCCACTCTTTTTGGACTTCCTTAGGGATGAAAATCATGAGGGTCTCTAGTTAGCAAAAAAAGTAGCATGGAAAGTGTGGGGGCAGAAAGAGATATGGGAAAGAGTTGGTTCGTTCACTTCCGCTGCACAAGGTTTCAACTAAGTTTTTTTATTGAAACTAAGTGGTAAGTACTGAAAATTTTCGATTTTGATTTATGAGAACATGATAACAATGTTTTCCTCCATTGGTATAAAGCTTTCATGCTCTCCCCAGTCTCTTTGAGCCTATAGAAGCCAAAGGAAGCAAGCATGCAAGCAAAGTTTCACTATCATTGGTCATTACAACATATTAGGTTTCTCGTTGTCAGTGACTATTTTCAATGAAATCACCAATACTACTTGACTCCTCAATATAAAAGGAGTCTATAGGAACCAATGAAGTATTGATTGAATGTTTATTTGAAAATATATTGCATGCTTATGTTTATGTTTATATTTACTTTTATGTTTATTGTCCATTGTGTGAATATGGTATTATTATTTTTACAAAATGTATATTTGTTTTTTTTTAAATATTATTTATTAATTTTGTTATACAAGTCAAATTCAAAGCAGTGAACAAGGCATGTTAGAATTGCCACATTCAGGACGGACTAGTGCTTTTTTAGGGTGGCGCATATTTTTTTTTTTTTTCTGTATAAAAGGTTAAAAGTACAAAAGAATTCTATTCTTCTAATGACTATTAAAAGTACTATATATTTTCATCTATATCTCTCTCTTTTTTTGTCAAGGACGTGATTTAGTTCTCAAATAAAATCAATTTCAATTAGAGACAAATAAAATAATGACATATAATTAATTATTTAATACATTAAACGTGAATAATATGACGTATATGAATATTATAATTTTTTTTTTTTTTTTGTTACAGGAGAAGCCAATAACAATATAAATACTCCATAAATAAAATTATAAATACATTAATTATTGGAATCAGTATCAACTTCAAAAAAAAAAAAAAAAAATTCCTAAAAATTGGCCATTAATTGTTTTCACGTTTTCACGAATTAATTCCAAATTATGTGTACACCATAATGAAAGTGACAAATATAAATGATTTTTGAAAAGATTTTTTTTCCCAAATATATATAATGTAAAGTGATAGGTGTGAGATAATCTGATACTTTAAATATATCTTCCTGACACAATTTGTATATAAATCTGTCTCCGTCCCTCCCCTCCCCTCCTTCAAAGAATTATTTTCTTCTCATCCCTCTCCTAACAAGCACCCACATATACCCATCCCGCCCCACTCAACATTTTATTTATATTTTATTAAAATTTGATTTAAAATGTGTTATATATATTAAATTAAAACTCATAAATATATAACAATACAATAATTCAATTATTAAAAATCATTTAAAAAAATATTCAAACATAGCAATATAACAATCATAAATTATAAAATTCTACCAAAACATATTATAAATATAAATAAGTTTAAAATATAAACTCAATAATATAACAATAGACATCATCAATTTTTCAATTTGAAGGTTATATATATATATATATATATATATATATATATATATATAAACTATTAAAAAATCTTTAAATATATTTTCTTATTTTTAAACATAAACATGGTAGTTTCCTTGAAACTACTTTGGAAGGAGGATTTAACCCCCGTCCCTGCCCCATTTGCTATGCAGAGCAGGTTTAAATTTTCATCCCATGTTCAAAAGGAGGGCAATTTTTTTATGGATTTTCTGTTAAAGTGGGGCAATGATGTGAATTTAGAAAAATATTTAAGTACAATTTTGATTCCTAACGTTTGTCCAATGTGTCAAAACAGTCCCTAATGTTTCACATGTCAATTTAGGTCCAATCTTTTTGGTATTGTGTCAAAATAGTTCTTACATTAGTTGGTGAATGGAATAGGCTAACATGGTTAAAAATGATTTTAAAGTATTACTTTTTATGTCAATAACCCGAATAAGAAGCTAATCCAACCACACTGCAAGCAGGGACATAGAAAACGAAAAAAAAAAAAAAAAAAAAAAAAAAAAAAAAAAAAAAAAAAATTGTAGAAGTAACATGTTGTTAAGGTATGAAATATCTTTCTCGGTTGCTTTTTTGGTCTAGACAAAGTTTTTCTTCAAAATAATTTGGAGAGATCCTCCAAACTCTCACTAAAAAATTAATATAATTATATATTTTGAAAATCAAATCATTAGATCACATATTCTTTATGTTGTTAAAATACATGTCAAATTTCATTCGAATGAGATGTTAATTACTATTCGTCCTTGAATGTATTTTTTATACATAATTTAATACTATAAAAAAATTGAAATTTAAACATTTGATTGATGACATTGTTATAGACCGTTGATTTTCTCAAAATTTTGCAAGTATAGAGGATATAATTAGAAAATGCAATCTAGTAGTGGATTTATCAAAAGAAAGAAAGATGGTGCCATAGACTATAAAGCCCACATGATCCTCTAATCCAACATATTCAGCTGAAGATCCACATATATAAAAATTAGAACATTCATATCAGTTCGTGCAAAAATTTCTATCTATTTTAGCATAAAAACTTACTTTTTCTATTTTACATGCTCTATTTTCAAAACATCCCACATCAGATTATCTATTTTACACTACATTTCATTAAAATATCAATTTTTATTGATTTTTTTAATTGTTTATCTTTCTTTACACGTAACAACTACCATCCATTCTCTTCTTTCATCCTTGAGATATGTAAAGAAAGAATAAGCAACAAAATGTAAAATGAATAATGTCAGTGTAAATTTACACAATTACTGTAACAAACTTGTAAATTTACACAATTAAACATAAACTGATGTGGGTCATTTTTAGGCAAAATTGTGTAAATTCTACACATTTTTCTATTATACACGAACTGGCGTGAAGCTCTAAATATTAACTAATCATAGGCCCACACGATGAGCAAGAGTATGTGATTCTTTAGTAATGATATTATGATATATAATTTATTTTTAGGTAAACTACGTATTTGGTTTCTACCCTTTACACCATATTTCAATTTAGACCATTACCTTTCAACTGTGTCAATGTGGTCTCTAACTTTTCAATGTCGTGTCAATTTAATTCTTACTGTTATCTCTTGGATGAAAATTACTGATGTGGCAAACGGCCAAAATAAAAAATTAGTTTCTCACTTTGTCTATTAATGTGGCAATAAACTAATTTTTTTATTTTGGCAATTTTCCACGTCAGCAATTTTCATCCAAGAAATAACAGCAGGAACTAAATTGACAAGGCACTAAAAAGTTAGAGACCAAATTGACACAATTGAAAGGCTATGGATCAAATTAAAATATGGTGTAGAAGATATGAACCAAATACATAGTTAACCTTTTATTTTTTTTAAAAATATTCACAAGATTATATATTAGGATTAGTTATCAACAACAAAGTATTTTTCTCACGTGAAAATTTCATATGAG
This sequence comes from Quercus tomentella, assembly GCA_028535165.1. Lineage (NCBI taxonomy): Eukaryota > Viridiplantae > Streptophyta > Magnoliopsida > Fagales > Fagaceae > Quercus > Quercus tomentella. The sequence continues at coordinate 46,530,808 of JAPQVY010000089.1, read as the reverse complement.
ATGTACTAAACTATTAATTTTCAAGTAGTCTATCTTTATATAAGAAATATCGGATGCCCTAAGAATATTGGTTTAAGAAATAATTTTAGAAACTTTTTAGGGAAAAAGAAAAAAGCAACAAATTTTTTTGATATGCTTTTATATTTTCCATAAAAGTAGTATCAAGACTTTCTTATAATGATCCATTAACAAATGCTCTAAGGGCACCCATTAACTGGACACTTTTTATATAACCCTTTACAAAACTAAACAAGGACAAGCAATGGTAGTTCTAGGAATTTTTTCTATGGCAATCACTAAGAAATCTAAATTAGACAAAATCTAATAAAAAGATAACTTGAATATATCGATACCATAAAAAAAATTACAAATACATAAAATTTTACAATTTCCTTCTACTAACAAAATGAAAACGCAAAAAATGGACCAATGAGGAATAAAGTAGGATTTAAAAATGCTAAGATGCTAAGTTGCACAAGTACTAACACGGGTATGAGTCAAAGTAGTCAATACCATACCGGTACCGGCTGTACCGGCCGGTATATACCGTACCAGTATGTATACCGGTATCGAAACATCAACGTTTCATACCGGTATAAATACCGGTCATACCGGCCAATTTCGAGCAATACCAGGTGTATCAGCCGGCACAGAAAAAAGTTTTTTTTTTTTTTTTTAAGTTTTGTAATTTTTGAATTTTTGTTAGGGCAGAATGGTAACTTATTTACATTAACTTATTAGTATTATTTGTTTTCTTAGTATGCAATGATAACTTTTAAGCTTTCTATTTTTTATATTGTGTTTTTTTTTTTTCCTTTTAATTGATATTAAAGTCTAAAACCATGAATAATTAGTTTTGAATTGAGAAAATGTTTTATGGTAAACTTTTATATTTATTATAATATATATATATATATATATATATATATATATATATATATATATATATATATATATATACACACACACACATACATACATATATATATTTATTTATTTATAAATATAAAAAATAATAGTAAACCCGAAACGGTACACCGATATCCGAAATATATCGTACCGCTAGCCAAACCGATATAGCCTCCGGTACGGTATTGACTCCCTTGGTATGAGTACAAGTATGAGGGTACTGCATTTCTTGAAAAACTAGGACACCGCACTTCTAGGGTATGGAAATTAATTAATTAATAATATATTTTTTTGGGTGTATTTTTAATATCTTTGGATATAATTTATGTTTATTGTAGGTTATAAAATTAAATAACAACAATTAAATACTTAATAAAATATTTTAAAACATATATAAAACTATAATCTATGTTTATTTGGTTATCAAAAAATAATAATCTATGTTTATTTCATTTAAATAAATTACTAGATAATAATATCATCTCTAAAACAAAAAATTGAAGAGTATAAATCTGACCAAATAAATTACCAAATACTATAGAAGAAAACATATCAAAAATGCTATAGATTTTTTTTTTTTTAGAAGAAAGGAAAAAAAAAAAAAACATGTTATAGATTAAATGCATTGTTTCTATAATTTAATAAAAAATTTGCATTGTTAAGTTTTTTTTTTTTTTAAAGGTACTGAATACGTTCTTTTAATAAATAAAAAAGAAAAAAAGGTATGTTCAGACTTGGACTTGGTCACATACTCACATGACCTGATGGATAGGTGAGGATAAATTCTTTCCCTCCAAATAAATTCCTCATTCAAGATTTCTACACAACTGGAAGAACATCTTTTGCTATGTTCTACCACAGTTATGGGAGAAACCAACCAGCCTTCATAACTAAGCTACTGTGTTCCTGTAAAACCAAAGAGAGTATAGAAACACCAACAACCACTGCCAAAAACAAAGAATTAACATAAACAAAGCACCCGATCCTTTACATTAAAGCAATGTTTATATGTATAAATCCAGAACTATTCCCAGTTGGTCATTTAGTGGCACACTACACGGCTTTAGGTCCCAACACCTCATAGCTAGAGAGACTAATTACACAATGATGTGTGTGCGTATGTTGGATGGATATATTTATTGACTGTAGGATTTGATGTGGACTGTTAACAGTTATTCATCACATGGAGGAATCACACTGGAAACTGTCATAATTTTTTTATCATTCTGCATTCCTATAAGTGAGCAACTGTCATAATTTTGTCTTCCTCTTAAAAGAAAATCAAATCATAACCTAAGGAAATCAGGCACACCACACCTTCATCAGCATATCAGGATTCTCTTTATTTGCCTCGCTTCATGGTTCTGATTTAGTAAATCTATGAGTGTACATGAGCGCCACATAATTTAAAGAGAAATGTTATATCCACAATATTTTCACAACAAATTATAAATGGCAGATTGTTATTGGCAAACAAAAAGTTAATTTTAATAGTGTGTTTAAATTAAAACCAGTAACAACTTACTACCTAAGATTTATTGTGAAAATGTTATAAACGCAGAACATTTTTAATTTAAAACTTCATTCCACCAAATAAGGAATGCTAAACTGATTTACTGATTTCAAAATGATGTGACACTATTACTAACCTTTAGATTTGTTAACTACTAAATCTTTCCCATAAAATGAACTCTCTCCATTTCAAAGCAAATTGAGAGGCTCTTTTTGTTTCATGAGTATATTCAGCATCATGAACCTTGGCAAGAAAATCCACTTCCACATTTCAATCAAAATACACAGTATTGTGTGGCTGAACTTTGGTTTCATCTATCTATTCAGTTGTTCCTTTTCTATTTGTTGACAAAAATAAAAAATTTACCTAATTGATTTCCTCGGCTTTGTCAATATAACTCTGCATCAGCATCTTGAAATGTTTGCACCACCCTGGCTAGAGAATCGATTGATTAAGAGGCGCCTGTTGGCATTCCATACTTCTCCTTAAAAGGCCTATCCAAAACAGAATAAAGCCAATTCCTGAAGCATGACTTATCCACACACAAAACAAAACAAAACAAAAACAAAAAAGTCTAATAGAATGATAGTCAGGAATAGCACTCATACCTAACAAACTTCTAGCCTATAGACTATTGAGTTGATTTGAACTTCAAACTGTAAACTTATATCTATGCCCAAATGGAGTTCACACACACTAAAACTACCCATAACATTCATGGCAGACTCAAGTGTGACTCCAATCAGTTTGGTTAGCTTCAATGAGAACCAAATCACTCATAACATGGCAGATCCAGTGATCATATGTTTTATGTGTGTCATCCTTGAGGAGGGGCAATGTTAATCTTCTCTGTATTGTTCCAATTTCATTGAAAACACAAAGCCAGCACTTAAGGTCGGCGGATAAGGCCTGGGAAATCAAGACAATTATTTGGGGCAACATTTATATCAATAAATGGGACACAAAATTTGTCACAATTTTTTCCACAATTAGTTAAAAGTGATTTATCATGAGTGGTGGACAATTGTTACTACATAGACCCATCTTTTCTTTTTCTTTTTTCACTATCAACAAAATTGTGGCAAAAGTTGTCCCTAGACAGCTAGACTTATTGTGTAGCACCATTCTTTTTTCCCCCACTTAATTAAAAAAACACTCCTACCATTTAAGAGTTCTTTGTTTAATATATAGGATTAGAGTTCACATGAGATTCAACCAATCAAGTGATTATTCAATAATAATATCTTCTTTTGTGATGCCCCCATATATGTAATTCCAACCCACCTCCACCTCTCCCCTATTATCTATCTCCCATGAATAAGAATACATATTGCTCGTGATTACCGTAGGGCAATATGTAAGTGCCTCAAAATTAGTTTTGGAGGAGATCCAAATTATTGAATTTCACATCATTATTGGAGGCACAATATTCGTTTCAAATGGCTTAGAGCAACCCAAAACTTAGGCTTTTCCCCCATTCTAATCTACAATATCCTTTTCTTTTTTCCTCTTTTTTCCCCAAATAGAAAAAAATTTACTCATTCTCAAAAAAATAAATTTACCAAACATAAAACCAAGATAATCACAAACGAATGATACGAACAGTCCTGCCTAAAAGCATCTACCGTAACAAAAGGCTAAGCAATTGAGCTCAGAAACCCCTCAAACCCCATACGCAAAGCCCACATACCCAACTCAAGAGCTAGGGAGTAAGCTTTCCCCTACAAACCCATTTGAAAGTTGAAACGAACCACTCTGATCCTTTCTCAACCTCCTAATCTCCTCAACTATATTGATCACCTGCCATGTAAACTTAGGTTGATTAAACCATCCATGGAAGCTTTGGAGTCAACTTCAAAAACCATGACCTGCCATCATTCCTCCCTTGCTAGCTCAATGGCCCATCTAATACCCTATTAACTTCTGCTAGTTCAGTCCACATGGACACTTCTACCACAAAAAATTTGCTGGGCAAAACATGTGTAGAACACAAAGGAAGTTCTCATTTGAGTAACAGTAATCATTCTAATCACTTCTCATCAGGTTTTAATTAACAACTGCAACTGGGTACTCGTAAATTATATCATTCCATTGCTTTACAGTGAAATTTAAATTAGCTTATGTGTGCAAAGCATCAATGCAATCAAAAGTCAAACAGTATCCATTCCTCTTTCATAGCAAAGTCACCCGTAAGCAAACATTTTTAACCTACATCTTCCTTCAACTTCACAAGTGAATTCTATCTAGGATTAATAGAATTTAAATACAAAATCTTTTCTTCAATTATCTATTTGAGAATCCAGACTTTGAATCTTCTCCCACAAATATGGCTGCAAAAATCATCATTTCATTCTTGCTCCAGAACAAATAAAAACCATACCCAGTGCTCATTGGCACATAGCTGTAAATTCCAACACTTCATTGTTAGGAAATGGCAACACCACAGAGTAGGAAATGGTTGCAAAATCAACCAGATTTACAAAGCCACAGGAATTACAGGGACCATAACCTTACATAATTAAGTTCAACCTTTTTCCAGGGGGTGAATATTGTTCCAAATTTCCAATAATCTTACTGCTGAAAATGCTTCAACATCTTAAGGATCTGAGGTTTTCTCCTTTTAAGGACATCATGGGAAGGTAATGTGCAACTACTTTCCAAGCTGGGATGGAAGGGGCTCATCCAACTGAAATTTGAATTATATCAAGAGAGACTAATTCCACAGTATTGAACACACCTGCAGTGGATAAATTTTTCATCAAATTGCTAAAACTCTAGAAAGGTTGCTCTATCTATAGGATGGCAAGGGATCTTATATTTTATTTCTGCATTCATATATGTAAAAAAACTATCATCATATTTTCTTCCTTGTTGAAAAAGAAAATCATAATCTTAAATTATCTGAGGAAATATGGCACATCACACCTTCATCAGTATCGTCAACATAATGAACATTTACAAGCAAATCTACTTCCAAGTTATAACCTATTTAACTTCTTTTTCTTTTTTTCTTTTTCTTTTTTTATCTTCAAGTTGTTGACAAATTTTGCCTAATTGATGTCCTCAGCTTTGTCAAAATAATTCTTCAGGTGCTTCTTAAAATGATTGCACCACTTCAGCTACAAAAACAACTGACTAAAGGAAATCCTTAGAGCGTGATAGTAGGAACTAGCAATTGTACATGTGAAACTTCTAGCCTAGAGAGTTCGATTGTACCTATGAAACTTATATCTATGCCCAAATGGAGTTCACACACTAAAACCACCTGTAGCACCAGTGGCACCAATAAATTGTGAAGAGCTTAGATTGACATTGACTACCTATGAAAACACCATCAACTAGAACATCCCAAACGGATGTTTAGATAACATAAAAGTTTATATTAACCTTAGATGGTCACTTAATACTAAATTTTGCTATGTTCTGTCACAGGGGTAGTGAAATGCATAAACTCCAAACATTAGTAAGTTTTTGAAGGCAAAGTAACAATTGAGGCTATCTTGGGTGCTCACTCTGGCATCCTAAACGACCCCAATTCTCACAAAGGGTTTAACCTATACCCTAGACTCTCGAGTTCCTGGTGGGGGGCACTAATGACTTTGTATTCTGGAAATTTCACAGTGTGGACCCAAGCAATGACAACCATTCAGCATTGCACAATGACAAGCTATGGCAACGGCTTAGCCTATGGTCACTCTATGACATTCAAGGCAGAGTAACTCCATCCTTCAGTTTGCTTAATTTCAAATTTCAATGAAAGGCAGAGAAGTGATCATGTGTTTTACGGGCCAATAATCAATAATGTCATCATTCCCTCTGTTTCTGTACTTAGGCCAAAACTGCAAATTGGGGTTTTATTTTTGTTCTCATGTCATGATTACACAATAATTTTCGTAGTTTAACATTTGCAACTTTACCAATGTTCTAAATTTAAAGAATTTTATCATTTTATGAGTTTTAACAGCCAACTTTATTACAACAGTAAAGAGAAGCTCTAACTCAGCAAATGTAATTCAATGAAAATCTGGAATATAATTGTGGTAATATCTAAGTCAACCACCAAAACTATAGCGAATCCAGAAGGTGTGAATTATTAATAAGCTTCAACAGTTCTAAATTTGTTTTCTATTTTAAAGCTTAATATCGAAGTATAAGGACTATCAAAGATTCAAACTCTCCCTAAAAGAATTATGAGCAGAAGTCTCGGCTAACCTGTTGAGCAAGACTCCAAAACGCATGTAAAGAAGCAGAAAGTGCAAAAAGAACGAAGAAGACAGTGAAGCTGAATTCACGCAAGGATTAGGGAAAGAAAAAAATTTGAACCATTTCTCGATTTATGCGTGTCATCCTTGCGCAGGGGCCATGCTAATCTTCTCTGTATCGTTCCAATTTTATCGGATGTCCCCGAAGGGACAAGCCTTGTACTCTCGCTCTTGCTTATAAACATAGATAGCTTCGTGTAACTAGACAATGTGGGATCAGTTGGTTCGTAACTAGAAGGCCCAATTTAGTGAGATTTTGGGCTTCCACACGTGTCAGCGTAGCATCGTAGTAACTATTCTAGGATGTTGATTTTTTTTTTTTTTTTTTTCTTTTAAGTAATGGGATACATGCACTTGCACGCCCAATTTCCATAACTTGTTTGTAATTATGAGTGGTCAACGAAAAGTAACAAGTATATATGAGTAAAAAATGATCAGCACTCAAAGTTGCATGGGTTAAGAAATTGTGAAATTAAATGTGTCATTAGAATTATTCTTTAAGTAAATGTTGGTTGTATACTGATGTGATTTTATTGAAGAGCAATGCTATATACACTAATAAAATCATAATATTTTTAACAACAATTGAGTTTGCAAGATTTTATTAGTTCTTATTTAGATTCATCATTGACATCACTTTTTTACTTACTACTATCAATTTGTCATATAAGTGAATGTGAAATTTCTTGTGTTTATATACTCTCTTTATTGAAAAATACAAAACCAACACTTGAAACAAGAGTAATTATCTAGGGGTTGGCAACTAGGATCTAAGGGTACACTGTACGTGATTTTAGGCACTCATAATGATGTCACGAAAGCCTAAAGAAAGATGCTTTCTTTGATGGACAGAAATTAAACTGTTAGTTCCTAAGTAGTAAACCTTGAGTCCACGAGGGGTTCCCTGAATCCACAAGGAGATAAACTGGAAACCACCAGAGAAAAATTTGAGAAAAACTTTGTCATTTTATTAATAATAATCTAATCTGCCTCTAACGGCTACAAAACATATAAATACGTCTAAAACCCTAATTCACACTAATTACGCGATTAGGTAACAAAATATTGAAATTTACCAAATATGGCAAATTTGAGTTAAATGCAAAATCATAAACTACTGACCTTAAAGGTCATCCCAAAACAAGCAGGACCTTATTCTAACTTTTGAGCAAAAAGTTATTAAGGAAACAAAAGTTACTATAAATGGCAAAATCACAGTTTTCAGGCCTAAATGAAGGAATTCGACATTTCCAGGGGGTACATGGCAAAGCCATGATTATTGCCAAAAGGCAGTTTCACTTCAGCCTGCCAAATTTCATGGAATTCCAACTCTAAGACTAATGATTTCTACTAGTGCATTTTTGCCTTGCACGATGATTTCAGGTGCGCGTGAGAGTCTAGGAAGATCATGGCAGTTTGTTCTACTTCACATAAGAGTACAAATTCAGTGTATAGTATATATCAAAAAGTCTAAAAACACAATTTCTATGAATTTAAAAAATTGAACGTTCAAAGAACCGAAAATGGGTCCAGTTCTCAATTTTTACCAATTGAACATGCAGTTTCCACAGTTGAACTATTGGTTTTTACCAGACCAATTTTGTGTCTGATTCCTAGTTAAAACAGTTCAATCGATCGGTCTGGTCCAGTTTCTAAACCATGAAAATTTTTGACATATTCTATTGAAGTAATTTATTATTGGACAACTACTTCTACATAAATCACTTGTATTCGATTATTTAAACAAATTTATATATATTTAAAAAATGAAGCGTAACATTTATTGTTACCATACTCCTATTAAGCCACCTCATCCGCCACGTCATTGGTGACATCATTATTCTATTTCTTATTCATTTTTTAACTTTAATTTTTTTATAATATTAAATATATAAATATATTGACTTTACAAATTCATAGATCTCCTACTAGATCAAGTTTGTACCTCCATTATCCTATTATTGACAAATTCACATGTGTTCCTTGATGTAAGTATTTTTTTTTTTTATCATTTTATTTACAATACTAAAGGCTCTTAATCAATTGTGTTTTTGTTTTATAAAAAAAAAAAAAATTGTGTTTTTGTTGACACGATTTGGGAAAAAAATCATATTATAATATGTCGAATTTTGTATTGTTGTCAAATTTTAGTTTATTTGGAAAACAACAGGATGGTGTGGACAATATAATGAAAAACAGTTTGTACAGTTGAAAAAGAAGGTCTCTACAATTTTCTTTCACTATTTGTAAATATTTTGTTTAACAAATTAGCAGGAAATTATTACGTCTTTGTTAATATGATGTTTCAAGATGCTTGAGTAATTGTTTTAAGTGTTTACGAATATTTTATATTGCTCTTCCTCTTCCTTATATTATTAGTGTATTCTCTAATATTTTTAAGAAAACAAATGTAATTGTTTGGTTAAAATTATTTATTTATCTATTTATTATTCAAATGTTGGATTAAATGTTAGATTAGATTATGATAGTATTTACACAATACTTCTTTTTTTTTTTTTAATCTTCTTTTTTCAAAAAATTTCTCAATTTTTTCCCTTTGGAATTGTACTCTTGATTATTTATTTATTTATTTATATATTGTTAAGGAAAAAGAGTTACAATCATCATGTATAAAGTTAAAACCAACATTTTCGCTCGAGAACAACCACATATTTCTATTGTGTGATTTCAAAGCCTTATTGAAAATTTTGAATTTGATTATGCTTTGGATATTTGGCTTGATCACATCACATCTAACATGTCCTATATATTTGGGAGAATGAGTTTAACTTTGATGTGGGTTTTATTTTTCCCTTTCTTTTTTTATTTTTAATTGTTGTTTTGTTAAGTTTTATTAAATTTTTTAGATACATTTTTGGTGTTTTGGATGGTAGGGCAGAAAATAAATTTAATGAGACCGCCTAAAAAAATTATCACACGCAACAAGCGGCTTCACGCTAGTCTTGAACACCCCCATGACTAACACTATAGTTTTTCCCCATTTGCCAGAAAACGGAGGAAAATAGAAGATAACCTACTGCCACATCTTGTTAACTATAAAGGACCAGACTAACAGGATTTTGAAAGTAGTTTCCAATTCCCATTGATTATGAAATTCCAGAAAAAAATAGTATGCTTTACTTGTATTCAATTTTCAATTTTCCATACCATTCAATTCATTTTCTTAAAATGAAAAGCAAAGCAGATTGGGGAAATATCTATAAGTAATCCATGTTAAGACAACTGGGCAAAAAATGCACAAGAGTAAATTTTTCTAAACGTACACAGATCACCTAATTGCCATGCGAACCAATTTGATTCTGTGTACATTTAGAATTAACATTCAAGAAGCTTCATGAAAACATTTCTCAAGAATGAAATCGCAGAATTGAGAATTCAATAAGTAACCAGCTTTCAATTGTCCAAATTCAATTATTAATACTCTCAATAGCCAAATTTAAGCAGATCTATTACAAAACACAATCACCATTATTATCACCAACAACTTCCACCTCAACAAATGTATATATCGAAAGAAGGGAAAGAAACAGCACATTTTGAGAGAGAGAGAGAGAGAGAGAGAGAGGAGTCAGAATCTCTAAAACTGAATTCATTCAATAAAAATTAATTTCAATACAAGAGGTCTGTAAAGGAAAGAAGCCTGTGTTGTAAACTGCAAACTTCCACTATAGCAACCAGGCCACCTCCAAAAAAAAAGAAAAAATACAAAGCCCATTTTTGCAGATGTCATCAATGGAGGGATAAAAAAAAAGAATGAGGTCTGACACGCTATAAAGAATTCATTCCTTGAAAAATACTTTCCAGACAAGTGAATTTTAGTGTATTGCTCTAGCAGTTTGCTCTAACCAAAGAAGTAAAATTAAACTTGATAAGTGGCTTCTGGGCACCGTATGAAGCAGGTACTACATTAGAGGATGGTGCAGTAGGCTCAAGTTCCTCTAACCCTCCATCATTCCTGAAGATATTAGAGCAATCTCTCCCTGTAGCCACTCCTTGCTGTACCCCTTCATTCTCGACCCTTGTTCCTTCACCAAAATTTTGTTGGACTTCACCCATTGATTGGGCATCATCTTGAAATCTGTCATGTTCTTCGGAAGAACCTTGCTGGCACACAGATGGAGCAGGAACAATATCAGAAACAAGGATCACAACTGCAGTAGAGCTTGACGAACCACTGACAGAAGATGAAGCTCCCACTGGTGGGCTAAATTTGAAAGACCCTTCATTTCCTAAACAACTTTGTGAACAATCCTCAATAGGACATCTTGCAGTGATTGAACTATCCTCTAATTTAGCTTCCACTGCCAAAGGTATATTCTTAGTCCCTGCCACAGAATCAAATTTTCTCAACTTATGGCATGTGATAGATTCATCTATTTTTCTCTTCTTTCCATCACCAGCTTCATCAACTTCAGCAGCAGCACCATTTTCCCTGGCTACTCTCTTCGGGCGAGCAGGCCTAACTCCACCAGGAAAGACAAACAGCGGAATATTATTGCGTTTTATGTGACATACGCCAATCCACATCCCAGGCTTTTTAAAGGTGTACATCCCCACCATGTTCTTAAATTCCTCAACAGTAAACCTTATATCAAACGGTCCACCTTCCTGAGCACAAACACCTGGTTTCCGCTGCAAGCCCATAAAATAACAACGATGGAATCGTTTGGATTTGTCCAAACATTCACCAGGATGTGGGTGGCACTGTAGCATCCCTCTTGTATCTTTCTCAATCTTTGAAGTCAGCAAACGAAGCCGAGATTCAACCCATCCTTGCCAATTCATTAAATCAACATCCTTCCGAGCAGTAATATCTATCTGCAGATAGTTCTTATATGCTTCAAAGAAAAGAAAACGCTCAAAAAGAGTATTCCAACCAGTCACACTTGCATCCATTGCCTCACAAATATTGTTTCCCCTCTGAAATTCTTGCTGCATAATACACAGTGTACTTGAAGACACATTGTAACTGGAGTTGATGCAAGGATATACCGGTGTGATTATGGGCATTAAATCGTTCCTGTCTCTGAAATTTCTTCTAGGATCCCAAGACGGAAGCACCAAAGATCCTCCTTCAATGGGACATAGCAAAACAGGATTAGGCCACCGCCATTGGCTATACAGCTTGAAAAACCGAGAAACCAACAAACTAGGCAGTGCAGTTGGGTACAACTGGCATATCCGAGCAACCAGAATCGCCCAATTTATACCACCCAGAAACCCTGCAACGTTCGAATAAACGCCACGCTGTTTAGCCCAATATCTTATGCATCTTAATGTCGTCTGAAAATTCTGGACATGAGGAACCATATGCAAGATCTTATCAGTAACTCTAGACCCATTAAGACTAAGCACACTCTTCTCATCCAAATCTTGCAGCAAAGTTGGCACAGAAAGATCCAAATCATCAGGAATTACCCACAACCCCAACTTCGCATAAAGAAGATCAATGGAAACCCCATCGAACTTAAACTTCATGACAGGAACATAAGCATCAGGGACAGGATGCAACTCTTGTACTTCAGGCAACTCAGCCAGCATCCTCTGAAGCTCACCAAAGAAATCTTCCTCCCGAGTAACATGCCTTGGCCCAACACACAGCGTGTCAATATCTGCACCTGGGCCGTTCACACCCAACCGATAAGACCCAAATGTAAAGATAACAGCATTGGCTTCTTCCACCATCTCCTCATTATACCCCTTAGCCTCAGTAACCTTTTTGACCCATGCTTTCACAATTTGGTCCAGCCTCCCCAGCACCTCCTGCCTTTTCAGAGATTCTTCACCACTCTCGTATAACCCTGCATCCTCCATAAACTTCTGTAATTCCCGGGTCCTACTCATATCCAATTCAGCAGGCTGAGCAGTCGAAATCGGTTCCCACATTCCAATCCTAGGCGGCGGCGGTGGCAGTTGATTCAATTTGGGCATTGCCATTATGAAAGTCTCTTTTTACAATATTGTAGTAACTAAAATTTACCCAAACAAGAATTAAGAAGAAAAAAAAATACTGAATATCGAAAAAAATTTAACAATCGGCAGAAAAATTCAATCAATATTCATTAATTTCATGAAAAAAGCCAGTGGCCACAACAATGTAATACAATTAATTCGCTTGGCGTATATTCAAGAATTACAGACAAAATTAAAAACCCAGATATATATAAAAAGGGTACAACTATTATCAGTAGTCAAATTGATAGAAAAATTACAAAGAGATATAGAGGTATAATGAAAACCCTAAAAGTGAGTATGCTTCAAGAAATACAAAATTGGGGTTTGATTAATAGTAATAGTAAGCAATTTACAAGCACCTTTGGGGCTTTGGATCTCTCAAGGAAAGGGTTTTGGGTCTCTCAAGCAAAGGAAACCCTAACTGACAAACAAACAAAAGAAATCCCTCTTTCGCTGTGACAACTTGGAGATCAGAAATTCTTGTTCGGCTTAGATGGAATTCTAGGGTTTCCGTTTGTGCTTGAGTTGGAGCGAGAACTCCAAGCGATCAAGGAAGATGGAGACGTCAGCCGATTGTTGCTCTTTCACGCAGAGAGAGAGAGAGAAAAATCTTTCTTCTTCTTCTTCGATTCAAATTCAGACTCAGAGAGAGAGAGAGATTTGAAAATTGAAAACTGAAAACTGAAAATGAGAACTCCGTTGGGTATTGGGAGTCTTTTTATTTTGATTGAGGTCGGTGGAAGTGGATATATCCCTCTTTATCACGTCAAATTAAAAAAATAAAAATCAAGGTCGGTGGAGTTAAATTTTTTTTTTTTTTTTTTTTTAATCCTAGAAAACCCATTATAATAATCGTTCCCATTATTAATTAATAATTTCTAATAATTTAAGTAATTTTTTTAATAAAAATTTAGACGATTAAATTGGTTTATATTTTCTTCATTTATTAATCTATAGTATTATAATAATTTTAAATCTAATGTTTACTTATTAAAAAAGGGAGGGGAAAACTTTGGTAATAAGAATTGAAATTTTTGTGGCTCATTTTAGTCAAAATTGATATAATTGAGTTTGAGTATAATTAAAGAACTTATAGTAGTAAAGTAAAGCATTTATGTTTTTAATAAATTTATTAGAAGTGCTTTCAAATGTCTTTACAATAATGTGTACTTTAATTAACTCAATTGATAAAATTTCTTATTAAATAAAAAATCTAGAATTCGACCTCACTTACGCCAAAAATTTACTTGGTGTCTTGGCTTGATAAAAAAAAACAATCATCATGGAGCAAACACCACAGATTGTGAAATTCTATTGTACCTCTCAAAAAAAATCTTTACAAAAAAATTATTAGCATTGGACTTTAAATATTATGGTTAAACTTGGTATATATCATATTCATATAAATATAAGATAGGTATAATAAAAATAACTAGCCTCACACGTCCGTTATACGCATGCTTAAAGATATTTTTTTACTTTAAAAAAACATATATTGTGAGATACTCTTTTTGTTCAAAATAAGTAAATGTATGAATGTGAAAATGTTTTGAATGTTTAGATTTTAATGCTTAAAGAGTTTTTTTTTTTTTTTTTTTTAAATCTCTTGTGAGATTCTCTTTTTGTTCAAAATAAGTAAATATAAGAATTTTAAAAGGTTTTGAATGTTTAGATAGTTATTAATATCAATAAAAACATGCAATATGGAGTTAGGTATAGTTATGGTTGTGTTTGGGAACTTGGATTTGGATTTGGATTTGGATTTAGATTTGAATTTTAAATTAATAGATTTGAAATCAAGAGATTTTAAATCTAAGCATTTTAAAAGTTTAAAATCTTTGGTGGATTTGTCAAATCCAAATCCAAGACCTTTTTAAAACTTCTCAAACAAGTTATTTGGATTCTAATCACCTAAATCCAAATCCAAATGCTCAAATCTTGTCATCCAAACATACCATAAGAGTTTTTTTTTCCCAATTTGACTACTTAACCTTTAAAAAAAATCAAATTTTATTTTAACCATTTTTTAGGAAAAACAATTTGAACTAAGCAATAAGAATATTTTTTGAAAATAGCAAAAAATAGATACCAAAGAATCTTATTCCAATTATATAAATTAATTATGACGAAAACAATGATGATGATGACGACGTTATCAACAACAACTATCCTATTGCATGTGTTATGTGTTTGTTGAGAACTTTTTAATAATAATAATTAAAAAAAAAATCATGGGTGTAATATTCTAATTGTTTAGATGTTGAAGAGCTTTGAAATTTTTTAAAAGAAATTTAAATTATTAGTAGTTACAATTATGAATAAAATAAATGTGGTATGGGATTTGATGTATTGAAGGGATATTTTAGTTGGAATATTTTATTCCATTTTTTTAATCATTTGTCAAATTACTTATATTGTCCTTCTGTTTTTTTTTTTTTTTTTTTTGAAAAGATTGTCCTTCTGTTTTTTGAAATATCAACTAATTAAACAACAGGAGTTGTTTTGAGAATAGTGAAAAGTAGATGTCAAAGAATTTGAGTCTTATTATATATAGTAGAGATTTTAAAAGGATCCAGCGGAGTAAGAACAAAGGCTATGTTATATTTGTTCCTATATATTAAATTATTAATTGATAATTCCTAATAATATAAGTACATTTTTTTAAGGATTAATGGGTTTGTATTCTCTTATTTTTAGTCATCCAAAGTATTATATTATTATTTTTTCTAGAATAATATTTAAAAGTCATATATAGTTATAAAAATTTAAATTTTTTGTATTAAATATTTTTTATTTAAATTTTTTAGAAAGATTGACAATTTTTTGCTCGTATTTCTACAAACTGATATAATGTATTTAGTGAAGTAATAGAAGTACAACTTTTAGATTTACAAATAAATCTTTTGGAATTATCTTTCTAATATCTTTCTAATAAACTATTGGCTTAGAATTTGAATTGTATAATTTCAAATTATTAGACTTAATTTTTTTAATATTTTTTTAGAAGATATTAGGCTAAAGCCTGGTATATCAATTTTGTATCTTTTTGTGTAGGTTTTTTTTTTTTTTTTTTTTTTTTTTTTTTTTTTTTTTTTTTTGGAGTTATCGATGTTCCATCACTCATCATTTAAATTACATTTTAATATGGTTTAATTAAAATCATCCACTGATCCACCCTAAAGTGATGATGTGGGCCGGGATATAGCAAATCATTTTCGATTTAGGAAGTTGTTTAAAAATTTTGAATTATAGGGTGCACATTGCAAATATCCTATAATTATGATGGATGACTACAATTATCCCAATTTTATTCTTAAGGAAAAAAAAATATTCATATTTTTAGGGTTGGGTTGCGCTTTTTTTTTTTTTTTTTTCAATTGACCCTAAAATGATGGTTTTAAAAACCGATATGATCAAAGAATCAATTTTGGTCCTAGTTTTCGATTTTTACCAGATTTGACTAGTTTACCAAACCAAATTGGTTTTAGATTGAACCGGCCGGTCCAATCCAGTTTTTAAAACAAAGCCTAAAATCATTGAGGTGTTAAATTTCAAGTGTTGAAAAATTCGTAATATACTTTATAAGATAGAACTTTTTTAATAATATCATATTTTCCATGACATTTAGATATAGGTGTTTGTATTATGCTATGTAATGAAATATTTAACAGAAAATTAGAGTATTATTAGTATTTACATAATATCATATTTTCCATGACATTTAGATATAGGGGTTAGTATTATGCTATGTAGTGAAATATTTAACAGAAAATTAGAGTATCATTAGTATTTTCATCATAATAAATTAATTAATAGGTTGTATTTATCTTATTAGGGATTTTTTTAAAAAAAATTACAAGAATCTTTTAGGCAAATAAAAAGAAAAACCACAGAAATAACCGTTGTACATCATATGAAGGGGCTTCTAATTATAGATAAAATCACAAGAAAATTTTATTGCACTGGATTTCACAATCTAAGGTTCTACATTTCAACTTCAGTGAATGCAATCAGCTAAAATTAAAGATTAAAACAAACACGCTCATTTTAAGCTAACATCTTCACGTTCATAACAAGCACAATGGTTTCCGTGTCAGTGATATGAACCACAAAAATTGGTCAGCATGTCCACCAAAAAATTGTTCACTGAGTAACTGAATCTGAGCCAAGTGCTTCCTCCCATTAAAGTGAGAAACCAAGTTGTTTTCTCTGGTGCAGCTTATATTACAAATGTTGCACCTTAAAGTGGATTCTTTCACACTAACAACTTCTTTCTTCTGTTCTGGTCCATTGTTGAAACTCTCTTTTCTAGCTCCTCTTTTTTGAGCTGATCAGCAGATTTCTTTGCAGTTGAAGCCAAAACACTCTTTGGCTGGCCTTGCTGTTTTTCTTCTTGATTTGTAATAGTTCTCTGCTTCACTCCTTTGGTGGATACAATCTTTAACAGCTCCTCAACTGGCTGCTCAGTTTTCTTTGCAGTTGAAGCTGAGACCATGTTTGGCTGGTTCTTTGCTTTGAATGCCTCGTAAGCGGCCTTGTGTTTCTTTCCTTGAAGGTGTGAACTTAAGTTTTTCTCACTTTGAGTAGTTAGCTGACATATACCACAAGTCCACTCCTTTCGGACTTCCTTAGGCATGGGGGAATCATGAGGTTCTCTAGCTGTTGCAACTGCCTCTGCTGGCCCTTTAATCTCCTTACTGGCTGAAATTTTGTTCTCAGTTTGATCAAAGTTAGGCCCTGCTGAAACTACCTGAAAATGCAGTAAAGACATAAATTAGAAGCAAAACTGTTGTTTTGTCATTACCACCATATTTGTGAGAAAGGCATGAGAATTTATCTTCCAAAAAGAGAACAAAAATGAAACATCCTTTGATTCATAATCAACTTTATAAAGACCTCTCATTTCAAACATAAACATGTACAATGATGGGAACTCAATAACAACAAATGATAGGAAAATTTTCATTCCTTTTGAGGCAAGATTCATAACAGGATTATGATTCTGATCAACCAATAGTATACTAAACTTATACTAGGTTAAAACATGAGGCACCAAAAATGTCATTTTATTTTCCAGTCTGTTATGATCATTGCCACCTTCTGGTTTCCCTCACAAGCCAAGCAACTGCCAAGATTGCTAACCACTCACATCATTAACCAACAATTTTAAGAATTCAATGAACAATTCCCCCTGCAAAATAATCATTTTGATATCCTTCTCAAAAAGACTAGGTTTTCCACACAAAATTTGCATAAAGTTCACCAATAAACTTCCTCATAAATATAATAAGAAATCTTACCCACATGGCCGCAGGAACTTCCTTTTTCTCTGTTACTTCCACAGCTCTATAGTCCTTCTGTGCAATGTTAGGCTCTTTGCAATTTGACTGCATCAAGAGACAGCAGTGGAGATTATCTCTTCTAGAAAGAAGTAAATAAAATTATTATTTCTCATTAAAACATACTTCACAGCTCTTTTTCTTCAATAATTATATATTAATTTATGTTAGGAAAAAATTGCTGAAATAGTGAACATTCTATTGATAAGATTCTTCCAACACTTGTTGTGATAAAAGCTGTGTCCATAGCCTAATTAGTAATTACATTTCTACACTACACCCATTCTTATTGCTTTTTCTTTTTTACTTAATTAAAAAACACTCCTACCATGTAAAAGTCCCTTTCTTTAATACTGTATGATAAGGAATCCATATTACTCATGATTCCCGTAGGGCAACATGGAAGTGCCTCAAATTTAGTTTTGGAGGAGCTCCAGATTGAGGAAGTTCATATCATTATTGGAGGCACAGTATTAGTTTCAAATGGCTTGAGCAACCTAAAACTTAGGCTTTTCCTCATTCTAATCTATAATTTCCTTTTTCTTCTTTTCTTAAACTGAAATTTTTTTTTTTTTTTTTGATAATCTGCCATTTTATTCCAAAACAAAACAACCCCAGAGGGCTATACAAAAGAGCCTAGGACAAAGGCTTGCTCGCTCAGAGTTAATTACATCAGAAAGAACAGCAGGGGCTGAGCCCAATACAAAATAATTAGCTACTCTATTAGTAAGAGACCATGAAGCCAGTACATGGGCTGCCATGTTAGCTTCTCTTGGGGTCCACTCGAATTCTGAAGAAATTCTATGAGCTAAAGACAAAGAGTGTCAGCAGTCAGCACCTCAATTCTCCATGGAGGCCTAGAGCTTGATTTTAACATGGCTTCAATGCATACCTTGGCATCACTTTCTACAATGGTCTTGTGAATATTATGGCTTACTAGCTGGGGGACAGCCCAGTTGATAGCTTCAGTTTCGGCTTGGACAGGGATGTTGGTTTCCACTCTTTTGGACATAGTAATACCAATGTCCCTCTCCAGTCTCTGGCAACAATTGCAAGATAAGCTTTGTCTTGGCCAATTGCAGTGTCGCAGTTGATCTTTATGGCGCCTTCTGGTGGACTAGACCATTTAGCATCCCTTAATTTAGGAATTGCCAAAGAAGATGCTGGGACTGCACTCATGTATTCTTTCATTCTACTTCTTATCTGCCATAGAGATTTCTGGATGTTCATCTCAACTTTATCAAAAAGAGCCAAATTCCTTGATCTACAAAATACATTCTAGAGTTAGTGATTCGAATACTAGGAAAGCTTGCCTTTCAATGTCCGAAGGAATAACAGTAGAATTAGGGGATAACAATAGATCAATGAGTTGTCAAGTGGACGTGAGATGTAGTTCATGAGGGTTGAATCCCCAATTACTACCAAACCATAGTGCTCTGGCTGCTTGGCAGTGGATGAAGATATGGACTGAAGTTTGAGGAGATTCACCACATAGTGGACAAGCTGGGTCAATGTCTGGGTTGACCTCAAAACGGTATCCTTTGCAGGAATTATTCTGGAGGCAATTACAAAAGAAACATTATATACGACAATCCAGCCTTTTGGCATTTACCATAACAAAAGGCAAAGCACCCAACTCGCAAGATACTGAAGTTGAAACCAACCTTGTTGATCCTTTTTTCAACCTCCTAATCTCCTCATCTGTATAGATCACCTGCCATGTAAACTTGGGTTGATTAATATCCATGGAGGTTTTGGGGTCACCTTCAAAAACCACAACAAGCCATCATTCCTCCCTTGCATAGCTGAATCCGAGGCTTCATCTATCTATTCACTTCTTCTTTTTTTCATTTTTTCTTTCTTTTTCTTTTTTTCAAGATGTCGACAAATTTTGCCTAATTGAGGTCCTCAGCGTTGTCAATATTATTCTTCAGCAGCTTCTTAAAATGACTGCACCACCCCAGCTACAAAAACAATTGACTAAAGGAAATCCTTAAAGCATAATAGTCAGAACTAGCAATCATACCTATGAAACTTATAGCCTAGAGAGCTGGTTTAAACCTTAAATCTATGCGCAAACAAATGGAGCTCACACACAAAAACCACTATTAGCACCAGTGGCACCAAAGATTTGTGCAGAGCTTAGACTGACACATTGACTACCTAAAGCATGAAAATGCCATCAAACAACAACTTACCAACCAGATGTTTAGGAAGTTGAAAAATTCATTTAAAATCTTAGCTGGCCATTAAAAACTAAAATTTGCCATTTTGAATGCAGGCTACCTGTCTGTAAGTGAACAGTGGATTTGAGGTGGGACTTGCATTTCTCAAAAACTCCAGCAAGTGAAATTTACTAAATGAGGAGCCAAGTCATATGCAATCTCCACACCAGGAATGTTATGTCACAACTCACAGGGGTAGTGAAATGCATAAACTCCAAACATTACTCGGTTTCTGAAGGCAAAGCAGCAATTGAGACTATCTTGGCAACCATTCAGCATTACACAATACCCATGTTTTAAATTTAAAGAATTTTATGCTTTCTAACAACCAAAATTTATTACAACAGTGAAAATAAGCTCTAACTAAGCGAATGTAATTCAATGAAAATTTGGAATATGATTATGATAATTCCAAGTCAACCACCAAAACTATCAAAGATTCAAAATTTCCCTAAATATCAATATGCTCTGATATCAAATAGAGGCGAAGAGAAAAGAAACCCGCGAAAATGATCCAAAAGTGTGGGCTTACCTGTTGAGAAAGACTCCAAAACGTATGTGAAGATGGAGAAAGTGTAAAAGAACGAAGCCATGGAAGAATTCACAACTGGGTTTGGGAAATTTTGGGCAAAGAAAAAATTTGGACCATTTCTCGATTTATGCGTGTCATCCTTGCGCAGGGGCCATGCTAATCTTCTCTGTATCGTTCCAATTTTATCGGATGTCCCCGAAGGGACAAGCCTTGTGCTCTCGCTCTTGCTTATAAACATAGATAGCTTCGTGTAACTAGACGATGTGGGATTAGCTAGCTCTCAACGAGAACTCCCAATTTAGTTAGCTTTTGGTTTTTCACACGTGTCAGCGTGACATCGTTGGTTATCAGTTATGTATTTTGTGCTCAAGGATTGGATTCAAGTTATACTTAATGTAATTTTAAGTAATGTTACACCACCCAATAACAAATTATTGAATTAATATTTTGAAAATCTAACCGTTGAATTACATGTTTTATATGTTCTTAACATGCATAACAATTTTCATATCAATCGGATGCTATTTACCATTTGATCCATAAACTCATCTTTTATGCATTATTTTAAACTACAAAAATTTGAATTTTAACAATTGATTGATGACATGGTTATTAATCTTTGATTACCTTGAAATTGTGCAAGTATAAAGAATATACAAAGATAATTTAATCTAACGGTGGATTTGTCAATATTCGCATTCAATTGAAAAATATTGAGTGGTGTAACATTGCTTAAAGTTAGTGTAACTTGAACCCAACCCTATATATATATATATATATATATATGTGTGTGTAGGGTTTAAGTTACACCTTTTTTTAACCATTGATTTCAATTAGATCTAATGATTAATAACACACAAGCAGCCATATCATCAACTTCTAAAAATAAATAATCTAATGCATTAAAAGTCATTAATTCTCTTTAAAAAAATCGTTAACTCCTTCCACCTTTCCCATTTTCTTCTTCTTCTCTCTCTAGACCACTCACGTCCTTCTCCTCCACTGACCCACACAACTCATTGGAGCTGTATGTAGAATTTAGTTTGTTAAATCTAGAAGTAGAATTTAGTTTTAGATATCAATGTAAAATCAATTGAGGCCAAAAATTTAAATATTTTACTGGTCAGACTCGTTAGAGTCCTATCCCTTGGCAATAAAGTGAGATAGTTCTGATCTAAATGTCAATTTAGTAATCTAAAAAAAAAAAAAATTATCTATATTTCTTGAATCTTATCACTAAAGAGTCCTTTTATTTGGTTTCTCTTAAGTGAGAATACGTCTAAAACTGAAGAAAACTACAAATCAATTCAAACTTCATATAACTACAACCAAGCCAAATATTATCTCACGGAATTGATACACTTGTGTAATCCGAACTTTCAAAACATCTGTAATCTACATATTTGGATCTCATGTAAATCTATACATATATAAAATACATCCCCAAAAGAAATTAAAGGGAAGCAAATTAACTTTGCCTTTGTATCAATTATTTGTAGATCTTATAATTGCTGCCAAAAAAAAAAAACTCTCCCTCAGAGCATTAATAGAAAAGGACTAAAACTAATAAAATCTCATGTAATCACAAGGATTAAAGCTCACTATTAAATAACAATGAAAACCATTAGAAATAGTTCTTATGTTAAAAACCAATATTGGAAACTACACAAAAGAACAAACAAACAAACAAAAAAATGTGGATATTGGTTGGCTGTGGAGATCAAGGAAGAGAGAAGCCGTAAGTTGGAGAAGAATGTGAAGAGAGAGAGTGAGAGAGAAAAACTGAAAAAGTAAAAAACCAAGAAAATTAATTTTCTCTCACTGCGCTAAAAATGGTTTGGAATTTAATGACGAAAGAGAGAGAAAATATATTCTTAATTAGACAAGCTAACGTGGCCAATAGAGTTTTTTTAGCCATTAAATCTAATTGAAATCAACGGTTAGAAAAATGTGTAATTTTAGAAGAGTTACACCAGGTGTAACTTGAACCCATCTCATATATATATATATATATTGAGTTTCATGTTCGTTTAGGAACAATTTATTTAGTTGAAATTGAAAATTTTTTGCTGAAAGTACTATAAATAAAGATAAATTTTAGCTGAACAGTACAGTGGGACTCATGAATAGTACTAAAAAGTGCAATGAAAACCATGAATAGTAGCAAAAATAAGCTGAAATTACAAATAAGCTGAAACTTTCAGCTTGTCCTAAATGCACAGGCCTCTTTATTTGGATTTTGTTGGCTTTTAAAAGCATTTATATCATTTTGTCTAAAATTTTGTCTATTTTACACTAATAATCTACTTTTTCTACTTTACTAAAGCAATTTGCAAAAACATCTACATTAGATCATCTATTATATAATATATTTTCTTTAAATAATCATTTTTTATTTTTATTATTATTATTATTATTATTATTATTATTTCACCTACCAACTACCCACCGGCCACCGCACACATGAGGTCTGTTTGGATAGAACTTATTTTCCTGAAACTGAAAACTGAAAATTGAAAACACTGTAGCAAAATAATTTTTAAATATGTGAATAGTACCGTGGGACCCATTTTTAATGAAAAAGTTGCTGAAAAGTAAGATTTGTGGGTCCATGAACAATGCACGAGTGCACTGTTCACGGGAGAATAGTCAAAAGTTGCGGCTACTATTCATAAACAGTAGCTATAACAGTGCATGAAGCTCCTGAAACGCGTGCCCAAAAAAAAAAAAAAAAAGAGTAAAACGCAAACGTGGACGCAGAATAAGTGTATCCAAGCCCACACTTAAGAAAAACAATTACAGTCACATGTTAAAGAAAAGTCTAGCAACATATTCAAGCATGGTAATAATATATCAAGAACAGAACATAATAACAAAAATACGCTAAACAATATTCATGCATCAAACAAGCACAAAAAGTAATGAATGGAGAAAATAAATAAAAAAAGATACCTCTTGCATAAGCGTGCTCTTCTAATAAAAGAATATTTTAGAATTCAAAGAAATTATTCAACTCTTTGAAGCCTAAAATACTTTACTTACAAAAAAGAAATTCCTAAGGCAAGAGCCTCCAGAACGTCTTTAACATAAGGGGATTTTAAAGAGAAGAGCCAGAAAGAGGGGGGTCAGAAAGTGTAAAAAAGTGTCCTAAATTTTGAGAGGCATCCTCTATTTATAGAGGTGAGAATGCTTCAAAAAATTAACTGAATGATCAGATATGAATTGGGACGCATCCTCATCTCTAAAAACTCGAAAAGGGTAGGGCTTATCTCAATCCAGAAGTCCTCAGGCCAAGCCTCGAGTTTATGCCAATCGGCACTTGAGAAGTGCCGATTGGCACTTGGGAAGTGTCGAGTGGCCCTCTTGGGTGCCGGACCTGCGTTTGAGTTTTGGTCCATTTTGTTCTCCTTTTTTGAGGATTTTTTAGCTGGGAATTGCACTTAGACGCATTTTTAATCCATATTCTAAAAATTAAACTCATTTTCTGGATATTCAGGTCTCTAAAGTGATGATTATCTTGTAGATAAACACTCCAAAAAGTCTTGGTTATCCACAATTTCGTTATTATATGATTTCTACTTTATTCCCATGCAAGCAAGTTTATTTTTAACACTAACCAACAACCAATCACAAAATTACATAATTAATTTTAATTGTTTAACCAATTAGAATTAATTTAAATTAATCATGCGTGGTTGGTTCCACCCAAACAAAATGCATGCAAATCATGCAAACTTGATCATGCGATATCTTTCAATTCAATGGTCCGATTTGGAAATCGGGCATACCGTCACGACCGTTAGAATCTCAAGATCATTTTTATGTTATGCAATGAATGAATTAATGCATGTAATGCAACTATGATTTTTCAGGTATATGAATAGTCACTCTAGCCATCTTCCTTGATTAAATTATGGGTGCAAAATCAAGTGTCTACACCCATAAAATAAAAAACCCACCAAACCAAACCCATCTCTTTCAAAATATAGAGTACCCATTCAAAACCACAACCCCAACAGGCACAAACTCCTATATCCAACAACAAGAACTCAAGTCTTAGAGACTCTAGTTCCACATGGATTTTGTCTTTCACATCAGATTGCTACTACTTGGAACTTGAGTCTTAGAGACTGGAGTTCCATCATCGAACTCAAGTTTCAGAGCCTCGAGATTCTAGTTTACAAAATAGTTTTGCAAACTTGAAAACTAACTAAATTGTTCTAAAAGTCATGTTAAGTGCCAATAAAATCTTCTTTATCATTTGATGAGGTTTGAAAAATCAGTAGGTTAAATGCTTTGGGCTTCAACGGTGGTTGAAAGACCTGAAAAGAAAGAAGTGAACTATCGAAGGTGACTGGGGTGAACCGACCAAGGACCCTCTGACGATTAAGTCAGTTCTCCCTCTTGAACTCAAGTATTCTAAGTGTATGAACAGTGAAAAACGTACCCTGGGCTGATGGGATTAGGTCCCTTTTTTATAATGAATTCTTGAGCGAGTCTGCTTGTTAGGCTCCATTACCATTGTGGGAGGTGTATGGGCTTAGTGGGTGGAGTTAGAGCGAATTTCGGGGAACTCACCTTCACGTCTCGAACTAGTAGAACGTGGTCCGATTACTTTGCATTTGTAGGAAATTCTATGAAATTTGCTAAGTGTTGAATGGTCATCCATACCCTCTCATGATATGGACGACCAAATTACCTTGACGACCATTAAGCCTCTGATTCATTTCTTGTGTCACTTTCTACTTGATTTCCTTTATCGTGAATTGACTTAGACGTGGTCTAGTCATGGACGACCACATGGACGAAATGAGTTTGATTCAACTCACCATCATTATTATAAAAAGACACCAATTGGTTTAATATTATTTTTTAGGCTAAAATGTAAATTGCATCTTCTAAGTTTGACTAAATTTTATTTCAGTTCACTTTCATTTAATTGAGTCCTCTAAGTTTCATGTTTATTCGATTCAGGTTTTCGTCCAATTCCGTTAAAAAATTTTCACTAAGTATGCAATTAACTAATGAAATTCTTTTTTTTTTTAATCTCACATAAAAAATCTATGAAATATTTGTTTTAATTCTATAGATTTTTTTAATGTGAGAAAAGTATTTTTCTAATGGCAATTTTTTATCGAAATTGGATGGAATGCCTGAATTGAATAAATTGAAAACTTGGAGGACTTAGTTGAACAAAAGTGAAGTTAAATGACTGAAATGAATTCCAGTCAAACTTAGAGAGTGTCATTTGCATTTTAGTCTAAGAGACTCTTTATTTTGTACATTTAAAAGAGAATTAATGTGAAATCTTGTAAATAACCATATAGATGATTTTCATTTTTTTAAAGAAATGTCAAATTCCAATTTTGGTAAATTACTAAAGTAATGCTACATCTACAACAATTTCACAACAAATCCTAGATGGCAAGCTGTGATTAGTGGGTTAAAAAGTGAGGTTAGTGGTGGGCTCAGATTCAAACCAGTAATTGCTTACCATTTAGGATTTGTTGTGCAAATGTTATGAACGTAATATTACTCAAATGATTAAATCAAAATGAATTAAGAAACAATTATTTTGTATGTTTTTGTTTGTATTATTTGAATAATGAATAAATACTAGTTTGAATTTTTATGTATTAATTTAGATTTAAATCTTAATGTATTTTTATTCTTGAATTTGAAATTTTTAGTCCATGTTTTGACCCCCTGTAGATAATATTATGATTTCCACTGAGGTTGTGTTTGGTTAAAAGGAAAATATTTTCCGAAAAAAAAAATTATTTTCAAATGTTTGATTGTGCTCTTGAAAATGCTATGGAAGCATATTTTTCTCACATTTTCTCATCTCCTAAGCACATACATAATAAAAAAAATGAAAATTTTAGATAAATAATAATAATAATGACAATAATCGTGATCGGGGGACCGACGGTCATGGAGATGATTGGCCACCAGAGACTGGGGAGGTTAGTGTGGTGTGGTGGTTGGGTGGCAGACAATGGGGGGTTGGAGGGTCAATTGATAAGTTTTTGGTGAGGCTAAAAATAGTTTATGAAAAATGAAAGCGAAACTAATTTCCACTATAAGTGTCTACTTTACGTCAACCGAAAAATAACTTCCGGGAATCCGATAGACCAACATTTTTCATCGCCCCAAACACCCATAAATGCATAAATATTTTCCAAAAATTAATTTCCATCAAACCAAACACAGTCTTAGCCTCAAACAACATAAAAGCAAGCAATCACGTAATAGGTGAAGGTTAACTTTATGAGTTTTACTTTAGGAATAACCATTCAGGACATTCATCTTTTGGATAAACAAAGTATTATAGACCATTCGACCTACTTGTCTTTTGGATAAACAAACTAAGCTAAGCAAAATATTAAAAGTTCATGCTTTGCTAATTTAATTTTATTTCAACCATAAGTTTAGTTCAAGCACATCACCAAGTTAGATGGCACATTAAATATATATTTATTTTCTTGTTGAACAAACTTGTACTAGATCACGAACAAATTGATTAACTTATTCTTTCCCTATATATAATATACACCAAGACCAATATTCTTTATGAGAAAATCAAGGACCACAACTTATTTTGAGTAGAGAAGGTCCAGCGAAAGTGACAAGCAACCTGTTCCAAATTCCCGCATAGGATAATTGCAGTAAATGATGTGCTTCTTGAATGACTCATTATCTCATCTTCACAGATTTATGCTAATAACTTATAACTAAATTATTGTTGAAATCATATCATTTGAGTTAATTAGATAAAATAATTTTCAATGAACTTATAAAAACAGACTCACCAACCTAGTATTGTTATAAAATATATGATATGTTTTTTTTTGGAATGATAACAATTTTTTATATGTAATGAACTTATTTACTTATTTACATAGTTCAATCTCAAGTTTATATAAGTATTTATCTAAAAAAAAGTCTATATAAGTATATTTTATATATGGACATGCATGCAAATAATATTATAAATCAAGTCTTATACTCACTAGTTTATTCATTAATGCATTATTATGTTTAAGCTTAACTTGTTTAGTAATCGAGTATAAGCTTGAACTTGAATTTGGCTCATTTGCTAAATAAATGAATATAAACAAGTTTTCTCTTAAGTCGAGCCAAAATTGTTCATAAATATCTCGATTCATTTATAATCTTATCAATGGATACCACCAGCATATCTGATGTAACTTGTGAATACAGTTTCTTTTTTAATGTATATTTGATTTTTAATTT
This sequence comes from Quercus tomentella, assembly GCA_028535165.1. NCBI lineage: Eukaryota > Viridiplantae > Streptophyta > Magnoliopsida > Fagales > Fagaceae > Quercus > Quercus tomentella. The sequence continues at coordinate 46,502,795 of JAPQVY010000089.1, read as the reverse complement.
TCTTTTTTTTTTAGAATACTAAATATTTTAACACACACACGGGAAGATGAGAGAATGTCTTAAAGAAACAATCAAGACTCTCTTCCTTTTTTAAAAAAAAAAAATGAAATCTTTGTTCAAACATCTACAAGACAAACCCTTCACGATTGAAAGAAATAAAACCTCCTAGGAAATGGTCTCATTTGATATGCCATTTTTATTTTAATAAATTAACCCTCATTAACAATATACAATTTTTTTTTAGAAGACTGTGATTACAAAAAGGCGGAAAACAATAGAAGAGCTAACTTCGTATGTGTTTGGATTCGAATTATAAGTAGTTGCGTTTGCGTTTTCTGACTTCTTTTTTTTTTTTTTTTTGGTTCCAGCCGCACTATTTGACCAAGTCAACTGTGAACAGTGCATCCTTGCACTGTTTACGGACCCACAAATTTCACTTTTCAGCAACTTTTTCATTAAAAATGGGTCTCACGGTACTATTCACGCATTTAAAAATTATTTTACTACAATGTTTTCAGTTTCAATTTTCAGTTTCAGCAAAAATAAACTCAATCCAAACAGACCCTTCATGAACATTTTAACTCATACACAAAAATTTGTATTTATTTTTAACAACATGAATAGTAGACTTTTTGTACGGTTTTCATCGTATTCATTCAAAAAATGGGAAATGTTTTTTACTACACTAAATAAAATAGTAAATATGACTGTAAGCACAAAAAATATGAATGTTTCATACGTGAACAATTGGCATTCATTGCCCCAAAAAGAAAAACTTAATAGTAACAATAATAGTATAATACTCTAGTAACCCGTAAGTCACAAGGTTACCAAATATATACACATCTCTAGCGGCTTGGAGGCTTCTTTACGAGACTCTAACACTTGACTGCAACAACCTATAAGTCACATGTTGTGTGTGACTTTTCAATGACATCACTAGCACTACTTGACTCCCTTCAATTCAAGAAGTCCTTAAGAATTGACGATACGTCGTTTGGATGTGTAATTGAAAATATATAGCATGTTTGTATCTATGTTTATATTTATGTATATTCTTGTGTTTATGGTTGATTTTTTTAGAAACATACATTTGTTTATAATCATTAGCACAGGACATCCTAAAATTCTCCTTAATTTTCTCTGTTTGCTCAAGGTACATCTTATCCACAAGAGAATTTTAATCTCTTTCCTGAAATTTTTATGTATGCAGTGCGTGGTAAGTTAATTACTTTAGTTAAAGTGGGAAAAATAGATAAAACAATGAATTTTCTTCTCTCTATAATAGATTTTAACACTTGATTTTTTTTTTTTTTTAATTTTTGGGGTTTTTTTATTCTGTACACATTGGCTGAATAATTGGTTCTGCACCCTTATGTAGAACCACGTTGAGGCCTCAACCTTTAGTCTTATCATTAATAAGGCTTGACATAGTGACACAAAACCTGAAATCCCAAACAGTAACCTCCAACTCCATTGTATTTTGATCTAAATAACTCAAAATTAAAAATGTTCATAAATAGCTCAATGAATTTAATCATTAACTTGTGATATAACTTGTGATAAGGATAAAAGAGTGGTCAAATAAGGGATATGGGTGACGGTACCTATTGGGCCGTCAGCCTTTGTTTAACGACTGACGGCGTGATGAAGTGAAGAGTTCCATAGGCCGACGAGATAGTAAAGCTGAAGGTCATCCTGAAGCTGACGGTATGAAGACCGAAGGCACAACATAGACTGACGGCACTAGTCAAAGAATGCTTGCTAACCTCGTTCGCGTGTATAAGTAAATGACTTGCTCTCCACGTTTCGTGAAACCTAAGAGGGATTCCTATATGGAAAGGATCCCGCGAATTACGCCCAAGGAGACTCCTATAAGGAAAAGACTTCTACTCCAAGGAAAAAGGGGTCATGCCCTACTACTATAAAAACCAAGCACCCTCACGAATCAAGGTACGCATAATTTACCCTCTCTAGCACTCTAGAGCAGTGAGAATAGTTCTGACTTAATCTTCAGAGGGTATTTGGCCGGTACCACACCGGTGCTCTCTGCTAGGTTCTTTCTTCTTGCTGTGCAGGTGCTATTTGGAGCGCGCGAGGATCGTGTGACTTACTGGTGGTATTTTCGGCATCATCAGTTGGCGCCGTCTGTGGGAAACGTAGTGTAAAGTCATAATACCGCTTCCCGGACAAAGGTTGCATGGTGCTCACCCGCTCAATGGCAACCACTAACGACATTCAAGAAGAGGAACCACCCACGACCGCCCTCGAGAAGCAAGTTAAGACTCTCGCCGCGGCCGTGGAACGCCTCACCAAACAAAATCGCGACCTGGAAGAGCAGCTACGCCAGAAAAACGCAGCACCGGACAACCAAGGAGCTGATCAAGAGGGAACCAGTGCTAACAGAAGAAACCAAGAGGGACCCCAAGCCAGTAACGCCCTGAGCAAACCGAAGCGACAGAACGTGAGCCTCCCTTCCCTCGTAGATACAGCTCCGCCACCTATCATCGCAGAGATGCAGGCGATGAAAGAACAAATGAAGGTTATGATGAACGCTCTCAAGGGGCGGGTGTCCAGTGATCTTGACAACCTTGTCAACCGAACTGACTCGCCGTTCACAACCCCTGTCAACTCCTTCCCCCTGTCGAGTAAGTTCCGCATGCCACAGATAGACAATTATGACGGGGTCAGGGACCCTCTGGACCACCTAGAGACATTCAAGACCCTGATGCACCTTCAAGGAGTAGCAGACGCGATCATGTGTAAGGCCTTCCCTACAACGCTGAAGGGCGCGACGAGAATTTGGTTCAGCCGACTGACACCAAACTCCATCAACACCTTCAAAGAACTTAGCGCTCAGTTTACCGCGCACTTCATCGGAGGCCATCGGTACAAGAAGTCTACGGCTTGTTTGATGACTATCAAGCAACGAGAGGAAGAAACTTTAAGAGCCTACATATCCCGCTTCAATAAGGAAGCACTCTCGATCGACGAAGCCGACGATAAGATACTTGTCACAGCGTTCACGAATGGGTTGAAAAAGGGTAAGTTTTTGTTCTCCCTATATAAAAATGACCCAAAGACCATGTCGGAAGTACTTTACCGAGCCACAAAGTATATGAACGCCGAAGACGAGTTGTTGGCACGAGATGAGAGGCCAAAGAAGAGAGAGAGGCAGGAAGACACTCGGCAGGACCAAGGCCGAAAGAAAGCAAGAACGGGAGACCGAAGGGATGAGAGGTGCCCTAAGCCTCTGGGGGGAAGATTCACGAGCTTCACTCCGTTGACAACCCCGATAGATCAAGTCCTTATGCAGATCAAGGACGAGGAGGCTCTGACGTTCCCGGGAAAGCTGAAGAGCGATCCCAACAAACGTTCTAGGGATAAGTATTGTCATTTCCACCGCGACCATGGTCATGATACGGCTGATTGCTATGACCTAAAGCAGCAGATTGAGGCCCTTATCAGACAAGGAAAACTGCAGAAGTTCGTTAGTAAGGAGAAAACGGATCCACCCCAACAAGACCAACACCCCTGATGGGATAATGAGCGACAGAGGCCCCCGATAGGGGACATAAGGATGATCGTAGGAGGAACGGCTGTCGCTGGGTCGTCCAAAAAGGCCCGCAAAACCTACCTTCGGATGGTACAAAATGTTCAGCTAACGAGAGTTGTGCCGAAGATAGCACGAAGAGAAGGCCCCATAATAGGATTCTTAGAAGAGGATGCACGACGTCTTCACCATCCACATAACAATGCGCTAGTCGTCAGCCTACGGGTAGAAGACTACAACATGCACCATGTGTTGGTCGACAACGGCAGTTCAGCAGATATTTTATACTACCCGGCGTTCCAGCAGATGAGGATCGACAGGGAGCGATTGATTCCGACAAATGCCCCGCTCGTGGGCTTCGGAAGGAGCCGGGTATTCCCCCTGGGCGCGGTCACGTTGTCCGTAATGGTAGGAGATTACCCTCAGCAGATAACCAAGGACGTAACATTCTTGGTGGTCGATTGCTCGTCTACCTACAACGCCATCCTCGGACGACCCACGCTCAATTCATGGAAGGCGGTAACTTCGACTTACCACATAATGATCAAGTTCCCCACTGACTACGGAGTAGGGAGCTGCGCGGAAGTCAGATGGCCGCACGCGAATGCTACATAGCCATGATGGAAATGGAAGATCAGGTTCAGGCTTTGAGTATAGAAGAGCACCGAACGGTGACGGAGCTAGTAGAGAAGCTAGAAGAAATACCACTTGACAGTTCCGATCCTGGCAGAGCGACCAAAATTGGAACACTCGCTAACCCCACAATCCGTCAGGAGCTCATAACCTTCCTCAGAGGCAATCGAGACGTATTCGCTTGGAGTCATGAAGATATGTCAGGAATAGACCTTTCGGTCATGGTGCAGAGGTTGAATGTATCACCCGCCTTTCCACCTGTCCGACAGAAGAAGAGAGTGTTCGCCCCCGAACGAGATCGGGCCATAGCAGAAGAAGTCCGAAAGCTACAGGAAGCAAGCTTCATTAGGGAAGTATACTATCCCGATTGGCTGGCGAACGTAGTAATGGTCAAAAAAGCTAGCTGGAAATGGCGGATGTGTGTAGACTTCACCGACCTTAACAAAGCCTGCCCCAAAGATAGCTATCCCCTCCCAAGGGTTGACGTCCTAGTAGACTCAACGGCCCGACACCAGTTGCTGAGCTTTATGGACGCTTTCTCGGGGTACAACCAGATCCGAATGCACGAAGCTGATCAGGAAAAAACTTCATTCGTGACCAGCCAAGGACTCTTCTATTACAAAGTGATGCCCTTCGGCCTGAAGAACGCAGGCGCAACGTACCAAAGACTTATGAACAAAATGTTTGTGCAACAAATTGGGAGGAATGTCCAGGTCTACGTTGACGACATGCTAGTAAAGAGCCGAAGGGAGGAAGATCATCTGGAAGATCTCAAAGAAACATTCAACACTCTTCACTCCTACAACATGAAGCTCAATCCAGGAAAATATGCCTTTGGAGTTACGGCGGGAAAATTCCTAGGATTTATGGTGTCCCAAAGGGGAATCGAGGCAAACCCGGACAAGATCCGAGCCATTATGGAGATGGCGCCGCCACGAAATGTGAAGGAGGTGCAAAGCCTCAACGGAAAAATAGCGACGCTGAATAGGTTCTTGTCGAGGGCGACGGACAAATGTTTGCCCTTCTTCCGCACGCTGAAGAGATCATTCGAGTGGACTGCCGAATGCCAGCAAGCATTCGAGGAATTGAAGGCTTATCTCTCCTCCCCACCATTGCTGAGCCCGTCACAGCTAGGAGAAGAGCTTTTTCTCTATCTAGCCGTCTCCCCCGCAGCCGTTAGTGCTGCCTTAATCAGAGAAGAAGAGAAAGTACAAAAGCCCGTATACTACGCAAGCCGAGCGCTCCGCGGTGCTGAAGAAAGATACCCGCCCATGGGAAAACTTGCCTTTGCATTAGTGATGGCGGCTCGCAAGCTCAAACTGTACTTTCAAGCACATACGGTGAACGTCCTGACTGACAAGCCCTTACGACGGGCGATGAGCAATCCTGAGGCTGCGGGTCGATTGGCGTTATGGGCTATAGAACTGAGCGAATTTGATATCCAGTACCGCCCACGGACCGCCATCAAGGGACAGATCGTCGCAGATTTCATAGCCGAATTCACTCATGGCGAAGACAAGGGGGCAGAAGAGTCCCCTCATTGGAGCATATATACGGACGGGTCGTCCAACAGACAAGCCGGAGGGGCCGGTATCATGCTACTATCGCCCGAAGGAGACACCATTGAATGTATGGTCCGTCTCGACTTCCCCGCTACCAACAATGAATCAGAATATGAAGCGTTGATAGCAGGACTGGACCTCGCCAAAGCTGCAGGAGCCGCAAGGGTAGTCATCTACTGCGACTCTCAGGTCATTACTAACCAAATAAATGGAGACTACGAATGCAAAGGCGAAAGGATGAAAAGGTACCTTGATCAAGTAAGGGCGAGAGTGGACGACCTAGAAGCCAAGATCGTCCAAATTCCCAGAGGAGAAAACGAGCAAGCCGATCGCCTCGCAAAGGCCGCTTCAGCAGAACATATGGTCATCCCTGGTAATGTACTCTCTTTTGTTCAGCTTTCTCCTCTAATAGACCCCAGCAACGTGCAGGAAATAGGCTCTGACAGTAGCTGGACCACGCCGTTAGTGTCATACTTGAAAGACGGGGTATTACCAGACGGAAAGGAGGCTGCAAGAAAACTGAAGGTCCAGGCGGCAAGGTTGGTCCTAATAAAAGACGTCTTGTACAAAAGAGGTTTCTCCCGACCATATCTGAGATGCTTGGGTACGAAAGAGGCAGACTACGTCATGAGAGAGGTACATGAAGGAATCTGCGGAAACCATTCAGGGTCTAGATCATTGGTACACAAGCTTGTGCGAGCGGGGTACTATTGGCCCACCATGCAGAAGGACGCCGAAGCCTATGTCAGGGCCTGTGACAAATGCCAAAGGTTCAGCAATATTATTAGACAACCAACCGAAGAGCTGACCCCGATGACGGCCCCATGGCCGTTCGCACAATGGGGGTTAGATATTATGGGACCATTCCCTACAGTAGTACGACAGCTAAAGTTCCTGGTGGTGGGCATTGACTATTTCACAAAATGGGTGGAAGCTGAAACTTTGGCCACAATTACAGAGAAGAATGTGCGAAGCTTTGTCTGGAGATGCATCATATGCAGGTTTGGCATTCTTAGAGTCTTTGTCTCGGACAACGGGAGGCAATTCGACAACAACCCCTTCCGGGATTTTTGCTCACAGCTAGGAATAAAGAACCACTACTCCTCCCCTGCCCACCCTCAAGCAAATGGCCAGGTCGAAGCCACGAACCAATCATTGCTCAAGATTATCAAGACTCGGCTCGAGGGGGCAAAGAGTATATGGCCCGAAGAATTGCCAAGCATACTATAGGCATACAGGACGACGGCAAGGATGCCCACAGGAGAGACACCGTTCCAACTGACGTACGGAGGCGAAGCGGTCATCTCGGCCGAAGTTGGGCTCACGAGCTACAGGGTGCACAACCATGATGAGAACAAAAACGACGAGGCTATGCGACTACAGCTCGACCTAGTGGACGAGATCAGAGCAACAGCAGAACAAAGGCTCGCTAGGTACCAGGACCGCATGGCCAAATACTACAACTTTCGGGTCCGTCATAGAGACTTCCAAGTTGGAGACCTTGTTCTTAGAAAGGTCATGGGCGCCGCTAGGGACCCTACCCAAGGGAAACTCGGCCCCAATTGGGAAGGACCTTACCGAGTTACGTCGTAGCAAAGAAAAGGCACTTACCACCTGGAGACGTTAGAAGGACAGAAACTGCCACACCCATGGAACACCGAGCACCTACGAAAGTATTACCAGTAGGAGCGGCAACACGAAGACCAACCTTTTTTATTTTCAGCAAATTTTAGTCTTACTCCTCAGCTTTATCATTTACTTCAGCTTTTTGCAACAATACCTATTTTTTGTTTTAAGCCTAAAAGGCAGAATTTGGTTTTAGAATTACTTTTATTTACAAATGCATGGCAATAAGAGGAGTTTATTCAAAATTGCTGAAGTGTCCATTTTAGAAATCTTCGGTTTAAAGTCCACAGAAGTGGACAACTAAAGTTCACAAAAGTGAACAATAAAAACGACTAAGTCCATAACACACGGACTAAAAGGCTGATGGTCTCGCTAAACAGACGAGACTATCATCATATGGACAAGGTCCTAAAACCAACGGGCCTACAAAAGATGACAAGCTCATCAAGCCCATGACAGACTAAAGCTAAAAAGCTGACGGTCCTACCTAAATAGATGAGGCTATCATCACATGGACAAAGTCCTAAAAACCAACGGGTATATAAAAGATGACAAGCTCATCAAGCCCATGACGGACTAAAGCTAAAAAGCTGACGGTCCTACCTAAATAGATGAGGCTATCATCACATGGACAAAGTCCTAAAAAACCAGCGGGCATATAAAAGATGACAAGCTCATCAAGCCCATGACGGACTAAAGCTAAAAAGCTGACGGTCCTAAGTGGTGAGGCTATCACCATACGAACAAGGTTCAAAAACCCACGGGCCTACAAAGGTGAAAAGTTCATCAAGCCCATAACAAGCTAAAACCAAAAAACTGACGGTCTCACCGAACAGATTGGGCCGGTATAGAGCCAACGGACTTACACTAAGCCCGTAAGGTGGCTAAAAATTAGGAAATTGACGACCATAAAAAACAGTGCAACTAACGAACGAAGCTGACAGAACCAATACTTGGACGATGCCACTAAGCTGACGAACCTTGGAAAATGATGAACAAGGCCGAAAATCCAACAGGAAACCCGCAAAACCGACGAGATAAGAAGAATATACACGTTAGTCATACCGTCGGAATCTTCCAACAGTTCAAAAACTGACGGGTTCCCAAACAGACGGGAATGTTTACCAAGACTTCGTATGGCGCAATCATTGGTTAAAGAGATATGAAAGCAACGGAAATAAACATAAGCACAGTTGTATATAAACAAAAGTCCAAGAAAACCAAAAGGGCACTTAAACAATTGTTTGCCAAATAATTGAAATAAAAGGTTGAAGTACAAATAAAAGAAAACTAAGGAGCAGGAGCGTCAGTAGGGTTCCCGTCAGCTTGCTGATCTTCAACGTTTACAATCACAGCTGGGGTATTGGAAGCAAGAGGAGAAGGGTTTGCAGCAGGTTGGGCCAGGACAACAATACCGTCGGACTCAGGAGTTGGAGTAGGCTTAGAGGAGCCGTCACCTCCATCATCCATTGTAATTCTGGATAGGTCCAACTCTGGGAATGCTAACGTGACCTGCTTAAGGCAATCGTCAAAACCAGTGCCATAATACTCGGCGCAAGAATCAATAAACGACTGCGTCGCTTTAAAGTCTTGAACCGCGTCAGCCCCAATGGTCTGCAGCCTTTGGCCTAGATCCGTCACCTCCTCCCTGAGCTTGTCATTCTGACAGTCAACCTCCTCTAGCTTCTCCCTGACTTCCGTCAGCTCTTAATTCAGCGTACGGACGGCTTCCTTGTACTGCCCTTGTTGATCCATCAGATTTGCATTATGCTTCCGGACCCGAGTGACGACTCCCTCCTTCGCAACGCAACGGTCTTGGAGGGCCGTAACACGCACCAAGACCTAAGAAAAGAACACAGCCGTCAGTCAAAGTTCATCAAAGCAAAATGAAACCATTTCGACAAAAAGGTAGCAAGCATACCCTGGTGAGATCAAAAAGGGCTGACGCCCCTAAATCCTCTGTCTCCAACTGGTCACAAGACTCTATGTCCGCCGGCTTTATGAAGGACTTAACCTCCCCGAAAGCATAGTCCTTGTGGGTCAGGAGGCGGCAGGGGCCCTCGTTGACGGGACCCAGGGAGGTCATTACCCCTTTACCCGCACCATGGCTTGGCTTGGGAGGTGATTTTTTTGCAGCACCATCCCCAGGAGTGACGGCGGCCTTTTTAGCCGGACGGCCATCACTCCCGTCGGGCTTCCTCTTTGCCTGCTTTGTGAAGGCCTTAGGGGTTAACGACGTCTCCCCCCCTACCTCCTTTGCCTTCTTCTCCGCCTTCTGACGGGCGGCGGCAGCCCTTATCCTCTGTTTAGCAGATTTCATCTCTACAATACAAAGAAAAGTTTTAGAATAAAAGACGGAGGAGTAGACTGACGAAGCTAATGAGAAATCTACTCACGTCGACGTGAAAATTCCTCCAACCTCCGAGCTTCAGTTGACGGCTCTGGACCCCCACAGTATAAGTGAATTGTGTCAAGGGTGATCAAATCCCTACACTTACGTTCCTCCAAAGGGATTTCCAGAACCCGACGGATGAACTCCTCCTGTTCGTCGGTTATGTAGAGACGGGTATAAGCTGAAGAAAAAAGAGTGTTGTTAGTAGCGTCACTTAGAAAACGAAAAGAACATGGTTGACGGGATTAACCTGAATCCCTAACAAAATCCCAAGTATTGTCAAAATAACCATGGGGCATCGTCGCCCATTCCTCCTGACGGCAAACCCAATCCGTCCCTTCAACAAAAAAGTATCTACTTTTCCAGTTCCTATTAGAATCTGGCATATCTGATACCAGCCTCAAATTTTTCTCCTAGGCATTAAAATGATATGTCCCTTTAGACGAGGCGATATGATGGGGCTTGTAGCAGTAAAAGAATTCGTCTAGAGTAAGCTGACGGTTTCCACCACTTAGACAGCCCCACAAGATCTTAGCTCCTATGAAAGTTCTCCAAGCATTTGGAGCAATTTGAGTGACGGAAAGGCCCAGAAAGTCAGCCAGCTGACGGTGTAGTGCCGTCAACGGTAATCTCAGGCCCGCAGCAAACATGGCATCATACATGCCCACGTCAGCGGTTCTCCCTGAGTAACAACTCTCGTTCTCTTCAGGGAGACGGATCGGGATGTGGTCTGGGATTTGATAACGAGTACGCAACTCCCCAAAAAAATTATTACTCATCCTAGGTAAAAATTTGTTGACGGCCCAATCCTCAGGGAGAATGAAAGGACGGTTATCTCCAGGTCCCTCATCACCATCACTATCACCTCCGTCGCTATCATTGCCGTCAACGTTTATGTCACCCCCCTCACCTTCATCCTCTCCTCTTCTCTCTTCTAGGTCATCCTTATTTCCCTCAGTGTAACTCTCATCACCGTCAAGAGATCGGGCCGATGTCTCTCTCTCTGACAAAGGCGAGAGGTCTTCTGACTCATCGCCAGAACCAAAGGTCTCGTCGTAGCCCACTCCTTCGCGGACTGACGACTCCTCACACGACACGTCACTTGACATCTGACTACCTACAAGTGACGAGTCCAATCTAAGTACCTAGGCTGACGTCCTCACAAATGAAATAGACAAAAATGAAAAAGGAGAGGAGATGGAACTTACTGGTAAGGTGACCTTCTGGAAAAGTAACTGCTTCAAGGATAGCGACGAATAAATTGACGGAAGCAAAGGTTGCGTTGACGAAAATAAGGGCGACGGTCTCTCTCTCAAAGATCAGCAAGAATGAAATAGAGGAAAATGGGGAGGAGGTGCTACTTATATATGGGATAGAAGGGCGCGGAAGACAAAGCGACGCCCTCGTCAGAAGCAAAACCAATAAGGACATGCCACCTGTCCGAAGCATTAAGTGCGTGGCGGCTCGAGGAAACCCTTGTACACAATTTTCCCGCCTCTTTAAAAATAACGCTATTGACAAAAACATGTACTCCATAATCCGTCAGTATAAAAAGTGACGGAGATATGGAGTAGGGGGCAACTGATAAGGATAAAAGAGTGGTCAAATAAGGGATATGGGTGGCGGTACCTATTGGGCCGTCAGCCTTTGTTTAACGACTGACGGCGCGATGAAGTGAAGAGTTCCATAGGCCGACGAGATAGTAAAGCTGAAGGTCATCCTGAAGCTGACGGTATGAAGACCGAAGGCACAACATAGACTGACGGCACTAGTCAAAGAATGCTTGCTAACCACGTTCGCGTGTATAAGTAAATGACTTGCTCTCCACGTTTCATGAAACCTAAGAGGGATTCCTATATGGAAAGGATCCCGCGAATTAAGCCCAAGGAGACTCCTATAAGGAAAAGACTTCTACTCCAAGGAAAAAGGGGTCATGCCCTACTACTATAAAAACCAAGCACTCTCACGAATCAAGGTACGCATAATTTACCCTCTCTAGCACTCTAGAGTAGTGAGAATAGTTCTGACTTAATTTTCGAAGGGTATTTGGCTGGTACCACACCGGTGCTCTCTACTAAGTTCTTTCTTCTTGCTGTGCAGGTGCTATTTGGAGCGCGCGAGGACCGTGTGACTTACTGGTGGTATTTTTGGCATCATCAACTTATTTTGTAGACAAATTAATCATTAATGGGTGAACTATATTTTACTCTAATCGTACATTTGCTTTTGGCTTCATTATTATTTGAAAGGGCTTCTTCCATTGTTATAATTGGACTTCCTAAAAATTTCACTCATTGTCCGTGTTTGCTCAGAGTATTTATCCACAGGGAAATTAGCATCTTCGTCTCTTCCCTATATAATAAAATTAGATATTTATTTTATGTATAAAAAGAGTTAGTGCATGCGCAGTTAATTAGTTTAGTTAAAGTGGGGAAAATAGATAAAACTATGAGTTTTCTTCTCTCTCTGTAATATATTTAACACTCAAATTTTATTTTTATTTTTTTTTTTTGGGTTTTTTTGGGGTTTTTTTTTTTTTTTTTTTTTTTTTTTTTTCTATACATTTCGGTTGAATAATTGGTACTGCACCTTGTTGTAGAGCCATGTTGAGGCCTCAACATTTAGTCTTGTCATTAATACGGCTTGACACAATGACACAGAACCTGAAATCCCAAAGTAACCTCCAGCTCCATTGTGTGTTGATCTAAATATCTTAAAAATTAAAATACGAAAAAAAAATTAAGATTGTTCATAAATAGCTCAATTAATTTATAACTCTATCAATGGATACCACCAACATATGCCATATAACTTTTTTGGTAGACAAATTAATCATTTACGGATGAATTGGAAAAAAAAAAAAAAAAAGATCTATACTATCCATGGTTTTTTTTTTTTTTTTTTTGAGGGGGTACTATCCATGGTTTAGGGAAGATTTAAATGTAAATAAATAAATACTCACTACAAAGTCATTTAGAGACAAATTTTACAAGGAAAATAGGTGTACTAAGAGTTATTTTTATTTTTATTTTTTAACTTTATAGGTGACTTTGTCTCTAACAAGTTTCAAATTCGAGCTTACTATATGGATACCTTGCCAATCTTCGTATAGGGTTAAGTCATTGGCATCTGTACCACAAGTTAAATTATCTGAGCGTGGTAAGTAAAACCATGGAACAGGGCAATGGCAACAACAATATGCTAGGCCAAGAGCCTTGTAATTAACTTAAGTGACTTTTTAAGTTTTTCCAGAAAAGAAGTCCAATATTTATTCCTCCCACTATTTCCATTATTGTAACTATCCAACTATATAAGGAAAAAAAAAATAACATAAGGGTCTTTTAAAAACTTTGTCTTTATCATATTTAATTCTCATCATTGAAATTTAAGTATTAATTTGACATTTTGAATGTAATAATAAGGGTAAAAATCAAACTTTCTACATCATGTGTCACTATGAGTTTGTGGAAATAACAGTAATCTTTACAAATTAAACACTCTGAACCAATTTTTCTTATGTCAAAAATTGGTTTTTAATTTTTTTTTATTATCTAGGATAAGATCGTTTGTGTTGAATATTGCTTTTTTCACCAATAATAATAGAATATTAAAAGCAGTCACTATCTTCACCCTCTTTATATTTTATCATTGCCCCTTAATATTAGAGGAAGATATTATCACATGTATATTAAAATAATAAAGATATGATATTTTAGAATTGGATAAAAATGCTGGATTGTTCAACGCAAAATGGTAGAACCCATAAAAGTTTTATAGAAGGCTGTCAGTTTCATATGAATTTTCCAGGTGAATTTTTGTAATGTTGGGGTCTACATGGTCACTCTTCAACTCGAACAAACAGTGTGTTTATGATGTTAGACGAGGCCCACGATCAATTTACAAATCCATTCATCAACTTCGTAGGGGATTCTGATCGATAATTATAATAATAAGTCGAAGGAAAGAAATCGCTAGTGGAGGAAGTATCACCAACATGATATCTCAAAGTCATTCATACATCAATTCTTCTGTGGTGGGTGAGACTGCCTTTCTTGATCGTTGAAGCATAATATATGTAAACTATTTTTGTTGTAGTGGCACCTTTAAAAGATGGTTTACATATTAGGATAATCCAATGTCCCAAAATATTGAGACCCCACCGATTGTTGGACTTAAAATTCTTAAATTGCAAGCCTTGGTTTGCATATTGTTCCACAACTTCTAGATCTCACTTTTCTTTTTCTTTTTTTCTTGACAAAGTTATTAAAAATATAAAGCTCCAGTCAGTTTCAGTTCCATCTTTATGCCATTAATATGTCCTTAACACTCTTGGTATCTCTATCTCTCCACACCTAAATTCAGTCTTCCCTATCAAGATTGACTTCAATTTATTTTATTAAATAGTTTATCAGAAAGGTGTAGAAGGTGGGGTGTTGAAACTGCTACAGTATAAAGTCCTCTAAATGACGTGTTATTGATGCCAATGAAATCTTATCTCAACACTAAAAAATCAGTAAAAAAAAAATCCACCTATATAGAAAGAAGTATTTTACCTATCAAAATTTTGTCTGGCTAATGGCTTTATTGGCTTATATTGAGTAGCTTGTACATATTGCTAATCTAAACGTATGGTTCTCAATCAGCAAATCAAATCCAATCAAGCCAAATTCAAGTGAAAAGTCTTGCAATCAAATGTCATTACTGGACATCAAGATTAGGGCATCACACCGTATGGTCCCGATTCTCACAGTGGCCCATTCTTGAGGGTATAATAGATATTAGTTGCGGAAAGCATGAATTGAGCTGTCTACATTTCTAGGCACAGGTTGCTTCGGAATCAAGTTCAGCTAAAGGGTGATATATGACATATATATATATATATATATATATATATATATATAGAAATTTCTGAATAAAGAGACTAAACTAAAGAAGATACACCTTTTTCTCATTTCTCAAATTCAAATAATAGGAGAGGGAAAGACAACCTGGAGGATGAAAAGAACTTACTGATCCTTGAACCCAAAGATTCAACATTACCTAACTCTGTCACACTTGTTTTTTAAGCAATAATTCACACCCAAAGCTCCCACTCCCACCCCATCATTCTCTCTTTCTCCACTTTCCCTCAATTCCAATTGTATTATCAATGAACTTCTCAAACCAGTAGCTTGGCTATCTGTGAGCTCCACCCATATCAAATGGACCATCAGATAAGTTCACTGCAAACAACAATTAGAATGAGAAGCACTGCATTGCTAGAAACTTCATGTGGATATTTACTTCAGGAATTGCAGGCAAGAGTTTTTTTTTTTTTTTTTTTTTTGTCGTAATTATTCGTGTACAAAAGTAATAGCTAGGAATGTTTCTCATTCACTGTTCTTATATCAAAAATTTGAAACAGATGATATGGAATGAAGTTGGAGAAGATCAATTTGAAAGAGAGAAGGTTCTGCTAGATTTAGAACAGGAGTGTCTAGAGGTTTACAGGAGAAAAGTTGACACTGCAAATATATCGAGAGCTCACCTGCATCAGGAGTTGGCAGAAGCTGAGGCTGAATTTACCCATCTTCTTTTGTCCCTTGGTGAACGATCTCTCCCTGGACGGGTACCACTTATCAACTCATGTAACCACAAATGCATGCATATAAATTAGAATACTGGTATGCATGTGAAAAGTAGTCAGGATGTAGTGTTCAATTCTGGAATCCTTCAGTCATGTGATTTTTGGAGAATATCAATGCAATTTATTAAATACAGTTAAGAAACAAGATTCAAACTTCTAATTAGAAACTCTCGTATAATTAGAATACTGGTATACATCATAGATGTGAAAAGTAGTCAGGATGTAGTGTTCAATTCTGGAATCCTTCAGCCAAGTGATTTTTGGAGAATATCAATGCAATTTATTAAATAGAGTTAAAGAAACAAGATTCACGCTTCTAATTAGAAAGGTTTCATATAATTCAAAAGAAAACAGAATTTCATTAAACTAGTCACATTAGAAAATTGACCACAGGTTTTTCCTGCCATTATAAGGAATGGCCCAATAAGTAGGCCCGACAATGTTGTCATGGCTGACTTCCAGCCAGAAATATGCTTTTGGGTGAGTCTATCAAATTGTGACCATTACAATGAGAGTGAAATATTCGAATACAATGAATCCACTCCTCTTGACATCAGAAACTCTCAACTCACTTATACTTGCATGGACTAAACTAATTCTTGTCTGAACAGCCAGAAAGGATGACAGGAACATTGAAAGAGCAGCTAGACTCAATCACACCAGCTTTGCGGGAGATGCGGTTAAGAAAAGAAGAGAGGGTGAACCAATTCCAAGCTGTGCAAGGACAAATTCAGAAAATTTCTGCAGAAATAGCAGGTCAATCAGAGTACAATAATTCATCATCAACTGTCATAGTGAACGAGAATGATCTTTCTTTGAAGAAACTCGAGGAGTATCAGATTGAATTACAAAGACTCCGTAATGAGAAGGTACAAATAAAAGTGATTAAGAAATTGTTCTGTGGAATGAACAGAGTATAATTGAAATAATCAATTTTCATATTCTTTAACTCTTTTGTCTATCTCGAAGAATGAAAGGCTCCAAAGAGTAGAAAAATACATAGGCAAAATCCACAACCTGACTGCAATACTGGGGATGGATTCCTCAATGATCATAACCAAAGTTCATCCAAGCCTGAACGAATTGAGTGGAATGTCGAAAAATATAAGCGACGGTATTTTGGCTAAACTCAAAAGCACAGTGGAGTCTCTGGAGGAAGAAAAGCAAAAGCGACTAGAGAAGGTAATGCTTATGCTGTTGTGCTACTAATTTTTTGATCAGAACTTATTTGCATGAGGTACCAACCTGCCTCAGCAAAACAAGGTATTTTGGTGACTACCAAGTGAGTAATCACAAATGTAATGAGTTTCACATAACTCGAAACACAATGCTGACCTGACCTAATTAATGGTAAAATCACATAAATTCGAAAGTAGTGATGCTAAGCACCCCAGTTTCCTTTGTTTTTTATTTTTTTTCAGTTGCTATATACTGATAGTGATTTATTTCTTCATATATTTTGGTAGCTACGCCAACTTGGTAGAGCATTGAAAAACTTGTGGAATCTCATGGACACACCCTCCAGAGAGCGTCATTCATTCTGCCATGTTACTGATTTATTATTAGTCTCGTCTGAAGTATCAGATCCAGGAAGCCTCACTCCTAGTATAATTCAGCAGGTCAGTATATAATGTTTATGACACTCAAACGTATCAGAAACAACTAGACATAATAGTAACTCAAATGGTTTCAAGGCTGAAGCTGAAGTCAAGAGACTGGATCAGTTAAAAGCAAGTAAGATGAAAGAGTTATTCCACAAGAAACAAAATGAGCTGGAGGAGATATGCAATAAATCACACATGGAGATTCCTTCACAATCAGAGATGGATAACATAACAAACCTCATAAAAACCGGTGCGATTCTTGACATGTATTTGTTTTCTAGTATGTGGTGGTGTTGTTTGAAACTATATAAACTAATAATCTGGCATGAATGTACAATAGGAGAGATTGACCATGCTGATCTCCTCATGAGCATGGATGAACAGATATCAAGAGCAAAAGAAGAAGCTTCTAGCAGGAAGGCTATAATGGAGAAGGTAGAAAAGTGGATGTTGGCACGTGATGAGGAGCGCTGGCTGGAAGAATATAACAGGGTTATTTTTCTTATAATCATTGGTTAACAAGATTAGTTGTCTCTGACCTTTTACCTCCTTTACATGTTTCTTAATCCATGTACGCTTTCAGGATGAGAATCGATACTCAGTCAGCAGAGGTGCCCACAAGAACCTCAGACGTGCAGAACGTGCCAGAATAACAGTCAACAAAATCCCAGGTGTTTAGAGTTTCTATATGTTAATTTATACACCCAATGGGAAGAAAGAATTTGACAACCGTGTCAAGAAATATTACATTTTTTTAGGTGAAAACTAAAATTTTGCAGAATAATGGTATATTATGCAATACTAGCCAAGTAGATCATAAAATATAAACTATTAGTGAATTAAAAATAACCATCAATTTATTTTGGACAGCATATGACATTTACCTTGAACTAAAAAGATCAAAAGCTACTAAATGAAATATCATGTGGAGTTCTGATAAATATATAAATATATTTAACATTATGTGTTTTCACATGATGGTTTAACTGCAGCTTTGGTAGATTTGCTAATAGTAAAGACTAAGAGCTGGGAAGAAGAAAGAAAGAAAATTTTCTTGTATGATGAGGTAGATATTCTGGTGCTTGTGACTACATTCTGATAAAAGATTGTTTCTTATCACTGCATGGCACTTATCTATGCTTGTTTGTTTGGCCCTTGTTCAGCTTTTTTAAAGCCTCACTTTTTCTAGATACAGATGTTCTTTTCTCCAGCTTATTTTTTAAGCAAAATAGGCCAATGTAAATAACCTATACTAAAAGAATTGTTGGTTGAAACTATAAATAAGAAACACCATTTTTTATTCAGTGAAACCACAGAGCAGAGAAGTTCACAGATGGTAAAAATTGAGAATCAGTAGAAGTTCTGATATAGAAAACTCTAGAATAAATAAAAATCGAGCATCATCAGACAAGATTCATAGGCTAACTGTTCTAATATGATTCAGAATCCGTGCTAAGGAGAACTAATGTTCTTTGTAGATTTCCTCCCTGTGATCATTAATTTCTCCCTATTTTGATTGATATCACCCCCATTACTCTAGATACCTATACAAAAATGTTCAAACAGCAGGGACCCACACACTCAATTGAATTTAATTTTAAGCAAAGACTTACTAATATATTCCTGTGTTGGCCTGCATATTTCAAAATCAATCTTGCAAGTCATTACTCATATGGTCCCTAGAAGCAGATAAAAACAAAAGCATTCGACTTTTTATTCTAGCTTATCTAAAAGAAAAAATAAAGAAAAATATTTTTACCTTCATTGTGTATTATCAGCAATGCCAATTACATAATCAACATTGAAGAGCTTTTGGTGTAAATTAAATTTTACCAACCACAAAATAGGATTTTTGACATCAAAGAAAATCTGCAATTATGATGCTTCAAAACTTCAAAAGTAATTGCTAGTCATAAATTTTTCGTGTTACAAAAAAATGTCAAGCAAACTCTTTCATACACATGGATTCATTAGTGTAAACTAAATTATACTTGTCAAGAAATATGGAGTAATAAATTAAATTAAAAAAATGATACCAAAAACCTAAAAATATTTTGAGCAGAAAACATGTCAAGTCGGTGGAACTCTTTAACTCCTGGGTTCTTTTAATGCCTGACAGTTTGAATTCCAACTGTACAACTTCTGTGTCATTTGGTACTGTGCATCTCCAGACTCATTGAGTAAACCAAGTAACCTATCATATTGAAAATGGTATCTCCTGTTGTTTTAGGTACCTCTCCTGGCAATGTTGGAAGAGTATAACATGTTCAGGCTGGAAAAAGAAGAGGAGAAGCAAAGACAAAGGGTTAGTGTAATATGGCAATGCAAACACAATTTCATGTTTTTCATTCTTTTACTTATCAAGTTCATGTATTCTTGAAAGTAAATATCACAGTCTTCTTTCTATGGTGGAGCTCTCCTGTAAAACATTCTAAAACACTAAATATATGCATGTACCAATACTCACAGTAGAACAGTATATTCTTACCTACTCTCTGATATGGTCTTTGTCACACAGGAAAATAAGAAGGTACAAAGCCAAGTTGTAGTTGAGCAAGAGAATTTGTTTGTGTCCAGGCCAGGTACCAGCAGCCGACGTCTTTCAAATGGGAGCCTGAACGGAGGATTTACTAATGCTGTGCCTTTAAACAGAAGGGTTTCTCTGGGCATTCAACACTTGGGATCAAATAGCATTAATTCAGCAACCCAAGGCATATCATTCATAAAAGAAGGAAGGAAAGTACAAGGTGAAAAGATGTTTGCTCGACCGAGCCTTGCTCATCTTAGAGATGAAACAGCTTCAGTGGTGTCAACCTTTTCAGGCCCATTATCTCCTTGAATTTTGAGTCAGATCTGTAGACCTTCATGCGTGATGGGGTAGAAGAGATTTGAGAAAGTTTCTTTTCTGAAAAAAATAATAAATCCTGCAGACAATTAATCCAAAATATTGCCATGTATTTTATCTATTTCTCTGAACTATCTGCCCTGTCTAGGAGCTCAAGACAAAAGGTGATTCTAAGGGCTAATGTAATAAGTTTTAGGGCCATTTTATTCTCACTTCAAGTACAACTGATGTACATTTTGCAGTTAGATGTATCAATAAAATTTGTGTTTAAAATTATAATAAAATTGTGTTTTTAAGTTCTGTCAACCTCTAAATCTTCACAGTAATTGATTGTGAAGACACACTATCAAACTAAACGATCGGTTGATGGTATGAAAACACTTCCTGATGTCAAATTCCAAAAACCAATGGGGCTCACCACTCTTCTAGGACCATGCCACAGTAAGAGATTCCTCTCAAGCACCTAGCTTTTAGACCAAACAATAGCGAACCCAAGATCCCAACAGCAGTCCTAAGTGGGAGAGAGAGATGCAGCATTTGACATGAACTTTGATCTTCCTTCTTTATCGGCCATAGCAAAGCTATTATGTACAGTCTTCATTTCTTTGTAAAGGCAAGGAAAGTCATTTAAACTCCATATTTTTTATTCATTTAGGCTTTGAGAAGACAATAGACAAGCAGCTCTCCAACTGTGTTATACTGGTACTCTTTATAATAGCATCAGTGTGAATAAAGTAAAGACTAAGTAAATAAAGTATAGCAGTTATACAGTTATATACTTACATTTTGTATTTGTGAAGAACTTCATTTTGTCTTTATATATATGCAACTATCCTCCAACATTGCTTGAAGAATTTCCTGCAAGAGAATTCATCTTAAAACTTGGATCTTGAAAAAGAAAAATAATAGCACCATAAATGTAATCTAGTATCCTGCTACCATGAGATCTTAACAAGCTTATAAGCATCTTGAGTCTTGAGACATAGACTCCCAATGAGGCAAGCCTCATCACACGATATTGATATAATGTGCACCAATGGACAGCCAACAAGCATAAATCTGATACTGCTCTTGCATTAAGTGGACCATGTCCAATCTATATAAAAATAAAATAAAATAGAGCCATGTTGTAGCTCTTCTTTTTCCTCTTTTAGGTAAACAAGGAAGGGGGGACAAAACTTGAACAAGATGTGCAACTGAAGGAAACTTGATCAAAGTCTGTGGTACTACCACTGTACCACAAACAAACTTTACAGAGTCCAGTTGGCATCATAAAATTCATTTATGGCTCCATCAAGAATTGCACTCTGCTAGTCTCAATATAATACTTTCAAACTTTTCCTGGCTATGGCAATAATTTGTGTAACGATTTAATCTTTAAGAAATAATAGTGATTTGCATCTGTCCTGGTTGCATAGGTTATTGCTGTAGCATATTAGCATCTCTGCAGAAAGGAGACAAGGTCCAAGGGGTTCACCAAACAGGCATGCAAGATCATATCTGGGACTTATCCCACCATCTGTGCACATACAAACTGACAAGAGAGAAAGGGAAGTACAGCACCCAAACTCTAAAGAAAGGGCAAGTAATATAGAAAGCAGCACAGGAGCTGATATATACGATATATTACTTGAAACCAAGTCAAAAGCAAAACAATTTTGCATTGCATCATATGAAAAACATACATGGAATTGAAACAAGTAGTGCTGCCCCATTGTCATTACCCTTCACTGAAGTGCTTATATTGAAAGCTGCACACTAATAATTAATTACACAGAGACCAAAGAAAACAACAGATATAATGCAAGAACAGTAAGGTAGCAACCAAAATATGATTATTTTAGGCTTTTAGCTCCTACCTTTAAAGGAGCACTGCACATTTATAAATTGAGCTCTTTTATATAAAATGACATGTTATTGCACTTTTCCTACTAAACAGTAAACATATATGATGTAGGACAACCTAGGCTTCCCACCTAGATTAGTCCTACCGTAGAACCTTAGGCTTCCCACCTAAGGTGTTTGGAATCAACACCAAACAAATACTATGCAATCTCTTCAATAATCTCAATAATAATAATAATAGTCTATAAAATACAAAAGGAACCATCTGGAGCTTTATATACAACTTTCAGGAATCACAATGATAAAGATAAACTCTCCTAAACAAATCCTAAACAATCTCAAATACTAATTCGATAATCCTAACAATCTCAAATACTAATCCAATACTAAAGATAAACCCAAAATTAAGATAACATAAATGATTAAGATAATCTCCACAGATGTGCCATCATGTGGTGTCCACACCAATATATTATCATGAAATATGCAGCGACGTTGGCAATTGATACCTTTTACTTCTTGTCTCTTCTGCAATTTTTGAATGGCATTTCTGGATCTAGTGCATCAAGTGATAATGAGAATGTTGGGAATACAGTTGTTCTTTGACCTTAGGGTTTGCAGACAGCCAGTAAGAAATCTCTTTAGATTTGACCACCTCCTTCTTGTTCAATGATTCCAGCCAGGCACAAACTGGTTCCCACTGTTCAGAGCGTTTGGAACGAGGTTGCAGATGGTTAACTCGGTTACCATGTTTTCCTGCCACATTAAAAGCAAAAGAAAATGATTACTGATAATCTGATCAAATCTTCTAACAACAGATATAGATTCTGATTAATAATCTTTTATAATTTACAACAGACGCAACACTAGATGATTCAGAATTTCAGTGACTAAGGCAAGATGAAAATTAATAACTTAAACTACCCTATCTTCCTCTAGATTTTAACTGATGCAGATACAGATACAGCCAGAATAAGCAAGGACCAGAATTCTTATTTGAGCTACACCTTCTTTATATTCATACTGGAAGTCAATCCCAGGTGATCCAAGCCTGGAGGCTGGAGCAATGACACAGCCAGGGAGGTTAATGGGAGACTATTTTGAAAATCCTACAAGCAACAGACCAACCTCAAAATCCCAGACATCCATTGCTAATTAGTTTTCACAGTTCAAAACTTAGCTTTCAAATCAGATATACAATATCATTCTTTGAACCCACCTAACTTATTTTCAAATTTCTTAGTGCACAAAACATTTTCTGAATAAGTAATCACATTACGAAGCATACATGCAATGGCCTAATCCAAGCATTGTCATCAACACAAGTTCTTAATCTTGTGCATATAAAACCTTATATTTTAATAAGCTCAGCATGACTACATATGTAACTGTCATAAAATCAAAGCATGCATATACAGTTACAATGTGACACCAATTGTTGAACTCCCCAAGCAAAAAACTCAAAAAAAAAAAAGATGAAAAAAATATATATTGAAGGACAATCATAGACATTTGAAATAACATAATTATTGCAAAAACCATTTGGTGATTATCTACAACTTTACAATCCCCTCTACAAACAAAATTCAGAAAGACTTTTCCTAATGCCCTTGCATTGACGTCTTCTATCTGGTCTCCTGTGATATGACATAAAAATCAACAAATTCAATCTAACAATCAAAATCATGAACACAAGCAAGGAGAAAAGAAAAACAAATTATAATCTAGAGAAGAAATAAAAAGAGAAAAGTTATCAAGAGATACAAAAAAGATGGTGACAACAATCAAACAAACAAACTGCATACCAGTTATAAAATTCGTACCAAAAGTTTTAAAACCACATACCTCTATTATTGTACCATGACAACTTTTGTAGAGAAAGAGCCATGTTAGGGACAACTTTTATTACAACTTATGAAGGTGTCAAGTTGTGAAATTGTGATCGATGCAATTACTTTCACATGAGCCCACCATCAACGTTTAACACCACTTTCACAACGTACAAATCACATGTCACATCAGCAGTAATAAAAGTTTTTGTCATTAGACTTGATTGTAAAGAAAATTAAGATTTAGTCATTGTCAATATCAAATATGCTATAAACACATTGCAATTAACCAATGAAATAACAAATGTTCAATTCCCATAATTGATTGTGTGCAACAATTTGCAGACCCCACAAATTGCACATTATTTGAAGGTGTACACAAAATCAGTAGCTTACACACAATCTTTGGCAATTTGAATGCCCATTTTCCGGCTAGTTGTAAATGCTTAGCCTACAAAACATAAATCACCGGATTTATAACCTCCCAATTGCAACAATCTTTTCTTTAAATTTGAAAAACAAACCTCACCATCACAACTACGCACAATTAGCATTTCTACTTTTTGATTTATACATAAACTACAATAATTGGATTAATTCATTAACCTTGATTTGGCACATCTCAAAATGTCTGAGTTCTCTAATCTTTCCCTTAACATAAACAAAAAGTTAAAAAGGAAAAATGCACAAGTTACATTCAAACATTCATAACTGAAAGTACTCGATCTAAAAGAATCTACGACTCGTCGTTGTCAATCAGAATCGGAGCTTCATTTGCCGACTTATGAAAGAAGTGATCGATTCGCCGTGTGCCTGCCGGGACCGGTTTCTCGGAGACTGAGCCAGAACGCTTTTGATCGGTTGCCGGACGATCTGAAGGCTGTGAAGATGGCATGGGAAGCGAGTCGTGGAGGAAATCGCTCGTCGGCTGGTGCTTCTTGACGGCGATTCGAATGTGTTCGAGCTTCACGATCTTCCGCTTCCTCTCCGTTGTGATCTCTGCGGATTTCTCGGCCAGGAATTGGAGGAAGAGCTCGGCGGAGCACGTGACGAGGAATAGGGCTTCCGAGTTCACTTTGTTGATGTCATTGTCGAGCTTCATGATCTTCTTGACCCTTCCGATTGGGAGTTCGGGTTGGATTGCCTCGGTGTTTTCTTCTTCCGCCATTGGTGCGTTTTCTTCTTCCGCCACTGATGAAACGCAAAGCTTCGATTTTGGAAATGAGGACGGAGATTAAGTGGAAAGGATAAACGATTTTAGGGTTTTGAATTGGCGGGAAATTGAACCTATATCTATTTCTTTTTCTTCTTTTGTTGTTTTTGGTCAAGAATACCCTTGAATTACCTCAATTGTCAAGAACGTTTCTGAATTTTATGTGAGGGTGCTTCAGTCATATTATAGTTTGCCCCGCCACACAAAGTGCTTTTTCCCGCCTGAAGGGAAATTAGAGAATTTGAATGAAACCCAAAAAAAATAAAAAAGTTTTAAACATGTTTTAAGCTAATTAAAAAGATCATTTACATATAATTTTAATCACATAACGTGTTCTCTAACTTGTTTAAATAATACAAATGGATAATTAATAATTTTATAATTTGTCACGTGATGAGTTAGAACTCTATACCTTATCAAGACAAACTTTGTCCAATTAAAAAATATTGGCTTCTACAATCAAAATATATATATATTGGCTTCTGAATTATCAAAAATATAAACAAATTAAAATCTCTTTCTCCTAATATCATATCATATTATCATATTATATATAATAAAAGTTAGGTTTAGGCGTCGTGGTTGCGACACATGATTTCATCAAATTACAAAAATTTTATTAAATTTTTAGATTTTAAGAAAAAATATATATAATTTTACTTCTCCTATAATTTCTAAATGGATATTAGATTAATCAGGACTCTAATTCATTCTTATCTCTAATTCATTGTTATCATAAAGTAAGTGTATCTCTATTAAAAAAAAAATGGATTTTGTTCCTATTCCTTTAAGACTAATTGGCAGGAGAGAAACAAATGCAAGGTAGTACAACGCCCCAACTTCTTCGGTCACTAATTGTAGGTGACCTCACAGACACAAACGAAGAAAGAGGTATTATAGTAGAAACTCAAAGTGATGGACTACAAAGAATTGGAAAATTATTAGGTACTCTCAGAGTATCATAAATGTGTATTCCCTCCTCTCACATGGCTATACAGTATTTATGGTACTCCGGGAGTATACAATAATTTCCCCAAAGAATTAGTGGTCTACATCTGTCATTTATGGCTATACAGTATCCAATACTGTTTCCTTTTGGAGAAGATGGTTTCTACATTGGCATTCCTTATTTCAATAATGAAGGAAGAAGAAGAACAAAGCGAGAAACTGTTACAATGAGGGAGTATTACGCATATAGGATTCAACACCGAAGAAATGAAGGACAAACAATTCTCTGTGGTGGTCGACTCTTCCAACAATTCATAGTTGATGCATATACAGCTATTGAAGAAGAAAGACTAAGGTTTATACGCAAAAAACAACCACAATTAAGAGCAAATTTGTACAAGAACATGCGTGATGCTGTTGTTAGAGGTGACACAAGTCGTAAATCACTTGGTAAAAGAATAGTTCTCCCTGCAACTTTTACAGGTGGACCAAGATATATGATACAAAACTATCAAGATGCCATGGCAATATGTAGATGGGCAGGTAATCCTGATCTATTCATCACATTCACTACAACGAGACAACAATTGATGACAATGGATATCCAGTTTATAGAGGAAGAGATGATGGAAGATTTATACGAAAAGGAGATGTCAAGCTTGACAACAGTTATGTTGTTCCTCATAATATCAATCTATTGATACAATATCAAGCTCATATAAATGTTGAGTGGTGCAATCAATCTAAAGCAATTAAAATATCTCTTCAAGTATATTAACAAAGGCCCTGATAGAGCTACAATGTTGGTACAAGAAAACGTAACAAGAAATGAAATATGCAGAAAGAAACAAATCAGTGATGTTGATGAAATCAAGAGTTACTTAGATTGTCGATCTATTTTTGCGTGTGAAGCATGTTGGAGAATTTACCAATTTGACATACATTATCAAACTCCAGCCATTGAACAATTATCATTTCATCTACTAAATGACCAGACCGTCACTTTCACAGACAATCAAGGAGCTAGAAATGTTATTGATAGGTATGACACATGGAAGAGCTATGATTGCTCAACTTTTATATCATATATAATTTAATATAAAACAAAAACTTTAGTTAAATATATATTCATTATATTTTTGAGATCATACAAATTTATGATTGCATTTCTTAACTATTACATTGAGGTTGCCACTTAAATATGCTTTAAATAATTTTTTTTAATTATTGAATTTAAGGTTTATCATTTAAATATGCAATTGAGTTTTAATTATGCAAACTCCCTTTATATTTTTCAAGCATCTCCTTTTTTATTAGTTGCATAGTTATCAACCATATTCCGTTCAATTAATTTTGGACTTATATATGATTTTTTTAATAAAAACTTAATCTTTCACAATATGCATTCATTTGGATATACGTTAGTTTCTTTAAAAACCTTCTCCCCTCTTTCCTTGTGTGTGTGTTAAAATACAAAGTATTCTAAAAAAAAAAAAGTAAAAGGTTTCTTCATTAAAAAAAAAAAAAAAAAGAGTAAAAGATTAGTTTATTTTTATTATCTATTTAATTTTAATTAATATAAAATTATTATTTTTTATTTTCAATAATTTACACATGACTCTTGATTAAGTCGTGCATCGCATGGGCATAATACTAGTGTATATATATATATATATATATATATATATATATATATATATATATATATATATATCTATTCTATATTATTGATAACAGGATTCCCTATTTGATTTTCAATATTTTGCGTACTAAAATTATCTCACACAAATTCTTAAACTCTCTAAACTACCACTATAAGGTGTAATTTTACACAAACTGGTTTAAAGTGTAATTTACCATTCCTAAATTTTAGGCTTTTTCCTTATCTTTTGGGTTTGGCTTACTTCCGGTACTTTTTTAACTGGATTCTCTTTTTGCTTTAATGAGAAACTGTCATATCATTCACAAACTAAATAAAATGTAGAGATTAAAACCAACTACCACTTGTCATTGTATATTTGAAACAAAATGACATGTCTAATTAAAAAAGTAGTAGAAATAAGCCAAATTCTTATCTTCTCCATTCAGCCTAAAACTTAGGACACTATCTTTATTTCATTTTTAAACATTATTTCACGTTACCTTATATCTTTTTTTAAAAAAAATATACAAACGGTTATTTATATATATTATTTTCAAACATTATAACACTAAACCAAAAAAATAAATAAATAAAAAAGAGCATTTTGCATACATAAAGCGCATGTGATGAGTCTAGTGTGTGTGTATATATATATATAGAAGAAAAAAAAGTTAGCTGAATAGTACAATGTAACCCATTAATAGTACCAAAAAGAATAGTACAATGGAACCTGTGAATAATACCAAAAAGTGTAACTGGATTCATGAATAGTATCAAAAATAAGCTAAAACTTTCATCAGCTCCCAAATGAAGCCTACATCTCATCATCCTCTACTATCTTTCTTAATATTAAATAAATAAATAAACAAACAAAAAACCCTTTTAGAATGGGATTCAAGTATATCTCTATGGTTCCACTTTAAACACCTCTTGTGATATATTGGCATTGGGGTTCAAACCCCACTAGCCCTCCCTCCCCCCATAGTAGAAACATTAAGCAATAGAATTCACACATTTTTTTGGTCAAAGATATATGATTGAAATTCTTTTCTTTTTTCTTTTTTCCTTCCAGCCTTCACACTTGAGCCCTAAATTAGGAGGAAGTATTATTTGTTTCGGGTGTATATTTTATCTCTCTCACACAAACTAGTGGGACCCATCAGGTATGCGTCCCACCAACTGTAAGGGGAAAGAAACATACACCCAAAACAGAGTGTAGTTTCTCCAAAATTAGGACTAATATGCTATTGGAAGTTCAATCTTTAGAGAAACACTTACATGAGGACATAGGTGTCAAGCAAAGAAGTAGAGTGTGTATTAGATTCTTTAAAGTGAATCTACAAGTTTTTAGTTTATTCTTTGTTTTATATATATATATATATATATATATATATTTTTTTTTTTTTTTTTTTATTCTTTTACATAAAGAAAATACATTAGAAAATATGAGCTAATTCAAATCTACACTTATAAAAAATAATGAAGATTCATCCTTAACCTGAGGAGTGAGCTAAGGCATGTTTGTTTAAATTTGTAAGTTGAATTTTCTTTTAACAACATTTAAAAAGCTTCAATATTTAGTAAATATAATTTTATATTACTCGATTAAGTTTTGAAAGTTGAAACTATTGAAACTGATCGAAGTCAAGCCAGTAGTACCACTCCTAGCTGCCATTGTTGATGCACGAACAACTGATTGATGATTTGTGGAGAATTGCATGTCAAATGGTGCGGTCATCAATTCCCATTTTCAGGTTGGGTCTAGTTAAGAGGTTTTTTCAACCTAACCCAACCTACTATGGTAAGTTAAAAAAATTCAACACAACCTAACCCATCACAAGAGTCTAACCTAACGCAATCCACGTGGATCAAGTTGGACCTATGGGTTAAACTTTTTTTTTTGTTTAATTACTATTATTATTATTATGAAATTGAGCATTAGAACACCACCACCACAAATAAAACCAAATTTATAACCAATTAATCCTAAGCATAATACCAAACCAATACAAACCATATGAGGAGAACTTAGGGTCTGGATTTTATTTAGGAGGAGGAGCAAAAAAGTAGAAAACAAAATTGAATAGTATGTTTTAAATATATATTAAATATAGGTGGGTCGGGTTGGGTTAAATGGGTCTGTGAATCTTATAACTTGAACCCAACCTGATTCATTTAAAAAAAAATTCCACAACCCAACACAGCCCATCAACCCCTAAAAATCGACCCAATCCAACGGATTGGATTGGATCAAGTCGATTTTGGCTAGTTGGCAACACACCCCTACCAATTTCAAATTTTCGACAAAAATCATGCCAAACCAAATCCATTAAAATAGGTACCACAGATCTATTTCTATTTTATTGGTAGTATCTCTCTTCACATACCTAACATATATCGTCCAAACAACCCAAGCATGTCATTAACAAAATCCCAAACCACCATGCACAACCCCTGTCCAAACACAAACACTCAAGAAAGGGGAACAAGGGCCTAACCATTGGGAGCAAATTGAAGAAGGAAAGTGAGAGCTATGGCCATGGAAGCAATATATCATTTTTACACTAAGTGAAAGAAAGGTCATTGCTAGCAATGGTGACATGTTTTATTGTGACTTTGCAAAATAAGTGATTTTAGTGATGGATTCATATGAGAATGGCATTATTATAATCACAATTTATCACTTTAACAAGTTGTAAAAATTTTATGCTATAAATTATATATCATATAGATGTTTTGTTTCAACACAAGTTTACAACTAGACATGATGGTTGGGCGTTCTTGACTTCTTGGGTGGAACTTCAAGTTATATTTGGGATTGGCCTATTCAAAACTTTGGCCCACTATTAGCAAGCTAATATGGTGGTATGGGTAGAGGTGTGCATGGGTTGTGTTATGTTTGAGGTATTTTTCAATCTAACCTAATATTGTTGAGCTGATAAATCATCAATCCAGCTCAACTCATGACAACTCTTGAGTTGTTAATTGAGCCATTTTGTATTGTCTAATTAAAGAATTTTGATGTTCATTCAAGGTTTTAACCCAAATATAGTCAATAAGAGCTTGTTTGGATGGGATGAGTTTTGAGTGATATCACTCAGTTTTCTGTTTCCATCATCCTCTTTCTCCCTCTCCCAGGTGCAATATATATCGTTCTCTCCCTCTCCATTTTCCATGTCCATGGTCTAGTTTGGGTTTTTTGTTGGATGTGAAAGGGGGTTTTTGATTTAAAGTACCGATGTTGGTTGTGGCTTGTGAGACAGCATTCCTCTGTAATCTTTTGAAATATTAAGTTCTATTGGATGTATTGATATATTAAAGTATTGATGTTGATTTGGGTCTTTATGAATTTCTTAAGTTCTACCTTCGTTTTGAACCCGAAGTGTTAAATCCTTCTTTGAAACATTTTCTGCTAGTTTTCAATCCATTGCCGACTGATTTTGCTTTCAAATCCAGCCACTTCAAGTTGAAGAGAGCTGGGTCGGACAGTTTTCTACAGGTCATAGTTTACTTGGACAGGCCTGTATGTCATAAATTATCATCTATTTCAAAATTTTCCTTCATGTACATGTTGATTGAATTCTTCTCATATGGATTTTTAGGGAAAAGTTCCATTATCTTACTCTAATACCATAGGTCCAAACAGAGCATGTAAGTAAAAAAAAAAAAAAAAAAAATCAAATAATCATTTGTATTATACTCTTAACAACGTATGACCATAGCAAAGCGTGTACTAAACTACTAATCATTTTGTAGTCATCAAATATATTAAAGTACTGATGTTGGTTTGGGTCTTTATGAATTTCTTAAGTTCTACCTTCATTTTGAACCTGAAGTGTTAAATCCTTCTTTGAAACATTTTATATTTTAGTATTGGACTATTGGATGCATTGATGTATTAAAGTACTGATGTTAAGTATGTCTTCTAACAATATTTTCCAAACAATATAGAATATGTCAGTTCTGTATGTCTCCTGAAATACTTTTCAGTTATTGTGAAATAGCTTGCACCTTGGTAACACTAGTTGCACTTTTTTTCCTGATGCATTATCAAATAAGAGGAAACTGTCACAAGGATAGTACAATGCAAGTATCATAATAAACAAGGATAAGAAAACATATTAGTCTAGATTCTTATGAGGCTGATAAAAGAATTAACATCCTCTGTAGCCAAGCCTATACACTCCTGTAGCAGCTGTTAGGAACCATAAAACCAAAATGTGATTTGGAGGTAACAAATGTCATCTAAAATAGGTTGCAACTGAAATTGGCAGGTAGGGCCTTGAGCAAGTTGGACAATGGCATTACCTGAGATATATAGGCCAAGTTTTCCATATTTTCTGAAGTTTGGGTTCTTTATGCAGTTATAATTTTGTTAGATATCTCTATATTGTGCAAGTTCCTTATTGATGTTCTGGCTCCATTAAGAAACTAATATGGTAGAATTACATGCTTTACATTTGCAGAAATGTGCATAGAGCTGATTTGCTATTAGTGTACAAAACTACTCTACTGGCCTATAAGCATTGTTTCATTAGTTTTAAAACTGCTTGTTTGACACATTCAGAAAGCAAGATTCAGACAGCAGTAATTGCCTTCCTCAAAATTCTCAAAACTTCAACACTACTTTGAAAACAATTGCACAGGCTTTACTTTCAAGGATGAAAATTGTTTTTTCATAATTACCTATAATATCATGAATGACATTAACATTATATTGTCCTAAATAGGTTTTCTTGTCTTCTTCACTTAAGTTGAGTGGTTGGTTAGAGATTCAAGTGGCCAATTTATAGAACTATTAATATACAAATATATTAACATATGCAATTGTATTGGGAAATTTGAATTAGATGGCATAAGAAACTCAGGATGCTGATGACAAAATGTGGCCTCCCCACATTGAACAAATTTTCATTGTCATTATGGTCAATGAACAACAAAAGGGGAATATGGAACAAGGTGTCTTTAAGGCTAAAACTTGGCTATCAATTACAAAAGCCCTAAATGAGCAAACTGGGAAGACTTTCCTCCCTAAGCAAGTGAAAGATAAGCATAATAGGCTTAGGCAAAAACACAGAAAGTGGGGCTAGCTTTTAAGCCATACTGGATTGGGGTGGGATGAGACAACCCAAACGGTTACTGCTTCTGAGGAGGTGTGGGCTAACGTGATTGCAGTATGTTATATTTACTACCCTAATTCTTTGCATATTTGTTTGTAATTTTCTATTTCATATTAGCAGGATTTTGATGTATATATTGTCATTTCAGGGGGATTCTAAGGCAGCTGCATTACGGAAGAAAGGATGTCCTAATTATGACAAGCTGAAGCAACTTTTTGCCCCTAATATTGCAACCGGTTCCCTTCAAATTTCCTCAAACACGCCAACCCCAAATAATGATGAAGAGCATGTCTTGGAGGAGGAACTTGCCAATGAGGCACGTCGTACCCAATTGGATGATGATGATTGCTACAATCCCAACATTGAGGGCATAACCCAAGACGAGCCCACTGTTGATGAGCAAACCCAACGTGCGGACAAACGTCCCATGGAAGAGCCTACTACCAAGGGGAAGAAGGTTGCCAAGAAGAATGATAGGGCTAGTGAGATGACCATGGCTCTTCAAGAGTACACTGCCTTGGCAAGGGAAAGGTTTTCCAACAAAAAGGGAAAGTCTAGTGGTAGCTTTGATCATGTTGCACAATCCGCCGGTGGTGGCGATCCTTGCTCGCTTGGGAGAGCTTTAGATGTGCTGAACCAGTATGAAGATCTTGATGATGACACCTATCTTAACATCGCCGAGGCTCTCCAAAAGAAAGAGAAAGGGTGTTGCTCATGGGCATGCTAGAGCATAGGAGGAGGAGGTGGATGGAGCATCACGCTCAGCAACCGGATAATTAATGGGGATTGCTTTTGTGATGTTTTGTTATGTGATTTCAATGTGAATCACTTGGTTTAGTTTTTAAGTACTATTTAAGGACTTTATGTGTGTGTGCTAGGACAATGTTCGACGTTTGGTTTTATTTCTCTTATTCAGTTGAACACTTTTATTTAATGTAATTTTATTGTAATGTTAAAGTGTTGTGAACTATGCCCGTGAATTTGATGTTATTTAAATTAGTGTGTGGGCTTTTTTATGTACTTGGTGTTTTTTTATAGTATTATATTTTTTTTTATAATATTTGTTATTTAGTTCATGTTACTTACATTGTAAGGTGAGTTCAGCTAACATTATTGCAATTCCCTTAGTACTTTATATTAATTTGTCCGTTTATATATTGTAATATCTTTGGTTCTAATGCTTTGGTTTTTACAGGGTATAGGTATAATAGTCTCCCCCAGTGATCCCTTCTGGCAGTATGATTGTGACGATGCTTATTTTAACTCCGACGATGATGACATGGACATTGGTGGTTGTGGTGATGACATGGACACTAGTTTCAGTGATGATGACATGGATATCAGTGACTGTAATGATGACATGACCACTGGTGCAGACACGGACTTGGAGTATGACAGCGAGGAGGAGGAGTTTTGGTTTGTATTTCCACTTATTGGCGAGATGGTGGCATATTTCTAATGGCATTACGACAACGTACTACCAATTGCATTATGACAATGTACTACCATTTTGAGTGGAAGTGATTATATGGCTGAAGTAAGAGATGGCAATCCTACCAATTGTCATGACATGTTCCGCATGACACTAGATCTATTCTATCACTTGGTTGATGAGTTGAAATATTATGGGTACTTGAAGGAAGGGAAGGGGTGTGTTGACGTGCAGGAGGCAGTGGCTTTATTCTTGTACATCGTCAGCCATAATACTCGGATGTGGCCGGTGGCAGACAAATTTCAGCATTCTACTAAAACTATGGACTGCAAGTTCCGTAGGGTGTTGTGGGTTGTCTACACATATGGCCAACATTTAATCAAGCCTGATCCGAATGTGGTAGGCCTTCCAGAGCATTTGCGGGGGAACAACAAGTATGACCCTTGGTTTGAGGTAAATGATTTCATAATATTAGTTCTTTTAAAATGGTTGTTCACATATTACTGTATAGTATTTCAACTAATCGGCACTATTCATTGTAGAGAAGCATAGGAGCCATCGACGGAACACATATTAGTGCTCAGCCTTCAGTGGAAAGACTCCAGGCTCACAAGGGTCGCAAGAGCACTGTTACAACCAATGTCATGTGTGCATGTGACCATGACATGTGGTTTACGTATGTCCACGGTGGTTGGGAAGGAAGCGCCAACAACTTCAGGGTGTTTGAAGAAGCTATTAAAGACCCGAAGCATGGCTTCCTATGGCCATTGGAAGGTATGCGACTTTAACTTAAATTCTGCCTCATATATATAGCAGCCTTTAAATTTTCACTGCTACAAGCAAGCAGCAGCTAGTCCTCTATTTCTGTGACCAAGCTGTGCCCTTACGAGAAACTGAATTTGTGATTGAATATCCAAATTG
The DNA here is from genome assembly GCA_028535165.1 of Quercus tomentella. Taxonomy (NCBI): domain Eukaryota; kingdom Viridiplantae; phylum Streptophyta; class Magnoliopsida; order Fagales; family Fagaceae; genus Quercus; species Quercus tomentella. Next base: position 46,468,004 of record JAPQVY010000089.1, on the reverse strand, counting down.
TATATTGATTGAAGTAATCTGTACATATATATACTAAAGGACCCAAAACAGAGCTGTAACTCTTCATATCTGCTACACTGTGTTGCAGCTTGGGCTGCACTGGTGTGGTAGCTCTGGTGCACTCTCAGGGACTGAGCCACGTAGTGGCTTGGGGGGGCCGTGGCCCCTGCCAAAAAAAAAAATTCATTAGAGTAGGTAGAAAAAATAATTGTCCCCCCCCCTCAATATTAGACAGCCGACCCCCCCATACCCATATCTCAACTATTCTCCTAAGCCCCAGCTTAAGTTTTAGGCCTTATGCACTCCAAATAAAACAAAAAGCTGGCCCACTTCATTTAAATGCTCAAGTCCACACTAACAACAAAATTTCATTTTCTCTCCATCTCAAAAAATCCACCAACTGACCCACGGAATCCCTTATTCCCTTTACTGCTTATTCTTTTGTTTTGTCTTCTTTTATACACTTTCACTTGTACTGGTACCGCTGCCTACTAGCCCCCAAAACTCCAGTCCTCTATCCTCACAGTCCAGAAAAAAAAAAAAAAAAAAAAAAAAAAATCCTGACTAATTTTTTCTTTCTTCATCAGCTTTAGTTTTGGAACTTGGTGACTGCTTGATGAGTTTTCTTCTCTTTCTTAAGCATTAGACATTCATCTCTTTTTAGTGTCTCTTTTGATTTTCTCAACTATCTATACCTAAATATTTACATACTCTTTATATTTTCATAGATTTTTAGAGAAACACATGATTGAAGGCATGGGGAAATTGTTTGTGATGAGTCTTAAAGGGAAGATCTAAAGTTGAAGGCAGAGGCAGTAGGCATTGCCACACGGCCCACACCCATCTTTGCACTTTGTGAAGACAAAGTTTCTAAGGTAAAATCGTTTTGATTTATTACCTATTTTTGATTAGTTAGATATCATGTGGTTGTGGATGTGGCTATGGGTGTTGTTAAATTGTTTGCTTTATGTTGTGTACCAATACTTGTGTGTTTAATTTTTGTTTTTGTTTAAGGGGTTATTATTAATTAAAGTCGTATTAAAAATGGGTTAACTGTTTAAATTATAGTGAAAATTTTGTTTTTTTTTTTTAGTATGAATAACATCCATATAATTAAGTAAAAATTTCCAATTAAAATTTTATTTTTTAAAGTTCTTTTTAGGTTAATTTTTTAGTCATATTCTTAAAGCTAAAAGAATTATGAGCAAACAAAAAACAATTGATGCATTCTTTAAGAAAAAAGATGTTAGCAATTCAGAAATTAGGACACCTGTAACTGTAGAAACAAATATTGATACTTCTATGCCTAATGAACACCCCTCCAAATGTTCAAGAATTCAATCTAAAGAGATAGATCATGATCCAGGATCACGTAAACAAATATGTGAATTCTTTATCAACAAACAAGATGAAATCTGACGAGCTTATCTCAAAGAAAGTCCATATCAACCTAAAAATATAAACTATCCATACAACAATGATACTCATTGTTGTCGATTTCAACCTTCATGGTTTGAATCACATAGGGATTGGTTGGAATACTCACCTTCAATGGATAGGATATATTATCTACCTTGCTACCTTTTTAGTAAGAAATCAATAGGTCGTCCCGGATCAGATGCATTCATTTCAACAAGTTTTAATAATTGGAAAAAGGTGAAAGATGGAATGAATTGTCCTTTAATTCGTCATGTAGGGAAAGATCCAAACTCCCCACATAAAATTGTTGTGAAATGTTGCGAGGATTTAAAGAATTATTCATGACATATTGACAAGCTAATTGAGAAACAAACGTCAAAAGAATTAGAGAATAATCGGTTACGGCTCAAAACCTCAACAAAGTGTGCTCGATGGCTAGCATTCTAAGCTTGTGCTTTTAGAGGTCATAATGTTAGTCTTGATTCAAAAAATAGAGGTAATTTTACTGAATTGATAAAATTCACATCAAACTTTCAATGACAAAGTAGCTAGTGTTGTCTTGGAAAATGCTCCATGAAATGCCAAATATACATCGCCTACAATTCAAAAGGAGATTTTGCATATTCTTGCTAGTAATGTGCGAAATGCTATTCATGAAGAAATTGGGGATGCAAAATTTTGCATTCTTGTTGATGAAGCCCGGGATGAGTCGAAGAGAGAGCAAATGGCCATTATTTTGAGATTTGTTGATAAAAATGGTTTCATTAGAGAGCGTTTCTTTTATGTTATGCATGTTTGAGATACTACTGCGTTGACCCTAAAGAAGGAGATATGTGCTGTCCTTTCTCGTTACAACCTTCACATTGAGAATATTCGAGATCAAGGGTATGATGGAGCTAGAAATATGCATGGTGAATGGAATGGATTACAAGCTCTATTTCTTAAAGAATGTCCATATGCTTATTATGTACATTGCATGGCTCATAGGTTATAATTGGCTTTAGTTACAACATCTAGAGAAGTAAAAGTTGATCATCAATTCTTTGATCATTTGACTAATATTATCAATATTGTCGTTGGTTCTAGTAAGCGTAATGATGAATTGCAATATGCTCAAGGGGAACAAATTGAGAATATGATTGCTTCTAATGAAATTGAGACTAGAAGAAGAGCAAACCAAATTGGTACTTTGCAACGGGCTAGAGATACACGTTGGGGATCTCATTTTCAATCTATTTGTAGTTTGATAAAAATGTTTAATGCAACTTGCAAAGTTATCAATACTATCTTTGAGGAGGGGCTAATTATAAACAACGTAGTGATACCGAGTGAGCTTATCAGGTATTAACATCATTTGAATTTGTTTTAATTTTACATATGATGAAAGAGATTATGAGAATTACTAATATTCTTTGCCAAGCTTTGCAACAACATTCTCAAGATCTTTTAAATGCTATGCATTTAGTTTCAACTACAAAATCACTTATTCAAAAGTTGAGAGATGATGGATGGGAGCCTTTACTTGCTAGTGTTACATCATTTTGTGGACAACATGAAATTGATATTCTTGATTTAAATGCTCGTTACACTAAAGCTCAAGGTAGATACCGTTATCAAGATGAAGTTTTGACAGCAATAGAACATCATTTAAGAATTGACATATTTACAGTTGTAATAGATTTTCAATTGCAAGAATTGAACAGTAGATTTTGTGAGCTAACAGCAGATCTTCTCACTCTTAGTTCAGCATTAAATCCTAAGGATGTTTTTAGATCATTCAAAATTGGTGATATTTGCAATTTGGTTGAAAATTATTATCCTCAAGATTTCACTGAGCAGGAAATTTGTCTTTTGAAGCATCAATTGCAACATTATGAGCTTGATATGACAAAGCATCCAGATTTTCAGAATATGGGTACAATATCTGAGCTATGTAGGGGATTAGAAATTTCAGGGAAGTCTAAATTCTATCATTTAATTGATAGACTGATTCGTCTTGTGTTGACTCTTCTAGTTTCTACAACAACTACAGAACGAGCTTTTTCAGCTATGAAACTATTAAAAACAAGACTTCGCAATAGAATGGAGGATGAACTTTTGGCAGATAATATGAAAGGTTTATATAGAAAAGGAAATTGCTGGGAATTTCACCATGGGAATGATTATGGATGAATTCTATTCCATGAAAAATCGTTGTTAGACATGATTTTGATGTGAAATGTTTTTTTTTGTGTGGATATTTTTGTATATGTCTATAGTGAACTAGACAGTTTTTGTATGTTAATTAATGTTTAAGATATATCAAAATTGAAATTTCATATTCAATAGACTTATGATTTATGTTTTTTATATCAATACTTCGAATCGACCCCTTATGTAAAAATTCCTGGCTACGCCCCTGTGCATTGTGTTGCAGCTTAGGCTGCACTGGTGTCTAATAATAATAATAACAGTAATAATACTTCTGCATGTGTTGAGTCTGCTGATATACTAATCAAAAAAGAAATGAACTTTTACATTTACTGACTTGACAATTGAGTTGTGCTCTAACTTTATTTGTTTGGTCAACATGAAAAATACTGTGGTTAGTGTGAGTGGGTGTGTGTGTGTGTATATATGTTATTTACTTTTGGGACTCAGTAGTACTAATCATGAATATCCAACTCTCTTGACTTGTGCAAATGTAAGTGTTTTCTAAGTCTGATTAAATGGTTGGGTTACACTTTTTTGTATAGTTAGTTAGTGATTTACGTCTGGATCTGTCATAGTGAATTAGCCAATGTGTACACGTGTCTTGTATCAATTAAGATATGTGGTTTTAATGTGTTCTATGTTTTTCTTTCTAACAATCCATTTAGCAGCACACAATTTGTGGTTAATAATTTCTACTGAATTCCCTTTTTCTAATTCCATAGCCTAAGATCATAATTTATTGTTGACACTCCTTTCAAATCTATGATGTGGAATGTTTGAAGTATTGGATATTGAGAGGTTATATTTATGAGATGAGGGCAAGAAAGGGTGTGGACTGTAGAGTGGACTTGTGGTTCTGTTGTTATTTTTACAAGTTGTCATTATGGGAACATGAACTTTGTTGGACTCTAAAAGTATGGTTTAAAGATATTGTTGACTTGTGCATTACTATTAATGGCTAAATATATGCATGGTGTTGTGAGGAAATTATTGTTGACTTGCTTTTAGTGTTAATGGGTGTTTAACAGTCAACACTAGGCTAAATTGTTATCTTGGATCATTACAGACAACCTACACTATGCTAAATTGTTGTCTTAGATCATTACAGCTGTTAATTTACTTAGCTTTGATGTCTGGTTTGTGGCTCCTCTCAACAATATGTGAAATTGAAGGTTCTTAGGGACATCTCTTACGTGTGAAGCATGACTTTCTTTTTATTTTTCTCTCCAGAGGATGGTAATGGAGAATAATTATTTGGTATGCATAAGGTAAGTTTTTCTCGTTACTTTTATGTATGTGTGCAATTGCTTGAATATGCATGTAATCTTTGCACATTTTTGAAGGCTGCCAGTTTTGAGCTCTGAATCATGAAGAATGAAGTAGCATTTAAATAAAAAATCATTCACTTTATTTATTCTGCCTATCTTTTTAAGCTCATCATGTTGAAGTTTGTATTACCTTTTTGTTTATATCTCTGCTAATTATTTTACTGATTTAATCCCCTTATTATTACTGATTTAGATATGCTATTCTTATAGGTTTTTATTACTTGGTTGATTCGGGGTACCCCATTGGTGCATCGTTTCTTCCACCACATAAGACCACCCGATATCATGCCCAAGAATTCAGGAGGAAGAGTACTAGGCAACCAAAATTGGGGAAAGAGTTGTTTAATTATAGACAATCTTCATTGCGTACGGTGATTGAGAGGGCTTTTGGAGTCCTAAAGGCTTGCTTTCCCATCTTGAGCAACATGGCGAAGTATAAGCAATATCGTCAGCGTTTGGTTATTTCTGCGTGTTGTGCGTTACATAATTTTATACACATCAATAATCGAAGAGATGTACTGTTTAACATGTGGGAGAACCTTGACGTTGATAGGAATGATATGCAAACTGGAAACAATGGGAATTCTCCTAAGTCGAGTGCAAGTGCTGAAAGGAGACATGTGAGGGAGATGTCTAATGCGTCAAAGAGAGCAATGGGTGAATTTAGGGATGATATGACTAACCGCATTTGGGAGGAGTACGTGCGACGTCGACGTTGATGGTTGGCATGTCTAAGGATTCACCCTTTTTGTTGGGACTTGTATAGAGCTAGTACCTATTCCTATGACTTTTTGTTGGGACTTTTGTATAGATCTAGGTACTGTGACTAAAAGTCACTTAGCATGATACATGATGCATTATTTTGGACATTATGATGCATTTTTTTGTAAATTTAGATTAACTGTGGATATGCTTACATATAATGGCTAATGTCAATAACTTATTGACATTTATGATGTAATTCTTTTTGGCAATTTTAAAGTAGGTGTATGTAATACCTATTGGTAATGTAAGTACAGGTGGACATGCTTATATGCATTTTATATGTAATACCTTTTCGCAATGGAGTATTTTTCAAGGACCATATATTGTGTATGTGATATGGTTACAGGCAGTTTTAGTCTTCTGTGAGGGGCTTCGACCATCAGACATAAAATAATATTGCCACTACTATAAGGAAATTTCACATTACTTAACTGCATGCTATGAAATGCATAAAGTAGTTCACCAAAAAAAAAACAAAGAAAAAAAAGAAATGCATAACACACGTGATCAGTAATGTACATAACATAGGTGACTGTGTGTTATATCACCCTGTACAATATATAGGAACTCAAAATAGGGCATGTAATCATTAATGTACATAACACACATGACCATAAATAGGTCATGGCAGATGTAGTTGCGTATGGCCATGGCCCCCTAAAACAGTAGAGAATACAAAATAAACCCCAACTACAGTCCATGACAAAAGTAAAGCTAGCCTATACTTGTAGACCTCGTCTTCAGCAATCCGGAGTGCGAGCTTAGTTTTTTCAGCCTTGCACTTTGCTATCCTTAATTGCTCCCGTGCTTTTGCTTCCATTGCATGAGCCTCATCCTTTTCATTTATTGCAGCTGTTGCCTCGGCCTTATATCTCGTAAACCTTTCATGGACAAGTGGTGTTGTTGCACGGCCACGTGAGCATGTGTTCTTGTCCAACCATTTGAAGAACTTACATGCCTGATTGGAGTCTTGCATACAACATTGAAGGACACAATAAATGTTATGCATGGTGCTAAAGAATGAATATAATATATAATAGCCATGGTTGTCAAAATTGCGATCCAGATCGTAAAATCGCACGATTTTACGATCCCACCTCACCAAAAAGTTTAAAATCGTAGCAGGATCGCAAAAATAGTAGGATCGTGTAGGATCACATAGGATCGTAGGATCGTATGGGTTCCTACCGATCCTACCATTTGGCTTGATTTTTTTTTTTTTTTTTTTTAGTGAGATTCATTTGGGTAAGATAATCCACCTAAACCCACAAGCCCAACGGGTTATCAAAAGCCCAATAATGAATTGAAATCTCAAATTTACCCCTATGTCAACATAAAATCTCAAAAAAACCTATAGTACTTAAGTTTAACGTTTTCAAAAACAAAACCTAAAATATTTAGATGATGAAATGGGATATGACAATGACAGTGATTAGATTATAAGAATCTTAGAATGTGAATTCTCTTTTGGATTTCATATTTATAATTAACTAGTTTACCTTAGATTGAGAATTCTCTTTTGGATTACATATTGTAATTTTGTAATTAGCTAGTTTTTATATGCTAACTAGCCTAACTTATTTTGGATTTGGAACTTAGAATTTGGAAAACATTTTCCATATGTGTAGATAATATTTTGGTACTTAATTGCTAATTAAACATGTATTGAACTTTTTAGATACATTATGTCAAAAGTTAAATATATTTTGTTTCGTTAGAATGACATAAGAACGATGTAGTGCGTGCAAATTACATTTTATGATGCAATTTTTTTTTTAATGGATGGATTCATATTTTAAGTGATTATATAACATACAAAGTCACTATCAATAGGTTTTTTGCTTAAAATCTGAAAATAGGTAGGATTTTACGATTCACGATCCGATCCTACGATCTACGATCCTACCTACCTCCCACGATCCTACGTAGGATCCCGATTTTGACAACCTTGATAACAGCTATAACAGTCTTCATGATAATAATTAGAAAAACAAATCAAAAGAATCACGTAATACTAACCGGCGACCAATGATGACATCCATAGAGCCGCCTACCAAAATTACGGATAGATAAGGAGGTCCTTTCCACACACCGATCCATATCGCACATATGGCCGCTAGAAGTGGACTCATAAGTAGTGGCAGAAGACATTCCACTGCTGAAGAGTATAACAAAAAAGAAAAGAATAGATGTGTCATCCACTACTCAAGACAAGGTGCTCAAAATAGACTAATAGATATGTTCACAAGTCTAATTTCCAACTAAATAAACCATCAAAATATCCAGCTGAATGAAAAAACACATAGAAGAAGCTTTTAAGTTCAAAGCTTGAATCCAAACTCCAAAGACTTTTTTTTTTTTTTTTTAATATGTGGACTTGAATCTAAAGATATACAAAATGTAAATGCATCATAGATTCATCCTCCTTTAGTTTTCATTGTTCTCGGCTTCCTCTTTAAGAAATTAGGAACAAAAATTTATCATCATGCCATTAGCTATAATCAAGATGCCTCATAAGTGCTTTAAAGAATGCTGGTTCAAAACAAGGTTGTAAGACACAGGGGATGCTATTGATAGAGTCTGTACTGTATATCTTCTATAATATACGTGCACACCAAAATTTTACTCATTGGAAGTAAAATCCAAATTCTAATATTAATAATTCTTAGTTTATCAGTTTATTTCCCTACATATTCTCAACCAAACAAACCACAAAGGCAAAAATTACCCATTACAACCCCCCCAAAAAAAAAGGAAAAAAATTAGAATATTCCATATTTGGAAAGATTACAGACAAATGGCACCCTCTTCATTCTCCAACCACCCCAATTACCAGATTTTATAGCCCAAAGCTAATGAAACAAACCATAGAAGAAAAAGATCTATAGAAACAAGTATAAATTACAATACTTAAGAGTTTAGTAAAGTGAAGGTTTTTGTTGAGTGGAGTCCCATATGATGTACGCAAAAATATAAAACAGACAATAAAAAGAAAAAAAAATCCAAACCTTTTAAAACTGTCATTCCTTTTTATTTTCCTACGTTTTCTCAACAATCAAACAAAACCTAGATTCCAAAACAAATGGAAGCCCCAAAATCTTCCACATTTAGAAGGATTTCATACAAAATGGTATAGTTAATAGGAACCCAAAACCACATTAAAAAAACAAAACAAAAATAAGACACCCATTTAGAAAAACAAAACAAAAAATGAAGAAAATAAGACATACCCAGGTCAGCATTCGGTTCAAAAACTAATAAAATGGAGACGATCTGAGAAAAGAAATGAGGCACTCACACACAAAAAAAGTGAAGCAACTAAGAGAGAAAACAGAGTAAGGGGCAGGGGCAAAATGGGGGAAAAGAGGGAACTTTAGTGGCAACATAGCATAAGATAAGAAAAAGTCACAAACTTGAAGGAGGAGAAGGAGAAACAGAAACAGAAGTAGTAGCTTCTGAAATGGTGACGGTACACACTGACGAGGCGAGGGAGCTTCAAGGCATTTTTATGGGTTTGGGTTTAGGTTTTGGGAGAGGCACTCTATTGAAGGGGTGAAGGGGAAAGGAGAAGTGAAGGAAATGGGGAATGGGTTCCGCAAGTAGACTAACAGAAGGGTCTGACTTGGTGATCAGGTATGGGTCCCACAAAAAGGTTGAAATATTTGAGTTATGTGAAGTGAAAACAGTGTCCAAACGGTGGGGTAATGAAAATTGGGATATCTTGAGTGATGACTGACGAAAATTAAGTGATGAAAAAAAACTAACCAAACAAGCCCAAAATGATTGCAATTTACATAATTGGGCTTAATATTTCTATTTTATCAAAATTAAGTCTCAATATAGCTAAATAAATCAAATTAACAAAATTAAACAAAATCTAAAAATTCAAAATAAATCAAACTATTAAATTAAAAGTATATATTCCAAACTGTCAATATTGTGAGTTGGGTCGGGTTACATGTTGAAAATTTTGCGGACCTAAGCCTTAAAAAACAAACCCATGAAAAATTAATCCAAGACATAAGTTGGGCTGGGTCCATGACTGAATGTAACACGTGCGAGCAGAGAAGACCGGGTACCTTTAAAACAAAAAATCGAGTCAGAACCCGCAGCACACGCACACAACTGTAAAGTAAGTGCATGACAATTCGACAAGTCGTATATTTGGAACCCTAGGACTTGGCTTATAGTACACACAGTTCACAACACATACATACACAGTTTCTCTCACAACAACAATCTCTTCTTCTACCAGTCCAGTCCAGACCGTACAACATGGAGTTCTCTCAGGAAGACTTCGATCGCCTCTTGCTGTTCGAGCACGCTCGTAAAACTGCCGAATCTAACTACGCCCAGAACCCCCTTGATGCCGATGTTAGTATCTCTCTCTCTCTCTCTGTTAATCTCAATGTTTCATTCCTCAATTTCAACCTCCATTATATTTAACTGTGTATTTGTGTCTGTGTTTGTATATTATGCTTTCATTTTAATTCTCTAATTCTTTTTTTTTTTGTTGGTTGAACCGTTTATTGGAGTTGATTCACAGTTTTAGCTTTTATGTGTTTGTTATGAACTATTTGGGATACTTAAATTTTAGCATGGTTTGTTAGTTTAAGTGATATGACTTTTTAAATATTCATATTTTTGGTTCAATGTTACACCACTTAATATATTTTTTTTTAATTGGATGCGAATTTTAACATATCCAACATTGGATTACATTATCTTTGTGTATTCTCTATGCTTGCAAAATTTCAAGATTATCGAAGATTAATAGCAATGTCATCGATCAATTGTTTGAATTCAAGTTTTTGTAGTTTAAAATAACTCATAAAAGATGAGTTTATGGATCGAATGGTAAGTAACATCCAATTGGCATGCATGTTAAGAACATGTAGGACGTGTGGAATTCAAAATATGAATTCAATAATAAGTTATTGGGTGGTGTAATATTGTTTAGAGTTATATATATATAAAGATGTGAATTATGACATCATCTGTTTGGCTATGTGAATTACTCTGCAGAATCTAACGAAGTGGGGAGGAGCTTTGCTGGAGCTATCACAATTTCAAAACATTGCGGATTCAAAGAATATGATTAATGGTATTCTGAATTTCTTATAAAATTAAAACAACACTATGGTATTTTAAATATATACATAATTGAACTGGAATCGCTGTTGCAAAGACTTTTTCTTTTTGGAACCGAACTATTTTGATGGGATAACTTTAAAAAAAAAAAATTGAATTATGTAGATGCTATTTCGAAGTTGGAAGAGGCTTTGCTTGTTGATCCAGTGAAGCATGAGGCGTTGTGGTGCCTGGGAAATGCCCAAACCTCTCAGGCATTTCTCACTCCTGACATTGATGAGGCGAAGGTTTTTTTTGATAAGGCACGTGACTATTTCCAAAAAGCAGCAGATGAGGTAAAATTTTAAGTTCCTTAAGTTTTCAATTATATTGTATTTTATAGTTTAAGACTCTTTTAGAAGCTTGATTACTGAATATGTTTTTGCAGAATCCATCCAATGAACTCTACCAAAAGTCCTTGGAAAACACGGATAAGGTATTTTTCAAGCTTTAACTATTATTTCATTTGAACCATAATATCCTATTATACTGCCTTTTCATTTAGTCACTCACATCATATGAACATTGCCTAGAAAAGAGGATGTATTGGTTTATTAGGTTGCATGGTAGTACTAGTTATATGGCCGAGAATATACTAATATAATGCTTTGCTTAGTGCTTAATTAGAATTTTTAAGTTTGGGAAACATCTATGTAAATTTATTCATTTTATAAATATTACTTTTGTGTCATTTGTTTTAGGGCTGTGGTCTTGGACATATATAATTGGGGTACGGTTGGGATTGAGATTGTGATGAGATTTTCAAAACGAGTAGCATTTTGGTGGTAAAGGTGCAAGAAGTATACACTAGTTTAGTGACAATACCCACAACCATAAATGCACCTTGCAAAATAGCTAATCTCTTTTATTGGTGAATGGTGACTTAGCTAATTATACATAGAAAGGAGACCATATCTAAGAAGGACAGAGCAGCCTGCACTATATGTTGAACTAGGCTTGAACTCATAGGATAGATTAGGTTGTCCATAAGTGTCTTGTTTGGAAAATCTCTCTTTTTAAGGGAATATTGTTCAACGAATTGTCTTTCAAATAAAAAGGTAAAAGTTTTCAATACTTCTCTTCTTAATTCAAACTCAAATGAAGTTAATGGAAAAGAGGTATTGAATTTCAAAGAAAGTAAAAGGATAAGTCAGGAAAGTTATTAATATTGCACCCATTGAAATTTTAAAGAGGACCATATTTTTGGAATATCCCAAAATGGAATAGATGACTAACAATAATGGATGGAGGAGTAATTAGTTTGATAGTTTTTTATCTTACTAATTTGATTCCATTGTTTACTGTTTCTTCTTAGGCGACTGATTTGCACATGGAGATCCACAAGCATGGTCTTGTTCAACAGACTCTGGGTGGTGGGCCATCTGCTTCTTCTAATGAAAAGGTTAGATTATCAAATTATTACATTACTGTTATTTGCTAAATATTATTTTGAAGGAGTAGCACTTTATCTAAGAAGCTTCTATAATCTGTGATGCAAAGAACCTGTTTACATGGTTGGAGTTCTTTGAGCTTCTATCATAGTTGAAGTGACAATGCTATGTTTTTCAGGGCTTAACAGATCCTTGACCAACGTCTTCAGTTTTTTTAATAACATCACATCAATCTGAAACTGCAAAAGTCACTCTTTTTTTTTTTTTTTTTGTGTTTTTTGTTTTGGTAAAGATTTGATGATAGTGTTTCAATATGTGCACAGTATTGCAGTTTTAGTTTGGACTAACAACTTTATGGCACTTTTGATTGCTCTTTCACTCAATTGCCCTTTTAGCTTGCTCATTGTTTTCAGCCCTGCTTCCAGATACATATGATATAATAATTTTCTAGGGACTCATGTTTCAACTGTCTCAGCATTTATAAAAAAAATAAAAAAAAAATAAAAAAAAATTTGTTTCAACTGTCTCAGCTATTCTATGTGAAAAACGTATGAAAGCTTAAGATTTTTTTACTGTTAAGTTACGTGCTGGGTCTTAGACCCTTTACCTGACACTCTATCCCATTATTGTTGAGGAGGAAGTCTCATTTTAGCTAGAGCTTATTCCTGTAAGATAGCCTGAGATTGGTACAATAAATTCCCAGATTTGGCTAATATCTTGGTAGATCTTCTAATATATGATAATACATCTTGTATTGAATTTGTAACAGATCCTGATCGGATTTTTTAAACTGGTTGTGGTTGGGTCTGGTCTGAATTGGGGTGTTCCTGTATCAATTGTTTGGTTCAGCTTCATGAAATCCTCCTCATTAATTTTGTGTTCTTTATTCCATCACTTGGTTTCAACCATACTTCTTAATCAGTCAAATGCTTTGCTGCACATAATGAACAATCTTATAAACTCCCCCTCACCTTCGTCTTCTTCCCCATTTAGGCATCAGTTTCCTATGTGAATTGAAGAGTTGAGATTTGTGGGGGGGTTGATTTGGAATAGATGTTTCTGGGTTCTGGGTTCATGTTCAAGCCAGATCTAAATTCATTATTTTTTCTTTTTCCTTTAAAATTGATAATAAAAAAATTATTCATATGCTGATGTGGCATTTATTATTATTATTTTATTTGTCACGTAAGCTTTAAGTGTGCCAACAGTGCACACCGTTTGCCACATAAGCATTTTTTGTTAATGATTTAACGTTAGAGCATTCACATCAAGAATGCTAAAAAATATAGCTTTTAGCAACACAAAACACTACTTTATTTATTTTAACACCCCACTTTATAATATACCTAATATCAAAGGTTTTATATTTTTTACCACTTCATTAAAATATTATTTCTTTATTATTTTTTAATTCTTTCTTATTCTCAATCTCATCTCTTCCACAGTTCCACTGCCCACACCGAAACCCACTGCAAAACCCAACCCACTGCCACTGCCCATACCCACTGCCACCGGCCACCACCGTCCACACCCACTGCCACAGCCATCACCACCCACAACCTCAACCCCAACCACCAAAATCACAAACAAAAACAAACCCAAAACCAAATAACAAACCCAAAATCAAATCACAACCAAATCACAAACTCAAACCCACACCCACTGCCACTGCCAGCACCACCCACAACCTCAAACCCCCAACCACAAAAAAAAAAAAAAAAATTCACAAACCCAAAAAAAAAAAGAACCCATAAAACTTCATACCCACCCACCATCAACCACCACAAAAACCCATCAAACGGATACCCACCACTAGCCACCACAGACCATACCCACACTCTATCAACCACCATAAACCGATGGAGAGAATTTCTCTAACAAAAAAAAAAAAATACCGACGGAGAGAGGGAGAGAGAGGCTGGTGAAAGAGAGAAGAAAAGAGAGTCCCTAGTGGAAGAAAAAGAAAGAGGAAAAGTGAGAGCCGGTGAAAGAAAGAAGAAAAGAGAGAAGCAAAAAGAGTCCAATGGAAGAAAAGGAAAGAAGAAAAGAGAGAGAATAGTGAGAGAGAAATGATATTTTAATTGAAGAGTAATAAAATATTATTATTTTTTATAAGTTTTGAGCTGCAGTAGACTGTCAAAAATGACAATTTACTGTAGCTAAGTTGCTAAAAAATTTAAGTATAGCAACATTGATGTAGTGTGTGTTTTGTGGGATGAGTTGCTAAAATGGCTCTTTTAAGTTTTTAGCATTCTTGATGTGAATGCTCTTAAGAGTCAAATTGACTGCAAATTAAAAATAATAGGGACCAAATTGATTGCTTTCGAAATGTAGGGACCAAATTGATTGTGATCCCAAAATGTAGAGAACAAAATGGTATTTTCGCAATAAATTCCCAGATTTGGGTAATATGTTGGTATATCTTCTAACTATCATAATGCATCCTGTATTGAATTTGTAACAGATCCCGATTGGATTTTTTAAACCGATTGTGGTTGGGTCTGGTCTGAATTGGGGTGTTCCTGTATCAATTGTTTTTTTCGGCTTCTTGAAATCCTTCTCTTTAATTTTGTGTTCTTTAGGCCATCACTTGGTTTCAACCATACTTCTTAATCAGTTAAATGCTTTGCTGCACATAATGAACAATCTTATAAACTCCCTTTCACCTTCTCAAGATGTGTGGGTCCCACATGCTATGATGGTGGTCTCATGAGACCTTCCCATTGGATAATTTACCCATCTTCTCTCACCTATTGGAAATATTTCCAGCTTCTCATTCTACAAATATACTCATGCAGTTACATAATCCGGAAGCAGTGAAGCCACTATTTTATCTGATTGTGAATAATTTTATTGGATTTGCTTGGTTGTCAATTTTTGGAATCTGAAAGATGAATTGTTTTGGATAGCATTTGGATAATAACGAAGTTCGGTTCTGGCCTGAGTTGAAATTCGTAACTTGTCTTCGTTACTGCTAACGTCCTGTCATGTTTACATTATGTATTTGGATATTACATTACATATAATCTATGAACGCATATTTGTTTTGTATGTTTTTATTGTGTGGAGTGTCTCCATGATTTAATTACAGTCTATACACCTTGGTTTCTATTTGTGGAAAAATGATAGAAGTAAAACAACGATGAAAGGAAACATTTGATCATTCTTATAAATAAAGGCATATTTCACTCGTTTTACATTACATTCAACTTAATTGTGATTTGTCTGAATTACTCTAGACATGCATGGACATGGGTGCTGTTGTTGCATCATTCCCCAATATACCATCCATTGTCGGGAGAAGTTCTTTATAGGTGCAAATAGGCTTCATTTCGTTTTTCTTTGAGCTTGCTATTAAATTATTGTTGTTTTTCCAGACTTCCAAGAAGAAGAAGAAGAGCAGTGATCTCAAATATGACATATTTGGATGGATTATCCTAGCAGTTGGAATTGTTGCATGGGTGGGTATGGCAAAATCCCACGTTCCTCCACCTGCTCCAAGATAGGCCTTTTATCTGCTCCATATTCAAGGCTACCTGAGGTTCAAATTTGTTCTGATAGATTCATCAAAATTTGGGCTGACAAATTCACCATTCTGGAGATGTAGTAAATTTAGTAGCATGTGGTATGCCATCCACATGCTGATTTTGACTAATAATGTTTCTTTTGCTGATTTGGTTAGGCAGATATATTATTGTTGTTCTCTTGTCAATTTTGGCAATGTAGGCTGATTATCTTAAGCTATTTGTTTTTCATTCATACGGTCTTGAATGTGTGATTTTTTAAGTCAGCTTTGGTTTCTTTAAGGTTATATAAGTAATGTTATCGGCATCAACAGGATAAATAACGCAAGGACGAAAATATCTTCTCTCTTTTTAATAGATGTGTCACGTGCAGGTCATGCACTGATAATTTGTCTTCTCTTTACGCCCTCACTAGATCAGAACCCACCAACCAAACCACAACAAGCCGATCCACAACCCAACCCACCAACTCAACCAACGCAACCCAATTAATGATCCACCACCACAACTCGATTAAAGAGAGGAGAGAGGTCTGAGAGAGAGAGAAGAGAAGTATGAAAGGAGAGAAGAAAAAAAAGAGTAGCATTGTTATGGTGAATATTTTTTGCAAATGGCACACCGGATGGATCCACTTTTCAGTTATAAATCTTTTGCTCATAATGAATTTACTCGCTTTAGAGCGTGTATTTTTTTTTTTTTTTCCTTTTTATCTTTCAGGGTGGTGGGAGATTGTTCTCTTTTGTTTTTTGATAATTCAATAATTACAATGGGAAGAGGGGATTTGAATTTTGGATGTTTTCATTGAAAATATCAGAAAATGTCAATCAATTGAATTACAAGACTCTTAGTGATAATAGATTACTCATAACGTACTTAAAAAAAAGAGTGTTGTAGTGTTGAGCTTAAAAAATTGAAATTTGCATTTCCATAATATCTTAATCAGCCACTGCAACAAAGCATGATGCTTGATTCCATCAAATTGCCAAAAGTTTTTGAGATTTCTAATTAGTTAATGGGAAGCACAATTAAAAGGGTAAAATAATGAGTATGATTCGTGACAAATGATGGTAGCCTATAAGCAGGAAGAGAGAAAGTGTACGCGGTTGTTCATGTCTTAGAGAACAAATGTGTTTAATTCGACATAGTTTATAGGCTTTCAAAATTTCCTCTTCTTAGGCATCAATACATTGTCGGTTTTATTTAGTTGGGCTTCCTCCCAGTTCTCTTACGTAATCCAAACTTCTTTTGCAGTGATTGAAAAATTTGTAAAAATTATTAATTGTAGTTGGAAACTTGGAATTGGATCAAGGCTTACCCTAATTAATGTCAACAGTCAAGATTCCTTTTGCCTCTAGTTGTTGTTTGGTGTTCTTTAAATTTTTGTTTCAATGCTACAAAATTGATTTGGATGATTGATGACTCTCTGTTTGCAATGAGTTTTTTTGTTTAGCTTTTAGCTTATTTTGTTTATGTACAATTTTTTAAAACTTTATTTTTTTTAAATAAAAATATATTTCAGCTCACTTTTAGCCAAAAAAAAAAAAAAAAAAAGCTAATGTTATACAAACTATGAGGAGATTTTGGTGTTTGGTTTTGGGAGGGGGGGGGGGGGCTTTAAGTTTTTGTGTTACATTTGGTTCCTGAGAAAATGAGGGAAAATTAGCTCAAAATCAAGGTTTCTTGTTTAAGTTTTTCACCTTTAAAGTGAATGGATTATGAGATTTGATTTTGATGTTATTGTCTAAGTTTGTTTGCTAGAAAATTAGTTGGTGGGTGATGGTGAGATAAGGTTGATGACAACATTGGTTTCTACAGTTTAGCTATAATAAGTTCTTTTTGTTTTATTTTAAACTCATATAAATTAAAAATACATTAAAAAGTGGTTTTGTTGAGAATATTCCTCTAAAAATGATTATTCCATATTAACTCAGCGTCATTTACCACGAGGGAAGTTAAAAAAAGAGGGGGGGGGGGGGTGGAGTGTCAACTATTTTGATAATTGGGAGCACAGTATCATTTTTTGAAAATAAGGTATGGCGAGTCTAATTTCGCCATACCTTAAAGGTGATAATATAATTTACCCTAAATTTTAAGAAGTTTGCTAAGATAAGAGTAGTATTATTATCGAATTAAATGGGCTAAATTAATTTGAATGGAAATCATTTACAAAAAGAGATTATGAAATGTAAATCCTAGAAAATAACAAGTCTAATCAAGGTTTATGTCTCATGTAACCAAGGGATTAGTTGTAATCCCTTCATCCCCTTTCTATAAAGTAAAAAATTCACGTATCTTTTATTTTTTTTTAAGGAAAATGTTGAGGGCAGTTAGAGTCTTGAGTATATTATTTTAGAAGAATGTGAGAATTGCAATAATTGGCATGAGGACATTATCAAATTATGCATGGTGTAACTTTAAGCTATATATATTACACTACTTAATAATTTTTTATTGGATTAATATTTAGAAAATTCAGCCATTGAATTATATATTCTTTATATTTTTAACACACATATCAAATTTCACTTTAATCAAAGACTATTTTCTATTCAATTCATAAACTCATCTTTTATGTATAATTTTAAAATACAAAAGTTTGAAATTTAAACATTTTATAGAAGAAATAGTTATGGATCTATGATTATCTTGAAATTTGGTAATAAAGTATCCGGATAAATTTGATTATAATGCAGATTGTTTCCGGATTGCAAGAGGAAGTATAGATCTGTAAAGGAGTATAAATCTCCATACATAAGAAAAATGTCTAAGTGGCAAGCAAGAAATGATCCCCCAAATGTATGATAGTATAGTAACTAAAAAGAGATCAAGACAAATTTAGCAATTATTCTTTAGAATGCATTGATTCTACCATTAGAGTTACCAAACATTATCTAAGTATTCATTTAGGTTATATGAGCCAAACTAACAGTCAAGACTTTAATCGAATGTGACATATATGTCAATGAGTTGGGATTACATTTGGCCTATAAATCAAGCTAATAATGTAGTGTTCAAATATTTAATTCTAATGTCTCAATTAGCTAGTAATCAATTATAAATTATAAATTAATTATTCTTGTGGCTTTGGCAGCGATGGTGGTTTTTTTCTTAGAAGTAATTTTGGTTTTGGATAAGCCAACAGGTCTTAATGGCCTACCAGCAAGAATGAATTTTTTCAGGATTATCTGGTCATGGAAGTATGGTATGGAATGCACAGAACAACATATATAAATCTTTGTTGAATTTATAAAGATCGACCCAAGAATCAGGCTTGTGTTGCTGTTTTAGGCCCACCACTTTCTCTTAATGGAATGCAGTGTTGTGCAAGCAGGCAAAATTTAGCAGGTACACCTCTCCAATAGTGGAAAGAAATCTCAGACAACTATCAATTCTATAATGATAATTGATAATCGTAAAGAATTTTCTAAGTGCAGTGGTTGGTGTGTCGTGTACATTTTTGTTGTTAAATACTATGATAATAAATAAAGTATCGAAAGCTATGCAAGGATATTCCACTTTATAAGGAGATCTCCTAGAAGGGTCTTACTCTTACTAAAGAAATATGCATATATTATATTAAATTTGTGCCTGAAAGACTACAAGCTTTTGCATTTCTATTTAACAAAAGTGAAATTCTTTTTTTTTGTCCCACTCTTGTTGGTGGAATGCTATATTCATGGTCATTGTCCTAGACGTATTTTTCTTCCCACCTTCATAGGCCATTATCTTTGTTCTTTCATCCAAAGTAATGGGCTGCGCCAATAGTGGTGTGTTTTATATTCCCCTTAGCCACGCTTTGTGCAAAGTTGAGTCCTCATGATCCTGATAGAAAACTCATGGGTGTGGTGAGGTTTTGTTGGTGAAGAAGCATCCACGCCATCTTCTTTTGCTTTTCTCTAATTAAATATTCTGAGATTACAACTCCTCCTCCTCCTCTGGTGTGTAATATAATAAAAAAATTTCTCTTAGCATTTAGTTTTATAGGCCCCAATGATATTGGACCCTTTTGGATGAGAGCAACAAGTGAAACCGTTGAATGACTATAATGTACTATTGCCTATTGGGCACTGCTTGAAGCTTCTCTCACTTTTGTCTTTGAATTGTGTTTATTTCTGGTTGGGAGAGAGGTGGTAGCTAGTTGTTAGCAAAATTTAGAGAGTTCTGATTTGTGTCTACTAAAGATGACGAAGTTTATATATATCAAATGCGATTGGTATAAATTCAAGAGTGGATTTTAGAGTAATAGGTGACGATTGATTAACTATTAAGGACTCTCCACCAAGTCTTCCCCAATCTGCTTAGAGTGGAATTGCTATTTATTTAGTGAGAAATATATTGGATATCCTTGCAAATATATATCTTATTAGATAGTTCGTATCAAAAAAGCATATCTTATTGGATAGGTTCAGCTTTACAAAGCTCTTATACAATATTTGGAAGATCTAGCACAGTTTTTTTTGTCTTTGTTAATAAATTGGTCTACGTCCTCACAGTGAATCTTCCCAGAAACTTCTCCAGGGTCCCTAGTGCTGTAACTCAAAGTGAGTATTGACGAGTACAATTATGCTGTTTATTAGATAGTTCGTATCAAAAAAGCATATCTTATTGGATAGGTTCAGCTTTACAAAGCTCTAATACAATATTTGGAAGATCTAACACTGTTTAAGCAAACAAAATGGTGTGATAAATATTGGTTTTCATAACTGTTGCAATAGTATTCAGCATTCAAAATAACTAAGGTGTAAAATTGTAAAATCCAGCTCAAAAGTTGCAACTATATAACTGTATGATTGCTAATCTGTCTGCTGTTGCAAACAACTGTATAAAACTACAATAGGAGTAGCTTTTTCTGGAATGACTTGTAAATTTAGTTGAAACATCAAATTGTCAAACTAAAAACGAATACATTTTACATAGATGAAGTGAGTCGTCTCAGCTTGAAGCTCAAAAGTATTGTCCATATCTAAAATAGGAGTCGTGATAAATAAATAAAAAAAATTATGAAATCGATTTTGAAGTTAGGCTAGATCTATTGATTAGGATAAAATTTAGATACAGTATTTTAGGTTTCCCTCTCAAGATTCAACTATGTGACTGTTTAATTAAAAAATATACTTCCATCTTATGAGAAAAAATCCACATGGTATAATCTTAGAAAGGGAACCTAAGTAACAACACCTAAGTACTGTATCTAAGTCTTACCCTATTGGTTTTATTATAGAATTCGGGTTGGCCCAGTTCTAAATACTCGTAATTTTTTTAACCATAAAATAATTTTAAATGAAGTATGAGACTGGGGGAGCCCAAATCTGAATTTAATGCCTCCTTTTATGATAGAGGTTAGTTTGCAGGCAGGTGCAAATATCTTTTTTTTTTCTATGTTAAAGTCAGAGATATTAGGAGAGATTTGAAGTTCGTCACCATTGAAACAAGCGCAACATATAAAGGACTATTGGACATCACACAACTTTAGAGTTTAGATGTTATATCTTAGGTTATCTAATTAAATTCAACTATGTAGTTGAATCAATACAATCACATGTGAACTATATAGTTAAATTTAATTATCATTAAGAAAAGATAACATGTTTTGTGTTGCATTTATTATTGCAAATATATGAATGAATTTAATTAGAGAATCTAAGATATAATTCTTAGAGAAATGTGCAAAAATGTTAACAAACTTTGAATAATCCTACATTTAACCCCTTAAGATCTGAAATGAAATGAAATTGTTCAAATTAATAGATTTTATATTTTTGGGCAAATGCTTTACAATATTGTAATTTGGCCAAATCACAATTTAGTCCCACAAAATTTTCAATAACTACATTTCACCCTTTAAAGTTTGGACTAAAAATGAAATTCTAAACCTTATTTTTGTATTGGTGAGTTACACGCATTTAGTGGGTTTTGAACCTATGATCTCACTCTACATCTCATTAGTATGGAAGACTGAAGTACAAGTTTTTTTTAATTTTTTTTTTTTTTTTAAGAAAGAGAATGAAGTACGAGTTGAAGTAATATTAAAACCTTCTTGTAAAATTATATGAATAAATCCATTTTTACAGCTTTGTTTGGTAAAATTTAAAAATGAAATTAAGATAGTTTATTCTTTTAAACATATCCCTTTTTTTTTTCTAATTCGATAGTCGAGGGAGGTAGATCTAAAATTTTAAACCATAGACATCTTATTTGGAAACACCAGGAAATGGCATTGGAGCTACAAGGCTCTTGGCTTAAATACATGTTGTGTTTTTTTTTTTTTTAATAAATTTTAATATGATAGAATTTAAACCTATGACATCTGCATTATGATGATTGTTTTCTATCATCATGTCAAGACATAAATTAGTTTTTAGTATAGGAGAGATTTGAATTTTGGATCTCTTATTTGATGACAAGAGACTTTACCAGTTAAACTAACTGGAACCCGCTAAATACATATTTTTAAACCCTTTCATTTGTTTAAAAATACAATTTCATCAAATATTAACTTATTTTCACCTTACCAAAATAACTATTAATTTATTAATAACTTTAAAATCACAAAAAAATTCACAATTATGATGTAGCAAGTTATTAATGATAAAAATAGTGTAACCAATGCATTCATATATACAAGAATCAATAATAATTAGTGAACTTAACTATTATGAAAAATATTTTTAACTCAATTAACACTTTTTGGTATCTCTAATAGAGATGTCCAAGGTTAAAATAATCATTTCTTCAACAATCAAATTATTATTATTTTTAAGAAAAAAAAAATCTTTAATCTTATGGTCTGTTTAGATACAGCTTATTTTGTTGAAACTGAAAATTTATTATTGAAAGTACTGTAAATAAAAGAAAAAGTTAACTGAAATAGTATAGTAGAGCCTATAAATAATAGCGAAAAGTGTAATGAGACCCATAAATAATTGTAAAAATAAACTGAATAATGAAATAATTTTTATTTTTTTATTCGTATCTAAAGGAGGCTTAATAAACTATACCAAGAGTCCGTACACCGTATGCAAGCTGATGCAGGGGCTTCTATGTGCTCGCAATGATGAAGTCCGTGCTTTTCTCCAATGGGCTTGGAGATGGCCCACATGAGCTGCTCGAATACTCTTTAAGTCTTTAACCATGGTTAGCAAAATGACCAAAACTTGAACCAGAATCACTTTCCACATGCTATATATTCAAGTCACCCACACCATGCAATCTTCACACGACAGACGTCTATCTCTAATACAATATCACTAGCTTTCTATCTTTTCTCAATTACCATTTCCAAATCCCTCTTTCGGTTTTGGAAAAAAAAAAGATATGAAGTCCTTCACAATAGCCAACCTCTCTCTTTTACTGCTTTGTATTGGAGCCACACACCAAACTCCATGGCCTTTCACTCTACTATTTCCCTTGTTGTTTCTCTTAGCTATCCTTCTGAACTATTGGCTTGTCCCTGGAGGCTTTGCATGGAGAAACCATAACCAAAACTCTCCCAAACTGAATGGTCCAAGTGGCTGGCCTATACTGGGCACTTTACCTGACCAAATGGGTGCTCTTGCTCATCGCAAACTAGCTGCCATGGCTTCATCATATGGCGCAACTAGGCTCATGGCATTTAGTCTTGGAA
The DNA here is from genome assembly GCA_028535165.1 of Quercus tomentella. Classification (NCBI taxonomy): domain Eukaryota; kingdom Viridiplantae; phylum Streptophyta; class Magnoliopsida; order Fagales; family Fagaceae; genus Quercus; species Quercus tomentella. The sequence continues at coordinate 46,444,630 of JAPQVY010000089.1, read as the reverse complement.
CCACACGTGCAATCATAAGCAGCGATCCTGATACTGCTAAGGAAATCCTATGTGGGTCTTCCTTTTCAGACCGACCTGTAAAAGTTTCAGCTCGTTTGCTAATGTTCGAGCGTGCCATTGGGTTCGCTCCCTACGATAACTACTGGCGCCACCTTCGTAGACTTGCTGCAAATTACATGTTCTCACCTAGGAGAATTTCGAGCCTAGAGGGACTGAGGCAACGTGTGGCTAATGAAATGTTGGGTGGAGTGTTGAAGGAGATGAAGTTGAGAGGGGTTGTGGAATTGAGAGGCATATTGCAAAAGGGTTCTCTAAGTAACATATTAGAGAGTGTGTTTGGAAGTTGTGTGGAGCTAGAAAGAGAGGAGTTGGGTGATATGGTTAGAGAAGGGTATGATCTTATTGCAAAATACAATTGGGAGGACTATTTTCCACTAAGGTTTTTGGACTTTTCTGGGGTGAAGAGAAGGTGTCATAGATTGGCTGGTCAAGTGAACAGTATTGTGGAGAAGATGATTAAAGAGAGAAAAAGAGCTGGAGAGTTCAGTAGTGGTAATGATTTGCTTAGTGCTCTGTTGTCTTTGCCTATGGAGGATCAACTAAGTGACTCAGACATGGTTGCTGTCTTGTGGGTAAGGACTCTCTTTCTCACCATACACTGTTTCACACGCATGCATACACTTGTCATTCTGGTGAGTGGGTAAGGATATGGGACAGGGTTGATGTTATGATATGATATGTTTTGGGCTAAATATTATCTTCACTTGTGTTATAATAGGCGATGATGAAGATTGTGTTTAATTTCCTATTTCATATATTATTCTTGTCATTTCTAGCTAATATAAAGTTAAGAATATTTTAGGAAAATCATTACATCTTTACAGTTTTATTAATAATCCTTTGTTGTTTTAAACCAAAATATATAAATTATATATAAAAAATACACACACATATATATATATATATATAAACTAATAATTCAATAAAATATGTATATACACACACATAACTCATAGGAAAATCTGAATTTGAATCCCCTATCATCCAATTATTGAAAAAAAAAATCCCATAAGATAAAGAAATTAATTAGTAATTATCCTCCTTCCTAACAACAAGTTTTAACATGATATGATAATCTAGATCATCATTCTTCTCTTTTTGAGAAACAAACAAACATAAACACAAAAATAGAGAATAAAATTCTAACACAAAGCACATTACAAACTCCACTTAAAAGCTATAATAATCTAAATCATCCATATTAATTTATGAAGATTGGTGTACAACTATAATGTTTGTTTTATATGAAGATCTCTCATATATAAGAATTCAAAAGGATGTTATTCATAACAAATTCATAAAAGAAATTTTCTAAATATTGTTGCATACTTTACTTCCCAAGTATACAATAACAAAACTTAGTTACATAAATATTAAATAGTACTCAATAAGGAATCAAAGTTAAAATCTTCGTTTTATTCCTATATGTTTTTCCATCTTTAATTTTGATTGTTCTAAGATTTATTCTCTTTTTTGCTAACATAAGATTTATTCTCTTTTGGCTTTTATTATATGTTCTCCTCGTGATATTGCTTGGAATTTCAATTTCCTTCTCAGCTAGGTTGACAGATTTTTTTTTTTTTGGGGGATAAATTTAAAGATATTTGAGATATTTCTTATTTATTCCCTAGTTATCGTTTTACAAAAACTTTTTATAGAACCTTAAATCTGTCGATTCATGTAGTCCATATCAATATTGAGCAATGAAAGTTGGCTTTTTAGATTCGGGCACAATGATTATGAGTTTGTGACATGACGCCAATACCAAACACTGTGCATATGATTGGTAGTTGACTAAAAGTATTGCAATCTAGCTATAAGAGTCATATTTAATATTTTGTCGTGGTACACTTCGTTAGCTTTTAACTTTTCTTTATGTTATTTTATAGTGTGCGTTGTCTCATACTTACATATTAGATTGGCAGGCAAGTTGTAATCCAATTCTTCCATTTTGGGGTTTTTCCTTCTCATTTTTAGGTTGAACTATATATAGCAATAACTGATAAAAAATCTGACATCAAAACTTGGCTTGTGGGTACTGGGTCGTCCTTTTAAGCCTAGCTAGATCATCAACAAATTAAAATAACTATTTTTTTTGGGGATTTACTATATTATAGTGCCTTGCGGATGTGGTTTCCACTTTCCACGTTCAACATTCTTTCTCTTGTGACATATCAAAAAAAAAAAAAAAAAATTCTTTCTCTTGTGACACATATAAACTATATATTATATTATTTGGGACTGCGAATATTTTTTACATGCAAATAAAGATATTAAAAGATACTCAATGTTGTCGAGTCATCCCACATCGGTAAGGTGTGATATTAAGAAGGGGTTTATCATTTGTTCCGCGACACTAACTGTTGCATGCAGTTTTGGTGTTGGCGTGTGAATATATTCCCTTATCTCATCTCCTTCCTCCATATATGTGTGTGTTTCTCAAATAAAAAAAAATTTTGTGCACTCTTTATGATCTAATACTATATATCCTTTTTTTTTTTTTTTCCAGGAAATGATTTTTCGAGGAACTGATACCGTTGCTATACTACTGGAGTGGATTATGGCAAGGATGGTTTTGCACCAAGACATTCAGGCAAAAGCACAGCATGAGCTTGACACGTGCGTTGGAAATCACAGGCACGTGCAAGACTCTGACATACAAAACCTACCTTACCTCCAAGCCATAGTGAAGGAAGTTCTTCGTATGCACCCTCCAGGCCCATTACTCTCGTGGGCCCGCCTTGCTGTCCATGATGTCCACGTTGGAAAGGTCTTTGTGCCAGCTGGCACAACAGCAATGGTCAACATGTGGGCCATAACCCATGACTCAGCTATTTGGAAGGACCCATGGGCCTTCAAGCCCGAAAGGTTTATTGAAGAGGATGTGTCTATTATGGGCTCTGATTTGAGGCTTGCACCATTTGGGTCTGGCCGCAGGGCATGCCCTGGCAAGGCATTAGGCTTAGCCACGGTGCACTTGTGGCTTGGAAGGCTTCTCCACCAATATAGGTGGCTTCCGGCACAGCCGGTTGATCTTTCTGAATGCTTGAACCTCTCTCTCGAAATGAAGAAGCCGCTGGCGTGTCGCGTGGTTCATCGGTGTGTGGGATTATGAGCTCATGAAGCTAGTGAATGTAATTTGAACTTTGTTCATTTAAAAAAAAACCGTGTGATTAAGTATGTAGTATGTCCAATATTTGTGTGTCTGAGTTAAGTTTTTGGGGGGGACTGAACTGAACCTCCAAATCTCAAAAAAAAAAAAAAAAAGTAATGTAAGTTGAGTAGTGTCTCGTGGACATTGTAAGCTATTTGAATTACTTAATGAAGTTGCTTGAGTTTATGTACGTAGCATCTGAAATGGTATAGTTCAACTGATTCAATCAAGTTCAGCAAAAAAGAAGACTGTGTCATCTAATTCCATATGATTAGTCCAAAGAAAGACAAACGTAATCTCAGATATTACATTCCTTTACATAAATTAAAACAAATATTGTTTCTCAAAAAAAGAAAAAAGAAAAAGAAATATTAGATTTCAAATATAAATTCAAAGTCCAACATTTATATCCTGAATTCAAGCACAGTGCTTATTGCTTAAGCTTCTATAGTATTTTCATACAAATTAAGCAGCTTCTACTGGAATCCTTGTTGACATCATACCGCAATTAGAATGGAGCTGAAAGGTGCTTTGTTTTGTTTAAATCTTTTAGTAGCAATCAATTCTTTATATCATCCAAAAAGAAACCGAAAGTCATGGTTGTCAAGGAATTAGATTGGAGTTCAAATGTTCTTTGTTTTGTTAATTCTTTCGGGAATATTCTTTTTTTATCAACTAACAAAGGCTATTGGTGTATAGGTTTTTTGCTGCTAGATCCCATCAAGGGATGGACTTTATCCACTGACTCCACATTTAACAGGTGAGGACTGAGGAGGTATTACTTACACACATCAATAATTTTCCTTTTTGGAAAAAAAATAAATAAATTAATTAAGGAATCCAAACTTACAAAATCTATTCACTAAATGAGTGCAACTCATTGGCGTAATTGATAGTCAATGAGTTTTACATTTTTCACCTCCACCTAAACTAATAATTGATTACTCCATGAAAAATCAAAGGAGTTAATTTTGTATTGAAGACCATTTCGGTTTGGACAAAGGAATAAAACATTTCAATACCGGTGTACCCAGGGACAGACCTAAGTGGGGGCCCGGGCCTCCCGGGTCCAATTTTTTTTATTTTATAGTTATTATATATTTTATTTTTGTAGTTGGACCCCCTTCCAAAACCATAGGCCCCATTTTTCCCAATCAGCCTAACTAGTCTAACCCAAAAACTTAACAAAAACAAATAAAACATTCACAATAGTGATTGTATTTTAGCAAAAAAATTATTTTACCACCAAAGAACCAAAAAATCATGTGTTATAGGAGAAGTTAAAGCTAAATTTTTTGCAACTACAATAAACAGGTGTAAATACTAGTTAACTGTAGCAAGTTGTTAAAAATAAAATACAATATTTTATTAAGATTATACCACTTCCTTCAATTAAAAAACTCAAATTATCTCTCTTCTTTTATTATTTTAATAAGTTGTTTATATTATTTTAAATGAAGTGATAAAAAAAAATAGAACATTTGATATTGGGTGTATTGTAAAGTGAGGTGGTAAAATACCACTTCCTTCAATTAAAAAACTCAAATTATCTCTCTTCTTTTATTATTTTAATAAGTTGTTTATATTATTTTAAATGAAGTGATAAAAAAAAATAGAACATTTGATATTGGGTGTATTGTAAAGTGAGGTGGTAAAATAGATAAAATAGCTTTTTGAGGTGCTAAAAGCTAAAATGTTTAGTACCACCACTGTGAATGCTTTAACTTCAACCAAAAAAAAAAAAAAAAATCCTCACCAGTCTAGTATTCAAAAAAAACATTTTTTTTTTTGTTAGTAGATGATTACATTTTAATGTATTTAGAAATAACGTTTTTGTGTAATTATAATTTTTTAATACTATATGGATGCCTATTTGGACTTTTTTTTTTCTTTATACTCTGGCCCCCCGCTAGCTTAAAATCCTAGGTCCATCCCTATGTACATTTTTGGGATTACCGTTCTTTATATATTTCCATGCATAAATATATGATTGTATTCATTTATTAATTTTTATGTTTATCAACAAAAAAATTTAAAATCCACATATTTTATAAGCCTAAATATTAGTCTAAGTACATTAACCAACATATTAGCTTATGTGGGGCCCAGTAATTTGTGGCCCAGGCCTATTTATTCGTTGGGGCTTAAAACCCAAGCCGAGGAAGGTTATAGCCCAAGCACGGTACTATAAGTACGAGGTGGTCTTAGGATACAGCCGAAGATGACTGTGTCCTCGGCATATCCGAGGTCCCCCTGGAAGGAGGGGCAAAAACGGTATAAGAACAGTTTGAGAATAAAGATCTAAAAATATCTAAGTCAACAGAAAAGGGTGCGCTGGAAAGTGCAACGACCAGGGAAAGCTGCCCTTACTGCCATTCAATACTCTGCACCTGACAGAGCCATACTCCCCAGCTTTTACAACCACCTCCAACGACTTTGAGTATGGGCTGATGGGATAAGTATCAGTCCTGAAAAGTCGACCCTACACGTGGACGAAAGATAAGGAACACAGGCTAGTATAAAAGGAGAAGTAAGCAATCCATAGAAGAGGCTGGGAAAAATGGCCAAAACCAGAGCCTCCCAGCCCACCTCTAGGAGAAAGACTCCCAAAGCGTGCACGATTCAGTTATGTATGTACATGTTTTATTTATGTATGAACATCCCGGAAAACCACCGACTTGTGATCAAGGCCTAGCCTTTCAAACCCACGCTCTATAAATGATACTGTTAGGGCCTATTTACGTGCGAACCCAGTATCATTCTTGGGTCGTTCCAAATCGTGTCCTTACAGCTTAAATAACATATTTTTTTATTTTTTTATTTTTAAAATCAATTTTGTAATTTTTTTAATTATAACGGCTGAAACACCCAAAATATGTTCAATATAGGTCAGTACAACCCAATATTTTTTTTGGTATATTTTAAAGAAGCACCAGTATCAATTTAATGGTCAGTACAATATATTTCTTCAGTACAATCGATAACAATATGGAACTGACATCTTAGTGGAAAATGAACGATGATGAAGACTCTTTTTACCATTTGGACAAGTATTACTGTAGTAGTACTTTTATAATTGCATTTTTAGATAACTTCTGTCTATTTGCAAATTAAATCAGGAGATTACAACAAAATCGTTTTCCGAAATGATATGGTAAGAATAAAGTTAGCCTTTAGGAGCAAACAAAAGTAGCACCCGGTAATGATTTTTGCCAGCTAAGTCCCACTACTAACCCAGTGTTTTATGCTTTAATAAACATGACAAGAGGTGCTGTTTTTTATGTCATTATTACGGCTTGGAATTGAAAGTAAACTCCAAGTAAACCTGCCTTTATTTGTTCCTAATTCAACTTTTGCAATGATATTTCAAGCTATATATAGTCCCCATTAAAAACATGTAACCTCATGTCTTTTTCTTTTGCTTTTCTTTTCATAAAGTTGTCTATGCGATTGCTAATTCCTATAACCAAAAGATGATCTATTTTTTTCTCGGCTAATCAAAGTGTTTCTTGAAGTTACTTTTCGTACAGATGACAAGAGAGGATTAAAAATCATTTGTTGTCACAACAGATCAACATAGACGCAACACATTTTTTATTTTCTCTCTTTTATTTTTCAATGGGTACATTAAGAAGCCCCACAAGGACTTAATTACAAATCACTAGATTCTAAGTATAAGAAATTAAAAAAAAAAAAAATATATATATATATATATATATATATATATATATATGACATGGTTGAGATATAAACTCTTTTGAACTAACCTTGTTCCTTAAACTTGTATATAATGGTAAAGACATGTAACGCATGCCCCAAAAGTTTTGGCTTTTTTAGATCCAAATCTCTCCAACTTTTTTTTTTGGGTGTTGTTCTTTCTTTCTTTCCTTTCAGCATCGAAGGCAAAGCATTTAGCCTTTAGTATTTGCACATAGACACACACTTCCAATAACATGTTAATGCTCCACAAATCTAAACCCTGATTGAGTTGGGACCCGCCAGCATCTCCCAAAGCTAGGTGTCCTTTCAACGTGTCGCCATGTAGTTGTTGATTAAACAATCCACAAATGCGACGTAAAATGAGAATGTTGGCTTTCATTTATTGCTTTTTGTAAATTATTTTCTTTTTTAAATGTTGTACTATCAAATATCAAATATGTTATGTACTGGATTTTTTTTGGGTTGCTTTTTTGTTAAAAGAATATGCTGGATTTCGAATGTTCAAAGTGTTAAACTCATTTTTTTGGAGATCCAAATGCATGGGGAATATTGTATTCACAAATAACTTTGCGAAAAGAATTGCCCCCACCTGTTACCTACTCGCAGCCCCTCACTGAGTGCTTGACCATGACCTAGCTCATGGGCTGCTCCGAGTCATCATTGATGGGTTTGGAGTTTAAACAAATAAAAATTGTCATATTTGGGAATCAATTTTGAGGCTCATTCATTTAGGTTGGGCCAAGCTTCTCACAAGAAGACTAACCACCAACTTAACCTGACTCAATCCAGTTCGAAATATAACCTTGCTTGATAAAAAAAAATCTTCACACACACACATATATTCCAAGCCAATAATTTACCAAAGTGTAGAATTTGGTGGGTCCCTTGAGCTTATAATAATTTACTTTATTAAAGTTGGTCAACTAACCTCTACAACTACTTTTTTTATCAACCTTAACTTAAATTTCATTATAAAATGATAACTATATCGCTCGTGAAAGTCATTGAATATAAAATAGTTGAATTTGAGTGTCTCTCTTTTTGTGTAAGTGGTGTTAGACAGCTCGATAAAGTTTATACAATCTTCCATATATCTAACCATATCACTTTTGTAAGATTTTGTAAATAAGTTTTTGCTTTTTTGTTAAAAGAATATGCTGGATTTCAATTGTTCAAAGTGTTAAACTCATTTTTTTGGAGATCCAAATGCACGGGGAATATTGTATTCACAAATAACTTTGCAAAAAGAATTGCCCCAACCTGCTTACTCGCAGCCCTTCACTGAGTGCTTGACCATGACATGCTCATGGGCTGGTCCGAGTCATCTTTGATGGGTTTGGAGTTTAAACAAATAAAAATTGTCATATTTGGGAATAAATTTTGAGGCTCATTCATTTAGGTTGGGCCAAGCTTCTCACAATGAGACTTTAACGGTTCAACCACCAGCTTAACCTAACTCAATCCAGTTCGAAATATAGTCTGGCTTGATGAAAAATCTCCACACACGTATATATTCATAGCCAATAATTTACCAAAGTGTTAACTATTTGGATTAGTGGCCTTTTTTTTTCTTCCCAAAAGGTAAAGTGAGCGTGAGCTCACAACAATAAAGTTACTTTATTAAAGCTAATCAACTAGCTAATAGTTACTTTTTTTATTAACCTACCTTAAATTTTGTTATAAAATGATAACTATATCTTTCGTGGAAGTCATTGAATATGAAATAGTAGTTTAATTATGCTTATAGTTTGAATTTGAGTCTCTCTTTTTGTTTAAGTGGTATTAGACAGCTCAATAAAGCTTATAGAATCTTCCATATATCCTCATTACTTTTTTAATATTTTATAAACATGTTTTGAAGGATGTTGCTATTAGCCTTGTAAGCAGGAACAAAATTTTTCCATATATCTACCATATCACTTTTGTAAGATTTTGTAAATAAGTTTTGAAGGATGTACCTATTAGCCTTGTAAAAGTAGGAACAAAATTATAGTTAAACCAAGGGGTCATGGTCCTTGGAATTTTAAACTTCATATATAATTGAAAATTGATATCTTAATTTGGAAGTAGACTCAAAGAACAATGCTAGCTCATAATTATAAAGCTATTTTATTAAAGTTGGCTAGTTAGCAATTTGTATTTCTTATTGTCAATTTTATCTTCAATTTCATAATAAAATGATAAGGTTTCTTCCAAACCAATTTGAAAGAATCTTCTCCAACCCACTATGTGGTGAGCTGTGTATTATTTAAATAAATCACATAACTCATTTAAAAAGTCACATAACTAAAATTATATGTGTATGGTCTTTTTAACCTCCATGTTGGGTTGAAGAAAGTTTACTCCAAATCAATTTGGATGTAAACTTTTTCCATCATACTTTTGTAGAGATCATCAAATGCAAGACAATTCAAGTCTGCATACAATTTGAGTTTGAGTGTCTATTTCTTTGTGTAAATGGTATCAAAGAGCAAGCGGGGCCTATAAAGCCTTCCATGTATCTATCCATTTCATTTTTGTAAAAATTTGTAAATAAGTTTGGAAGAATCTAACTACTATCTTTGCGAGTAGGAAAAAATCTACAAGTAGACAAAGGGGCCATGGTCCCCTAGAATTTTAAACTTTTTGATATATATCAAAAAGTAAGTTCAAATAACCCAGAGTTTAAAATGATCATAACCCAGATGTGTGGTCAGTGAATTAGTGGCAATCTCCCAAAATAAAAACGAAAGCAACAATGCTATTTTATGGACGACCACAAAAAAAAAAAAAAACCAAAAACAAAACAAATATCTTATATATAAATATATATATATATATATATATATATATATATATATATTAAATACCTCAATTGAATTAGTTATAATTTAATCTAAAAACTCCTATGTTATAATTCGTTAAAACTTGATTTAATAAATTTAATATCCACTATCTATTAACAACAATACAACAATTTCGAGTCTTAAAAAAGACATGAAAACAATTCAAGCATGATAATACAACAACACTCAATGTTATTCGTTGATTAATGTATTTCTTGGTGTATTTCATTTTTATATTACCAAAATAAATTAAAACATTTATATAGTCATATTTGAGAATTACACTAGAAAGAAACAAAACCTTGGATTTGCGAACCAATGACAGAGATTGAGAGAGTATCTGAAAAAAGGTATGGTCGCCTTCTAGGTCTTATCATGGGATGAGTTGCCCCCACCTGCCTACCCACCTTCAGCCCCTCACCGATATTTGAGCGCTTTACCTTGAATTGCTCATGGGCTGGTGACTGGTCCAAGTCATCTTTGATGGGTTTGGACTTTGGAGTATGGAAAAATAAAATACAATTGTGATATATAGTGAATTTGGGAATAAATTTTGAGGCCCATTCATTTAGGCTGGGCTCCTTACACAAGGATACTCCAGTCTGAAAAATAGTTGGGCTTGATGAAAAACCTTTTGGGAAATATGAATACACCAAAAAAATTATTTAAAAAAAAAAAAAAAAAAAAAAAAAAACGAAAGAAATAGATTCCTAACCAATAAAGCTATCAAAGTATCAATAATCAATTACTAGGACTGGTGGCACCTTTTTTTAAAAATATTTATCAAAGAGGTTAAAGTGACTTAGTGGCCATATCAACTCACAACAATAAGGTTACTTTATTAAAGTTTTTTTTTTGGGTTAAAATTGATAATCTGCATAAATTAACTTGCCATAAAAGGCGAAATACTGGCTGAAAGCTTTAAGGAATACAAACCAGAAGCATAAGAGTTTAAGATAATACATAATTCTTCCGAAATAGGATAATACATAAACTTTATTAAAGTTTATTAGGTAACACTTACTTTTCTTTATTAATTTATTAAATTTCATTATTAAAGGATAACTGTATCTTTGACGGAATCATTGAATGTAAAAATAATTCAAGCATGCTTTTGTTTGAAATTGAGTATCTTCTTTTTTCTTTTCTTTTTTGTGTAAGTGGGTTTTAGACATCCCCATTAAACCTATGGAGCCTTGCATAATCCATATACCTAGCCATATCATTTTTGTAAGAATATGTAAACAAATATTAAAGGATCTAGCTTCTATCCTTCTAAGTAGGAACAAAATGATAGCTATACCAAAGGGTCATGCCCCTAGAATATATATATAATTGTACCTAGGCCCCAAAATTAAAAATTGATATCTTAAATTGAAAGTGTAGTCAAAGAACAATGTCAGCTCACAACAATAAAGCCATTTTATTAAAATTGTTTAATTAGAAATAAGTACTTTTTGTCAACTTTATCTTAAATTTCATTATAAAATTATACCTATACTTTTGGTGGAGATCATCGAATGTAAATTAATTCAAGTATGCGTATAGTTTGAGTTTGATTTTGAGTGTCTACTTCTTTTGTGTAAGTGGTATGAAAGAGCGAGTGGAGCCTATAGAGACTTCCATATATCTAACCACATTGTAAGAATTAATAAGTTTAGAAGAATCTAGCTATTATCCTTGTGAGTAAGGATATAATTACAGATAAACCAATGGGGCCGTGGCTCCCTAAAATTTTAAACTTTTTTAGAATAACCATAATCCGGACATGTGGTTAGTGAGTCAGTGGTCCTCTCTCAAAATAAAAACGAAAGCAACAATGGTTTTTTTTTACTAACAATACAAAACAAATCTCTTAATAGGATTTTTTTTTTTTTAAGTACAAGTTAATAATGAGAATAAGGAAATTAAAGATACTTTACTCGTAATAAGAGTCACACAATTAAAATGCCGAAATTAAGAAAGCCTAAATTACAAGCCCGATTCATGCGAGCTAATGACACACTTACAAGTATGAAGTGATAACCTCCAAAGTCTTGGAATGAGAGAATCAATATCTCTAATTTGATAGATGAGTGTGTGTGACTTGTGTGAGGAAGCATTTTCCTACTTATACATGGATTTTGGCAATTCCATGTGTTGCATTACAATTGCCTACCTTTCCATGATCCTTCCATTTTCCTAATTATACATGGATTATGAAATTTTCATGTGTCGTATTGCAATTGCCTACCTTTCCATGATCCATGTGCGAGGAAGCATTTTCCTATTTATACATTGATTTTGGCATTTCTATGTGTTGTATTGCAATTGCCTACCTTTCTATGATCCTTGGCTGAAAGTAACCGCTTCTTATGCTTTTATTTAAATGACCCTGCGAACTCTTTTTGGCATAAGTTAACAGCTATGAGTCCAGAGCTTCATTTTATTGTTGTTAACCCACCCTGAATATATTTATATACTTGTTAAAAGCCCACTTCCCCAACTCGTGTACACTGAACCCTTTAACCTTTTGCAAGACAAATACCTGTAGGAAGCTCAACTTAGTTTAATGGGCCGGTCTCAAAGCTCTATAGAGTGATCTGAACCAGAATTCCTACAGAATGGTCCAGCTCGAACCCATGTCTAAATTTGGTGTGTGGGCTTTTAACCCAAACATGGAACACGTGTTAGACACATTGGATGGATTTTAGGCAACTTGAGTCCCACATCCACAACCCAAAAAAAATAAAAATAATTGAGCAAAGAATTTGACTCGAGGAGGCCCTGACGTCACAGGGAGAGATGAAATTTCAAAATTTCAAAAAGATTCTCCCCACGAGGCACGGCAGAAATGTTAGAAAATAATACAATTTTTTTACGATACCCTTTGAGTTGTAAGAATTTATATATGCTACCATAGGACTCTCTGTTCTAACAAATTGCTCACAACTTTCGGTTTTTATTTCCACTTTTAGAATTCCGCTCCCTTTTTTTGAATTTAGTGGTTTTACCGTTGTATACCGCGGGCACAATAGCTCATACTGAAAGGAAAATGCTAGAGATAACTATTTACACTACTTTTTACAAATTATTGTTATGGTAAGTTGTTATTGGTAAGTGAAAAAAATTGTGTTAATAGTGGACTTAGATGAAAATTAGTAAAAATTGGCCACATAAACAGTTGTTAAAATGTTGTAAAATAATTTATAACTGCAATATTACTTAATACTGAAGTTATATGTCTTTTTTTTTTTTCCTTCCAAAAAATGTCATGATCTTTATCTATTGTTTGGAAAATGAGACTAATACAAAATTACAAATAGCCATACACAGCTTTACGTATATCCCAAAAAGCTAGGGCAATTCAACATTAGACATTGTCTTATGCTTTGGATTTAAATTATAGTCTAAAAAAACACTTAAATGGGAAAATCAAGTCACAAGATTAATCATCCTAATTCTATATCTTGTGACTAATATGAGAACAATATAACTAACAGTAAATATTGATAAATTTATCATGAGGTGCATTGTAACACACATGCATAAAAAAAAAAAGTTGAAACAAAGCAAGATTAAAGGTTCTACATCTCCAAATATAAACTCAACTAGGTTGAATGTATCCTTAATCTCTTACTTTATAGACTTTTCTTATTAAATTTCTCTCAATTTACTTTTTTTGGCAGCATTTCTTACTTTTTTTTACACCGAAATTTATAGATGTGGGGGGTCAGTTAGCCAGAAGATACTATTAAAATTGTACGAATTGGGCCTATGGCCCAATCCGAGGATGGTCAAATAAAGTTATTATGGGAATGGTATAAGGAGAAGAAAAAAGGATTGTATATGGTAATCCAAAATATGTCCAAGAAGAAAAGACATCTCGGAAACAGTGATCCGAGGTCAATAAGAAGGTCTTATCATCCTGAACATCCTTCAAGGTTGCATCCCGATTAGAAGTCGGACATTGGATAAGGGAGGAGTAAAGGGAGGCAACAAATATCTTCAAAAGTTGCTACCTCCATATTAAATGCATCTCAACTAACTCTCTGGCCGCATTAATGTGGAGGTGATACCTGAACAGTGGTCAAACAGCCTTACATCTACTAGTTGATGGTTCTGGGAGGTGTTGGATGGGACAAGAAAAAGTTTCTAGAATCTAACCTACACGTGTATGGTAGATATGATACCAAGATTGTAGTATATAGCATGGGAAGGTGGTCTGAAAAAAAAGACGGAAAAAACCAAGAAAAACTTTGTAATAATCTTTAGAACTCTTATAACCTTGATTATAAGCTTGACATTATAACATAGCTCCTCGGATTGTGCCGAGGACAAATTTTCTTATCTTACTTTTGTTTGATTCTCTTAAATAGCCAACTGTTATTATCTTCATTACCGAATAAAACTAGTTCTTTCACCCACGCTCTACAAATTTATTATTTGGGCTTGTTGGGTTATAACCCAATCCTATATTGGGGCTAATCCAAACCCAGTCCTTAAAATAGAATTCTCAATTATCTTTTATTTATACTTTTTGATTATACTAATAATAATCAAAATATGTTAAAAATATTAGAATCTTTTTTTTTTTTTTTTGGGAAACATTTCTTGTCACCATAATAAATGACTGCAAGTTAACCTTAGTGTTGATTGACTTGAGATTCTATAAAATAGGCTTGACTGGTAAACACTTCTGCCGGCAATGGGGTTTACTTGCTAAACTTTTTAGAATGAACGGTTCCCACTAAAATTTTCAAGAAATAGAGTTCCTTTTGAAAAATAAATTAACACAAACCCAGTCCTCCAACGGACAAAATAACCCTTCCTTCAAATGTAAAACAAAATAGACACACTTTCTTTACTCTCACGTATACTAAAACCAGTAATACTCGCTATCTTTAATCCACATTCCACACCTTTGCCTAATCGTCTGGCTAAGTACAACACGTGGCCACTAGAAAGAGCGAGTAACTATCTATGCGAGTACGTAATTGCTTACAGGCCCGTTAGTAAGAAACTTTTTAAAATCAAGGAAAACAAAATTCTTCGTAGAAAATAATTTCCCGTAATATATTATTTTATCCTGGAATCCTCCTTTTTTTCAGACAAAAATAATTTTCGATCCCTCATAATTTTCCCTCTCATTTTCCCAACCTTTGGAGGGAAAAACCTCCGAACACTCCAAAGCGAAATCCCTGCTCACACAGGTAAACAAAATCTAGGGTTTTAGTTCTTCAAGTTTCACTTCTCTCTCATTTCCTGTGAACTAATTTACCGTTCCATTTTGTTCTTATCACAGGAAAAAAAAAAAAAAAGTTACAGCGATCTCAGCTTTTTATGGTCTTCATTTCCATTTGATTCTGTATCAGGTACCAATTCTTGACTTTTAGTTGCTTTTAGCTCTAGCTGTAGCTCTAGTTGTTGTTTTCTGGTCTCGATTTTGTGTTTCATGAAGTTTTTTTACTTTTAGGGTTTTGCTCAGTTATTGTGCACAGCTTGGTTGTGATTTTATGATTCTTCATTGTATTGGTTTCTCGAATTTGATGCTGATGTGGCGTTTTGTGGTTATGGGTTCCGTTAATTTGTTGATGGGTTTGCTGTTTTGATTCTATCTGAGCTAGTGATTTTGAAAGTGTTGTGATTTTTAGGGTTTTGGGTTTAAGCTTTTAGTTTATGGTTACTGATTAATGATCATGTGACTGTTAATTTTAAGCTTTGTTTTCATAAGAAGTTAATTTTAAAGTTCTAGGTTCTGTTTAATGGGTCTATATTATAAGCATGGGAAAATTAGAGAGTTGTGTGTTTCTGAATTCATGAATGGATTTAACAAATTCTGGGCAAGTCGAATGGTTCCCTTGTTACAGAATCGAGTGCATATTACTTGAAATTGAATCTGGTCTATATGTCATTATGTGCTTGTAAAGTTATAGAAGGGCTATCTCTATTCTTGTCAATTGTTTTTACCCAGTAAGGGATGCTGCTGAAATCTATTTATCAAGAGGCCATATGTAGTATTGTCAAATGAATGCGGAAAACCTGCTGTAGAGATCATAAAAGGTTTGAGCTTTAGCTAATGTCATGCTGCTAATGAAAATGAATTTATGAAAATATATATGTATATATATATATATTTTAAAAATTTTCTAAGCCATAGCTATTGGGATATTAATGTGCATTATACCATGGTGTTGGTCACTCTTACTCAATAAATTTTCATTCTTTACAAGCGTGTACATAGCGTGCTAAGTGCGACACACTAATCTTTATTGATAGTGAGAGGTGGTGGATTATATTTTTCCTCCCTACCTTTGATCTGATGAATTTTTGCATATATAGAATGTGGTTTTTTCCATTCAGCATGTCTGGAGAATCCCTAGCATTTTTCTTTTATTTTGTTATTGCAAACATTTGAACCATACTCTGTTTAATCTCATACATATTTGGTGGGTTTACTATCCTTGGCTGCTGTTGTCTGGCAGATGTTATCACAAAAAAAGAGGAGATTCTGTTGAGGAACTGTATTTTCAATTGTTCTGCACTTCTACTTAAGCCAAGTTGGTATCAATAACTTTCTCAAGATTGAGGAGTTGTTCCCAACATAGAAATGCAAACAAAGAAAAAAAATCCTGGAAGGAGTGCTGCTCGAGAGAATGTCAGTTCTAGGGTTACAAGAGCTCAGCAGAAGGTCTCTGAAAAAGTTCAAGCTGTAGAAGTAAAAGTTAAGGACTTGATTACTTCTTCAGCTAGAAAGCAGAAACAAGGTAAGTTGTTATCTTCCTACTTGTTCATTATAACTTTGGGAAAAAATTATGCATGTTTGTATGTCTGGAAAAGCTTATTACAATAATAGTTTATGTAGCTTTCTTAAGTTTTTATAGTTGGAGGTCAAAAGTTTCACAAATGGTTCATCATGAGCCGTCCTTCACTTCATACACCGAGTATTGAAATGCTCTAACTTATGCTGGTCCTACTGGAGCAGTATTCTAAGTATCATATCATGTATCAATACTGGTTTTCTTATATATATTCTTTTTTATTTTTTTCAAGTCATGTATTGTTAGCTTAAGTTGAATTTTCTCAATTATCGGAAAAAAAAGTTGAATTTTCTCTTTGAAATTAATTGGTTTTTAGTTTCATATATTAGTACCTAAAATGTTTGTGAGTATCGATGATCGCATGTAAATAGTGTTACAAGATGGTTGTACATATTTATCCTATATGACATCAAAGTTCAAATCATAACAACTACCCACTCCCTCTCTAGAAAATTAATGTGATGTTTAGTGTTGTCAGTCTTTGTAATAACAAGAAACTGTGATAAGCAACCTGCTTTTACATGTAAAAGTACAATTACATTTTTAGAATTTCACTGTCATTGGCAAAATATCCATTATACGACAAGCTTTTAAAATGTCTCTATTTATGTTGTTTTTGTATTCTGGTCTGTCGTATAAAGTATCCTGTTTGGACCATTCTTGTATCGTTTATCTAAGATAATCAAAGAAAAGGGCCCTTCTCAACTAGAACCTCCTACCCTTATAAGTTCTAGTGGGAGGGTGAGATTGTGGGTTCAAGACCAAATTGGGTGTGTGTGTAACTTACCATTATAAAAAAAAAAGAGAAGGGCAAAAAAAAAAAAAGAAAAAAAAAGAGGGAAAGACTACCATTTTTTAAAAGTTGTTATAGAATAATAATCCTAGGTTGGGCCTTGGTGTGTTGGCAAGTAAGCAATAGGTCATGTTAAAGTTTGGAAACCAACCTCTCCAAAAATAATGGGTGTTAAATTTTTGGTAACAAACTGTTTAATATAAAACATATAATTTACACACAGTGAGACTTAGTAAAATTAAACATATTATTTATGTCCTGTAATATGTTCCATCAGGAGTTTGTACTTTGTACAATAGTAACAACCACAATGCAATATATTACTTGGTAAATATACTATACTGCACAATTAGGGAATTTTGATGATGTTTAGCGCTCTAAACAAGTTCAATAGAACTGATTTAAACGACCATATCAGCATAAGTTTCTGATGATGGTATCTTTTATTTCAGTGCGCCTTTTTTAAAACCTTTAGAAGAAACAAATCTTTCCCTTACGAAGTAAATGTAATTGTCATTTTCCCTCCATAACTTTCAGCTGGGGCTCTTCCCAAGAAGAAGAGGGAGCCTGTTGTGGCAACAAATTTGAATGCTAAGTATGAGTTGTTGCATAATGAGGCTTCCGATGTTTGTTTGGGGCATGATGTATTTAATGATGCTTCTGTGGAATGTAAGGTAATTATTCAGCCATACCATGTGTGTTTGCATGGGCATGTCTTGGTGTTTAATGGACATGCTCTCCCTTAAAACCATAATGGGATGATTAATGTGAGTGCTTCATGAAATATCTAAGATTCTCTTGCAACACTTCTTAAAACATACTGCAGAGTGGCAACGAGGAAACTGCTCATTGCATGATGGGAACCATATTTTCTCCATCATTTCACATTTCTAAACATGCTGGAGGGGAAATCACCAATGGAGGTAGATTATTAGAATTGGTTCTTTAATTTTTTTAAAATGTAATTGTGCTTCTTTGTTTCCCTTAAATAATTGCTAAGAGACTTGTCCAAAAATAATGCTACACAGATCTTAGTGTATAATTTTTCAGTTTGAGCTGTGTGTTCACTATACATTATTAACTTCTTCTTTTTCGCCTTTCTAGTTGATTTTGTGAAATACTTTGGGAGTGGAGACCAGAAATATCATCAAGATCATGAAATAGAATACTCCCAGGATAATGTGTTGAATGTTCATATTGGTCAAGAAATTTCTGAACCCATTGTTGGGGAAGAGAAGAATTACACTGAGAATGCAGTAACTTCAGTAACATTCCCTGATGATATGGATATAGATACAAAAAATTTTAATTCGCAGAGCTTTGATCAGATACATACTGTAGGTAGAAATGCCGTAGATTCTTGCTGTAATGCGGATTCGGAGGGAGCAAATCTCTCATCTGAAGTTTCAGCTATATATCTTGCCATGAAAAATTCTAAGCTTGAATGCATTGATGAGCACGGTCAAGATTCTATGTCAGATGATGTTTATGTGGAGGATGATCAATATGAGGAATTTGATGACTTTGATCCTTACTTTTTCATAAAAAACTTACCAGACTTGTCAGCAGTTGTCCCAACTTTTCGGCCCATGCTGCTACCAAAACAAACGCGGAGTTGCCCTCCTACTACACTTGTTTTGGACTTGGATGGTAAGAAAATTGAAATAGTTATATATAATATGTCACCTTCATTATTATTTTCACGAGAGTCTTGTAGTGTGTATTTTTAGTTTTCATTATTTTTAGGTTTCTGCCATTTATCTCCCATTAAGTGATGGATGGAACATCAATAAGCGGCAACTGCTTCTAGTTTCCTGCAATATGATGCTTGATCAGGTTGATGTTTAGAACTGAACTACAGTAGCCAATCAGCCTTATTTTCACAACCCACCTTGTTATTTTGGGGGCCAAATGTCAACGTTTCTATATTATTTTTTTTTAAATGTAGATATTTTCCCCTGTTCTTGAACTGATTTTGCTTGTTGAGGGTATTGCTTGAACTTTGGAAATCTGTGCTTGTATGCTGAGAGTGGCCTTGATTTGCAGAAACTTTGGTGCACTCCACACTAGAACCTTGTGATGATGCAGACTTCACTTTTCCTGTAAATTTTAACCTCCAGGAGCATACAGTTTATGTTCGATGCCGTCCTCATCTCAGAGATTTCTTGGAGAGAGTTTCCAGCGTTTTTGAGATTATTATATTTACAGCTAGTCAAAGTATTTATGCAGAGCAGCTACTTAATGTACTTGATCCAAAGAGGAAGGTATTCCGTCATCGTGTTTACCGTGACTCCTGTGTTTATGTGGATGGGAATTACCTCAAAGATTTGACAATTCTTGGTCGTGATTTGTCACGTGTAATCATAATTGACAATTCTCCACAGGTACTGTCTTAGCTCTCTCTTCTGCATGAAATAAATGAACATGAAGAGTGCCTGCTTCAGCATAGCTGTTAAACTTGAAACCTGTTACTTTCTATAGATAATACTCCAAGAAGTGAATATCATCAGCTTATGATCCCCCCCTCCCCCCCTTTTTTTTTGTTAATAAGAATTCAACATTGGGATAGTGCCAATTGTGCATCCTTGACATGGGATTTATTTTATGTAATATAAATAATTGGAAATCTTAATTTCTTAACAAGTATGTTGACTTTCTCTTAGGCATTTGGCTTCCAAGTTGACAATGGAATACCAATTGAAAGCTGGTTCGATGATCGTTCAGATAAGGAACTGCTTTTATTACTTCCTTTTTTGGAGAGTTTGGTAGGAGTCGAAGATGTTCGGCCACTGATAGCAAAGAAATTCAACCTTCGGGAGAAAATTGCAGCTGCAGTTTATCCTCTAAACTCAAATAGAGGAGACCCATTTGAAAGATGAGCCTTCAAATGTGAATTTGAGCTCTAAATGTTTGTTGCCCTTTGTTCTGGCTTTTCTTCTGTATCATTTGTCCGTTCTGGAACACCATTGTATTTTATTAAGTTAGGTTGTGTTTCAAGAAGAAAGAGAGGGGGATATCATTTGAGGATACAATCAACAATTTATACAACAAAGATGGCATGCAGGCATGCTTAATGGATAAAATTAGTCTGGGAATAAGTAATCTTACTACTTACTAGACTCAAATATGTATTCCGTGGGCAGGTGATGATAGAACTGAAAACTTGGCTTTAGGAGGGGAAGAGGAAATGGAATTTTAATAATAGTGACACCAATTGTTGTATTATAAACTGCAAGCCCTCATGCAGTTTAATTAGAATTCTTATCATGATTGGATAATTGAGATAATCAAATTAGTATCTGATGCCAATTTATTTTAACTTAGATGATAAGAGAGAAGGCATATTGTGCCTCTTTTTTTTGGATAATTGAGATAATATATTGGACAAAAGAAGGGACCGAGAGTCCCGGACCCATTTCTCACTTTTGGGTGGAAAAATCAGTCAAGAAGAGAAGAGATGGTTAAGGGTCCAATTACGAAAAGAAGTCCAATGGAGCTTGATAACATCAAAGTTATTTTTAATCCAGCTGAGAGGAGGTTTAGACCAAATAGTAGCTATGGCGGATTTGTAGGCTGACCGGGAAGAAAGGTGTTCTTGATAAGCTTTCCTAATAACATCAACTGCTTTTTTTTTTTGGCTCTGGGGATTAAGTCTGCAAAAATAGTTTGAATTTGAATCTCCCAAATATTGTCTAATTAAATGGAGGCAAAAAAAAAAAAAAAACTTGTTGCTGTGCTTAAGCTTATACGTTTTTAAGTGAAATTGATTGCATGTGTGTCAAGAGTCGAGAGTCGCGTGCTCGGCCGCTCAAATGAGTGCTTCTCAGTTCTCATCCATGCCCATTTAACTTGACTTCGAAATTGGGTTGTTGCATTTGGGCCATGTTGCATTAGACATTGTGCCACTCTCTCTCTTTCTCTCTCTCTCAATTTTAAATTTTAAGCTCCAGCTGATTAAAAGGGTAACAAATTCTATCCGTAATCCGTGTATTATGAATAAAGAAATCCTACAAACTCCTTATATATTTTTATGTTGTGTGTGAATTTTGAAAATCTAATTATTAGATTACATGTTTTTATTATATACTTCGTGTTTATAAAATTTCAAGAAAATCAAAAATCAATTGCTATGTCATCAAACAAATATTAATATTCTAAATTTTTGTGATTTAAAATTATGTATAAAAAATAAGTTTAGTGATTGAAAAGTAAATAACATTCTCTTTGAACAAAATTTGATATGAATGTCAAAAAGACAAGGAACATGAAATTCAACAGTTAAATTTTCAAAATTCACAAAAAAAAAAAAGAGATATATAAAAAGTTTGAAGAGTTTCTCTTTCTCTCCAAACTAGTTTGAAGAGAAACTTTGTCTATTTATTACACACTTGGGTAGATGCACACAAGTAGATAATAACACTGAAATCGTGAGTTTAACTCACATTTTAAAAATTGAAACCGTGAGTTTAACTCACCACTTGTGTGATCCACAATCCACATGTGTGTAATAGGTCTTTTTTCCAAATTTTATTTACTTTCACTAGTTCACAAACAATTCCAAATTTTATTTACTTTCACTGGTTCACAAACAAGAAACACCGAGTTCCCAATAGAAATTACTATTTCATTTTAAAGGAAAAAAATGGTTGAGAGAGAGAGAGAGAGAGAGAGAGAGAGAGAGATGGGAAGCGTGTGAAGAGGCCTAACAAACTCTATGTACACGTGCCGTGCCAGCACGGAGTAGGGCCCACCACAACTCAACCTCCTTGTGGAAGTTACAACGGTCTATAAATTCCCCCAATTCCTCATTCACCTCCCGCCACATTTTCATTTGGTTACTCAGATTCAAATTTTCAAAGAAAACGCTCTCAGCTTTTTCTCTCTCAGTCTCTCTCGCTCCGATCTCAATTCTCTCTGAAAAAAAGCGTTGAAGCCATGGTGAGCCGAGAAAACTCTCTAAACTATTGCTTTCTTCTTCTTCTTCTTCTCTCTAATCGTTCCAATTGATCATTCGCTTCAGAATCTCACTGTAACATTATCGTTTTCCTCAGGTTGTAGCACAGAAAGTGAAGGAAGCTGAAATCACTGAGCAGGACTCGCTTCTTCTGGTAATCATCATTAGAATTCCGATTTTTCTGTCTTTCAACTTCAATTACGGACAATCGCATTTGAATTTATTTAGCAGAAATTTACATCTGAGCATATTTTCCTTATTTATGTAATCAGATTCAATTTTCTTTTAGAAAATCCATAGAATTATTTTTCGTTACTTCATACTCTGTTTCGAGTACTCCATGTAAAATTTGGTTCAAACAAATGGAAATTATTTCTCATTTCATTTTTTGCTAGATCTTAGAGATTTAAGATCGAGAAATTTAATGGTTGTGTTATGCTAATTGGAATTTGAAACAGACTAGGAATCTGCTCCGAATTGCTATATTCAATATTAGTTACATCAGAGGCCTATTTCCTGAGAAGTACTTCAACGATAAGTCTGTTCCTGCTTTAGGTAAGCTCTTCTTAGTCTGATTCTCTCTCTCTAAATTCAAATATCTGTTAATGATTTTCAATGGAATTATGACGTCATTTTCAGAGATGAAGATCAAAAAGCTCATGCCAATGGATGCAGAGTCTCGCAGACTCATTGATTGGATGGAAAAAGGTATGTCTACACAGATCCTCTTGATCTGAAAGAGGATATATATATATATGTCTCTGTGTGTGTGTGATTGGATTATATATTGGATTATTTATATATGCGGCTTTTGCAGGTGTATACGATGCATTGCAGAAGAAGTATCTGAAAACGCTTTTGTTCTGCATTTGTGAGGCAATAGACGGACCAATGCTTGAGGAATATGCATGTAAGCTTTCGATCATCTTCATCTGATTCGTCATACTTGACGCGTGTCAAATTCTGGTTGGCAGATGAGAGCTCTAGCACTCTTGCCTTAACACTAGATCATAACACAATATTGCATTTAGTGAGAGATTTCACTGATTTTGTTACTGGAAATAACTGAATTGTGCTCAAAACTAGTTATATAGGATAAAATTCAGAAGATTAATATATTATTATGAATGTATATGCTGCTGCAGTTTCTTTCAGTTACCCAAATTCCGATAGCCAGGAGGTTTCAATGGATATCAGTCGTACTGGTAACAAGAAAAAGGGTGGAACATTCAAGCATAACTCCTCGAATGAAATTACTCCGAACCAGATGAGGTAATTAATATATTGGACTAGAAAAAACAATTTTCATTCTCGTGTTGTTTGGCTTTGGTTTTTGAATTTACGCATTTTTAGGAGTTCGGCTTGTAAGATGGTTCGGACATTGGTTCAGTTGATGAGAACTCTGGATGGGATGCCCGAAGAGGTACATTTACGGGACTAATTATTGTATGACATATGATATCTTAAAAAGTTTTGTGCATATTGATTATGTGAGATTCTATGAGATTTTGACTATATTGGTGAAGTGATTGTATGGTGTTTGGTATTATTTTTGTTTCAGCGTACTATTCTGATGAAGCTGCTTTACTATGATGATGTGACGGTACGTTCTTTTCAATGTTTTCTTATAATTCAGTTTTAGATTAGGAAGCTAGTTATGCAGTTATGAGTGACATTTTATGAATATGGAAATTCCATGCACTTGTAACTCTTGTGGTTTTCGAATGTGTTGGACTGGTTAAACATAATTGTGGCATTCGAGAATTTTGTATATTTTTGTAATGAATGGAAGATGCATGTACATTTTGGTCTTTTGCCCTTGCAGCCTGCGGATTATGAGCCTCCGTTCTTCAAAGGCTGCACAGAAGAAGAAGCTCGTAACCCATGGACCAAAAATCCTCTGAGAATGGAGGTTGGGAACGTGAACAGCAAGCATCTTGTATTAGCTCTCAAGGTAAGGGAATAAGATTGCAGGATCGACTTGATATTTGGGATCGATGGTTCATATTTCAGAGCTAAATTTTGTCTTAAATGGTTTTCCGTACAGGTTAAGAGTGTGCTAGATCCTTGTGAGGATGAAAATGAAGATGTTCAAGATGATGAAATGAGCTTAGGAGCTGATTCTGCGCAAAAAGATGACTCTTCTGATTCTGACAGTGAGGTGAACTGACAACATTACTCCATTTTTTATGTTTTCATTTCCCTTTGAGAATACAACTAAGCTTGAATGGAGCTGACTTGATTTTCATGTACAGGTACAGCAATTAAATTGAAAAAATCTCTAATATTTTGTTTATTTCTTTCAGGTCAACCATTCGGAAGAAAATCAATATATAGTTGCACCAGTTGGTAATTACTTTGTCCCTATGTTCCAACTTGCAAATAGTTCGCGTTTGAGTTGATACTGGAAATAACAATAGTATTCTTGACAGATAAACATCAGCAAGAGGAAGATAACAATGGCATGGTAGATGAAGGTAACATTACAAGTACACATTTCTATATTGGTAGAGCTACTTTTATATGAAATGAGGGTGATAAATTCAAAGATAAACCTGAAGAATAGTAAAAGATTCATTAACATTGTTTCTTTGCACTTTTCTTTCTTATCTTCTGGCTGATAATTGTGGTTTCATGGACGTATCACTGGGGTGTGGCTATTCCTGTTATATGTGCAGATGATACTCAAGACCCAGAGGAAGATGAACAACAATTGGCCCGTGTAAAGGAATGGATCAACGATCGTCACATTGATACTGTTGACTTTACTGATATTCTCTCTAATTTCCCGGACATCTCAATGGTACGGGCTTATGATTTTTGTACTCTTTTGGACAAACAGATGAAAAAATGAATGTCAGTGCAATTAGCTACTTAGATTAAATTTCAATTCCTAATGCTTCCCTAGTTCATAATAGTACCCAATTTATGTAATATTCATGATAGTGTTTTGTGTTATTGTAACAGGTTTTGACTGAGGGTAATTGGACGCTTTAATCCATGTTAAAGCTTTTAAACAAGAATAAGTGCAAAAGTGTTGCATATTTTCGTTACTTAGAAATTTTTGTTACTGTTCTGAATCACTTCTGATTCCATCTAAACTGAATTTCAGAAATCATGGAAAAGCTTGTTAAGGAAGGTGTTCTTTCGAAAACTGGGAGGGACAGTTACACCATTAACAAGCAAAAGGTTGTTTTATCATTTTTCCCCCATTTATTATATTGAAGGTTGTGTCTGTATCTGGCCAGCTCATACTTATTTTTATTTTGACAAACTAGAATTCTGACTATGAATTCACAACGGTGAAAGAAGAAATGGATGGTCAAACAACACCTTTTGGTGGCAAAGTTCCCCAGGTTGAAGATAGCATGTACATGAAGGTAAGATTTAATTTACTCTGTTTTCCTTAGTTTATGGTCTATGGAGCTGATTTCTCATCTACAATGTGAACTAGTATGTGTTTCCTGCATCTACACTACATGAACTGTTGCTGTATTTATTTTTAGAGTGATTTCCTTAGGATCCGCAACATTCCCAACAGTATCCGCAACTATGGTCCACAAGTGCCTGCATAGAGCTAACATCAGCAGTTAGAACAAGGCCTATTGACTTTTTATGCCATATGGACACCAAATACATTCAGTTTTTGGTCATTGCGAGTTCTCTGATTGGTTTAAAGAATAAAATTGTCAATTCTGATTATCAAATAAGGATAATCTTTTCCTCATTCTTTAAGATTGTTGGGAAAGGATGTTAGATAAGAGGTGTCCAGTAATTTTGTTCTTTATGCCATTCCTCAACTTCTTTGTCTAATTTTTCAGGCTTTGTATCATGCTCTTCCAATGAATTATGTAACTGTGGCAAAGCTTCAAAGCAAGCTTGAAGGAGAAGCTAACCAAACAACTGTGCGCAAAATAATCAACAAAATGACTCTAGATGGTTTTCTTGAAGCAAAAGGCAGCAGAAGGCTAGGTTTGTGCAGCCCAATTGAAAAGTTTGTGCTTGGCTTAAATTGCAGTCAATTTACTTTTCTTTCATCTATTTTATAACATAGGCAAGCGTGTGATCCATTCTGAAAAGACTAAGAAAAAGCTACTAGAAGTCAAGAAAGCTTTGAACACTGATGCCATGGTAATATCCATAAACATAGTTTTCTGTTCAAAGCTGCATCTTCTTCGAATGTAACAGTACTAATTCTTCTTTGACCCCTCAAATTGAACAGGATATCAATACTAATGAACCAAATAACAAATCCAGCTGTGTCGAGCTCCAGAAAATGGGTACCTGATCAAAGTTTCTTTTTCTACTTAAAGTTCAGCTTCACGGATTTTACCATATATATTTATAATAGCACTTTTCACTACAACATGCTTTGTTTATTTCAGGGAGCAACTACAACGACTTGTCCACTTGTGGTGCCCTACACTCGATTGGATCAGATCTCACACGCATGAAAGTGAGATCTGAAATAAATCAAAATGGCTCAATTAGGAGTGAGCAAACAATTTCAAAGACAAAGGAGCCGGGAAACACCCCCACAAGTAGGGTGGAGGTAATGTAGAAATGAAACATCTACTCTTTTCAATTAACATTAACATGTCTTGCAATTGGATTGGTCCACTGCCACTTGATAAGTAATTCACTATGTAAATTGAGCAGCCAGTAGCTTCAAGAGAAAGTTTTGTGCCAGGGTACGAGAATGGCAGAGCAAATGGAAACACAAATTACAATGGTGAGGTAGATGGAGTTATCTGCAGTAGGTCCAGTCAAGAAAGGCGATCAAGAAAAACAAGCACTGTATGCTTTTAATTCCTTCCAAGGAATCAGTTGGTGTTTTTTACTATTTTCATGCGGGACTAGTCTAATATATTGAATTGTGACCTTTTCTCTTTTGTAGGTTAGGGAGCCTATCCTTCAGTATGTGAAACGCCAGAGATCTCAGGCTGCTTGAAATGCTTTGGAGATGTGATGCTACTACATTGCATGTTCTCCATAGTTTCATGACTTTGTTTTCCACTTGTATGTGTGGAATTTAATGAAGTAACTTTTTGTGACCTTAGCTAGAATGTCACAATCATGACAATTTACATTTCTCCTTAAAAGTCCTTTGTGGTACTGAGAATGCTTTGGCGTATATACTTGCAATTTATCAGCTAGTCTACCATTGTAGGGTGGTCCACGAAAAAAAAAATGGACTTATTTCTTTCTTTTGCCTTAGCGTGATGATGGATGAGTTATATGAATTGGTCTATGCAATTATGCAATCTCTAGTACTGTGCTTTTTGGTATATTGGATCCTTTTAATCATATGGAAACAGCTGACAAGGCAGTGGTATTTCAGACAATTTGTGCTTTGATTAACTCTAGGTAGGAATATCCATGAGCCCATAATTCTTGCAGACAAGGTATACTTCAAGTCAAGAAGATAACATATTGCATAAAGTACAAGAAACATCAATGGAACTATGCATATGCTACTTGAAAAATAATGGGAAATGTCATAAATGGTGTTGGTATTGGTAGAAATTAGCTATGAAAATGGTTAAGAGTCTAATGCTAATGCTGTAAGCTATGCCGAACCATAGGTTAAAATGGTGTTGTTGACCCAAAATGTGAACAACTAACGTTTGTTGAGAAGGGCAAGATTTTTATTTGAAGTTGTAGGTCATATGACTGATGTTTGAGAAGGGTAAGAATTTCTTTTGAGAATCTTTGGTAACTAATGCCAGATGGTGATCTTGGGAGACATGTTTGATTTAAAAATTTGTTGAGCCGCGAGGCATTTGTATAGGTGGAGATTATAGAAATAAAAGAAAACCCGTGCAATACGGGAAAAGTTTAATAAAAATTATATATTTTTCTATTTTTAATAATTACGACAATTATTAGTACTTTTAAAATGTTTGTCCAACCATTATAAATATGTGGTGAGCTTGTTTTCATTGATTTATGAGGTTTAAATAATAAGTTGTGTTAAAGTATTGTTGTGCCTAGAAAAAGTATAACTTTAAAAGTTGTTGATAATTCAAATAAACTAAAAATATGGTATTACAGACATGAAACATGTACTAAATTACTAATAAGTTAATTGAGGAAATTCAATTTTAACAATTACAAATGTTTTTATCCTCCTGTGCAGTTGGGACAAGGCCACATGGTTATCCAGTTCAATTTTTTAATAAACTGGAATTAGGAACTAGGAAGTACAAAGTTATCAGATTTTTTTTTTTTTTTTTTTTTTTTGTGGAGAAGGTTATTAGATTGTTACCTGAATGACTAGATATAAATTAAATCACATAGCATTCACTTATTGAGTTATTACATGAGTGACTTGGTGTTATGTTACCCCTTATCTATTAGCCCGTGTATTAAATATAAATTAAATCACATAACATTCACTCATCAGTATTATGTTACACTCGATCTTTTTTTTTTTTTTTGGATAAAATGTTACACCTTATCTACAAGCTTTTGTACTAAAAAAAAATATCATAGTTACTTTAGCATGAAAAATCTCTAAAGCTTAACCGCCAAAAAATGAAAAGACAATAAGAACATCGTAAAATTATCATTTTCTTGCAGGCCACAACAAGTGGCTCATGTAAACCAAATAATAATTGATATGTGATATGTAACAATGTGACATATGTCAATTGATTAAACAACAATCCTTTAGAAAAGCTAATCAACCAAAAAATAATTAAAAAAAGTTATTTAGAAAAGCATAGTTTTCCGATATATATATACTTTTAATTTCAGATTTAAATATATTTTTTACAGTTCCATTTGGGTAATTTGCAAATTTTATATGTCAATTTAGTTCTAACTTTTTAAAATACATTTCAATTTAATCCTTGTCGTCATTTAACTTATGAAAAAAATTAAGGACTAAAATGAAATTACCTCTGGAAGAACTAAAAACATTTTAAAACCATAGTTTTATTTTCAAAAACAGGCTACAGCCCCCTGATTAGCATTTACAATAGAATTATACTAATCGCGCTGGATAAGGTTATAAATTATCTATTATCTTCTTCTTCTTTTTTTTTGGTTACCGCCAAATAAAATCACAACCAGGAAATCTAATAAATAAATTATAAATTATCTAGTTGACCATATGCCAATGATGTCCAATGCAATCCCAGTATTATTCTTTCATGTCTTGTCAAAAACCCTTTTTCTTTTTCTTTTTGTTTTGGAAACGTCTTGTCATAAACCTACTTTTTGAATAAAAGAGTAGCAACCTATGAGTTGTGCTAGTACCAAGTTACGATTAGTAAAAGTGTGTTTTTATATAGTCAATTGATAAATTTTTACCAATCATAACTCACTATATAGTAAGTTGTGGCATAAAATTATATCCAATTATGTGGTCCTGTCATAATTAAGCAACATATTGACCACTAGTGAATTATCCTAGATCTAAATAAAATCAATTACACGATTTAAGCCCAACGATATTAGATTATTTTTCTAAATGAGACATTCAGATTTAGTATCCGTTTGGATACTATTGAAATGTAGTGCGTCTGTGTTTTATGCTTTTTTTTTTCATTGGGAAGTGCATTTCTGTGCTTTCCAGTGGGTCCCGTACACTGTTCATGAAACCCACAAACCTCTTTTTTCAACAAAACTTTCATTAAAAATAGGTCTCACGGCACTATTCACGCATTTAAAAATTATTTTACTACAATGCTTTCAGTTTTCAGCAAAATAAGCGGTATCCAAACAGACCTTTAGGGCCCCTTTGGTACATATGTTTAAACACCACATGTTTTTAGTTTTTAAACAATATTACACGATTTTCCACACTTTTTCACTCACATGTATTTTCAAAAAAACTAAAAACTGTTGTTTAAACACACGTACCAAATGGATCCTTAATATTCCTTTTCTTAACTATCAAATTACCAAAAAAAAGTTATACAATCCAAATGGGAGGACACGACCCTCAAATTTGAACTTAGCAATTCGTTTGTAAGGTAATAAATAATCCAAAGTATGTATGAATAGTCCAAGCTCGAATAATATATATATATATATATATATATATATAGTAAATGAGTTATGTGGGGCCAGAGAACTTATGACTCGGCCCACTTTCCATTAGGACCCAGGGCCCGCGTCGAGGAGAGTAGTTGCCGAGGACAAGTAATGAAAGACTAAATAGCCTAGAGATGCAGCCGAGGATGACCCTGTCCTCGGCATCCCAAGACTTCAAAGGGAAGAGCGACTTGTCGTTAAAGGTAGCCTCCAAAGCGCCCCCAGAAGAAAAGGCAAGTAGAATGGGACTCACGTGGGGGTGCGGAGTAGGAGTGGTTCAAGGAAAAGACGTCACCTTCGCATTGAATGCGCCCACAAACGTCCTAGCCATATTGATGGGAAAAAACTCCTGAACAGTGTGGTTTCAGTTATTGCAACTAATAAAAAGTAGGGAGAGGCGGCTGATGGGACAGGTACTCGAATAGGTACCTGCCTGATCAACAGATGGAGGGTTAGGATCAATCAAGAAGGGCTATATAATGTAAAGGCTCATGCACCATTTGGAGGGGGCCCTGAAACCAGGGTACCCAAAAAAGGGGGGCCCTGAAACTAGGGTACCCAGAAAAGGGGAGAGGAAGAATAAGAACGTTAAGCTTCATGGACAAGATTCACGGACAATCTTAGCTCGTCTCTATGCGTCCACCATGAACACCATGACCAACCACTGTCCGGTGACCAAGGCCTAGCCTTTCAAGCCCACACTCTACAAATCATATTGTTTGGGCCCCTACAAATTGAGTCCTTACAATTGGCGCCGTCTGTGGGAAAAGCTTGTGCGTTGGCACAGGCGGCGGTTAGTCATGGTGGGATCAAGCCCTTGTCGACAAGGGTCCCTTAAAAGAAATATTTTTGGCGGTGGGGCTAGCTAGGCGAAAGCCTCCCCATCGTTCCTAGTAGTTGTGGTTCTAACTTAGCTCCCACTCAGGGCTACCCTACAAAGTGCCAGTGGCACGGGTAGTTCTAGGGGCTTCCAACATCAAGCCAATGCCCCGTACCCCTGTCAAGGGGCTGACTCTCGAGTCAAAAAAGAAAACCTAAGTTTTGGACAGAACCAAGGTCTTGCATGGTCCTCGAACTCAAACCTATGGGGAAACCAAGTACATCAAAAAAGAAAACCTAAGTTTTGGGCAGAACCAAGGTCTTGCATAGTCCTCGGACTCAAACCTATGGGGAAACCAAGTACATCAAAAAGAAAACCTAAGTTTTGGACAGAACTAAGGTCTTGCATGGTCCTCGAACTCAAGCCTATGGGGAAACCAACTACTTAAAGAAATTCTAAGTTTTGGACAGAACCAAGGTCTTGCATGGTCCTCGGACTCAAACTTATAGGGAAACCAAGTACTTCAAAAAAAGAAAATCTAAGTTTTGGACAGAACCAAGGTATTGCATGGTCCTCGGACGCAAACCTATGGGGAAACCAACTACTTAAAGAAATTCTAAGTTTTGGACAGAACCAAGGTCTTGCATGGTCCTCGGACTCAAACCTATGGGGAAACCAAGTACATCAAAAAGAAAATCTAAGTTTTGGACAGAACCAAGGTACCACATGGTCCCCGGACTCAGGCCTATGGGGAAACTAGATATTCCAAGAAAATCTAAGTACCAGATACGGCCCAATAACACGCATGGCACCTCGGATGATGCCTTTAGTCCTTCAGAAGTATGTATAGGTACAAATTCAAACTTTGAGATATGATCCCAAGTATGTCATGTGTACAACTATTCATCCATGTTAAGATAACTAGATCAAAAACCATGAGATTCGTAGCCATAATAAATATCCGCAAGGATAACCAACATGTAATTTAAAGGAAAAAGGAGCAAAAGAAGTTCATATATGTGGTCTAGGAGTTCAACTACAAGCAAATTACAAAGTCTTCAAAATAAAAAGGAAACTAGTTAACAGTTGATCTAGTAACAAATACAAAAGTCGGCATGGGCTTTTACTTCTTCAATTTCGTTTGGGCCACATCCTGGGAAGGCTGCGCGGGATTAGCCTCAGAGCCTTGGGAGACATCTCCTTCTTGGGAAGGCTTGACAAGATCAGCCTCGGTGCCCTGGGGGACATTAGTAAAGGGAATGGCCTGAAGGGGCTGAACAAAGATGGCTGGCTTCTCGGCACAGGAGATCTGGGCACTGACTATAGACGGGATTAACTCCTGAGGCATCTCGGGATTCAGACCTCCAGGTGCTTCTGTCGCAGCATAAGGATCCCCTCCTTCAGTCGACTCGCCAGGAGTGACGACGATCTGAGCAGCTTCTGATTGAGCAGCCTCAGCCTCCTGGGGAACGCTCATAGCCTCGGAGCTGGTGGAGGCGGTCTCACGAATGGCTGGAGGATAAAATACGCTCTCCGCCTTCCATAAGTCGGACGAAGCTTCCACCCCAGCTTGTTTAAGGGTCTCTTCCCAAACCTGGGAGCAGTATAGCCTGCATACTCCTGGGATTTGAGCTTTAAGGGAGGCCTGGGTATCAGCCACCCCCGCCTCGTAACCCTCCTCCTCAGCCTTGTCCTTAGCAGTTTCAGCTTCAGTTCTGGCAAACTCAGCCTCCTGCTTGGCCCTCACGGCTTCATCCCTGGCAAACTTAGCCACGCCCTTAGCACTGTTTGCCGTGATCAGTTTCTTCTTCAAATCACTGATCTGCTCCTTAGCTATCTGCAATTGCTCCTTGGCAGCGAGTAGGCGCTTTGTCTGTTCCTCGGCCTGTTTTTGGGCACCAGTTAAACCTGCCAAGGCACTATCCCTGTCTCGGGCAGCCACCTTTAAGTCCTCCCTAGCCTTCGTGAGGTCAGTCTCGGAAGCTTTGAGGGTCCGCGCAGCATCTATGCGTTTGGTGCGCTCAACCTCGGCGGTCTTACTCTGCCCCTTAACTTCTTCCTCCATCCTATAGGTGGCCTGGATAGCCTGCCAATTGAGACGAGTATATTGTGAATGAAAATCCGAGAGCAAGAATTGATAGTGTCTTAGGTTTCAAGAGTCTTACCATACCTAGGTGCCTCTTCGCGCTGAGGAAAACCTCCTACATCCTCATATTCTTCAACTCCTCCATATCAGTAGGAAGCAGCGTGGTCCTCCCTAACGCGTCGGCCACATAACCGCCTTCACCGTCTCCAAGGTTCCTCATGGACGCGTTCTCCAGCAATGGCTCCCCGTGGAGCATTGGGGCGGGAAACCAAGCACTCGGCGCGGATTGGGCTTCGATCCCTTTCTCCTGGCTTTGGCGCCCGATCTTTAACTGTTTCTGAGCTCGCGGGGCTTCGTCCCTCTCCTGAGAGGATTGGGATTTTCCCCCATCCATGGGTTCCTTACCCTTGGGACTCCTCTTTCTCTTTGAGTCAGTGGGCTCCGGCCGAGGAGGCAGAGCTGATTGGGGAGGAGCAGGAAGTTTGGGACGGGGAGATTGTGGTTGCGACTTAGTAGAGGAGGACCTAGTCTGGATGGGCTGGGGCTGAGGTGGTGGAATTGGAGCATTAGATTGTGGTTTTCCCTATGCACCCTTCCCCGGCTGACCCTCGATGAAGTCGAACAGGCTGGTCGGGGGCTTTCTCTTAAGACCCATCTCGGCTCGGGAGGATGTTCCCACTGACAACAGTTCCGCTTCGGACAAGTCTGGGTCACCCAGATCACCGGAAGGATCCTCGGATGGGTCAGCCTGGTCAGATGCCCCAAAACCCTCCTCGGACAGACCCAAATTACCTTCGTCCTCCGCTACCTGATAAAACGACGAAGAGTCCACCAATGGGATGCCCTCAGGGATAGGAGATCCTTCGGAGATCAAAAACCCTTGTTCGACTACAGTAATTTTCGGAAGCCGAGGATGGTTAGCGCTGACCACGTGCTTTGGGTCGGCAAATGACTTCTGAATGGGATTGTACCCTAAGATTTTGTGAGCGGCTCTGACTTGACCATCCTCATCATTTACAAAAACTGTCGCTTGAAGAACAGTCTCCAAATCAACCCGGTTAACCAGATGAAAGTGTCGGTGAAAGGCGTTTGGATCTGCAAAAAGAGGCATGTACATGGTTAGTAACCGGACCACACCAAATTAAAATGGTGCAAAGGATTGGCACTCGTCTACTCTCTATGCCCCACCTGGTTTTCCCTCCACCATTGGGTATGGAAGGCCATCATGCCATTCCCTGAATACGATAAGAAAATCCTTGTTCAACCCCTTGTTGGAGTCGGGTGAGGCACTGGATTAGCCGAACCCTATCGTCTCTCGTCTTCATGTAGTAGGATTTGCCCTTCAAATTTTGGAGATTGTAGCACCAATTTACGTCATAATGGGTTAGTCTTAGCCCCATTTTTTCGTTTAAGGCATCCACACAACCCATAATCCTAAACATATTAGCAGCGCACTGGGTGGGAGCTAATCGGAAATGCCTAAGGTAACTTTTCATTACCGGCCCCATGGGGATTCTTATACCCCCCTCTACGAAGGAAAGAATGGGAATTACCACCTCCCCCGTCCTTTTCAGAAAATGCCACTCCCTCATCTTACAGTGCCTCAAACTTACGTTGGGGGGAATCCTATAATCGGCAATGAACTTTTCCATCGCCTCTTCAGTATCAACCAATTTTCTCAACTTAACAATCTCTAAGCGCTACTAAACAAACTCAGTGGATGACGGGAGAAGGAGAGGAACAAGGGAAAAATAAACCCAGAAAAGAAAAAGCACGAGTTAGTGAAGGCAGAGAACTTACAGAAAAGAGGAAAGGTGCCTCGGACAGGCTTTTTGTGCTTGAGATAGACTTGAATTTGGATGAAAGTTTGGATGAACCCAGGATATATGCGCTAGAACTCTTAAGTGCAAAAGTGAAGAGACAAATCAGTTCCAAAAATCATTTATACCTCCCATCGAAAGTAACTGCACGAATTTTCCCGCCCATAAAGGCAAGGAAATCTCCACCGTTAGATCACTATCGCACCGTTGAACGAGGGAGGCACAGAGCCGCCCGCATTTAATGAAGACACGTTTCACCTTCCAAAAGCTCCAAGAACGTGTCTCGGGCAGACGAAGAGTCTCGGGAACCGATAGGTGACAAGGATTGACAAGCTTTGGCAGAGGCCTGCTGTCATCAAAACCCTCCTATCCGTCCGAGGATCCGGACAGCAGGATTTTGAGGGGCTATTGTGGGGCCAGAGAACTTATGACCCGACCCACTTTCCATTAGGACCTAAGGCCCGCGTTGAGGAGAGTAGTTGCCGAGGACAAGTAGTGAAAGACCAAATAGCCTAGAGATGCAGCCGAGGATGACCCTGTCCTCGGCATCCCAAGACTTCAAAGGGAAGAGCGACCTGTCGTCAAAGGCAGCCTCCAAAGCGCCCCCAGAAGAAAAGGCAAGTAGAATGGGACTCACATGGGGGTGCGAAGTGGGAGTGGTTCAAGGAAAAGACGTCACCTCCGCATTGAATGCGCCCACAAACGTCCTAGCCATATTGATGGGAAAAGACTCCTGAACAGTGTGACTTCGGTTATTGCAACTAACAGAAAGTAGGGGGAGGCGGCTGATGGGACAGGTACTCGAATAGGTACCTGCCTGATCAACAGATGAAGGGTCAGGATCAATCAAGAAGGGCTATATAATGTAAAGGCTAATGCACCATTTGGAGGGGGCCCTAAAACCAACGTACCCAAAAAAGGGGGGCCCTGAAACCAGGGTACCCAAAAAAGGGGAGAGGAAGAATAAGAACGTTAAGCTTCATGGACAAGATTCACGGACAATCTTAGCTTGTCTCTATGCGTCCACCATGAACACCATGACCAACCACTGTCCGGTGACCAAGGCCTAGCCTTTCAAGCCCACACTCTACAAATCATATTGTTTGGGCCCTTACAAATTGAGTCCTTACAAGTTAAATTCAAACTCAAATTTTGACTCAACTATTAAATAAGTTAAACTCATATAATAATGTGTTCGTAAATGTTACATAAAAAAAAAGAGTGTTCGTGAATGAGTTTGTGGATATAAGTTACAATTTAATTATATATAATACTATATATTTATATTATACATGTATAAATATATATTGTGGGGTATAGGAATTTAAAAAAGGTACTTGTGCCACGTGTCGTATCCATGGCCGAAGAGTTCATTATCATGCCGAGGAGGCCACACGCTTAGATAGTAAGGCCACGTCAGTGGCACGGTACTAGAGAAAGTTATACTGTGGAAAAAGAGTTTCGGGGAGGGGATTAGCCCTGACATGATCGAAGGAATTGTGGCTACCACCACATTTAATGCATCCCACCAAACCTCCTGACTGCATTTATGTGGAGAAAACCCCTGAACAGTACTGCTTTGGCTGCCCTAACTCACAAGGGGTTTGGGAAGGTGTCTGATGGGACAAGCACTCAAGTAGTGGCCTGAACGATCAACAAATGGAGGGCCAAAATCATCTAAAGGGAACTATATAATGTAAGAGACCTTCCACGAAGAAAGGATCGGAAAATCTGTAGAGAACACACTGTAGCAACAAGAACTGAAATTGTATCCAAGTCTAAAAGAATTATATACAAGAATATTCTCCTCGGACTTCGCTGAGGAAGGAATTCTTTGCTTTAAACTTGTCTTCTTTGCTTTCTTAATACATTGATCCATTGTGTGTGTGGCCTAATCCATTGAGGCCTAGTTTTTAAGCCCACTCTCTACAAATTTATAGTGTTGGGCTCTTTGGGCTTGAATCCTTCTATTCTTTAGGATCAGGAACTAAAAGCTTGCCCTTACACACACACACACACACACACACACACACACACACATATATATAGTTATTCATGTAGATGTGATATTTGATTGTGTAAGTTTATAAACAAGCTTATAATATATCAAATTATTATTTATAATTTATTGAAATATAAATAATTCTTTTTGTGTTAAAATTATTGTGGGGCCAGAGAACTTATGACCCGGTCCACTTTCCATTAGGACTCAGGGCCCGCGTCGAGGAGAGTAGTTGCCGAGAACAAGTAGTGAAAGACCAAATAGCCTAGAGATGCAGCTGAGGATGACCTTGTCCTCGGCATCCCAAGACTTCAAAGGGAAAAGCGACCTGTCGTCAAAGGTAGCCTCCAAAGCGCCCCCAGAAGAAAAGGCAAGTAGAATGGGACTCACGTGGGGGTGCGGAGTGGGAGTGGTTCAAGGAAAAGACGTCACCTCCGCATTGAATGCGCCCACAAACGTCCTAGCCATATTGATGGGAAAAGACTCCTGAATAGTGTGGTTTCGGTTATTGCAACTAACAAAAAGTAGGGAGAGGCGGCTGATGGGACAGGTACTCGAATAGGTACCTGCCTGATCAACAGATGGAGGGTCAGGATCAATCAAGAAGGGCTATATAATGTAAAGGCTCATGCACCATTTAGAGGGGGCCCTAAAACCAGGGTACCTAAAAAAGGGGGGCCCTGAAACCAGGGCACCCAAAAAAGGGGAGAGGAAGAATAAGAACGTTAAGCTTCATGGACAAGATTCACGGACAATCTTAGCTCGTCTCTATGCGTCCACCATGAACATCATGACCAACCACTGTCCGGTGACCAAGGCCTAGCCTTTCAAGCCCACACTCTACAAATCATATTGTTTGGGCCCTTACAAATTGAGTCCTTACAATTGGCGCCATCTGTGGGAAAGCTTGTGCGTTGGCACAGGCGGCGGTTAGTTATGGTGGGATCAAGCCCTTGTCGACAAGGGTCCCTCAAAAGAAATAGTTTTGGCGGTGGGGCTAGCTAGGTGAAAGCCTCCCCATCGTTCCCAGTAGTTGTGGTTCTAACTCAGCTCCCACTCAGGGCTACCCTACAAAGTGCCAGTGGCACGGGTAGTTCTAGGGGCTTCCAACATCAAGCCAATGCCCCGTACCCCTGTCAAGGGGCTGACCCTCGAGTCAAAAAAGAAAACCTAAGTTTTGGACAGAACCAAGGTCTTGCATGGTCCTCGGACTCAAACCTATGGGGAAACCAAGTACATCAAAAAGAAAATCTAAGTTTTGTACAGAACCAAGGTCTTGCATGGTCCTCGGACTCAAACCTATGGGGAAACCAAGTACATCAAAAAGAAAACCTAAGTTTTGGACAGAACTAAGGTCTTGCATGGTCCTCGGACTCAAACCTATGGGGAAACCAAGTACATCAAAAAGAAAAGCTAAGTTTTGGACAGAACCAAGGTCTTGCATGGTCCTTGGACTCAAACCTATGGGGAAACCAAGTACATCAAAAAGAAAACCTAAGTTTTGGACAGAATCAAGGTCTTGCATGGTCCTCGGACTCAAACCTATGGAGAAACCAAGTACTTCAAAAAAGAAAACCTAAGTTTTGGACAGAACCAAGGTCTTGCATGGTCCTCGGACTCAAACCTATGGGGAAACCAAGTACATCAAAAAGAAAACCTAAGTTTTGGACAGAACCATGGTCTTGCATGGTCCTCGGACTCAAACCTATGGGGAAACCAAGTACTTCAAAAAAGAAAACCTAAGTTTTGGACAGAACCAAGGTCTTGCATGGTCCTCGGACTCAAACCTATGGGGAAACCAAGTACTTCAAAAAAGAAAACCTAAGTTTTGGACAGAACCAAGGTCTTGCATGGTCCTCGGACTCAAACCTATGGGGAAACCAAGTACATAAAAAAGAAAATCTAAGTTTTGGACAGAACCAAGGTCTTGTATGGTCCTCAGACTCAAACCTATGGGGAAACCAACTATTTAAAGAAAATTCTAAGTTTTGGACAGAACCAAGGTATTGCATGGTCCTCGGACTCAAACCTATGGAGAGATTAGTCATTAGAAAATGAATTAAGTCTTAGACAGAATGGAAATCCCATCCTGTCCTCGGATCCCCAACTCTGAAGAAACCAATGTAAACGAGTATTTAGGCCCGGTATAGTCATACCTCGGTCCTCGGACCGCATGTCAAAAATGGTTAAGGCCATGAATGTTGATAGGAACGTGGTAAAGCATCCTAGTACACGACGATCATCTTGGATAGTTCATTTTGGGTTACCCATCCTCGGATGATCGCCTCATACGCAATACAGAATGTTTAGCTGTTATCTCGGTCAATCTTATATGTATAACCTTTTTTAGGTCGGCATTATTGTGCCAGTTAGTCTCAGTAAGTTCAAAATAATAGCTTTTTGTTAACAGGGGGCTCGGCCCCAAGTATCGTTCAGAAAAAAAATATATATATATACATATATAGCACATCCATTCACAGCATAACTATTGCAAAAAAGAAAGAATATTTAGAATAAGATAAAGTCATCTTTTATTAATACAAAGAAATAGTACAGCGTACAATGAAGGGTTCAAGCAAGCCTATACCAGAAGCTAACCACAAAAGCAAAAAGAAAAGCAAAAAGGAAAAAGATACAAGGAAACGATAAATCCTTCAAAATTCTGCTCTTATGGCGACTAAGTGTGTCAGGATAACCCCATTGATGGAAGGGGAGAAGAGGCAGAAGAAGAAGCAAAAGCACCAGGATGCCCCTAGTGATGGAAGAGAAGAAGAAGCGGAGGCAAAAGGAGGCACCAGAGAAGGAGGAGAGGAGGAAGCGGGGATGCATAGCCCCCGTACCAGCTCTGACTCCCATCAGGCCAGGGCCATGTTAGCAGCGCTTGAGAGAGAGCGGATGGTACCGACGATGAGCAACCCCAATGCTATCGCACCAAAAATCTAATGCGACCAGCACTTGCTTCGGATTTTGGCTAAAGGAAGAAGAGGCTTCTTTCCCGCTTTGTCAAAGGGGAGAGATGCTTTGAGTCTCTGTCTCCCTTGCCCTGATCAGGCTATCTTGAGTCTCGGAGAGACCCAGTGCTTCTGGAAAGGGTGTGGTCCCTTCACCCCCATCTTCGCCCCAACCATATCACTCCCTAAGGCTTAATCCCACTGGTAGTGAGGACTTTGAGCACAGCAGGTGGTTTAGGAATTTGGAAAGATTGAAGGGTCTGTACGTAAAGGAAATGACCTCCTACCTTGCTTCTTATATGGAAGGCAAGTCTGGTGGCATTTAATCTGTACAGATTTCCAAGAAAAGCTACAAACGAAATAATTTCCACTCAACTCCCGACGTCATCTTCAACCGTTGGATTTGCGTCGCCTCGTAAAGGGAACTTATTAAAGATGCGCCTCGTGCACTGAAACGGCAAGAACGCGGCGCGAGCAAAGCTAAGGGATTGTCTCATGACCAGGAGCATGTCCTAAGCGAATGGAGAGGCATTGACATTGATGAGGGATGAGGCTTGGCAAGCCGTAACATAAGCTCGATGTCATCAAAACCTTCTTATCTGTTCGAGGATCCGGACAGCAGGATTTTGAGGGGCTATTGTGGGGCCAGAGAACTTATGACCCGGCCCACTTTCCATTAGGACCCAGGGCCCACGTCGAGGAGAGTAGTTGCCGAGGACAAGTAGTGAAAGACCAAATAGCCTAGAGATACAGCCGAGGATGACCCTGTCCTTGGCATCCCAAGACTTCAAAGGGAAGAGCGACCTGTTGTCAAAGGCAGCCTCCAAAGCGCCCCCAGAAGAAAAGGCAAGTAGAATGGGACTCATGTGGGGGTGCGAAGTGGGAGTGGTTCAAGGAAAAGATGTCACCTCTGCATTGAATGCGCCCACAAACGTCCTAGCCATATTGATGGGAAAAGACTCCTGAACAGTATGGCTTCGGTTATTGCAACTAACAGAAAGTAGGGGGAGGCGGCTGATGGGACAGGTACTCGAAAAGGTACCTGCCTGATCAACAGATGGAGGGTCAGGATCAATCAAGAAGGGCTATATAATGTAAAGGCTCATGCACCATTTGGAGGGGGCCCTGAAACCAGGGTACCCAAAAAAGGGGAGAGGAAGAATAAGAACGTTAAGCTACATGGACAAGATTCACGGACAATCTTAGCTCGTCTCTATGCGTCCACCATGAACACCATGACCAACCACTGTCCGGTGACCAAGGCCTAGCCTTTCAATCCCACACTCTACAAATCATATTGTTTAGGCCCTTACAAATTGAGTCCTTACAATTATAATATAATTTTTAATAAAAAAAAGTTAGTGAATCTAATTTTTATTAGTTCATAAACAAAATCATTTTATATAATTAACTTAAATAATAAAATATCAACTATTATTTAATTATTAATATTAGTATATATTTGTGAAGGACTAAATTTTTATTCATGGTGTTTACTAATACTATGATTGGGGAAAAAAAGTTGGTAAAGTAACTAGTGAACAAGCTCAACTTATTTGAAGAAAATGAACCAAACTTTATTTTGCAATCTACTTTATTGATGGGCTCAAGTTTGAATTGTGTTTGACATAGAATTAAATGAATAACCTTGAAATTTTAATACTCTAGCTAGTTTGGCTTTATTTACAGTCTGTTTACACTTTACAACCCTATTCGCTTGTATATTTTTTCTTCTTCTTATTCTTCACAAAAAATAATCTCCACACATCATCAATATTACCTTTTAGAAAATCATTTTGTTAACAAATGTTCTTGAGGCACAAGTTATATTTAATAAAATATAAAACAGGATTTTTTAAATATATATATTTTTAAAAGGGCCAAATTGTGCACAAATCATATATTATATAATATACTTATATAGTATATAATAAAAGTTAAATCCTAAAATTCATGATCGCATTAAATGGTTAAACACATGTGTTACAATTTGTATAATGGAATTTTATCACGGGGCTCTCTTAAGATAGTATTTTTTTTATATGGAACTCAATTAGCAAATATCAAGTGGCTTTATATATATATCATTTAGTGTTTTACTATTTATAAAATTTTAAAAATTTTTATTTAAGGGAAAACTCTATTACTTAAGTTTTAAGAAATTTGAAATATTACTCTAATTAAAATTTTATTATCAAAAGGCTATGAGATTTAAATAAAATTTATTATTCTCTAATTTGTATATTCAGAACACTCATCAAATCTAAAACTAGTAATATGATAATGTGATGTTTGAATTAATCTCGCTCAATTATGGATGAAATGACAATCCCTTATCGAAATTTTTATCAATAGGACATAAAATTCAATTAATAAAAAAGGAGACAAATAAGTTTATGTAATTTCATGGGATGATTTTCCTAATAGAACATTTCAATTTGTTTTTTTGAAAATTCCTATTCATTTAAATAATTCCAAAAGGAAAGTGAGATTTAAAAAGTAAGGGAAATTGGTAAAAATATTATATATATAAATATATATATATAAATATATATATATATATATATATATATATATATATATATATATATATATATAAATTTTACTATCTCAAAGTTGTATTTATTCAGGTAGAAAAAAGTAAGAAAGTAATTGTAAGAGCATTAGCACTGGGGAATGCTAATGCTAAATGTAAGAAGAATTTGACATTTCAAGCCCCAAAGTGCTCTGTATCAGGGAATGCTAAACCCAAGTATTGCAAAAACTATAGCAGTATTGTAAAAAAAAAAAAAAAAAATTATTCTCACCTGATGCGAACTTTCTCTCTCCTCTCTCTCATTTTCTCTGTTCTTTTCTCTTCCTTCCTTCTCTCTTTCTCATCTTCTCTCTTCTCTCTTTAGACCTAAACACCATCCTCCTCCCAACATCAACATCACATATCATAGTGGCTCATTTTTTCTGGTGGGTTGCAATCCGGCGGGTTTTGTGGTTGCTTCTTCTTTTTCTTTTTTTTGGTGTGGGTGACGGCGTGGGTCATTGTGGTGGTTGTGGTTTTTGGCATGGGTCACTGTGGTGGTTGTGGTTTTATTTATTTATTTATTTATTTTGCTGTGACCGGTGCTTAAAGGAAGAGTTGGGTATGGTTGAAGTGGGTTGTGGGTTGTGGGTTGTGGGTTGTGGTTGGGTCGTTGGTCGTGGTTGGGTCGGATGGTTGGGTCATGGTTGGGTCGTGGTTGAAGTGGGTTGTTGGTCGTTGGAGATCGCCAGTATTTGGGTCCGGTGAGGTCATGGCGATATTGGCGTAGGTCATGGTGATGGTTTTGGTGGAGATCGGCGTGGGTCACGGCTTGGGTCACCGCATGTTTGGCTGGTTCTTCTGGGTTTTGCCTTTCCGATGGGTTTTATTTTTTATTTTTTATTTTTTTAATATGGATTTTTGTTCCGGTGGGATTTTGGTGGGCAGTGGGCAGTGGTGGTGTGGTGTGCATGGTGGAGGCACGACGGTTGTGACTAGGCAATGGAGGCACGGTGATAGAAGTTGAGGGAAGGTGAAGTAGAAAATTGGAAAAAAACAAAAAAAGAAAAAATATATTTTATTACGTAGATATATTATTTTAATGTGTA
The DNA here is from genome assembly GCA_028535165.1 of Quercus tomentella. Classification (NCBI taxonomy): domain Eukaryota; kingdom Viridiplantae; phylum Streptophyta; class Magnoliopsida; order Fagales; family Fagaceae; genus Quercus; species Quercus tomentella. Next base: position 46,400,978 of record JAPQVY010000089.1, on the reverse strand, counting down.
GTATGATAAAATAAAATTTTAGGATGTTGGTATGTTATAAAATGATATGGTATAATTGATAAAGTAGTTCTTTGGAAGGGTAAAATATGATGGAGTAGCATTTTCTGATGTTAATGCTCTATTATTCGTACGGGTTAATAATTTTCAAATCTTGCCGTTTTTCGAGGCTTCTTTAATTCTAGACCACAAGATTCAACAAAGGAATGTGACCACGGCACCTTGCCCTTTAGTTGAAAGGCCCTAACGCCTCACCCATTGGCCATTGGTAGCTCCATAAGAAAAATGAAAAAAGAAAAAAGGAGGAAGTTTCCTTGTGAAGTCCGGCCGACGTGTCATCAATCACCACGTGTCTTTCCTGAAGCCTCTACTTTACTCTAGTCTAGAATCTGGTCTATTCACACTGCTGGTAGTGTTGTGCTTAAGGGGATGCTCAAAATGGAGTCAGCCTCAATGTATTAATGATCTTGTCACATGGATGGAGGAAACTCCACCTATGATATTCTGAGGTTATGTCAGATGTAAACCAGCTTTGAGAATTAGAAATGAAATGATTTCACGGGTTTCTGATCAAAAAAAAAGAAAGAAAGAAGGAATCTAGTCTATTGTTTTTGGGAGCTTCTGGACTTGGACTTCTTTAGCTAGGGCCTTAAAGAATTCCGTCTTGTAAATCTCATATGTCGGTAATATTTAATATTAGGGTTCTAAAATTTTCCATTACTTCGTCTTGTAAAGTTTTGTAATTTTAAAAAAATTTGCAATTATACTACCGTGTCATCCTATTTTTATGATGACACTATAATAACTTGTAAAACATTTATATTGTATTTTATGGTGATGGGTAGGTATTTTTAATTATTTTTTACGAAGAGAAAGAGAGAGAAAGAGTTGGTGAAATTAATATTTTAATAAATAGATGAGATAAATAATAATTGGGATATTAGATGTGTTATAAAATGGTATGATATAATTGATAAAATAGTTTTTAAGATAGTAAAATAGAATAGTTCCAAGAAAGCGGATGTGAATGCTCTAATATAAGCTAAACAGAACTAATTTTTTTTTGGGACAGTTATTTTTTATTTATTTTTATATATAGTAGGTATGGCATTTTTTTTTTTTTTTTTTTGAGTAAAAGGTATGACATTTTAAACATCTGTCCTATATACCATGCCATTTACCACAATTTATTGAAATAAGCAAGTATAAGAAGTAAATATTTGCTTTTAGATGAATTTGTCATTTATTTTGTAGACAATTACTTTTATATTGATACATAATTTTTTTTAATCACTCACAGCTGATTAGTACAAAAGTTGTGTCTTAAAACTTTTTCTTTTGTATTTTTATTTTTAAAGATGCAAGGACCAGTTTTGCAGCACAAGCCCAAGGTGTATGATCTTGGCCCAGTGAGCCCAGTACAATGAATCTGTAGAGAGTTGGTTAAAGAACTAGGCTTTAATGAGTTGAACAACGGCTAATATTAAGTTAAATGACAATCAAACACAAATAAGAGATTCTGATATCAATGGATTTACAGTCTGGGGAGGTCCCACTTCTATCAATTGATCACCATTGGGTACAAGTACAATTTAGATTGTTACAGTGTTCTCTCTCCATTCTTTCGATCCTCCTCTCATGGAGGGTCTCTCACATTATATAACTCCCTTTGGACCATTTTGATCCTACACTTGTTGATCATCTGAGCCCTTACTTGAGTGTCTGTCCCTTCAAGCACACTCTTTAGCTTTCTGTGAGTTGTGGTAGCCGAGACAGCACTATTCAGGGGTCTTCTCCACATAAATGCGGCCAGAAAAGTAGCTGCAGTGCATTTAATGCGGTGGTAGCAGCTTTCCATTAGATATTTTTGGGTTTCCTTCCTTCTCATATGTTCATGAGGCACGTCCTTATCACTGGAGCTTCTTGGAGGGTCACTCTAATTGCTGGAATACATACTTGAGCTGCATTCATCATATCTGAGGAGGAGTTCCTCCTCGGACACCTTCCATTCATTCCTTATTCATGAGACTTTAAATTGGAACCCCTCATAACTATTTGTCCCTCCTTGGACCATTCAATGTCCTCGGACAAAGCCCAATGCCCAATATATGATTTTGGGCCCTTATCCCTACAAAAGATATGTATTTTAATAATGCTAAAACTGCAACTAAAACCATAATTTATCTCTATTTTTAACATTTGAGAAAAGTTATATCTATAAAATTTTCATAACAAATTTTAAATTACGGGTTATTAGAACAAATATGTAAAAATGTAATGAACTCGACTCACTTCTCTTAATTTGTTACATTACTTAATTTTTAAGCAATGAAATCCAAACATAGAAACTGAAGATGAAACCAAGAATGCTCTTTAGAGAAGAAGAGGCTGAACTAGCCCAAAGTAACAAGAAAGTTAAGGATTGGCACCCCGTTGGGTTCAAGGATGGGTCCAATGATCGGTCCGACGAGAACTCCCCTCTCCCTGATAGTTTAGGCCCTTCAATGGCCACTAGAACATCCTTCAGGGATAAACTAGTAGGCGTTATTCCAGGGGCATATACTAAAGCTTTTGACTTCGCTGACTAGATGGACGAGGACATGGAATTTGATGATGAGGATGCAGAGGTTAATAGCTTGCATTGAGAAGGGATTGTGGTGCTCAAGCTAACCAAGGAAACCAAGAGCCGCATCAAGAAACCCTGGTCAAAAACTATCATTGTGAAGCTGATAGGTAGATCAGTAAGTTTTAGTTACATGCAAAGCAAACTAATGCAAATATGGAGGCCGACAGGGAGGATGGACTGTGTGGACCTAACCCACGACTTCTTCCTAGTTCGATTCTATGCCAAAGAGGATCTGGACTCGGTATTGGAAAGGGGGCCATGGTTTATTGGAGGTTTTTTTCTTTCCTTAAGGCTGTGGGAACTGTTTTTCAAGCCATCGATGACAAATGTGTCCTTGATAGCCGTCTGGGTTAAGTTAAATGAGTTACCTATTGAGTTGTATGAGACAGAAGTTCTGAAACAAATAGGTGAGTCCTTGGGTAAAGTGCTGAGGATTGATGCCCACACTGCCATGGAAGCTCACGGGAAATACGCCAGGCTTTGTATTCAAATTGATGTTAATAAACCGTTGTTTAACACCATTCTCATTGGGCGGTTTAAGCAGCCGGTGACTTACAAGGGCATCCATAAGCTCTGCTTTTCCTATGGAAGAGTGGGGCATAGGGTGGAAGCTTGCCCGTACACGGTTCGACATGGCAAAGATCCAATAACCCCAGTAGAGGATGGCCGAGATGCATTACCTGGTAATTCATGCGATAAGCATGAAGACCAACGTTCATCATCTGACAATGCCACGTCCAACGCTAATGGAATAGTGGAGGCTGAAGGACAGTACGGTCCTTGGATGGTTGTGGCCAGGAAAAGGAGCAGGTATAAGGGTACAAAAAAGGATCCCAACCTGGTGGGGACAAGCAAATCTCCCTGGGAAGCTGCACCTCAACAACTTGGAAGAAGTCTGGAGTGGATGGAAAACGGGTAGGAATGGCTTGTCTAAGGCCTAATCTTCAGCTCGTAGAGGGCATAGCTCCGGAAACTTAAAACATGCAAACAAAGCCTCTACTTTCTTGGCCCAACTCTCTAGCGGTATTGATGGGCCTTACTCGGCTCCAAGATCAGAGACTAAGGTGTTGAGCCCAACACCAAAGGCTAATCCAGCTCATAGACCCTCCCCTGCCTCAGTAAAGGGCAAGAAGACCCTTGCAAGGTTTAAACCTTCTAATTCCTTACCTAAGGGTACCGCCGCCCCTCAGTCAAAAGGATCCCCTTTTAACTTACCCATATTTTCCTCCAACCTTACCACGCTCTCCAAAAATGTTCCCAAGCCTTCATCCGACGTTCCTTTCAAGTTCATGACCCCTGCAAGAAACGAGATGGGCCATAAGATTGAGGGAGGAGGTGATCGAGATCTCGGAGATCATCATTGTGGAGATTTGGGCGAATCCTACTCATGTAATGGGAGGATTCAATCGTAAGTACAAGGAAGCATGGAGATTAATCTTCCTGTTAACAGAGGAAAGTGTGAGAACAAGTCATCTACCATGAATGGATCCATTGTAGGGACAGATGGAGAATCCTTGGTGGCAATTCTTGTCGGACGGACTAACGCCGGAGGAGGAAAGGAAGATAGTGTGGCAGACTCTTCCCCAAATCTCCCGACCCCAATCTTGTGCGAGGTGAACCCAGCAGAATCGCTGTCTGAGAGAAGAATGCTCGAGCTTCAACCCATTTCAACTTCATTAATGGGGAATCGGCACTGCACCAAGCTAATTCAGATTTTCAAGCCAATGTTGGAGTTCAATCTTCACTCAATAGCTCGGGAATTGGAGATGCGGGTCTTGGAACATTGCACGACACTTGCTCCGGGGAAGGGAATGTCAACGGCGATGATGAGGAAGACCGGATGGAATTTGAGGAAGGAGGTGGAGCTTTTACCTCTGTATGATGAATGTCCCACCCCCAATCATCATTTCCTCATGAATATCATTATCTAGAATAGTAGAGGTGCTTTGAAGCCTAACTCAGAGAGTCATGTTTAGGAACTAGCTCAGAGTCATGATCCGGCCATTCTTGTGGTTATGGAAACTAGATTGGGTGGAGATAGGGCAAGGGAGATAACAGATTGATTACCATTTAATGGGGCTATCCATATTGACACCATTGGATATGCCGGTGGACTGTGGTTATTGTGGAATTCAGACAGAGTGGAGATTGAGAGCTTGGTGAACACGGAGCAGGAGATCCATGTCGAAGTTAAGGTACACTCCTCAAACCTTACTTAGGTCTTTTCTGCTATCTTTACTAGTCCTAGGAGTGAGGAAAGAACTATTCTATGGGAAAATCTTGCTAAAGTAGCTGAGCTACACAAACTACCGTGGGTTATGGTTGGAGATTTTAATGAGCCTCTGGTTGATGAGGATAAATTTGGAGGCATAGGGGTAAGCATCAACCGGTCGCTCCTCTTTAAGGAATGCTTGGACAGGTGCAATATAGTGGATTTGGGTTTCTTGGGTCCTAGATACACTTGGACCAACAAGAGGGACATTAATAATATGATTTTGGAAATGATTGATAGATTTTTTATGAATCCTGAGTGGTGTGTTTTGTACCCAGACGTGAAAATCACGCATTTGCCTAGATGCCACTCGGACCACTGCCCGGTTCTTCTTGAAACCAGTCTAGCCAGATCAGCACCTCTCATCAGACCTTTCAAATTTCAGGAATTCTAGCTCTCTAATACATCCTTCCCCAACATTGCTTCTAAGGCTTGGAATAGCAGTAGGGGCTTAGTTGAATCCATAGATTCCTTTTCCAAGAAGGCTACCTTATGGAATAAGAATCATTTAGGCAACATTCATCATAAAAAGAGAAGGATCTTTGCAAGACTTTATGGTATTCAAAAGGCTTTATCTAACAATCCAAGTGCCTCCCTTCTCACTCTCTAAAACCAACTCCACCAGGACCTTGAATATGTTCTAGATCAAGAGAGGGATCTATGGTTGCTGAAATCCACGGTAAATTGGATCATACAAGGAGACCATAACACCTCCTTCTATCACATGTCTACCTTAGCTAGAAGAAAACGAAACCATATTGCCTTGGGGAATGATGAAGGGGGAGAGTGGATCACTAATGAAAGAGAGGTCATGGAGTATTTCGGAAGAGGCTTCATTTCCTTATATTCCACCTCGCATGAGGTTGCCACCCGAGTCCCTATTTAGTTTGATCAGTGGCATGGCCGAATGTCAAAGGAGGTTAAATGCTCTCTTAGTGCCATGGTGTCTATTGAGGAAATTAAAGATGCTCTTTGGTCCATGAAACCGTAAAAAGCCCCGGGCCAGATGGATTGCACGCGGGTTTCTTTCAAAGATTCTGGCTCATAACTGGTGATTCAATCAAAAGAGAAGTTGAGAGGGCTTTTGCTAGTAAGAAGGTGCCAGATTACCTCAATAAGACCCTCATTGTTCTTATTCCAAAGATGCAGGGTTCGGAAACCTTAGGGAACTATAGACCCATAAGCCTTTGCAATACGGTTTATAAGATCATTACTAAGGTGATTGTTGCTTGGATCAGACCTCATTTGGACAACATTATATCTCCCTATCAAGCTGCATTTATTCTGGGAAGAAGGGGAACAGACAACATTATTATAGCTCAAGAGCTAATTCACTCGATGGGAACATACAAAGGGGGAAAGGGCTATATGGCCATCAAGATTGACCTTGAGAAGGCATACGATAAGATCGAATAGGGTTTTATTATAGAAATGCTCATTAAGTTCAATTTCTCGGACAATATTATTGATCTCATAATGACCTGTGTTACGTCGGTTTCCACTTCCCTGCTCTTTAATAGGGGCTGTCCTTTCCTTCCTTCTAAAGGTATTAGGCAGGGGGACCTTCTCTCCTCTTACCTTTTTATTCGCTGCATGGAGTATTTGGGCCATCTATTTGAAGAAAAGTGTGCAGCCAAACTCTGGTTCCCCATTAAAGCCTCTAGAAGCGGTCCTGCTTTCTCGCACATCTTCTTTGCAGACGACTTAGTCCTTTTTGCTAGGGCGGATCCAGGAAATTGCTATACTGTAAATGAGATTCTGTAGGAGTTTTGCAAAAGATATGGCTAGACCGTGAGTGAAGCAAACTCTCAGGTATACTTTTCTCCTAATGTTGATCCTGACTTGAGAGAAAATCTAGCTAACGTTCTTGGATTTAGATCGACTCCTAATCTGGGCAGATATCTTGGCTTTCCTTTAAAGCATTCTGGAAGCCGAGGGCATGGATTTGGCTTCGTGTTAGATAGAGTAAAAAAAAAGCTAGCAGGTTGGAAAGCAAATTTACTCTCCATGGTGGGTAGAATGGTACTCATTCAAGCATCCTCATCCACCATACCCACCTATGTTATGTAGAATGTTCAATTACTGAACAAGATTTTCAAGGGCATAGATAGGGTAAATAGGAACTTCCTTTGGGGATCCATAGACAACTCTAGGAAGATGCATTGGGTAAGTTGGGATAAAGTCACCACTCCGAAGGATTTGGGAGGACTGGGTCTCCAATTAGCTAAAGGTAGGAATACGGCTCTCCTAGCCAAGCTTAATTGGAGATTACACTCAGAGAACAATGCTTTTTGGGCCAAGGTGCTAAAGCTGAAATATGGCACTAGACAGCGTATAAATTCCAAGAATGAAGCTAAGCTGCCAGGGTCCCCTATTTGGAGGGGCTTAAAAAAGGGAGAACATGTGTTTAAAGAGAGTATGAAGTGGATACCGGGGCATGAGAGTAAGCTAGATTTCTAGAGGGATAGCTGGTCAGATTTTGGTCCTTTGAGGTCCATCATTCATGGCCCAATCCCTCAAGAATCCCTTAATTTTAAAGTTAGGGATGCCATCTCCCCACACAGATGGAATTGGTTAGTCAGTCCTTTTGATCTGCCTTCAGACATAAAAGAGAGCATTCAAGCAGTCCCAATCCCTATTGCAGCAAGAAGTAGTGATAAGTTGGATTGGAAAGGGTCCTCAAAAGGTGCCTTTAGCTCAAAAAGTGCCTATCTGATAGCTGCACAACCAACAAAAATTGTTTCCTTCCCAAGTCCGTGGATGTGGAAATTAAATACTCTCCCCAAAATCCAAATGTTCATTTGGCAATGTATGCAAAATAGTGTGGTGCGGTGCTGCTTGGCTGAAAGAGGTCTACAAATCCCCACAAGCTGCCCTATGCGTCACACCGAACCTGAAACCATTAGTCATGCTCTTCAGGAATGCAGGTTAATCAAGCCTATATGGCAGCAATTGGGCCAACAGAGTTTGAACCAACATTTTTATTCCCAATGGCTTGTCTTAAATGCAAAAGCCAAGGTTTCGCACATTGTTGGTAGAATCCCATGGAACATCATTTTCCCTTTTGCCATATGGCTAATTTGGAAACAGCGTAATCAAGTGGTTTTTACTCACAAGAGCCCTAACCCGAATCTTGTCAAGATTATCAAGATGCAAGCCACTGAATTTTTCCTTTGCATTAATCGCCCAAAATGCAACAATCGCATGATCACAAAACAAATTAGGTGGGAAAAACCTGGATCGGGTTGGCTGAAACTCAACACCGACAGGTCCTATGATGATTCGTTGGGAAATGCTGGAGGAGGAGGACTGATTAGAGATGAGCATGGGAACTAGGTGGTGGGCTTCACCAGGAAAGTGAGGAAGGCGAACAGTTTCATAACAGAAGCTTGGGCTCTCTGAGATGGACTCTTGTTATGCATCCAAATGAATTTGTCAAATGTTATTGTTGAGCTAGATGCTAAAGCTTTAGTAGATGCTTTGAATAACTCGGTTTATGATACCTCTGTGATTTCTCCTCTTTTTGATGATTGCAGGCAGTTGGCTACCCAAATTCCCTGGCTAGTTTTTAGACACATCTATCGTGAAGCAAATGCGCGTGCGAATCGATTAGTTGATTTAGGTTGCTTGCAAGGTTTAGATTTTGTTATTTACTCCAGTCCGCCTGTAGACTTGGTTTCTTTTGTTGAGCCTGATTTGCCAAGGATTGTACTCTAAAAGGCTATGTCCTAATACTCTTTCTTCTTGTTAGTTTTAATATAGGCGTAAATGCACTTTTAGTCCCTACATTTTGATTTTTTTCTATTTTAGTCCTTACATTTTAATTTTACCACTTTTAGTCCCTAAACCAATTAGCGCGTGTCATATCAGTTCTTGCCGTCAACCAACTAACAGAAAAAGCTGAGGTGACTGATGGCACTATTAAAATAATAATAAAAAAACCTAAAATACAATTTAATTAAAATTATTTCTTAAATAACAAAAATCATCTTTTTAATTATTATTCTTTTTTTTTCTTTAACATGTCAGTCATTAGATTTTTTAAAAAACCCTAACCAACTTTATCTATCTCTAATTCTCTCTTTCTCCCTCTCCCTTTCTCTCTTCGACCTCCATGGATGGAATCTCCCTCTGATTTCAAAATTCTCTCCACTGTAGCTCCATGGCCGAAGCTCACAAGGTCGGCCTTCTTCTCCACCACGCACCGCCGATCTGACCTAAGCTTTCTCTAGTATGAAAATCTCATCTCCGCTCAAAACCTTACACCCAATCTCAACCAATGGCGAGCAAATTAGGGGCTGATCTTCGGGGTTTTGATTGTGGAGACCATGGGGTCTTGATGCGGAGAAAATAATGGGAAAAATTTGGAGTCTTACTGGTGGGTGTTGTGAAACGAATCGGTGGTTGGTGGCTGTGGTGTTGTGAACTCCAAGCGGTGGTGGTGGTGGATTGGTTTGGTTTCATTGGTTGTGGTGGGTTTGTTGTTGGTGTGGGTCGATTGGTTTGTTTGTTTTTGGTCTTCCTTTAGTCGGTTGGGTCCGTTGATGATTTTGGCTTGGGTTGATGATAGTGGGTTTTCTCTAAGATTGGTGGTTGTGGCGTTGTGAACCCCAGGCAGTGGTGGTTGTTAATTGGTTTGGATTCGTTGGTTGTGGTGGGTTTAATGATTTTTCTGGGTTGGAGGTTTGATGATTTTTCTGGGTTGGTTTTTTAATGTGGGTTTGATGATTTTTTCATGTTGGAGGTTTCGGTAGAGGATAGGGATTTTGTATGAATTTTTGCATGTTTATTTGATAAGAAAATACAAGAAAATCTTAGATTATTTTAATTTTCTGGGCAACTCGAAGAACATGAAGAACATGTTACCCATTATTCTTCTGAAAATAATGAAATTTTTTATATTTTGTTAAAATTAATAAATTAATTTTTTTTTTAAATTTAGATGTTGATGTTGCATTTTTTAATGCCAAAATAATTTTTTTATTATTATTTTAACAGTGTCACCAGCCACGTCAACTTTTTTTGTTAGTTGGCTGACGGTAAGGACTGATATGACACGCGATAATTGATTTAGGGACTAAAAGTTATAAAATTAAAATGTAGGGACCAAAATGAAAAAAAGCTAAAATGTAGAGATTAAAAGTTTATTTACGTCTTTAATATAATGTTCCTTTTTAAAAAAAAAAAAAAAAAACACATACAGCTAGGCCCCACTAAAACCCATCAGATCAGATCAGATCTCATATCAACCGTTGGATTGATATCGCGAACGTTACAGAAGCTCGTAGCAGAAAAAAGGCTAAGTTCCATCGCCATTACCATAAATAAGACCTGCCACCCCTATATTCCTCCCTAGATATTATTTCTGTTACGACTTACGACTCCAACGCAAGAAGAACCTACCTCTCTTCTGATTTTCTGATCAAACTCTCAATTCGGAAAATGGCCACTGATACCATGGTACGAGAAATTTCCAGCTTCTTCTGTATTTTATTTATTTATTTATTTATTTATTCTTAGCTTCTTCTATAGTTAAATTCATCTATATTTATGTAATATTGTTAGATTGAAATCTGAGACTATAATATTAATATAGCTGGTGTTGGTGTTGGTGTTTATTGGTTACTGCTACAGCAAGAGATGGAGATTGAGAGAAAGAAGAGGAGGGAGCTGAAGCACCTAGGATTCGCGAGGATGGTGGCGATTCACGCGCTCGTCTGCGTCTCTAATATCTACGATTACGCCAAGCAAAACTCGGGGCCTCTCAGATCCACCGTCTCCACCGTCGAATCTGCCGTCACCGCCGTCGTGGGCCCTGTCTACAGAAAAATCCAAGGTGTTCCTGATGATCTCCTTGTTTTCCTTGACGACAAGGTACTCTCACTATATATTGAATTTTTATCATCTTCGTTCTTGTTTGGATCCGCACCTTTTATTTATTTTTCTTTTTTTGTTGTTGTTGATTGTGTTTGAAGTACTGTTTTATGGGTTGATTGTTTACTATACTTTGTGCTAGATTGGGTCTGTGTTGAAAATTATTACCAAAATTTGTTTAGAAGCTCATAGATTTCTCCAAAACTTTTTGTGGGCTGAAACACTGATAAGCTTAGGAAGGACCTGAAGAAAAAATTGAAATCAACATGCACCTGATGTGCTAATGATTAAAATCTACCCAGTCTAAACTAATAAGTTCTACGACTTATTGGTCCTAATTTGTGTTATACCTTAAGTGTGTCAAAGTATTCATTTTGTTGTGTTTTGGCTTAAGTTATTAATTGCGTGATTACCACAGGTAGATGAAGCTACACACAAGTTTGATGAGCATGCTCCACCGTTGGCAAAGCAGGCTGTAAGAAAAACTAACAATTTGATTTGCAAGGCATCTGAAAAGGCTCATAAACTTGTAAATGAGGCTCAAACTGGGGGTCCTCGTGCCGCTGTGCATTATGCTGTTTCAGAGTATAAGCAGTTCCTTCTATCTCAAAGTGTGAAGATATGGGTTGGAATGAACCAGTGTTCACCATTCCACACGGTGGCAGAGAAGGCTGTGCCTGCGGCTGCTCACTTGTTGGAGAAATACAACCATTTGGTGAAGGACTTGACCCAGAAGGGTTATCCTATCTTTGGCTATATGCCTCTAGTTCCTGTCGAGGAGATATCCAAGGCAGTTAAGGAGGGTGAGGCTGGAAAGAAAGGAGATACAGCTGCATCTGCTGAACACAAATCCGATTCTTCTGATTCGGATTAAGAGAGTTTCTATGTATTGTCTAAAGTGTAAAATCTATTTGCTTCTCCTAGTAGTATGTATTATGGGAACTTAAATAGGTTATGGGCGTGGGAAATGGGGATGGGTTGTGACTGTAAATAACTTCTAGACGTTCAACTCCTTTTGAAGTATGAATGATGTGAATTACTTTGGTAGGCTGACATTCATGTGTGCTTTGGGGCAGACTCTGCTTCCCCTTTCTAAGATTCGCCAATTTTATTCAATACATGTAGCTTTTAGGTTTTCCCATGAGCAAAAACCTGAATTCTTAACTTTTGTGGTCAAGTCACATTGTAATGATCAATAGTTGGGCATCTCTTTACCGAGAAATTATTTTATGATATGCGACGGTCAGATTTCCTTCTCACAACATATGCAAGTCCCACATATATAGGTCTTATATGATGTGAGAGAGATGTCTCAAGAGACCGTCTCACGAGATTTCTTTTTCTAAGAAATTAATATTCCAAAAAATTTTCCCTCCAGTGCTAGAGACTTAAGACCTAGGCCCAAAGTTTGGAGGCGTAGCTCTGCTCTACATGATATATTATCCAAAAGAACATGATATATTATCTAAAAGAACATTTACAGCAATGATGTTAAAAAATATAGCTTTTAGAACTTCAAAAAACTACTTTATAATACACCGAATATGAAAGTTTTTATTTTGACATTCATCTCATCAAAATAACATAAACAATCCCATTAAAATAACATAAACAATAAAGTGAGGGAGAAGAGACATGCGATCTGAGTGAAAGAATGGGGAATAAAAAATAAACAATAAAGTGAGGGAGAAGAGACATGCGATCTGAGTGAAAGAATGGGGAATAAAAAATAATAAAGTGAGAAGAGAGAGAGGGAGGGGGGAATAAAAAATAATAAAATTGAGTAGTAAGTTGCTAAAATTTTTTAACTTTAGCAACTTCAATAGAGGGTCATTTTTTATGTTAGAACTAAAATAGCTTTTTAGCAATTTTAGCAGCTCCACTGTGATTGCCTAAGACTATTACCCAAATCTCTCTCTCTCTCTCTCTCTCTCTCTCTCTCTCCCTTCATTTTTTTTTTTTTTTCAAAATAAAAGGTATATTTATTTTTGTGGTCTTGTGATCTTGTCACATATAATCATCAATGTTGGCCTCTCCACTAGGAATCAATATTCTTAGAAAATTTCCTGTCCTACACGAGATTTAAGCAATTAAGCCCTAGGCCCAAAGTTTGGAGGAGCATCTTTGCTTGATCTACTATACTAAGCTCTTTCTATCATACGTTTGGAGGCTCAGCTCTACTTGATCTACTATCCATATGCCAAGAGCCTTGTAACTCAATTGGCACATTTTTAATTTTTTTAATATAAATATCTAGGATTCAAATCCTTCACTTTTGACTGTTAATTTATCCAAAAAAAAAAATCTATTTATAACCCAACTATCTATAACTATCAATACACTCCTAGCTATCAATTGCCTTGACTATCTACCAATTGAAGGTTCAAATACCACTATGAAAATTTTTATACAAGGCATAATCAAGACCAGGGCTATCCACGGGTTAGGTTTGTGCCTAACCTGAACTCGACCCGACAACTTCGGGTGGGGAAAATCGTAACTCGCAATTAACCTGGAAGAAATGTCAAATCGACTGGATTGGGTCTCATCAGGTGTTGCATGGTATCGATCAGTTTCAAGTTTGTTATTGGGGTTGAGATCTCATTGAGATCTAGGCGAATCTGGCCGAATTCTTTAAGATCTAGCCAAGATTTCGTCAGATATTGACAAGATCTTGGCGGATCTTGATGAGATCTCACCAAATCTAGTCCAAATCTCGACAATTCTCAACGAGATCTAGTTGGATTTGAGGCTGAGAGAGGAGGGAGGACGAGGTATAGGGATGGTAGTTTCTGTGGAGACACTGCTCTGTCGGTTTGGTTTCCATCGGGTTTGTCATCGATTGCCAGTTGCTTAAATCAAGTTGGTCTCTATTCGAGTGACGTCGAGTCGGTCAGTTCCAGGTTGCTTTGAATAGCCATAATCAAGACCAAGGTTAGCTCGATATAATTTGAGGTCTAAGAAGATAAATTTAAGTTAGGTCTTTTAAATTTAAATATCAATTAAAAAAATTTATTTAATACTAACCAAACTGAGGTTCGGTTGATGAAATTAAATACATAATTGATGAATTAATCCCAACCAATCCAAAACTAATTTCATATAGATAATCAAATAATGTTGAAGAATAAAATTTATCAAAAAGAAATAAAATTGTATATATTTTTTGAAAACAATGTTTACTTTATTTTGGATAAGGTGATGTATGATTAAGTAAAGTTGTAATCTAATTTTCAATTTTTATTTTGGTATTACGAGTGAGACAATCTCTAATTATGTGGGAGATTAGGTGATTAATCTTGAAAATCTACCATATAAAATAATTAAAATATCAAGATGTTAGGGAAAATAAATCATCATTGCTTTTTATTTTTCGTCAAACAATTCAAAATTTCAATTGGGTTTCATTTATATTGGTTTAACATTTTGGATGCCTTCTTAGAGGTGGGAAATATAGTAGACAACTATCTTTGTCTGGGTATTTGATGTGCACTCTTTTTATAAGTTGTTGTCTGGTTCTAACACTGATGAATTTCCTTGGGAGTGCATTTGGTGTGCAAAGGTGCCTAAATAGGTGTCTTTCTTCTTACGGACAACAGTTAATGATGGGATACTTATCATTGATAATCTTGTTAAAAGAGGTCGGTCTCTAGTTAATAGGTGTTGTTTATGCTACTGCGATGGGGAATCAATGGAGCACTTTCTACTTCATTGTAAGTTTTCTCACACCTTATAGTGTAAAATTTTTGTAGAGTTTGGGATCTAGTAGGTAATGCCAAGATCAGTTAGCTATTTTTTCTTTATTTGGAGAAACTGGTTTGGAAAATATCTTTCAACCATTTGGAATATGGTCCTGACATGTTTAATGTGGTTAGTTTGGCAGGAACGCAATACCCGCATTTTTAAAGATAAGGAGAGAACATTAGATCATCTAATATCTCTCCTCTTTGGTACACTGTTTCATTGGGCTCGTATATGGGGTGTACGAATTGTATTTCTTTAACTGAATTCTTAGTCTCTATTTCCTTTAGTTCTTGATTAGATTGTATTTGTTTCTTGTTCAAAGTGTTCACCATCGTGAACATGATCTTCAATTTTTTTCAATAATAGTCCTATTACCCATCAAAAATAAATATAGTAGACAACTATCGTTTTGAAAAAATTTTAATTATCATAAAATTTTGAGCCTTTCTATAATAGGCCTCTGGCCTTTTAATAAGGATGTAAGGCCCCCTTCGTAATGGTGCCATGATCAAGCCCACACCCGTCTCTTAGATCCTAATTTCTGTTACCGAGTACTAACCTTTGTCTTGATGAGTTTACACACATTTTATCTAACATGTAAGAGCATTCGCATCAATAAATTCTACTTTATCCTATTTTACCATTTCAAAAAGTCACTTTATCAATTATACAATACCATTTTACAATACATCCAGCATCTCAACTTTTATTTTCCTATTCTACTCATTAAAATAATATATCTACACAATAAAATATATTTTTCCTTTTTTGTTTTTTCCCAATTTTCTGCTCCACCTTCCCTCAACCTCTATCACCACGCCTCCACCATGCCCACCACGCCACCAATGCCCACCAAAATCCCACCGGAACAAAAACTCATATTAAAAAAAAAAACGCCCAGCTTCACAATAGAAAAAAAAGAAAAAAAAGAAAAAAAGAAGGCAAAATCGAGAAGAACCAAAGTCCAACCATGCCGAATCCAAAATCCAACATCGTGACCCAAAATCCATCCAACACTGTGACCTCGCCATGAACTCGCCGTGACCCACGCTAATCTCCACCAAACCCATCACCGATTTGAGCAACCCGCAACCCACAACGTCGTGACCCACGTTGATCTCCACCAAACCCATCACCAATCTGAGCAACCCACAACCCAATGTAAGCAACCCACAACCCACAACGCCGTGACCCACAACCCACTTCACCCATACCCACAAAACAACCACAGAACTCGTTGATCACAGCCAAAAAAAAAAAAACCACAGAACCTGCCGATCCACCGCTGTGGAGGCCCAACCACCGGCACAAAGAGAGAGTGAGAGTTGAGAGCAATTCACATATAGAGAAAGGGAGATGAAATGTGAGGAAATAGAGAGAAAGTTGAGAAGTCTAAGGAGAGAGAATAAATCTGATTAAAAAACCTATCCAATAGTCTTCAGTGCCATTCTACATGTAGAATGGCACTATAGCAAGATTGTCAAAAAATTTACAATTTTGAGCATTTGAAATTCCAGACGTGGGAGGTTTTTGCGGGAAAAATGCTAAATAAACCTTACATGTGGCATTTAGCATTCCAGATGCGAATGCTCTAACATGTTGAGTACCATAGAGAAGTCTAAATCCAAGTTTTCCCTTGGTTTCTGTCCTATAACAAGGCCTTGTAATTGGTTGTTCCAATAATAGCTGTAAGCAAATCATATGCCAATTCCAGTAGCCAAAAAATAAATCCCTGAAGAAAGGTAAACGCCTATGCTGTAGGCTGCTAGCTGCTAAACTTTAAGGTAAAGGGGCTTCTTCAAGGTAAAGGTGCAATGCAGAACAATGAAATTGCTATAAGACCATTCCGTAAAATCAGGAAAGATGATAAGCATTCCAAGGAAGTGTGTTTCATAACACCAGAGTTACATAGATATTTATTCAAATTCACCTTCAAGTATTACAAACCAAATGATACTCCTGTACCATAAAAACTAAAATTCAACAGAATAACAGGCGAAAATACCTCCATGTAATCGTCCTCCAGAAAGGCTTTAGTTCTTTCTGCAGATGGCATATGAGATATCTGCATCTGTAAAACAACATTCCCACACAATTGTTATAATGGTATAATGAAGTGCCATGAAACAAATAAGTGATATTTAATGCAAGAAAATCCACAACAAGAGAGCATCTTTGTTATATTGTCTTTAACTATTAGGGTTTTTACAAATGATAATACGTTTTCCAAGTTTTTTAAAATCAAAATTCTATTTACGATTCACAAGGATTTTTGGTAGCTAAATAGAAACCCAAGTAGAACTTACGTAACTTTATGTTATTTTGGTTAATATATTCATAAAATTTTCAGATTGTAATAACTTTAAAACTATATCAAAAACATCTTGACACTTCAAATTTCAAAGTGTGATCTAAAAATAATATCAAAAGATGGAATTTGTTATGTAATAATAGTATAATACCCATAATTAATTTCTTCACACAAGCTGTTTTGAAGAAGAATTACTTATTTTATAAAGAATTTAAGATCCTATTACCATTTTTTTATATCACTTCTGAAAGGGAAAAAAAAAAAATTCTCTAGGTAAATGATATAAATAAATGCATAAAGTTACTTCATCATAGAAAAAAAAGGATACATATATACAAAATGGATCTCCCCCCCTCTTCTGCCCTTGCATGTGACCCAAAATAGTTGGAATAGTATCATGGGCAAGCATTTTTTAAGCATGGAGTTATCCAGTCAAAACAAAGCAAGCTAAGAAACATCTTCATCAATGTGATGATAACAAAAACCAATAAAATAGTAGATTGAAAAATTCCAATTTATTTATTTATTGGTATACACACGTACCTAGTGGGGTTTCGAACCCACAACTTCACTCTCCAACTAATTATTAGGAGAGAAGGAAGTGCTAGTTGAGCTATAGCTCATTGGCAATTGGAAAGCTCATTTATTTTGTTCATTCATTCAACTTATTTTTTATCGGACAAAAAACAACGGAGCAAGAAGTTTAAACCATATGAAATCACCAACAAAGACATCTCTTATGTAAAAAATGTATCATTAAAAGCAGCTTGCCTGCATTGCCGCAACAATTACCCAGTTTCAACTCTAATGCCATGGACATATAAGATATCCTTTAATTGATTTTAATCAATTCACTTATAAAGGTTTCTATAATAGTGTATCAGTAAACACTAACAAAAACTAGAAAAAAAAAACTTTACAAACTAGCACATCAACACAATACAACCCAATATTTGAAATCATCACGCCCTTCAGCAACTCTAAATTTTCAAGCTCAACTGGTTACATGGAACACAAATAACTGAAACACATTTTATTTCATTTCATTTACTCAATCTCATGTCCGCGAGTTCATTGGAAATCTTTAATATCTTTTAGCTAAGTCTAATATTCTGATAGCATCACACATGCAGATAATCCGCCATAATCCTAATAATAGCTTATGGCATATAAAGAACATTACACACCACAACATCATGAACTCAACATAAATAACATTAATCTCTTCGAATTCAGTAAAAGCTGAGAAACACGACCTTATTCATTCATTGAGTGTCCTAAGGCTTTGCGAATGACGTCATCATAAACGTCCCTACGACCAAGCACCTCGCTGATCTGTGCATCCCTCCTCAGCTGAGCATTGTGTTGCTCGAAGGTCCAGAACCCATATGGACGAAGAGGGTAATTCCACATCTCCTTGGTCTTGGCGCAGCGATCCTTCACCGCATACAAATGCTCCCTAAACTTCTTATCCCTCTCCTTAGGGTCCTCCATCAACTTCAGAATCAAATTCTCCGCAAACTCCATTACAAATCCCATCTTGATCTCTCTTCCTAAACACACCTTCAATCAAAACCCTAGCTTAATCATATATTATTTTCTTATCAAGGATCTGTCCTAGCATTTTTTTAATTAATAAATTCCCTATTTTATAGGGAAACATAAATAACAAAGACTCCGTTTGGTTGCTGAGAAAATCAACGAAAATTTTATTAAATAAATTGTAATCATAACAGAGAGCTTGGATTTAAAAAAAAAAAAAAAAATCTGATTCACCATAAATATGGAAATCTCTCATTAACGAAGTCAATTGAGTTATTAGATTCAGCCGAGAGTAAATTTTCGTTTCCTTGAGGTAATAATATAAAATTTCTGAAATTTGAGGATTTTATTTTATTTTCCTACATTTTCTCAGTAACCAAACAGATCAGTGTGTGCAAAGCACTAAGAGCTTAAATTTAAATATAATTATTAAAAAAAAAAACTCATCTAGTGAAAGAAAAAACTGAATTCGAAATCGAAGCCATATGCCACTAATCTGTTATATGAAAAATCGAAACCGAAAAAAAAGAAAAGAAAAGAAAAAAGAAATGAATGGGAGAGTGAAATTACCTGGTTGAAGATTAGATAGAGAACTCGCTGAAAAGAACAGTGTGTTTGGGGAAAAGTCAAGGCAGTGGCTTAAACTAAAATTGCGGTGCAAATTGTGGAATGAAACTTTGGGCCAAGGCCCAATAGCTTCAAAGTTTGCACAAGTCAAAGTTTATTATTGTTTATCTTACAAAACATAGGCCCAATAACTTGGGCCTTTTCCCTCTCTTTAAAAAAAAAATGGAAAGAATGTTAGTTTTAATTTTTTTTATATAAAAATAAAAAAAAGAAAAATTTACTTATTATTTTGACAATTTTTATATTTTGTTAAGAAATTGCTACTAAAAACTCTTTTAAAATGATTTATTAGCAAATGCCTTAACGTTCTATTTGTTTCAGTGATGATATTTTCTAGAAAATGAGTCAATTTTCTAATAAGCATTTTCTATAAAATCATCTCATTTTCCAATGGTTGGTAGCAACTTTAAATGGGTTAAAAAACAATTTCTTAACTTTCTTTATTTAGCTTGCTATGAGATAAAGTTGTTTTCCAAAAACATTTAGTGGAAAAACAATTTTTAAAAATAAGTCATACTTTTTATGTTAACAAAAGATAGTTTTCCTTTAACTTTTTTTTATTTTTTATTTTTTTTATGCTACTAAACATTAAAAAACTATCTTTACACAATATTTTCCATCGAAATAAATGGAGAGTTAGGCTTAGTTTGGATTGGGCTGAAAACCAGCGCGTCTGCGACTGCGTTTTTCCCTCTTTTTTTTTTTTTTTTTTTTTTTCACGCGTTTTTGAGACTTGTGGCTACTGTTCATGCACTGTTCAATGACCAGTAGCCGCAAAGTGTGACTTTTCTAACTTTTTTCTGCCAATCACAGCACATTGTATTCTGTTCACGGACCCACAAATTTCATTTTTCAGCAACTTTTTTATTAAAAATGAGTCCCACAGTACTATTCACACATTTAAAAATTATTTTGCTACAGTGTTTTTCAGTTTTCAGTTTCAGTTTTCAGTTTTCAGTTTTCAGCTGTATCCAAATGGACCCTTAGAGGTAACCAAACCAGGAAAAAGAAAAAAAAGTTGTGAACGGGCTTGAGCCCAATTATTAGAAACCAGCACAGAAGAGAAAGAACAATTTTTGGGAGAGACCACCAATATACTGATGATATTAATATACACACTCATATTGAGATAAATCTCAAAAAAAAAAAATATTGAGATAAATCTCGAGGTGCTCACTTAATTCCAGCCCATAAAAGTTAAAACTCGGCGACCAAAATACTTGGAAAAATGTAAGTCCTATTACCTATACCCCTCCTTTTTTTTTTTTTTTTTTGCTGAATACCTATACCCCTCCTTTGAGTAGAGTCAAGACCACTAGTCTATCCTATCAAAAAAAATAAAAAAAGACCACTAGTCTAGACCTTAGGCTATATTTTTAACCTGGTCGATTTTCAGAAAAGTGCATGTATCTTGCAGAGAAATTAAGAAAAGGCATCACTAGTTTTTAATTTATTTCTCCAAACAATCATACCCCTAATCAATTACTAGTTAGTAGTTACCACGTAGCAAGCTTGTGAATCCAGCTGGGGACTGTCAACTTAATGCCTCTGTTTATTGAGGAGAATAAAAAATGTTTGGAAAATATATATAAAAGATTTTTAGTTTTTCTTCCAATGAATTTGGTACAAAGAATAAAAAAAAAAAGTGGAAGAAGAATAAAAATTAAATTAGTCGTGGTTTGATATAATAATAGGATAACATGTTTTCCTTTCTTTTCATACCAATTAGAGGAAAAATTTTGGTGGACCTGGTGAAATAAAATCCAAAATCTACTCTATCTTTCCAAATTTCCACTCAACAAACCATGGAAACTCTCACGATCCTTCTATTTTTCCTTTCATAAATTTTCAACCTCCCCTTTTCCACCCAATGAAAAGCCCTTACGGCATAAGCTTCTCCACCTTTACCGACCACAAATTTGTCTCATTGTATTGACTTGAGCTTTAAGTTCATCCCAAACTCTGTCTAGTTTGGAAAAGCTACTAACCTAGCTGCCTAGCTTGACATTCTAGCCCATCTAGGAACGAAATTAGGATTCAAATTGAGGGACCAAAATTCTTTGTTCAAGAATTTTAAAAAGTTAGAATATTAATGCTAGAGGTTGACAACGGTGTATTATTAGCATTAATTTTTTTTTTGTATTTTTTCTTTTTTTAATCAATAATAAATATTTATAATCAAGAATTCTATAAGTCAATTGACACATCTTAATTCTGAGTGAGGTTAGACCAATTCTTTATTCTATCCACATTATAATTTTTTTTTAAATCTATTTATTCTATTCACATAATTCTATACCTAATAACTTCATAATGCTATATATAAAAGATTCTAAAAAAATACAAAAAATATAGTTAAAAGTTCAAATCCATGTCTAGTATTACATTAATAAAAAAACTAAAATAATGGTTAATCAAAATCATTCACCAATATTCAGCGAAAAAAAGGTGAGACAATTATTGGTGTCTTGGTTAAGGATTTTTATTTATTTATAATTACTTGGTTAAGGTTGAGGTAACATAAAGATGTGAGATCTTTTCCTTTAAAAAATTACCAAGTGTGTCCCAAAGTTAATAAAACATTAAAAATTAATAAAATTCTATCATTCAAAAAAAATAAAAAAATTTCCACGGGTTGTGTTGAAGAGCAACAGCTCTTTAAGAAAATAAATTTTTTTCATGGGTTGACACCAACTGTTTCAAGTTGCTGGAGACACTAATTGGTGTGTGGACGGAGTGATTAGCAGCATAGGAGTTGTCTCTATGAATATGGGGTGAAGTCATTTAAGAGGGACAAAGAGCTCTCAAATGAGAGGTACAAATTGGGTAAAGATTATTGGATTTTTGTGATTTGTTTTGCTAGGATTTATAATTGATTTGTTATAATTTTTTTTTTTTTTTTTTTTACTTAGATCTTGTCCAAAGATTTTTTTTTATTATCTGAATATGTAAATTGTTTTGTAGATTTTCCTTCTTGTCCGGATTTGTAAATTGTCCAAATATTTAGCTAAATGTTTTTCTTGATATTCTTGGGACAACTAGACAAAGGATGATTTGATAATTTTTTTTTTTCATTTTTGGTTTCATGAGTCAATTTGTAAATTGTTTGGGAGAGGGGGGCCAAGTATATTAATTTTAGAGCCAAAAGTAAATTTTTTATGCTAATATATATACTAGGGAATTTTTTTCAAAGGCTGGGGGGCCATGGCCCCCCTTAGCCCCAAGGTAGTTCCATCCTTGAGCCCATCTATGTTAATATGGTGGTCAATGCTTTGTTAGAGTGGGCACAAATTAATTCATTGAACTCAATTCGAGAGTTATGTTCATAATTCTTTGCCCTTAAACAAGGGAGGTCGAAGTCAATTTACCTTTAAAACAATATCCAACAATTTGTTTTCTTTTCCTTTAATTAAATAAAAGAAATAAAAGATGCTTTTATGATAACTTAATGCATCATTTAATTGAGCCTAATTGTTAATGTCTCTTATCATCAAATAAGTAATCTAAATCAAATTCTATCTACTAAAAAAATCATTTTTTTATATATATTATATATAATTAGGGGTAGGGTATTTGAATGCTGGTTGTTTCCATTGAAAACACAAAATATACTAGCTGAGCTACAAATCATATTATTTGTGAACATTAGATTGAATAAGTGAAAGGCTTAAGGTGTAGATACATAGATGGTTTTGCTTCTCAAAGACATTGTTCTTAAAAAATAATAAAAAAAAGTCATTTCTATGGATGAAATGCTTAAGGTGTATATATTGGCTTGGTGTAAAGAGAGTTGAGAAATGTCTCCAAAATTCTGCAAAATTCTTTGTAGTTGGAGCAAAGGAAAAAGTTCTTGTTTCAAGAACTATAATACTTGTTACTTGGAGAAAACCCCCTGAAGGATGGGCCAAGCTCAACATAGATGGCTCGGCTTTGGGGAGTCCTGGTGTAGTAGGTGGAGGTGGTCTCATACGTGACCATAATGGTGACTGGATAGCTAGATTCTCTAGTGCTCTCGGCTCCACTAATAGTATCATTGCAGAGCTATGGGCCCTAAGAGATGGGCTAACTCTTGCCAAGGAACTCTGTTTAAATAGTTTAATTGTAGAGATGTATGCTTTGAGTGTTGTTCAGCTGATGAGCAATAATACTGTAAATATGTTAATGGAACCTCTTTTGTCTAACTGCAGGAACCTGTTCCAAGCTATCCCCAACAAACGGATAGAGCACGCATACCGTGAAGCCAACCAATGTGCGAATGCGTTAGCAAAGATGGGAACTAATAGTATCTTTACTTTTGTTGTTTTTGTTGAACCACCGCCTATGGTGGATACTTAGCTAGGCAAGCTATACATGTTTTAGACTATGTTGTGTGGATGGAGTCTATTCCTCCACATTCTTTTTTTGTATTTCAAGTTGATTTAGCTGGTATTTCTTAATCCAAAACTTCACAGGTTATTTTCTCAACAAAAAAAAGAAGGAAAAAAAAGTACTCATTCATGTAATAGGATGCACCATACTTGATCCTATAGGAAACTTGCCTATTATGTTATCATTATGTGTTAACTCTCTTTTGAACCTCAAAATTATGGTGACTAATATCCCCCACTTTTAATGATTTTAAACATTAAAGAGAAATGACTGCCTCATCCATCACATGGCAGTCATGTTATTTTCTAGCTTTTTTAGCCCTTCATGATTTATCACACGTGTCTCATCTCTCAGATGTCAATTGTTATTTCATTATAAGATTAACATACGTCATAGTAAGTTGAGCATTTGGATGTTTGAGTTCATTTGTTTGTTTAGAAGTATCGAAATATTATTTGAAAGTAATATGTCTTAATGGGCATGGCAAAATAAGTTGAAATTGACCAAACCAATAATTTGGTGGTTTGAATAAGTTAGCGTGTGTGTGTCTATATATATTGTTGATTGTTGATAGGCATGTAATAGGGAGGGAGGGGGTGGGAAGTTAACGCCAATTATTAGTTGCTTTAAGCAAATTTAAAACCATTAAGTTTCTAGTATTGACCTACCTTAATTATAATTTACAAACAAATGGTGGAAACTAAGTTCACTTGGAATATCTTCTCAAAAAAAAAAAAAATTGTTGGGAATATGATCCTCTATTTATACTTGAGGTTTTAATTGATATTGATAGTTAATTGCACTTATTCATGTCATATTACCTACCATACTTGATCATATAGGACACTTGTCTATTGTGTTATTATTAAGCGTTAACTCATTAGGCGTTAATGCCAATTATTAGTTGTTTTAAGCAAATTTAAAAACATTATGTTTCTAGTATTGACCTACTTTAATTATAATTTATAAACAAATGATGGAAACTAAGTTCACTTGGAATATCTTCTCAAAAAAAATAAATTGTTGGGAATAGGATCCTCTATTTATACTCGAGGTTTTAACGGAAATTGATAGTTAATTGCACTTATTCATGTCATATTACCAACCATATTTGATCATATAGGACACTTGTCTATTGTGTTGTCATTAGATGTTAACTCTTTTTGAAATTACGGTAACTGACACCTCTCACTCTGAATTCTTTTAAAGAATTAAAGAGAGTAAGCTAAACCATATTATTTTCTAACTTTATTAGCGCTTCATGATCGTTCACAATGTCTAATCACTTTGGTGTCAATTGTTGTTCCATTGTAATAGTAATATATGTCATATTAAGTTGAGAATTTGAAGTTTTGAGTCCATGTATTAGTTAAAAAGTATATATGGTAACTGACACCTCTCACCCTTGATACTTTTAAACATTAAAGAGAAATTTTTTCCTCATCCATCATGTTTTAACCATATTATTTTTTAGATTTTTAAAGTGTCTCATGTTTCTAGTGCCAATTGTTATTTCATTATAATACTAACATATGCCAAATTGAGTTGATTCTTAAAAGAAAAATATGAGTATATGGATATTTAAGTACATGTATTAGATTAAAAATATATAGAGTAACTGATACGTGTCACTTTTGATACTGCTAAACATTAAAGAGAAACTGCTTCCTCATCCATCACTTTTGATACTGCTTCCTCTCTGGTGCCAATTGCTATTGCATCATAATACTGACATACATCATATTAAGTTGATTCTAAAAAAAAATCAAGCATTTGGATATTTGAGTCATGTGTTAGTTTAAAACTACATACAATAGCTAACACCCTCACTCTTATTTATTTATTTTGAGATAGACAGTTATTAAAAAATAATTGTAATTATTCAAGTTATGTAACGCACTATACTTGATCCTATAAACACTTATCTGTTACCATTTTTTGTGAGCTTTCTTCTTAAATCTTAAAATTATGGTACCTAACACCCCAGCTCTTAATGTTAGGCAGTTATTGACAATTAATTGTACTTATTCATGTCATGTGATGCACCATACTTGATTCAATAGGTCTCTTACCCATTATGTTCTCTCATTATGTGTTAACTCTCTCTTTTAAATCTCAAACTTATGGTAAACTGACACCCCGCCCCCCCCCCCCCCCCCCCCCCCCACACTCTTAATTCCTTCTTCTTCTTTGTTTTTGAGATAGGTGGTTATTAACAGTTTATTGTACTTATTTAGGTCATGCGCCATACCATACTCGATCTTATAGACACTTGTCAATTACGTTATCATTAGATATCAACTCTCTTTTTAAATCCCAAAATTAATGTAATTAACATCCCTCACTTTTATTGATTTTAAACAATAAAGAGAAACTACTACTTCATCCATCACATGTCAATCATGTTGTTTTCTAGCTCTCTTAGCCTTTCAAGATCTATCACACGTCTCTCATCTCTTTGGTGCCAATTGTCACTTTATCATAATAGTAATATACATCATATCAAGTGAGTCCATGTGTTAGTTTAGAAGTATCTAAATATTATTGGAAAATAATATGGTTTAATAGGTTTGACAAAATATGTTTAAATTGACCAAACTAATAATTTGGTGGTTTGAATAGGTAAGTTTAGCATTTGCATATATATATATTATTCATAAGCATGTAGTAGGGGAGGGAGGGTTGGGGAGTTCCAATTGTTAGTTGCTTTAAGCAAATTTAAAAACATTGTGTTTCTAATATTGACCTACCTTAATTATGATTTATAAACAAATGGTTGTAACTAAGTTTGCGTGGAATATAAGCCTCTATTTATACTTGTGGCTTTAACGATTATTGATAGTTAATTACACTTATTCGTGTCATATTACCTACCATACTTGATCATATAGGATACTTGTCAATTGTGTTACCATTAGGCGTTAACTCTTTTTGAAATCTCGAAATTACAGTAATTGATACCTCCCACTCTTGATTCTTTTAAAGCATTAAAGGGAGTAAGTTAACTCATCCATCATGTGTCAACTATGTTTTTTTCTAACTTTTGTAGTGCTTCATGATCGATCACAAGTGTCTCATCAGTTTGGTGCCGATTGTTGTTTCATCATAATAATAACATATGTCATATTAAGCTAAGCATTTGAATATTTGAGTCCATGTATTAATTTAAAAGTATATACAATAGTTGACATCTCTCACTCTTGATATTTTTAAACATTCAAGAGAAATTGCTTCCTCATCCATCATGTGTCAATCATGTCATACTTTAGCTTTTCTAGCCTTTCATGGTTGATCATAAGTGTCCCTAATACCAGTTGTTATTTCATTTCAATACTATCATAGGCCAAATTAAGTTGTTCTAAAAAGAAAATGTTGAGTATTTGGATATTTACATTCATGTATTAGTTTAAAGTATATACGGTAATTGACACCTCTCACTTTTGATACTATTAAACATTAAAAAGAAACGGCTTCATCATCCATCATATGTCAACCATGTCATTCTTTAGCTTTTTTAGTTCTTCATGATCAATCACAAAGGTCTCATCTCTCTGGTGCCAATTGTTATTGCATTGTAAAACTAACATATATTAAGTTGATTCTAAAAATTTGCAAAATAATGATAAAAATTGAGCATTTGGATATTTGAGTCCATGTATTAGTTTAAAACTACATACGGTAACTAACACTCCCACTTTTCATTATTATCATTTTTTTGAGATAGACTATTATTAATAGATAATTGTAATTATGCAGGTTATGTAACGCACCATATTTGATTCTATAAACACTTGCATAGTATCATTAGGCATGGACTTTCTTTTTAAATCTTGAAATTACGATAATTGACACCCCATTCCCAATTTTGTTGTTGTTGAGATAGACAGTTATTGACAGTCAATTGTACTTATTCATGTCATGTGATGCACCATACTTGATCCTATAGGTCACTTACCCATTATGTATCATTAGGTGTTAATCTTTCTAAATCTCAAAATTATGGTAACTGACATCCTCCCCCCCCCCCCCCCAAACACATAATTCCTTTTTTTTGGTTGAGATAGATGGTTATTAACAATTAGGTAATGTGCCACACCATACTTGATCTTATAGACACGTGCGCATTATGTTATCATTGGATGTTTAACTCTCTTTTTAAATCTTGAATTTATGGTAACTGACATCCCTCATTTTTATTGATTTTAAACATTAAAGAGAATTCGGTACCTCATCCATCACGTGTCAATCACGATTTTCTAGCTCTTTTAGCCCTTCAAGATCCATCACAAGTCTCTCATCTCTTTGGTGCCAATTTACACTTTGTTATAATAGTAATATACATCATATTAAGTTCAGCATTTGGATATTTGAGTTCATGTGTTAGTTTAACCGTATATAAATATTATTGGATGATAATATGGCTTAAGTGAGCACCTCGAGAATTAGACAACGTTCGTATCTTTTAATAATAATATGTATGCCTTGAGCATATATATACACCTTGAGCACTTCATCTATTCAATCTCATGCTCATAGATTATATGCCTAGTAACTTAATTGACACCTCTTAATCTTTTAAACGCATATATGCATCTATGGTTCAAAATCCTTTCATCCCTCCAACTATTGATGTATGATGTATCAATGATAGATGGAATTTCGATCTTAGACTACTTAGTTGACAATAAAAGAAATTAACAATTAGGCTTAATTAAATTATGCATTAAGTTATCATAAAAGCTTCTTTTATTAATCTCTTCTCAACACAGTTAAAAGTATATATGTATATACACACACTTGGTGATAAAGAGTAATCATAAAATGATATAGAGACGTGAACTTATTGTTCACTTATTATATGGAGCTAGAATGGTAATACTAACAACATTTGTATATCCATTTAATGCAAGTTGATGATAAGATCCCCATTTTTCATTCATTTTCCCATTTCTCTTTTTAAGTAACCAAATAAAGCGTCATAAAAAAATGAAACCATCATCGTGTAGGCACGCAAGGAAGTTACAACCGTTTTGTTCATAAATTTATAATTAAGGTAGGTCAATATTTAGAAACGCAAGGTTTTAAAAAACTTGCTTAAAGCGACTTAGCAAATTGGTTAGGATATACCATTCACTTCAGGCCTCACCTATGCTTCCCTTAAAATGTCAGAATTAGCTGCCATATGAAATTGCCAATCACAATGAAAGAGCAACTTCCAAAACATATAGCATTTTTATTTTTTCATCTAAAAACAAAAAAACAAAAACAGACTCATAATGAAATTGGTTACATGCAGCCAATGGTTTTTCAAAACACTGCATGAATCCTAACTCAGCAAATTTTTGAATATTGTGCTGGGATTGGACCACTTTCTGAATCAAAGTTCTTAAGCTAACTGAATCACAATAATGATGGTAAAACAGAACTCCCACTATGAGATTTGCCTTTTTATGTATACATCTCTATTTCTTTCTCTTTTTCCTTTAAAAAGAGAGAGCTAGAATGTAAAAGAGAAAAATAATGTTCTGTTGGTCCTGTGAGCAAGCATAAAGCTTTTTTTCCCAGCAACTATATCATCCACTTGCACAAAGCATGCCTCTCCCACTATACCATTTTCCTATTCTGTTTCCTTTAATATTTTCTATATCTATGACTGTATGCTTCTTGGTCAATCACTTGCTTATGTCCAACCCTTTTTGACTACCAAAAGGCCATGAAAAAAGCTTAAAAGGAAAACAAACATAATAATGCGATAATTTATTGATATGATGCGTTATGTCTCCTCTCCATATATTACCTGTCTCTCACTTCAGCCTCTCTCTTTCTTTTGTACTGAAAAAATGAGTGGTTTTTAGCTTTTACTCACTGAAATCTAAATTTTCTATCTAGTAGGTAGTGTCATTCTTTTTTATTTATTTATTTTTTTTTGAATGTTAGAAATTTGACTTTCTCTATCATCTAAGATAAGAAACAACCATATCTTTACCCCAAAGGAAAGCCACAATTTCAAAGCAATAAATGCTGATTTATATTTTGCCAGTTTGGTTGTACATCCTATCCCAGTACCTAAATTTGTTTTTATTTGATTCTATTGGACAAAAAAGTTCTCCTCACACAAAATATATGAAAGATTACCATACCCAAAATACCAAGATCCACCAAATTTAAAGAAAAATTGGCTCAAGAAACTGAATTTATAAAGAAGACAACATTATCGAAAATTTGCAGTTTTACTTTACCGAAATAAAGTCTGATGACAACCTGAACTTCTCTACAGTACAAAAAAAAAAGAGTAAAAAACAGGAAAAGGAAAGAAAAGAAAGGCTCCCTCTGATTTTCTCCGAAAAACAACTCTATACAAAGAAAAAACGGGTGCTGCCACCTAATACTGGCCATATAAAAAATTAAAAAAAAAAAAAACTATGTTTATAATTTTTCCCCCAAAAATGGCCATATTTTCTTTCTTTTCTTTTTTATCTCTTTAACCTCTTTTTTTTTTTTTTTTTACTTTCTCCTATTAACCCACATTATCTGGCGTAACCGTTCCGTCATCTTCACCGTTAACACTTTACTTCAACTGTCTGGCATGACATCATCGTTCCCATTAACTCCGTCTTCGCCTCCTCCATCACCACCGTTATCTCCATTCCCGTTACCGTTACCGTTTCCGTCGCCGTCACCGTCCTCGTCGACCCACCGTTCCGTTGGTGTACACTCCGCCTTGTGCTTCATCTTCCAATCAAGCGCCTGGCAAGCGCGTGAGCAGTAATTCACGGTTCCACAAACTGAGCACCGACGAAACTCGTGTCTCCTAGTTTCCGGTCTACCACACCCCGCGTGCGAACACAGCCTCAAACCCGGTCCGGGAATCCCAGCCCGAGCCGCGAACCACTCTGACATGAACCGGTTCGCCGGGTGAGCCTCTGGGGCCGGAACGTTACAGCCGAAATCGCTTAACAAGGGGCAACCACCACCACCGCCGCCACCACTGTTCACGGTTCGTGGATGAGGATGTGGGTGTGGGAGAGGAAGTGGGTTCCACGTGAAGAGAGGGCGCGTGGGGTTCGCGGATGTGGAAAACACCGCCGCGAGTTCTCTAGCGTTGGCTTGGACGAGGAACCGGCGACCTTCGGTTATGTTTTGGCGAACGCCGTAACCGTCTTGGAGACAGTGACCAAGCTCGCGAAGCGCGTCGATGTGGCCTAGAAAAGCCGCACGCGCGCACAAGGCCACGCCGGCTCTCAAGTCCTTGTCGTTTTTGGTGCCTCCGCTACCGTTAAACTGAATCACGGCGAGCGAGTACAGTGCCTGCGCGTGAGAGCTAATCGCCGCTTTGGCCATTAGAGAAGCCCCGCTTCCTCGGTTGTGTAAACAGTAAAATCGAATCTGCAAAAGATAAAAATAAGGAATGTTAAAAAACTTGTGTGTTGAAAAAAAGCATTTGAAAAATTGAAAAACAATGAAGTATGTATATGATGTGGTATAGTCAAAAAAAAAAAAAAAAAAGACTAACCATGCCGAGAGTGTAACAGGCTTCGACGTTTCCGGCATCGGCGCAGAGTTTCAAGAAGCGATGAGCGAACTCGGACCAGTTCTTGGCTCTAATGGCGAACGTTTTCTGAGAAGTTTTTGATAACACTAAGGAATTAAGTCCTAAACCGTTTAATCTCCTGCACCTGTAAAAGTTAGTTGCATACAACAATCAGTTACATCAGATTCAAAACTCAAAAACGACCCATCAATTTCAGGTATTTTACTACGTTAAAAAAAAGTAGTCGTTAATGTTTTTCACATTTCGGAAATGAAATTCAGACCACAGTTCCGATTGAAACTCCGGTGAGAAACGGTCGGAATTTATTTTTCAGAAGGAAAGAATAGGAACGTACGTGAGGAGAACGTTGGCGAAATCGGAGGGGCAAGTGGCGGAGGAGCTGAGTTTGCAGAGAATGGAAATGACGAGATCGTCCGGCAAGGAATCGAACAAGTCACGCTTTCCAGCGATATCAGAAAAATTCCGGCTTCTTTTCCGGTAACTAACTTGTTCGGCGGCGAAATCTCTCCTTCGCTTCACAACTCTCATGTTCTTATCTTCAACAACTCTAGGGTAACAAAGCCCTCTCCTTGTTCTCATATCCCTCTAACTCTCTCTCTCTATCTAAATGAAAAATCTTATCTTTTTTATAACTAGTTTGCGTCTCTCGCTCTCTCTCTCTAATAGGGAGACAGGCTTTTATATAGATGGGAAATGAGAAATGAGAAATGAGGGAAAGCCTTAGAACTTATAAGAAGGCTTTACAAATCCAAGGAGACCACAACAAAAACAACGATACAAAGCCGAATGCTTATAAGGAAAACAAAAAAATGTTTATTACAATTAAATAGAAGGAGAGAGAAGTGGGTTTACTTCGAATTACACTTCTACCCTTCTATTTGTCGTTTCTCCGGTCAAACGGCGTTGACCAGATCCGTCCATTCGTCGTCGGTCTGTTTTTCGTCTCTCTACCTCTGTGTATTTTTTGTACTGAGAAAAAAATGAAAAATCCTTCTCCCTTATCTGCACGCTTTGAACGCACAATCAAACTCTTTCTTTCTTTGTCTCTCTTTATGTAAAAAAGAGTGGTGACTCTCCTCTCTTTATTTATGCTTGTTCGGTACAGGTGTGTGTATGCGTTTCAGGCTCTAATTTTTCTCTCTCTAAAAATTTAATTTGCGGTTTTTTTCAAAAAGGCCAAGTAAAAAAAACAAACCAAAGTGAAAACTAACTTCGGTTATTTTTTTTTGTTTTTCAATATTCAAATTTCATCCACGAGGGTAAAACAACATACTCGATAATTTCGGGCGCGTCAAAAAACTGGTGTCAAGTACTTTTATTTGACTATTAAGGCGTGCGTTACGTGAGCGTGTGTTTAACGCGCTGAGGGTGAGAGTGGGGAAACGGAGCACATGTTAACAAACTCAGGTAGCAAATTCTGGGCGGTCGTCGACGACCAAAGCATTTGAAGGTCAAATGTATGGATGAGCACAGATGGTCAGTTACTCTTTTGTTTTGTTTTGTTTTGTTTGTTTTGGGTAGAATACAGATGTTCTGTTACTCTACTTTGTTTTGTTTTCCTATTTATAATTTTGTAATTTTCCGTATATACCAAATTTATTTTTTGTTGCTAGCTTTATTTCCTTTTATAACCTTTTTATTTTTGCCTAACAGACTGTAGGTGACACACTACTAAATTGGACAATTACGTTAATAATCCTTCAAATTAGGGTGTGTACCACGGGTGTGTGTTGGTTTCATTTTTTGAAGGAATTTCTAATTTTTTGTTTATTTATTTTTTATATATCTGATATGGTTGCAAAAAACATCATCTACCCAAACCAATTTTTAACTGTTAAGGTTTAAGTGACCGTTATGTGCTAATTACATTCTTTGTAGATCCATCTATGAAGGGTTAGAATCTCACCCCTCCTAACCTCCTTCCCCTATTATCTAGGGGTCTCAAAGAGAAAGACGCGATATGTAAGTGCTACCGGCAAGGTAGTAGGACTGCAGGAGAATTATTGTTTTCTAGAACAAGCTTTTATCCAAAATGCATCTAATGTTATTTTATCTTCATGAAGTTTGACCTAATACATGGACTCAAATATCCAAATGCTCAACAATTTAATATGACAAATGTTAGTATTGTGATGAAATAACAATTGGTACTAGAAAGATGAGACACTTGTGATTGATCATGAAGGACTAAAAATGTAAGAAAATTAGATGGCTGATACGTGATGGATAGGGTAGCAGTTTCTTTTTAACGTTTAAAATCATCAAGAGTGGGAGGTGTTAGTTATGTAATTTCAAGATTCAAAAAAAGGGACAAAATGGCCTTATGCCCTTTTCACCCAAATTATTTAGCCTTATGCCCTCCTTCTCAAATTAATTAGGGAAATGCCCCTTTTTTGTAACTCGATTTTCTCAAAATCGAGTTAAAAAAAAAAAAAAAATTTCTGGAGCCCTATAGTGACGTTTTTAAGGACCTATAGTGGCGTTTTGTAACTCGAGCTCCATGAAATCGAGTTATAGGCTAAATAGCCTATAACTCGATTTCATGGAGCTCGAGTTACAAAACGCCACTATAGGTCCTTAAAAACGTCACTATAAAGCTTAACTCGATTTTGAGACAGTCGAGTTTCAAAAGAGGGGCATTTTCCTAATTAGTTTGGGAAGGGGGGCATAAATCTATATAATTTGGGTGAAAATGGCATAAGGCAATTTTGTCCCAAAAAAAGTATTAACGCCTAATGATAACACAACTAACAAGTGTTCTATTTGATCACATAAGATAGGTAACAAGACACGAACAAGTGTAATTAATTGTTAATAATCTTCAAAACCATGAGTATAAAGAGAGGTTCACATTCCAAGCAAACTAAGTTACAACCATTTGTTTATAAATTACAATCAAGGTAGGTTAATACTTGAAATACAACGTTTTTATATTTGCTTAAAGCGATTAGCAATTGGCTTTAACTCCCCATCTCTCCCACCCCCTACAGCCTACCTATCATAAGAAAAAAAAATGTAAGTGCTAAACTAACCTATTCAAACCACAGAGTGACTGATAAGAAAATTTGAACTTATTTTGACAGGCCCATTAAATCATATTTTCTTCCAATAATAGTTAAACTAAC
Source organism: Quercus tomentella (assembly GCA_028535165.1). Classification (NCBI taxonomy): domain Eukaryota; kingdom Viridiplantae; phylum Streptophyta; class Magnoliopsida; order Fagales; family Fagaceae; genus Quercus; species Quercus tomentella. The sequence continues at coordinate 46,366,940 of JAPQVY010000089.1, read as the reverse complement.
ACATGGTATCAAATATCCAAATACTTAACTTAATATGATGTATGTTAGTATTATAATGAAATGGCAATTGGTACGAGAGAGATGAGACACGTGTGATAGATCATGAAGGGCTAAACAAGGCTAGAACATAACATGAGGTAGCGGCTTTTCTTTAATGTTTAAATGCAGACAGAGTGAGGTATCAATTACCGTAATTTTGAGATTTAAAAAGAGAGTTAAAGCCTATTGATAACTTAATGAACAAGTGTCCTACATGATCAAGTATGGTGCGTCGAAATTTGCTATCAATAAACGTTTCAAAAAATAACTGACTACCATAACTTTCATAAACACTAATATTACTATTTTCGTGTGTGTTCTAATAAGTATTACTGTTTACTAAAAAAAAAACAAGTTGGGATGTTTATCCCACATTGGTTGTATGTGTCTAGTGTCCGCTGTTTATAACCCCAGTCTACAACTACAAAAGTTAGGCCCTTTTGTAGTTGTACTCTAGTTATGTAATGTATTATAAACCCAGTTTAAAACAATAATATTACTATTTTCGTGTGTGTTCTAATAAGTATCACTGTTTACTAAAAAAAAAAAAAAAAAAAAAAAAAAAAAAAAACAAACATAACATTACACCTCCATTCATGCGTTTTAACGACTACCATAATTTCTGGATCCACTAAAGTGTATGGATGAATGGAAGCTAAAATGACTAATTCTTTATTGTGATGGAATCCTATAACTAGCAATGACCTCACACAGATCAAGATCAAGAGTAGGTTTGGATCGAGCACTAGCATCCAATGTGCTAAAACACACCAAATACCAAAAAGTGGCCTCCATTCGATGTGCTACTTGTAAGGAAAAATTTCTTTAGGACTTACTTGAGTAGCAACTACGACTAGTTTTTTAATCATTTCTCTCTCCTCTCTCTTGACTGATTTATATTATTTTTAATGGATTAAATGGAAAAAAAGAGATAAAATGTAGGATGAATTGTGAAATGGTGTGTTAAAAGTAGTAAAAGTTGTATTATGTGTGTTAAAAGTAGCATTTTTTTAGGAGACTGGATGCTAATGCTATGCTGGCCATTTGTAAGAGGGGGCTATATTACATATTTACTATAAAATCACCTAATATCTTGAACTTTCACAAAAAAAAAAGTTCAATGCAATTAAAATTAATAATATAAATTTCTCATCAATTCTATATAATGTATAATGAATAAATAAAATATTATTGTACATTAAATGAAAATTACATTAAAAATAGGAATCTGCATAACCAAAAATAGATGATGTACTTATAATGGAATAATTATCTCTGTTCATATGTTTAATTATAAAACGAAGATAGAATCTCGAAACTGTAATTTACAATTGTATTTATGAAATTTCTTACTTAAACAATTCTATTTACACTTGTTGTGGAATTCATTAATCATAGAAAGTAAATATTTTAAAAATTAATAATCTCATTGCCTATCTTCAAATCAATACGCATATAAATATTTAAAAGATGACAAAGAAACTATTTTTTGCATCTCGATTGCCAAACAACACACATATATATGATTTAGTTACTAAAATGTTTTAGATCGTCGTTGATGGAGGATTTAAAGAAGGATATCATGATAGTTTAGACGGTAGACGTCGTGGGGTAAATCAAAATTATGGAGTGGGGCGACGTGACTGTACGAGGAATGAAGATTATTAGCTATTTTGGTGAAAGCAACTATATGATAACTTTTTTTTTTTTTTGAGAAAAGCAACTATATGATAACTAATTACATACTAGGAAAAGGAGAGATGCTATGTTGTAAATAGGGGAAACAAAGTATAGGGTTAATGGAGGAAGTATAAGTTTGATGGTGAATGGTTTTAAAGAGATAATAATTAAAGAGAGCATTAAAAAGCTTTTTCCTTTTTAAGTAAATGATGGAAATACTTTTTTAAATTAGAAAGGGCCAAAAATAAAAATTATAAGTATGTTCTTTATTTTATTATTGTTGGGGAGAGACAAGAGCTTTAGGAGATTCTAATTGAGAGGTTAATATAGCATACAGGGACACCATCAATTAACCCATAAGTTCAAGTCTATGAATTTGGATCTAACTATGCTAATTTAATCACTTAGTTCTTCTTATTATTATTCAATGTGAAATTTCACTCATAAGTGCATACAACCCAACAATTTTCCCCTTACATGTAAGTCATTGTCTCTCTGTGAGTTTCGAGACCTCTTCATAGGTTTCAAACAAATCTTATTTGCTTTCCCTTGCTTATGGACTTTTTCCTTGACCAACATGTCATTTATGGGCCTCTCATATGTCATCTATGAGAATTACGTCTCAAATTCACACTCTTATATTTCATGGAAACCAACTCGCACATCTATGTCCAAGTGAACCTCGCACACACATTCTTTCTAATATAGCACCATTAACAATACTTATATGCTGGACATTTTTTCAAGATCATCTCTGTGTGTGCGTTATGGGCTAGCCTTGTGCAATGCACATTTTTGTGGATTTTTATACCACTTATTGGAGAGAGATAATAGGCTCTAAAATTCTAATTGAGTAGCTAATAATTTAATATAATATATAGAAACATCACTTAACCCGATAAGTTTAGGCCAATTATGTTATATTAGTTACTTAATCTTGTCATTATTATTTAATGTAAGACTTCACTCACATATGCATACCATATTATTTTTTATCAAGATATAGACCACTTTCTAAAAAAAGTCAAACATGTATGAGATGCAATTTCCTTTAAGTTGTTATGTAAATATGGTATTGTAGGATAAAACCAAAATTATGAGTCTTAGATAATTGTTTAAGTGGCCTAATAGAAGAATTAGCAATGAACGGGTGCAATGCCAATTGCCAACAAAGCCTTTGAATAAAAATAATAACTTTTTTTTTTCTTTTTTCTTTTTTGCCTTACATAACTGTATTAATTTTTACAAAATTGGTAAAATGAAAAATTACCTCTAAGGTTTGGTCTAGTGCCTAGTGCCTAGTGCTATTAAAACTTTTTAAAAATATCCAATTTGTTCCCCAAGTATAAATGACATTTAACATTGTTTGAAAGTTCCCTGCTCCTCAAAGTCATTTGCTTCCTTCCAACAGCTTTGGTGTTAAGTGACATTTTTTCATAGGGAGCAAATTGAATATTATTAAAATATCTTGGTAGTATTCGGTATTAGCCCAAAGGCCCCAAACCATATGAGTTGTTTTTTGTATTTTATCCCCCATTTTTATTATAGTCCATTCTACCCATTAATGGAAACAATCCATATTTAGAAAAGCAATACTACAAGCACAATATTTTGTATGAGGTCAAAGTCTTGAAATCTCTAACCAGTATCTTAGAGCTACCTCTAAGGTATCCCTCCCTATAATTACATGGTGTGTGCGGGATGAGTGATTGTACATAATCGGAGAAAAGGCTTTGGAAACCTTCGTTAGCCAAAAAAAATCCAAAATTATGAAACCCTTTCAATTTGAAACGTTTTAGTCAATTATGTTATTTGGAGCAGAGAAATTTCTCAAAAAAAAAAAAAAAGGATAAATTTTGTTTCAACTTTCAACTTAGTAATCAATTTTATTTTATTTTTTTCTAATTAATTTCTCACTCAAAGTGAAACTTTCTCTCTATCATCCTTGTTCAATAGCTACCAAATCGATTTATGAAAAAAGTCAAATGTTTTTTTTTTTTAGAAGAATGAAAAAGTCCAATGTAGAGTCTGATAAATTATTACCCACTTTTATATTATTGTCCAAAATAATGGAAATGAATAATGAAGATGGGCAAAGATCTTACATTAATCCAATTTCAAAAGTTTGAGACTTTAATTAACATGGTTAAAAACCAAATCTAAAAAATTATATAAATTATAGAGTAATGCTATAGACACAAACTATTTTACAACATTTTTACAAAATGTTAATGTGGTCAACTTCTTATTAGTTTTCATTTAGGCCCGCCATTAATATCGCTTTTTCATTTACCAATAATCACTTCCGCATCAGCAGTTTGTAAATTTTTTTGTAAAATAGTTTGTATCTCTAGCATTATTCTAAATTATATACATTTTTATATAATATTTTTCACCCAGTAGAGGACATAATTTTCCCCCCTATATAACTAGTTAGTATAATGCATGAAAAATTTTAGTAAAATATTATTTTCTTTCTATTTATTTGTTGTCTAAGTATGAAATTTGATCATTATGGTACTTATTAATAAGAATTTTTTATGATTGTGTTTGTATATTGAATACTCCTTTAAATATGAATTTTGATAATTATGGTAGTTATTAATAGGTGTATTTATTAGGATTGTTCTTTTATATTGAAATATTAAATTTTACAGATATAATAATGATTAATAGGTATATTTATTATGGTTGTGTTTGTATATAGAAATATGGAAAAAATGCAAAACTGACCCTCTAACTTTCATTATTTTTCATTTCAGTCCTCTAACTTTCAGTTTTGTCAATTCACTCCTTTAGCTTTCATTTTTTGTCAATGCAGGATTCCGTTAAACCCCAGTTATGGGCTGCCGTTAATGTTACTGAAACAACACCGTTTTCCTTTTTTTTTCTTTTTCCTTTTTTTAATTCGGAATTAAAAGAAAAAAAATCTAAAAAAAAGAAAAGAAAAGAAAAGAAAACGAACTTCATTGCGCTGGTTGGGCCTCGGCGGCTCATGGTGGACTATCTCTGGGAGATCGGAAAAAACCCACCTCGGGAAGGAGGTTCTTGAAGCCTGTGGTTGACGTTGACGATGATTTCGAGCTCAATTTCCAAGGCTTTGAGGATGATGACGAGTCCGATATTGATGAGGAAGATGTGGTCCTTGGTTTTGATTTTAGGGGTCGTTCCCCCTAAATTTTTTTTTTGAAAGATTTTTTTTTTCTTTTAATTCAGAGATTTAAAAAAAGAAAAAAGAAAAAAAAAGAAAAAAGAAAAAAAGGAAAACGGCGTCGTTTCAGTGACATTAATGGCAACCCATAACTGGTGTTTAACGGAATCTTGCATTAACAAAAATTGAAAGTTAGAGGACTGAATTGATAAAGCTGAAAGTTAAAGAACTGAAATGAAAAATAGTGAAAGTTAGAGGGTCAATTTTGTGTTTCTGCCTAGAAATACCGATTCCATTATTTAAAGAAAATATTATGCTTCAAGATTCTAATTGAGGGTTTAAATATAAAATAAAATTTCAATTCAATTATATATATGAGTGTTTGTGTGTGACGATTTGTAAAATTGTTAAGTTTCAAAAGCTTATGTGATAAAATATCACGAGGTTAGCCAAAAAGTCAAATATTTTTTTTGGGGAATATAAATATGAAATTTGATCATTATGGTAGTCATTAATAAATATTTATTATGATTGTGTCATATATGAAATATGAAATTTTATAATTATGATAATTATCAATCAACATTTATTGTTTGTTGTGATTCTATATAGATTTATTAATTGTACAATTATGATAAATATTAATAGGTATTTATTATTATTGTGTTTGTATATGAAATATCTTATATGAAATTTGATCATTATAAAAGTTATTAATATGTATTTATTACAATTTGTTTTCATATGAAACTATTAAATATATAATTATGGTAATTGTTAACAGGAATTTATTATGGTTGTGTTTGAATAGGTATAAATTGCATCTATTTATTTATTTATGGACAAAGTTTGGCCACAAACTTGGTTGTAACCTAAAACTACAACTTCACTTAATATATATATATATATATATATATATATATATATTTGAATGTGAATTATGACAAATCTACCATTGAATTACATTTTCTTTTTTAACCTCCATGATTGCAAAATTTTTAGAAGATCAAAAATCAATTAGCTATGTCATCAATCAAATATTTAAATTTCAAATTTTCGTAATTTAAAATTATGCATGAAAAATAAACTTATGGATTGAATAATAAATAACATTCGATTAATATGAAATTTAACATTTCTGTTAAGAACATAAAGAACATGCAATCCAATAGTTAAATTTTCAAAATATGTAATCATGTTAATTTTTTTAGTAGAAATTGTAATTTTAGGTTATAACCAATTTTATAGCAGAACTTTATCTTTTATTTAAAGGGAAAGTTACAAAATATTCCGGGAGTACAATAAACACGTGTACTTCTTTCTTTCACATGAATAGGAAAAAATATGTACTTTGAGAGTACTTAATATCTACTCTATAAATCATAGGTTGTACTATGAATTTAATTAGTGGAACCTGTAGGAGTAACGGGCCCAGAAATGGATTTTGGGCCGTGGGCCATGTCCGAGGACAGGTAGACATTAACGAGGTCATATCAATTAATGGGTAATGGAAGAAGTCTGGTCGTAAAAGGTTGGAATTGTAGTCCGAGGATAAACCTCTCCTTGGCTAAGGAGAGTAGAGGTCAAGAGTCTGGCCTGCCACCAAGAACGACACGTCAGACAATTATACTGGTAAGGATAAGCATAAAAAGGGAATGAGACAAAGGAAAGATGAGAAATATCTAAGAAAAAATTGCTATCACTGCATTGAATGCTCTGCAGCTAATTCTCTGTTCGCATTAATGTGGAGGTGATACTTGAATAGTAACATTCAGCCTTACAGCTACTCACAAAAACTTCAAGAATATGTTGATGGGACAAGGATCAAAACCAGCAATTTGATCTACACGTGGAGGATAGAGATGAAACAAAGGAGGGAAATATAAAGAAGAAACATCCCCTTACAAAAGGATCATTAGAGAATTGAAGAAAAACCACTGTAGACACAAGAACTGTAATTGTACTTAAGTCTAAGAGAAATATATAAGAACGACCATCCTCAGACTTTGCCGAGGAGGATTTTCTTTGCACAAAATTGTTTATTCCAACTTTCTAGCATTATTTGGCCTACTGTGATTATTGTTCAATTCATTGAAGTTCAGTTTTTATCCCACTCTCTACAAATTCATTGTTTTAGGCTCTTTCGGCCTTAGACGTTTTCACCTTTGGGCTTTGGGTTCAATTTGTGCCCACACAGAACCTATTATTATGTGAAATGAGGAAATGTGCATTTATTATAATTAGAATATTTGATAATTATGGTAGTAATTAATATGTATTATGATTTTGTTTTTATATGAAGCTAATAAATATATAATTATGGTAAATAATAGGTATTTATTATACTTGTGTTTGTATATGGAAGTGTGGGAGAGGTAAGATCTGAATACAAAACAGAGCTAGTGGGCTCAGTCCAAGGAGGTGGAAGGGCCCATCCCCATGTTAGTGCTGACTCAGCGCATAGATGAAAGACCGAGAATAAAGAACGAAGAGGCCAACTGCCTGAGGAGCCCAAGAAGGGAGTGTTCCTTGAGAGGCATTAAGTAGACCACATTGGACTAAAAGACAAAGTACCGAGGAAGGCAGTAGAGACGTGTAAGCAAAGAAGATGGGAAATATCCAGATAAAGTATGCATCACATCTGCATGCAATGCACTGCACTAACTCAGCTGGCCACATTAATGGTGGAATGACCACTGTATAGTGCCCTCACATCTTGCAGCACCTTCTACCACCTCCAGTAGAACCCTAATGAGACAAGTATCCAAAGAAGGATCAGTAGCTGTACAAGTGGACGACTAGAATGCAATTCAGCTGGCTATATAAAGAGAGGAAACCCCTTCATATGGGGGGAAGAAAAATTGAAAAGAGAAACTTACTCTGTGTAACACTATCTTATAACAAAAACTCAAATATCATATAAACTATTAATCGTCGGCCTAACCCAAGGAAGTTTAAATCCAATAATCTACTTCTTTCTTGTAATTTGCATGATGTTTTTCCATTCACTTAATATCTAAACCACTTGAATGTATCAAGGTTGACCTCGGACACCCACTCTCTAACAAATTAATTGTATTGGATTGTCATACATGAGCTCCCTACTTTGGTAGTACTAAGTCCGTTTATGCTCACTTACAGAAAGTATATATTATATTATTTAAAGAAAATATAATGTTGCAAGATTCTAATTGAGGGTTTAAGTATAAAATAAAAGTGAAGCTCAATTAAAAATTATATTAAAAAATTGACGTGTAAAATTATGAGTCTTCAAAGGTTTATGTGGCATCTTATGTTGAGGTCAACCAAAAATTATATGTCATCGGTTTCATGTATATTATTATTGATTCTAGATAAATATATATTAGATTATATAGATAAATTATTGATTCCTCACCATTTTTTTTTTAACTTATTGAGTTTGTAAGTTTTATTATCTAAAAAAAAAAAAAAAAAAGACTTGGTAATTATTTATTTATTTTCAAGCGCACCGATCAGAGATGTCACTTTATTCATTCATTTATTATTATTATTTTTAATTTAATAAATATGAGATATCATTAGTAGGCAAATATGAAAAATACACATTTTAAATTAATTTGACAAAAATTTATTTTAGGCTTTTAATTTTACTTTTGTTTAATTGAGTTTTTTATATTTTAAAATTATTTAATTCAGGTCTTGCCACTGCTTGAGTTCCATTAACTACCTATTAAAAAAAACATTTTCGATTCTTGAAGAAAACAGTCCTTTAAAATACACATTTGTCCAAAGAAAAGGGCTCGTTTGGTACATGTGTTTAAAAATTGAAAATTATTATTTAAAAATATTTGTGAAAATACGTGTGGGTGAAAAAGTATATTGAAATGCGTGAAATGCTGTTTAAAAACTGAAAATGGTTGTTTAAAAACACAAACCAAACAACTTCTACGTTTTGGTAACTTTAGTCAACCGTGTAAAAGTTGTACTCCGTAATAGAATTGCAGACACCTAAACTAACTGTCTGTAATCTAAAACCTTACGGCAAAAATCAGAAACGTGATCTTCCGTAGCCGTACTGTGATTAATATGAAATCAACCAACAGTGGAATCTCCTATTTTGTTTATTTATTTATTTATTTTTCTTTCTACACTTGTACCTTTAAAGCCACCATTTTCCAGTCAAGCATAGATCTTAGAGACCCCACTGAAATAGCCGATTTGTACACTGTAAAAAGTTCGGCTTCTAAATCCTTTCACTTTGCAGACCAATTTCACATTGGGAGGAAGTAAAGTGAGGACCTACACACAGCGTAAAAATCAATCATACTCATTCCAATCTATCTTTTATTTCAGTACTTAGACTTGGACTAAGAATAAAACCCACTTGTTGTCTCGGTTACTCTATCGACTTGCTTCGAGATTTGTAACATTTCTAACTTATATCTTGCATGTATATCAAATGAGTAGAACTTCAAAAAGAATTTACTCTTTTTTTTTTTTTTTTATGGGTAAATTACGTAATAAAGTACTATACAAAATCCCCCAACTCAAAAAGAACATATTTTTCTAACCGCAGTACAAGCTTTTTCTCTTTTCAAATGTATGTATTGTCTTAATCTATCTCTTATTTGTTCCTCATGTACGCATTCTTTTCAGGATTTGATCTATACCACTCGCGGAATGGTTTAGGAGGATTTGGGCAAAACTAAATGGCTAAATTGCAAATTAATTACATGCTTTAAGTTTGATTGAAATTCATTTCAGTCATTTAATTTTACTTTTGTTCAATTAAGTTCTCTAAGTTTCAAATTTATTAAATTCAGATTTTTTTTTGCATAATTCCATTAAAAATTTGCTATTTTGACTAAAATATAAATTGCACTCTTTAAATTTCCATCCAATTTTATTTAAAAAATTGCCATTAAAAAATATTTTTTCTCACTTGAAAAAAATTTATAAAATCAAGAAAAATATTTTATAGATTTGTTATGTAATAAATTTTTTTCATTAGTCAATTGTATACTTATGAGTTAATTGAACTTCACTTGTTACCGACAAGAAATGACTAAATTTCTTTCTTTCTTTCCTATTTATGCTCTAAATTTTAAGGTCCTTTACATATACGTAATTTTTATCACCACTAATTTTCATAGTAGATTTTAATCATTGGGATTTTATTGCAAAGGAAGACCAATTTTATGTTGGTGGGTTTCCACTTTCCCAACTCTCAACTTTCCACCTATCAACTCGCACCTTCGAGCTCTTCACACTTCTTTGTCTAACATTAAGCCAACCTGTTAATCAAAATCACCTACAAAAGGCAAAGCTCCACTAATTGTAGACTTGTAGTTGTTACAAGCTACAAAGTACCCAAAAATCTAGTACAAAAAAAAAATCACAATTTTAATTGTAATTATCCGTGTATTAATTGTGAGTAGTAAAAAAAAGTGATAAATTCATATAAAAGTGATAAATAATCAATCACAATCTATAATATAAGATAATTATAGGAAAAATTGTTATAATTATGGTAATAGTTGTTATAACTTTATTTTTTACGTGGGAATTTAATTACTTGAGAGCATTTCATTGGTCAAAGTATCGCCCCTCTTATTTGAATATTTTCATTGACCAAGTCATTTTTGCACTGTGAACTCAATTATTCACGGTTGGAAAATTTTGCCATAGAATTTCTAGATAGCAGCATAAGGTTGTTGGTCGCGTAAGTAAGGCGAAAACATCGGCCTGCTGTCACGTCGCCGTAAATTTAACAATTCCCGTCACGTCAAATAGTGACGTGAATGATGGTAAAATCTCAGCTCATATAAATTTATATTGTTTTTTGTTTTTTTATAAACATATATTATTTTTTGTTACAAATAAATAATAACATTCGACAAAATTAACATTTTTTAATGAACCAATTCTCACCTCACTATTCTGTGAGGCAGAAACCCGTCACTGACGATTCTTGCCAGTTTTTGTTTTTTTGGTTTTCTTTTCTTTCTTTTTTTGAATGAGTGAGTGTTACTTTCATTTTTGCAAATAAAAGCAGATAAGTTTACAATTAGTAGTACAAGCTTAAACCTCAACAAAGTGAAAATAAAATAAAATAGTCTGTCTATTGCAATATTTACCAATATTGCAATTATGCAATATTTGCAATTTTGTCTTTCTTTGTTTTAATTTGCGATAAGTATTATTCAGAAAAAAGAAAAAGAAAAAAGTGCATGACATGTATGCCCAAAGAGACTTTATCACTTAATTAAAAATTTTCTTATGTAGAAAATTAAGGATGTCAAAAGTAGAACTAATGGCTTGTTTGCAGAGAGTTACTTTCATATATTAGTTACGTTCCTTCATTACTTGCGTATATTAGTGCTTCATTACATCCCTTTCCAGAGAGAGTTTTGGACATTAAGAGCAATCTCTGACTTGATTTAACCATGGTTCTAATTTTTCTTGATCGATAGTCATACACGGTCCAATTAAGCAAGCTTGCTCAAATGGATTCTTGCAGCATTTTTTTCTCACTAAGCAATTCTAAGCAGCATTTTTGTTTGAATTTAGGTGGAAATTAATAAAGACATCCCATTTTTTTCTTTGATAATCAATAAATTATATCAATATATTATCATACCCGTGGCCGTGAATCTTGATGTATATATATAAAGAGAGAAAGAGTTTTATAGGTGGTGGTTGTGTATAATTAAAAAAAAAAAAGGTCATATTTCATTGTAAATTTAAAACAATAATAATATTCAATTTGGTGGATAATCAAATATTAAAATGAATTTTCCCAAAGAAAAATATTAAGAAAGTCGTCACTTACATGTACCATTCGTACACAATATATATGTTTGAAGTCATGGTTCAAGGCACATAAATTGTTATTAGTCATTGTGAATTCCTTTTCATGTGTCTCAGCAAGAAATTATGGTCCAAATTACGGAATAGTCAAAAGAATTTAATCTAAAGGAATTATGAAAAACCGTAGTGGAGTCGTGCATCTCACATTTTTTTCAATTCAATTCAGCTGACTTTGTTTGTATAGATATATAGCACTCCGTGAGAGTGGAGGTGACTCTATTTATATTCTATTATTAATGACTATGTATACTATATGTCTATATGAACGCTGTGAGTAAGGATATCATTAACACTTTATACATAGAATTTAAACTTAAATTTAGAGTAGAGCTAGAATTACAAATTATTTCACAATTTTTTTGCCACAACTCTAATATGGTAAACTATAAATAATTAACTATTATTTACGTATGAACTTTTTATTTTTAATTCTACCAATCACACTCTATTAATAATTATAACAAGATGTTGTGAAAAATAGTATTACTATACTTTTTCTTAAATTTAATGTGAAAGGGCACTGTGATTAGATTTATCATCAAAAAAATAGAGCAGAGAAGTAGAGCAAGTGGTGAAGGGGAAAGTGGAGGAATGACGTGGATATCAAGAAGTGATGTCGACCAGTCATGTCATAGTAAGTGGGTCCCAGGTGTTCCCTTGGAGGCTCCTTCTGGAAGTGAAGAAACATATTTAAGGAGTGAGTAAAATAAGAATACAAAATAGGGTAGGGAGGGCGGGACCCATTTATTTTGCTTTGTAAAGGTGTAAGGGACCGTGTTCTTGTTGCCAACCTGCCAGAGCCTTGGATAGTTGGACTAGATGGCCCCCGCAATCACCGTAGCCGAATTTGGTTCCAGACTTTGGGCACCAAAAATTGCGTGCTTACTTGGGAAACATATGGTAAAATGCCATTTGCTTCCCCCACTGCATGTCAAAATTTATACAGGGACTTGCTGATTCTGATTGTGCGAATTGCAAGGAATTTGAAAATGACAAAGTTTGATAGCTGTTCAGTTTTCAGTATTGTGAAAATATGTGTCAGAAGTGTTATTATTGTTTAAATACCGAAAACTGTTGTTTAAAAGTCACTATCAAACATGTCTAAAATGTTTGGTAGATTATAATAACCATTGTAATGTAATAGTTATTTTTATGATTTAGCTATTCCGTGATTTTGTTATGTTTTTATTACAATTCGCAATCAAACTTATAAATAAGTTTTTAGTTATTTTATTACAATACATTTTATTCCAAGTAATATGGATTCCATTGCTGTCATAATTTTCACTTAGTGTAGCAAATATGCCATTAGTTGTAGTTAACCAATAATAAGAAATAAATATGCTTGGTTGTATCTTTAAACTACAATCAAATTTATGTAACCACCAATAGTAAATATATATTTCAGTTCATGGGGTATGAAAATTGGCATTCTGAAGTTTATGATTTTTTTTCTTTCTTTTTTGTTTCTCTATCCAATGAATGAGTGATCAGCCAGATCTTGTTATATAATCTTCTTTTGATAACACAACCAGGCCATGGATCCCAAACATTGTAAATTTTTTTTTATAGATTAAAGTACAATTTTTACCATTTATGTTTGAGAGTGGGTTCAATTTATCCGTCTAATATGAAAATTTTCATTTTCATCTCTCTAGTAATAGAAGTTTTCAAAGTAAACATCTTGTCTAACTCCGTTAGTGATGTGGGGGTTATGTGTCAATGAGCTTAAAACAGCGTAATTTTGTTGTTGTGAACTACATTTGTTTTGTACTACGCTTATTCCATGTCGCCAATAAAAAATAAAGAAAATATACATATAAAATTATGATTTTCCCCTATTTATCTTTGATTTTTTCTTTCATCAATCTACTCTGATTAATCTTCACAATTTGAGTTTGAACCCAACACTGATCACTAGGAACAATCAATGTCTAGGTGATGGTCGATCGAGGACTCATTTTCTCTTTCATCAATGTACTCTAATTAATCTTCACAATTTGAGTTTGAACCTAACAATGGTCACGAGGAGTGATCAATGTCTAGGTGATGGTCGATCGAGGACTCATTAGGTAGCTATTCTAATATTGGGTGGCGATGTGAGCTAGTTTGGGAGCTTTGAATGGGGGTGGCAAGATGAGCTTTGTGAGATAGTCTTAAGAGGGTTTTTATAGGTGGTCAACAACTGGAGATATTAGTGATTGATGGGTCTTTGATTTGAGAAGCATGTAAGGTTGTATACTAGCCGAATTGAGCCAAATGTTACAAATTTATACTTGTTCATTTAATTTTATTTTGAACATGAGTCGAGCTCAAGCTTATGACTATATAAGATTATATGTTCAAGCTTTATTCATTTTCTTGTCGAACAAGCTCGAGTTTGTTCATGAGTTACTAAATCAAATTATTCTTTTCTTATATATAGTAAAACTATGACTATTTTTTTTTTAATTCCCCTTACAAATTTATGAATTTTTACTATGAATAAATTGTTTATAAACTACAAATAATAGTTTGATATCATATAAATTTACTTACAAACTTATATGATCCGATCTTAATTTTATAAACAAATCTACTTATTCACAAACAAACAAGGAATAATAAAAATAAAGCATTCATAGCAGAAAATAATAACAGTTGACTCCAAACCAGCATCATGCACGAAAATAACTTGCATGGAAAAAGAAACAAGGATAGTAATGAACATATATCAAAGAAAGAATAATATGCATGAAGAAAACCTAAATGCAATTGTAGGTGACATGTGAATGAATTGGAGTAAATTTATATATAAAAAAAGAGAGAGATTCTTTTGTTGTATTTTTTTGATAATTTATGACGCAAGGAATGAATTAAATATGCTAAAATTCATAATTTAAAATGGATGACATGTCTTATGATTCATGAAACCCTAGATGCAGCCGTACATGATATGTAAGCATGTATCATAAAGCCTAATTTAATCTAAGTCACAAGTGAATGACTTGAATCAAACTAAAACAGCCAATCATTTTGCCTTTTAAAATTTTTTTTTAATGTGATGCATAAAGAACTAAACATGCTGCATTTTTTTATTTTTTTATTTATTAAAGAGGCATGGGCATATAACTGAACATGTAATGGTATATTTAAAATCCTAATATTCTATATTATAAATCCATTCGTCACATATGATTAATTTATAAATAAGAAACAATAGTCCTAAAGAATTAGAATAATGCATGCAACCTCTTGATAATTACAAAACATTCTAAGAAGATAAAGTGCAATTTTTTGAATTCTTTAAAACAATTATTATGTCTTGGTAATCATCTTGATATTTTTTAAAAATAAATTTACTTTGGGATCAACTAATTAAGAAAAAGTCCATAAATGGCATAAAAGTCTGATTTATCTCTTAAAATTATAAGAAATTCAAAATAAAAATTGAGAGAAAAAAACCACAAAAACTCAAAAAAAGAACCCACATGCATAATCGATGATTCAATCATCAACAAAGTTTTGATGTGAGCAACCTAAGTGCTGATCGACACTTTGGTTTCAAGGTTCTTTAGAAAAAAAGAAAAAAAAGAAAAGAAAAGAAAAGAAATTAGTACTTTTTTCTTTTTTCTTTTAATGAGGGTTAAAGGCAAAATACTATCTCTAAATGCATGACCTCTAAACCCTAAAATAGTGAAAATCCTCACTATATATATAAATTGGGGAGGCATTAAATGTAAAATTGTTTAGAATTTTCTACCTACCACTTAGAATTAGAGCTCTAGTGATAGGTAAACCCTACCTCCACCATGACCCTCGATTTTTCTTTACAATCTTTGCATATTCATAACTCATAGACCTCACTCAATTCCCCTAGGAATCCATAGATTACCACCAAACCAAATTCGAGATCTTTTATAAGTAGATCAATTGATCATCCTTATCAATAGATCAAGGCATCGAACCAAACTGCACATCTATTCCACTAAGAACATAAATAGGGGTATCCACTAAACTCGGAAACCCAACCAACCCGCCAGACCCACCTGAAACCGAACCACCACCACCCAAACTGACCAATCTGACGGTCGGCGGTGGGTCCCATAGAACCCGATACCTTCGGGTCAGTTGGTAGGTTTCCTCCCCAAAAACTCGAGCCACCTGACTCGACCATAAAATTAACAAAATTCGGCTACATTCAAACGTTTTTTGACAAAAATTTACAAATACCAGCGATATTTTTGCTTTTCCGACGAAGAGCTACTTGAAATCCACTAGATCCGGCGAGATCTCGTCGAGATCTAGTCCAAATTTGACAGATCCGGCCAAATATCGGCCAAATCTTGACCGATTCGGCAAAATATCGGTACTGGCAGCGAAACTTGAAATCAATCGGCACAAACCCGAAGGACCTAAACCAGACGATCCGACCATTATTATGAGTTGGTTTCGGTTTTGTTTTTCACCCACCCGAAAAGTTCGGGTCAGGTCCGGGTCGGGCACAAACCCCATCGGTGGACACCCCTAATCATAAGAGAGTTTATAAAAGAAGAACTTGGTGATCTAAGGAATCGAAGGAAGAAAAAGTGGGTGTGGTGATCCAAGTTTGTGCTCTTGAGGTTTGGAGGATTCACCACTCAAGCTTATGAGAAGGAGTGTGAAAGCATGTACTTCAAATTTCCTTTGATTAATTTTTTCATTGTAGTAAACGTTCTTATATATGGAATTAGGTTTGAATCAATTGGATTTTTCTTAAATGAAAACTAATGATTTAGATCTATGTCAGATAACACGTTAGTCACATTAAGGTAGCATTTGGTTCGCCATAATGTTAATTACATTACGCCGTAATATTACGTTATTGTAATTTTACATTAATGTAATCTCAATACAAGAATATAACATTACATTGTTTAGGAAGGTAGTGAGATTGAGATGATTTGATATGTTTTGTAATTTTAAATTATGGCAATGTTAGAAAAAAATAAAATAAATTAAAAATCTTAGTGTTACATCATCGTAATGTGCATCACATTAAAGGCACATCACAGCGAACTAAATGCTCTTTAATGGGTATATATCTTCCACCCTTATGAAGTGAGCCATCCGACTCCCCTTTGAATGACCCTATGATGATGAAGGTGCCCACCATATGTTTCATGCATCTTATATATGTCGATATGTTAGATTAGGATAATGTGTTTAGTTTTGAAGATATTTGTGAGTTTAAATGTTATAAGAATGTGGACATGAACATTTTCCATAAAAGTCTTGAAAATAAACGTGATATTCTCTAGCATCACATGTCATTACATGTCGTATAGTCGGTATAGAATAGGTTCAAATTTTCATGTTAACTTGAGTTTAATTTTTTGAGATGCACCCAATAGAAAAAAAAGCACACAATGGTCACATCTGCTTTACTAAATGTCTTAAAATTCGTCGATAATGATCACGCGGGAATTGCCAAAGGTGTTGGTGGGGAGAGTCAAACTTGTGTGCTCTGAACAGGAATCTTGAGATCGAGGAATCATCACTAGACTTACTCCTTAGCTTCCCTCTCCTTTTGCCAATTATTTGATAGTTGAAGCAAGTAATATTCCAAGTGGAACATATATATATATATATATATTAATTTAAAAATATTGTGTGATATAATTATTGTTTAATTTGAAACGGAGACTCGTTAGCTAAAAACCAAAAGATACATCCGCTTCAATGGTTTCTTAATCTAGTAACTTGCTTATTTAGTCACGTAAGAAGAAAATAGCTATTGCTGTATAATTAGCAGCTAGACTTATAGATCATAATATTTGGAGTGGGACGTTTAGATTCATACATACAAGTTGCTTGATATTGACTCTTCCTTTTGAGTTTTGAAGTATTTTAATTTAGATATTTAAAACTTTTGGATTTGGATTAGGCTTTTCAACAAGTGACACGTGGTTGGTTGGCCGACCTAGTTGCTTCCTTTGGCTTAGATAACACAAGGGTAATTTGGATTTGGAAGCAAAGGTGGAGAGCTGTGTTAAGTGGCTTCCTACAGTCCCACTGTGATACCTTCTCCACAAGAGGGATAAAGAAAAGAGGAAATCAATGTTCCTTTATCTTTTTGTCAGGAAAAAGGCTAACCCACTTTATTTTTCAATTAAAGTTTGTATTTATCTGTGATTAGTCAATTACCAAACACTTGCTTTGTGATAATTCATAATCTTGAGGAGATTTGAGACTCAAGAAACCCCCCAATCCCTCCAATATTTTTTCTCCTTCTTTTAACTAAAAAAAAGAGATTGCAGGTGTGGTTATTGCCCCCAACTCTCGTTTAAATTTTATTCAGCTTTTTCTTTTGACTGAAAAAAAGAGATTGTAGGTGTGGTCATTACCCTGACTCTCGCTTAAATTTTATTCATGAATAACGTGAGACAATCTGTACAACAATAAAATTTACTATCACTCAAACCCATAATTTCAGATATGTACGATGATGGATCATGAGGGTTTCTTACCACTAAGCCACCTTTGTAAGTGGTAATGGTATTAATAATAAATAAATAAAATGTAAGTCAATTAAATCACAAGCTAAGCAGTAAAGCAGGTACGTGACATGCAAAAGGCAGAAGCAACACAAGCACATCAAGTGATAGCTTTGTCTCTCAGTATCATGAAGTAACCAAAATAAATAAATAAAAACACAAGCGCAATTTCACGCTATCTACGTTGCGAATTTGAAAACGAATTGCGGGATCAGATCAGGATGTAAGTCCTCATCAACGTCCCACGTAATCCGCTGGTTTAATTTTCACTCTTCCATGCTACTCTCTCGCTTTGAGAACAATTTCAAGTACGCAAATCCATGTGGCATTGTTGTCGATAGACACACACACACATATATATATATATATATATATATATATATATATATATATTCAACATAACCATCATGAAATCTAACAAGAAAAATTTAAGGGGTAAGAAAAAAAAAAAAAAAAAAACTAGTGACACCAATAATGTGTTTGGATGAAAGATTTTGATCTAGGTTGGGATTTCTTTTGTTTATATTAACAAAAATGTTATATTAAAATTTTTGGGGATTTTTGGAGTTAAGAATTTTCAAGCATCTAAATCCTGAATTTAAATTTAATCCACCACTACTCTTTGTACTATTATCATTTCTGTCATTATCATTGTCGTTGTCACCACCACTATTCAAGAAAAAACTTAAGTAGTCCTAAAACACTGCTTTAAACTGGGTGAGTCCACCCATTTTGTGAGAGTCTGGAGTAGTGTTTCGAGTCTACCTAAGTATTGTCCACCATTCAATAGTCATTATAATCAGTTTCACTGCCATCAGTACTATCACGAGTCACTACTGACACCAAATGCTGGTATCACTGTTACCATCACTACCCGCAATATTTAGATGATAACACAACATTGTCATTGATGTTATAAGATATATCTATGATAACACAACCATGATATAGTACTCTAATTTTTAAATATGTACATCTAAATATCAGAGATTTAAATTGATTGGACCGAAGCTCCCATAAATTTAAATTTCATAATTTTGAATTAAAATATATTCACAACAAAATGAGTCCACATGCTACAAAAAAATATTAAATTGATTAAATACAAATGATCCTTTGACGTGGCCGGAATTGCTGTACACAAAGCAAACTTTTTTTGTGTGTGTGTGTGTGAAATACATAAAAAAGCAAACTTCACTTGGAGTTTATGTTAAAGTTAGACTGCAACCTTACCCTCTAGTTGTGAAAGAGGACACTCTTGTTTGCTTTAGAACCATAATGAGTCTATTTAAGAAGATTTTGTATTTCAATGCTCTAGGCAAACATGGTGTCATATTATTTAAATTCCGTTATCATTTTTTTTAATAAGATTTAAATGTAGCAGTACCATGTATACCTTTAGTTGCATGAAAAACATTAATACTAAATATTCACCTTCAAACTAATCCTCCAAATATGCCGATTAAGATGAAGATTATATATTTCATAAAATTTAAAGATAAATATGGTTTCACGTTATTTAAACTTAACTAAGTTATTCTTGGTTAACAAAAAAAGAAAAAAAAAGAAAAGAGTTTTCTATTCTTGATGGAATATGATTTAAATGATGTAATACCACATCTAACTTTACCTTCAGGTAAATGAGAAAAAGAAGAAAAATTAAAAATGACCTCCATTCATTTCAAAGCAAACAGAAAAAAATCTTGATTGTTATAGGGTGCCTTATTTATATATTCTTTAATCATAATAAAAAAAAAAAATGCAATTTGTCAACTTCTTCCACCCTCAAAAGGCACCAAATATTTTAAATTAAACGAAAATCAAACTAGAAATTTATCATATGATATTGATGGATTCATATTCTAAATTTAATTAATTTTATCTAATCCTACTTGTAGGTGGTAACAAGAAAAAGAATGGAAAAGAGAAAAAGAAGATAGAAGTGTATTCCTATGCACTAAAAGGCTTTGTATGTCAATAAAAAAAATCATAAAAAAATAAAAATATTCAAAAATATATTTTTTAAAAGAATATTTTAGTAATATAATTGAATTTTAAATATATAATAGATAGTAAAACTTAAGCAATAAGATTATTTAAAAATCCACGGTGAAATTATTTCCTGTAAAAACTATATCTTTTTATCAAAAATAATTATAATGAATTATTTCATAATAATTTAAAATAAATATAAAAATAATTTTCTATTTTATTTTGCAAAATTTGATGATGAAATTTTAATTCAAGTAGCATTGAAATTTTTTTTTTTTTTTTTTTTTTTTAAATCTAATAGGGTTTCAATTGGAGCCAATGATGTTAATAATTAAAATTTACTTATATTGCATTATACAGTAAAATTACGACATATAAAACTTAAATTCTATTATTAAAAAATATGATAAATGAATAAAAAAATTAAAAAAATATTTTAAATGTCTAGAAACCTAGAATACTTTTTTTAGCAAAAATCAAACTACATAAGTAGTTTTCACATACTTATAGTTTGTTATTTGTTCAAAGAAAATTATATGACATGTAGTATTTAAGTTGAGTTATAGGATACAAGTACGATATATATATATATATATATATATATATAGTATTTAAGTTGACTTATAATTTTCAACTATATATATAGTATTCAAATAATAAAAAAGCATAAATTATAGAAAAAATGTAGTTATTAGTCCCCAAAAATTTTAGAATTTAGGCGTTTAACTCCCCAACCCTTTTGAATTAGTCCTGAACACAAGTTTTATACATTGTGTAATTGTTTGGATTTTAAAATAGCTCAAAAATATTTTTTTTTATATTTAGCTTGGCCTCTGGAAAATTTTTTTGGCTCCATTTACCATTATTTTTGTATTGAAAATTATGGAAAAATATATGTATAAAAAAGAGATTATTATGAAGAGGGTAAAGTTGAGAAAAATCTGATACCATAAAAAAGGGACGACGATGTTGAATTGTTGAACAGCAAAAATGAACGGTTATTGGCTTTAAAAGCTGCATATACGGTTAAGAGGTTTGTTGCCGATTAATAAGGTAGGCTCCAATTAACACCAAGCGGAGAGCGGACCTTTTTTTCTACTAAAATTAGGACAGAATCTGTTGAAGGGAGCTGTTCGGGTGGGACCCACGTTTTTGTTGGGAGGTTTGAGACAGGTCAGTTTGTTCCCTCCAAGTGATGCACGTCTCTTTGCTCAGACAGACACGTGGCAATCATTCAGCTCTTATTGGCTACCTGTTGGCACATCTTAACACATGCCACGCGCGCAAGACAAAATTGTTCGAAGCAAAAAACCACGACATGAGGTGTCGCAATTTCTCAACAGTAGAAACTAGAAAGTCTACTGTTTGAACTATGCTTTGGGTTTTTTTTGCTTTGCCTTAGGAAGTCTTGCGAACCAAGTATTGAACCTTTCATGCCAAAAGTTTGACAGCTCTATGGTATCTTTTTTACTTAATCGGAAATGTCATGGTTTATATAAAACATTTTGAATGGGAAAATAGATTCGTAAACCAGCTGAGTCGAGTCGAACCATGTATTAAAATTTTAAACATGTCTGTTTAATTTTATTTTGAATACAAGTTGAATTTAAACTCATTACCAAAAAAAATTCGGTTCATTTGCACGACTTAGTTAATTAAATTATTATTTTCTTATATATATAGTAAAAACATAACAAAAAAAGTTTCCCTTCACAAATTTCATATTTTTCATTATGAATGGACTCTTTATATTATTAATAAGCTCTAAATATTAATTTGATATTATATGAACCTATTTACAAACTTATAAAATCTAATTTCAAGTATATAAATATATTTTTAGACATATATATATATATATATATGAAAATATAATATTTTATATAATTAAATCAAGCTTTCATGTTCATGAACGCATTATTATGTTTGAACTTGGCTTGTCTAATAATCAAGCTTAAATTTGGGTTTGAATTTGACTTGTTTCTTAAACAAACAAACATAAACTAACTTCTTAATTTTTTCAAGTCAAGCTCGAGTTATTCATAGTTAGCATAATTCATTTACAGCCTTATTAAAAATGAGTTGAACATTAACATCCTATGTAGAGTTTTGTGGAAATGACATTATAAAAAAAATGTGTTTTTTAATTAAAAATAAAATAAAAAGGGAGATAATCCATTTTAAGGTTAACTATTTTTCCCCTAATAGATCTGAAAGCATATAAAGTGTTATATTATTTAAAATTTAAAGTTTTTAATGATGTAATATTGGATACAATATTAGATATATAATGTTTTAATTTAAATTAGAAATAAAATCTCTCTCTCTCTCTCTCTCTCTCTCTCTCTCTCTCTCTCTCTCTCTCTCTCTCTCTCTCTCTCTCTCTCTCTCTCTCTCTCTCTCTCTCTCTCTCTATATATATATATATATATAATGGTTATAAATATAATTACTAGTATGTTGCCATCCGTGTGATTTGAACCTGGGCCTAAGGGTGACAATTCTTGTTCGCGTGTTGAGTTCGTGTCTTGTTAACTCATGAGTATCCGATTATATAGGTCAACACTAATTCGACATGTTTATTAAACGGGTCAAGATTCCTCAACTTTAATACGACCCATTTATTAAATGGATCAGTCGTGTCAACTTGTTTATCAGATTTTATCAAAATGAAAAAATATGTTTGAAAAAACAAACAAACAAATATTTTTAATATAAAATTCAAAACTAACGAGTAACTGCATCACAAATAATCATTTAAAATTAAAGCATATCTCAATATCACAAATAATCAATCACATTATGTTAAAGAAAGTAAACCACAACAACTAATAAATCTATATACCCAGGGTTTGAAGGGTATATTAGTAAGATATCATTTAATTAAACAAGTCAGATGGGTCAAACAGGTTCCATAGGTTGAACACTAACCCAACTCGTTTATTAAACGGATTAGTCATGTCAACCTGAATATGATACGAATTCATTAAGTCTCAACCTATAATCTGCTAATTTCGTGTTGTGTTGTGTTGTGTCGAGTTTGTGAGTCATGTCCAATTTTGTCACCCCTACACAGGCCCTTCCAATTCTCCAAACACTTAATGTATGGGAAGGTACCATTTGGAATAATAAGTCCTTTTTAATTTTTAAATAAATAGTATCTTGCTATAGTTTGGGCTTGACTACATTTTTATATACCAACAAATTCAATGGCACAGTATCTAGGTTGCACTTAATCCTTTTCTTTACTCAACTACTGTGAAGTATCTATTAAATTTTAATTCTTCTTATACAGCTTTCTTTATTTTCACATTTGTTCATACTATTTGTAGGGATGGTAGGTCCAGAAGGGTGTATTGGGCTAGAGGCCCTGCCCGAGGACATTCAATAGTCCGAGGACTGGTAGACGCTAGTGTGGGAGTGGAAGATAGTGGATGGGCAAATGGGTCTAGTTTTAAGGTTCCAGGAAGTATCTCTGAGGACAAATTTCACCTCGGCTTAACAGGGCAGAGGTCAAAAGGGTTGGCTTGACATCAGGGACAACGTTCTGGGCGATTCTGCTGGTAGGGATAAGCATAAGGAAGGGATAAGGATTAGGAAGGGATAAGGTAAGAAGAAAGTGAGAAATATGTGAGGGAAAACTGCTACCACCGCATTAAATGCTCTATAGCTAATTCTCTGTCCACATTTATGTGGAGATGATACCTGAATAGTGGGATTCAGCCTTACAGCTATCTCTAAGGACTTCAAGAAGGTGCTGATGGGACAAGGAAAGGAGCCAGCCATCTGATCTACACATGTAGGGCTAAGATAGTGTAAAGAAGGGTAATATAAAGAAGAAAAATCTCATTACAGAGGGATCATCGAAGAATCTGATAATTGAACAGAGGGATCATCGAAGAATCTGATAATTGAAAGAAAGAAAAAACACTGTAGTACTAAGTACTGTAATTGTAACCAAGTCCAAGAGAAAGTGAGATATCCAAGAATTACTCTCCTCGGACATTGCTGAGGAAGAATCTCTTTGCACAAACTTGTTTTTTCTTTGTTTTTCTTGCTTTCTCACTATTTTTGGTCCATTGTGAGCGATGTCCGATTTATTGAAACCTAGTTTTTAGTCCACTCTCTACAAATTCATTGTATTGGGCTCTTTGGGCCTTAATTCATCTATCTTTTGGGCTGAGGATGCAAAACTCGCCCTTACACTATTATTGTACTACCTTTGACTTATGTATCGACTATATCATTTTATTTATTTATTATGATAATAATGTGAAATTTTCCATTGAGATTTAACTTATATGAAATTTGAAACCTCCTTCTTTTATAAAAAAGAAGAGGATAATGTAAATTTATATATTTGAAAGTCTTGTGTAAACTGTAAACCTTTGTCCCTTGTCACCCCGAATAAGTGTAACTTCTCAATAGACAATTAAATAAATAAATATTTTTTTAAAAAGATGAATTTTAAGGTGCTTTCACAAGTGTCAATTTGGATATCAAACTCTTAAAGTGTCCCTTTTAAAAAAAAAAAAAAAAAAATTATTTATAGAAGAAGTGTCCTTTTCGGTAAAAGAAAAAACTCTTTTTTTTTTTTTTTATGAGAATGCTGTAAATTTTATTAAGAAGAAGATAAATTCAATACATCATGAGCTAGTGTAGCCTCAATCATACTAAGATTTTCCTCTATCTAAGTTGTACAACTGTCAATATGTATTTTTAAAACATGATTTTTAAAAAATGTAAGTGTGAAGGTCCATTTGATATCCAATAGTTTTTGGTAGTTTATTTACTAAATATGAGATAAAAGATATAATTTTTGATAATTTTTATCCTAAATTTGTGAAAAAAATTATAAAAATTAGATTAATTTAAAAAAAGTAACTTTTTTTTTAATTATTATTTTTAAAACTTGACACAAAAAGTAAGGAAAAATAAATAGCTTTTTATCAAATATGTAAAACGTGTAGTTAGGTCAAAAATTGTAGTGCATGCCAATATGAAGTTTGCTTTAAAATGGAAACTTTGAAAAAAAAATTCTTATGACATACTTTTTTTATCCTAGTTTTAAAAATACAATGTCAAACATTATTTATTTATTTATTTATTTTTGTATTTTCATATTTTTATGCATAAAATTGTAAGGAGAAATGAGCTTTAATTTGGATAAAATTTTAGGGATAAGGATTGACTACAAACTTAGTTGTAACCTAAGGCTACAACTTACACTAAAAAAATTAACATTTTTATATATTTTAAAAATTTAATCATTGGATTGCATGTTTTTTATGTTCTTAAAATACATGTCAAATTTCATGCCAATAAGATGTTATTTACTATTAAATCATAAATTTATTTTTTATGCATAATTTTAGACTATAAAAATTTGAAATTTAAATATTTGATTGATGGCATAGTTATTAGTCTTTGATATTTTGAAAATTTTAAAAGTATGGAGGATTTAAGAAGAAAATATAATTTAATGGTGTATTTGTCAAAATTCATATCTAATAACCTTACCAAGTTTATTGCCAAATTTTGTCCAAATTGTTATCTTTAAGTCAGTTATTTGGTTTTTTGCTTATTATTATTTTTTTATTAAAATTAAGTTAAAGTATATTTCTATTTCAAAAAAAAAAAAAAAAAAAAGAGAGAGAATTTGATATTTTAAAAAGCTGTGAATGAAAAAAAATAAAAATAAAAGCTAAACAAAAAAGTTGTACACAAACAACACTTAATAATGATGGTGATTGTAGAGTACGAGGTATACTCTGGCAATCTATTGAAATTGTCAAAACTTTTGTTGAATTTATTTAAAACAATTGCTTGGTTTTTTGTCTTAAAAATTAAACGTGGTAGGATGTATGATTAAACACTACCAGTCTACCATATTTTATCCATCATTACTAAAAAAAAGAAAAGAAAAAAACAGAAAGACAACCATATCTTACTTTGGAAATTGAAGGCAAAGAATTATTTGAAAAGATATTCAGAGTTTCAAAGAAGGCATCTATGAATTAAATGTTAGAGGTTAGATGAAGTTTTAGTAAGTTATATAATTGTGTCAAGTACTCAACATCGTTTTAAATTATTAGTTTGACTCTACTCCTATCATAATGGAATTAAATTTCCTTATGAGTAAAAAAAAAGAGAGTAAGATTGGAGATCATATCTATTGGTGATAATTTTATTATTGGACATTATCATAGTATACTTTATCCAAAGAATTAAGGGTCCTAAATGGGTCCACAATCGTAATGCTTAACCTTAATCCTGCCTAGTACGGTTTACTGTCCATAGTCCAAGAGTAATGTCACACCACCATATCTAGATGTTTAAACTCAAGATCTACTCCACACCATGATTCTATGTTTAATTTGACAAGGATGGACACCCACTTTGTTTTTATGGACACAAATATCACGTACCAATAGACCAAAATAACCACTATTTTTTCGAAGAATAAACTCATTTGATCCCAATCTTTTTCCCTCTTTAATTCCTGGACCACCCAAAATTTACTTGAAGAAAATGAAAACGCTTGGTAGCATCTACACCACACCTTGTCACACAAAAAAAGAATGATATGACCAAGACGGCAAGACCCATTTATGATTTTATCTCATACCTAATGCAGGAACGTTTTTTAGCTTAGAAAACAAGATCAGGTAGTTGTGGTATATATCATATAGAAGGAAAAGCATATGATATATAAAATGACAAAGTCTATTAATTTAATCGCAAGGAATGGGATTGAGTGTAATTGTAAAGGTTTTATTTACATGAGGGTTATTATTACGGTCACAAAATACAAATCATGGAAACTTGTGAGAGTTTAAGGCACAGTTTAACGTAGAGAAATATCAATCTCATTTTTCCTCCTTATCCTCCATTGTGTACGTTGATAGATTCAAAAAAAGCTTTAACTTAAGAGAGTGAAAAGAGAAGATCTCTTAATCTATAAACTACCACCACTGACTCCAAAGAGAATTTTGAAGGATGTTGCTTGACGCACTGGCCATTCATTTACTAAATAGGGGACCCTCGTAAAGGGTGTGAAAAATTAAAATGGGGTTCTTCAAGCATGAGCTACCACGTGATTCTATCCCATGGTTGAGTATGGTCCAAGCCATTTTTGCTTGTTTAACTTGTGTTATGAATGTGATTATTTTAATCATCAAAAAAAAAAAATTTAAATAAAACACAAACTTTATGACTGATTAAAGTTGTGTTTTTTAATTGGCAACAAGGAAAAAAATAATGAAAAAAAAAAATTGGTGATAATCAAATTTGTACAATAGTCAGATTATGGTCAACCTTTGATGTTTGGGTTGGTCGGGCCACATGCAGGGCGCAGGCAATGCAGGTCAAACTATATACTTTACTTAACCTTTTAGTATTCGAAGCCTACAAATCTTTTACCCAAAAATTAAAAAAATATAAATAGTGTTTGATACACCCTAAGATTTTTCATATACAAGCAAGCATTAATGCTGACTAAATCTGATTTTCCATGCATGTCTAAACTGAGCCGTTGATGTAACTACACGTGATCCTCCACGTGACTTGGTAGTGATCTAAGAACGAATCAGAGATTCAGAATAAGTCAGATTAAAAAAAAAATTTTGACAGAACCTTTGACTGGTCTTTTACATCAAACATTGGTTTTTTTTTTTTTAAGGGATTTATTAATAGATGCTTTAAGGCATATATTAGTAATCCATTTTAGGAAGTTTTTTATAAAAAAACAAAACAGTAATTCACTATTCTGACAACTTTTTCAAATTTTCTTAAAAATTTTTCCAAAATGAATGATTAACTATGACACACATTACCGGATCCTTTTTTTTATCCATAGCTTTGAAAACTTATCTCTTAGATTTTGTCCTAACATTTTGTCCCATGTCTGAGAGCAAGTGTGACAACTCAATGGTAGGGTAGAGTAAAGTAAAGTCACACTTTTTGTTACTTGGTTCAAGGGCCTGAAATGAGTAACGAAATTCTCTCAAAAGACAGAAACATCCCCTGAAAATAGAGCACTGAGCACTTGATGCAGTGATTATAGGGGCTTTCTTGACAACACAGCTTTGATATCGTCGATCGGTCACACACACACAGTCACAGTGTTTGGCCGTGCAAGCAATGGGTAGGTCACATTGCTTAATGCCTCCTAGTTTTGGGACAAGTATATTTTTACCTTTACGTGCATGATAAGTGAACTTTATAAACCCGACCAAGGTTACTGTAGTCATTATGTGTTTCTCTCTTCTCTTCTACTGGATTCTTGTGGAATTATCACTGTCCCTCACTGACTCTCTCCCACTCCCTGTCATGGTCAATTCTTCTACAATTCTTGGAACCAATGGTATAGTGCCACGTACCATATTTCTTGAACTGGCTAAGAAATTCAAGGCAATTTGCATTTTCCAGAAATATTTGTACAGTACTGGATATTTTTCAACACGTTTAAACTTTAAACCCTTGATATTTATTGATAGACAGAGGAAAAAGTAAAACTCCTACCAAACACAGAAGATGGGATTAAAAACTTTTGGGAAGAGATAAGGTTTAAGATATGGAGTGGGTGGAACACAAATCTTTTCATTTCTCACCGTAGGCCTGGGAGGATTATTCTGGTAGATAAATACAATATATAACTTTTTATCTAACATGATGGGACTCTAAGAAAAGAAGAACAATATAATAACAATAAGCCTAGAGTCATAAAATTATAACAAAGTAGCGAGATGTGAATGGAAGATAATAAAATTGTGTCAATGGTAAATCTATATATATATATATATATAAGAATTAATAGCAAACTTGACAACTTAACAATTGTGAAAAGTATTATGTATGTTGTATTGCTCAAATAATAAAATTAAAACAAAATCCTCAAGTACGGGAACAAAAAATAATTTCAAAAAATATTAAGAAATTTATGTTATCTTTGTATAATTTCATAAAATGTAGAAAAAACCAACTAATTAAGTATTTGATTCTATAGTATATAGTTTTTTCTTCCATTTTTGGATTTGTTTTCATGTTTAATAACAAAAAGAAATTTGTATTGTCATATTGCATAATCCATATTGTTTAAAAAATTTTAAAAATTTATATATATATATATATATATATATATGTGTGTGTGTGTGTGTAAGAGAGAGAGAGAGAGAGAGAGAAAGAGAGATCTAATCATGCACATTATAGTAAAATTTCAACATGTCAAATAAAAATATAATCCAATTTTTGATATAAACAGCAACACAAGACAAGGAACTAATACGGAAACATTTCACAAGTGTTTTATACTACAATTCTAAAAAACATGTAAAAAATAGATATAAGCGTTGTATTACCAGGCGAAGCAGTGTAGTGCTACACCATAGATCATAGATGGAGAGAGTCCAATAGTAAAAAACACATCACTAATTTACACTCTAACCGAAGTAGCATAGGGCATGTAGAATTTTGTGTGACTCAGCAAGTACATGCATCTTTACGTATTAATCAATTTTGAACTGCTAGAGTAGATCAAAATTCCTCGTGAGTTTATCTTGAATTGGGATTTTTGGGCTCAATTTTATCATAGTTTGTTGAGAAAGCAACCCCATTTTTCACTTTTAATTGGTCCAAATATGCGTACTTTTTATACTTCCCATTGACGATTAGATCTGGTAACTGGGAGTCTATGGTTAACCAATATTACGCACCATCATTTAGCTAATTTTTTTAAAGATACATATATACATATAATATATATTGTCGTAATAAGAGTATTTTATTAACTATGATATATATCATGGATATATTTTTTGGCTGATAAAATGCATAGGTACTCTTTTTTTTTTTTTCCTGTTGAATAAAAACTAAAAAGTAAGATACTTGAATGAAAAAAAAAAAAAAAAAATGAAAAAAAGAAGCCCCTTTGCACTCATTATCCATATAAATTACAAGTGAATGTGGACAAAATCACACACATGCATCTCCTGCAGTTCTAGAAACTCTTTTTTTTTTTTTTTTTCGAGAAGATGGTTCTAGCTAGCCACTTTGTTTGAATACTTGAGGATAACTTTTTGTGGTTTATTTTTTCTAGGGGTGGATAAGATAGCCATCTAAAAGATATTGATGTTTAAAATCCAAAACACTTAAACTACGTGATGGCAATAAAATAACGTGGAAGAAAGGGTATACTGAATTACCGCCTGATTGATACTCGTAGTTATCAGTTAAAATTAGTAAGCATATTATAAATTGATGATTACAATTTTCTGCGTATATCTTAAACAAACTTACAAATCATTCATTTGTTATAATACATAGTCGGTGACTAACCCTAACTAAAGATCACGAGAGCTTTGTAGGACTCTGGATTCACTTTGATTCTCAATTTAAAAAAAAAAAAAAACCCATGTAAGTCAATGATACCACGAGATCGATGACATGCCATCTTAACCACTGTTGTCTGATTCTTCACGTTTATATTCTCTGCAGGCCTAATTCCACTTCTAATTCAGATTCTTTTCGAAATAAATAAGCATCATCAACTATAATTAAAAATCATAGTTAAAATCATTGTAATAATCCGAAAAAAAATCAAAGTATTAATTCAAAGCAAACTAATCATTTGTCACTTTTGGTAAAAAACCCTATTTCATATATATTTTTTTTACTTTCATTTTTATTGGGGTTCTTATTTATTTATTTAGAGAACTACCAAAAAGGAACTAAAGCCATCTTCCCTAAAGGTGTTAATAATAGATTCTGGCAGAAAAAAGAGATATCAATCTTTCCTTGAATCCTTCGTTGAATCTTACAAACCAAAACCCAGGGCAATAGAACAAAATTGAGCATTAATTGATAGGATTTACCACATTATAAGTTCACATACACATATATAAAATTAAGAGACAGTATTTAAGTTTCCAGGCACTCAAAACACAAACTGGGTGGTATTAATTTGTTAAAAAAAATATATATATATATATATATTTTAATTTAAACTTATCTAGTTAAAAGCATAAAAGTACCCAATTTTTTTTGTTTGTTCATGAATAATAAAACTGTTGATGAACATTGTGAAGCTTAAACATTCAACAACCAAAGTCCCCCCAAATAATAAGTACATATTATAAAAATAGTAACTACTACATTATTACATGGTAAAAATAGAACTTAAAACTCAATGCAAGGGAATAGGGCAGGTACATTATTATTAAACAGTAACAAAAACATAATTAAATCTTCACATACTGACATACAGACATAAAATTAAGAGACAAGATTTTAGGTTTCCAGGTACTAATCAAAGCACAAACTAGGTGTCATTTGTTAGAAAACAAGGAAAATAAGTATCCAATGTTTTTATTAGTTCCTGAATAGTAAAACTGTTCAAGATAATTGTGAGCTGGAACATTCAACAGCCAAATCCCCCCAAATAATTATAAAAAATAGTAACTACTATGCATGATTACATGGTAAAAAATAGAACTTATAACTCATCACAAGGGTTATAGGACACCTACATTATGATTACACAGTAAAACAAACATAATTAAAATCTTCATGGCAGCTCAAGGTAGCGTAAAATTCCGCCATTCTCATTCCTAAGAATAATGATATAGTAGTTAGTATATTAATTATTAATGTAATTGGGATTTGTGAGAATTTAGCGTAACGAACTATAAATGAGATTAGGAAGAGGGAACTAAGGGGATGTTGCTTAACGCATTTGGCATTTGTGTTGGGTCCCTTGGCTTCTTCTTCTATCGTATTGAATGTTGTACAAAATCCTAGTGAGCGTACACACGTGCTGGCCCAATTCTTAGAGTGATATTTAAGCCAACTAACATTCTCTGTTACTTTATTTATTTATTTTTTTAAATTTTAGTTCTCTCTCTAGGGTCTAGACCCACTTGGTCACGTTAATAAAACGCACCCCATTATTATTTTACTTGAAATTGCAAAAAGGAAAAAAAAGTTGGAGTACATTACTTAGGACTTGGGTTCTTTTTTTGATTGAACTTGGGAGCTCTTTTTTAAACCTTTCTATCTGTATGTACACTGTACAACAGACATGTTTTATTCAAAGTCAAAGAAGCAAATCATAAAACCTAATTTTGGACCTTTGCTCACCTAAACCCACGGAGGTTATTATTTCAATTTTTATCTTTGCTGGATTTTGGACATAATATATTACTTTTATTTGTGAACTATCAATTTGAAAATCTAATTTGTTAGAAAGTGACTCCGACAATTTCATAAAAAATATGTATGGTTGTTTTTTTATTTATTTATTTATTTATTTATTTATAAAAAATGGGTAATATGTGTTTTCTTTGTTTCTTCTTTATGGTTGTGAGCCAAGAAAATAATTGAGATTTCCATAAAGGAATCAGGAAACGATGTGGCTTTTGTTTTGTAAGAAGAAAACTAAATTGGAGTTTTCAAATTAGTCCTATCAAACTAATAAAATACCAATATAATTTTTTTGTGGGGATTCTCCGTTTGAGTCTGTCTTCAATCTTAAAATGTCGTAGGCATTTTGTTCTCACTTTTGGTCATACTCTACTTTCAAAATATGCTACAGTCACCTCAATTTGTGCGGATAATTATTAATTATAGAATTTTCATGAAACTATATTTTATGTACTAGCTATGAAGATAAACCATTGTTTGGTCCAATAGTAAATCTTGAACCATCAATCGAATCTTTGAGGATTTGAGTCTTGAAAGCAACCAATTATTGGAAAAAATTCTAAAAGGTAATTATAATTTACTCTCCACAAGACTCCACTTTCGTGTGAGATTGACACTAGCTAATGACTTATGGGGTAACATGCATTGAAATTGAGTTAGAAACTTAGAAATCATATCCAGGATTAGTGGGAAAGTTACTTTTACCATAAAATGGATAAGATAATTCAAACTTATTATTAGTTTTTGTTAAAAAACAAGAAGAAGAAAAAGGTGGTGTTTACGAAGAATTTTCTAAGGAAGAGAGAGTAGTAGTAATAGCAAGTAGCAAGTACATGTATAATTTTGCATGATGTGACTTAAGTTGAGGGGCGTTGATGGCTTAAGCAGAACTCAAGCTGGTTTATTCAAAAACAATAAAAAGTTGGAAGAAGCTCACAAAGTAACCAACGTGATGTGGTAAGATTGCTTATTGCTGGCCACACCTAAGACAATCTTAACGTGCATGGTAAGTGAAGTTAACCTCAGTTAAAGCCGCCCATGTGAGTTCGTAATTACAATTTCTTCCTTGGATTATGACTTGATGGGATTTCTGTGCAACCAATCACGCTACTGTTCATTCTTGAAAATAATCAAGTTCCGTAGTTTAATGTATTCCTACCACTTTCATACATAACATAAGGTTTGTGCCCAATGATCATCTTTACTCTTGTATGACGTTGGTTGAAGAAATTGAATGCACCGCATGCATGCAGTGGCGGCTCTAGAAATATTTTCTAGGGAGGTTATTCAAATTCCTGTTGAAGCGGTTGACAAGGATATTTTTTGTAAATAATATTTTCTTATTTCATCTTCATTATTAGGATGATAAGATGAGACTCTTCGCAACCTATGATTCAAAGGAAGATTTTTCAAGTCAACGTGAGTTCTTTGAGATTATAAATCTTAAGTGAGAGATGAATATTGCGGTACATGTGATTTCATTATAAAATATTTATACACAATACAACAAGAGAATAAAGGATAAAGTATAAATTCATTAAGCATATTTTTTCTTAGTATATTGAAGATTAGTGTTGCTAAAATTAAATCTTGGAAATCATTTATTATCTCTTACTATAATAAAGTTATTAATTATTATTGTTAAGTGAATTTTAATTATTATTGCTTAGAATATTTTAATTTATTATTTATTAGTTTTTGTCTCTTTCTGTTCAATTATTTTATTTAACAATTCAACTCAACTTTGATAACTTATTAGTCTTTATAACTCATTTAAAATAATTTTGTTTTGTTTCTTTTGTGTTACTCTATTAATGATTCAACATAAGAATACAATCATTAAAAAAAAAAAAAAAATCGTCTTTACTTCCCATTTCCCACTTCTACTACCTCACGCTTTCTGAAATTTAAGATCAACAAATTACTAATTTTTGTTGTTGGACTTGCTATTTTTTTAATCAAATTTTAGATCAAATTGGTTTGTTGTTGAGTTTTTTTCTTTTTGTTTAAAAAGGCTAAGATAAATGCTGGTGTTGAATTGATTTGTTATTAGGTTTCTTCAAGGGGGTTCAAATTTTCAATATAGGTGGTCAAAACAAATTTTTTAAAAGCATTATATATATATATATATATTCCCCAATTTAGGGGTTCATTTGAACCCCTAAACACTATGTGGCATTGCCACTGCCCCCACGGAGGCGAAACCCCAAAAAATTAATAGAGGGATAACCTCTAGGACCAATGAAATTGTATAAAGAGGAGTAGTGATACGGATATTACAAGTTTTACTACATTGGGTTTACAAATTCTTCTAAAAAATTATTAAATTTACAAACTGATGTGTCACTAATAATAAAGAGACAATTCAAATATTTATTACGAGGTGATTGAAATGTTGGGTTCCGAATAATATTATCAACAATATTATTACAAACTGATGTTGGGCTTGCTTTTTTTTTTTTTTTTTTTTTTTTTTCCAGATTTTAGATCAAATTGATTTGTTGTTGGGTTTTTTCTTTTTGTTTAAAAAGGCTAAGATAAATGTTGGTGTTGAATTGATTTGTTATTAGGTTTCTTCTAGGGGGTTCAAATTTTCAATATAGGGTGGTCAAAACAAAAATTTCAAAAATATTATATATAAAAAAAAATTCCCCAAGTCAAGGGGTTCATTTGAATCCTTGAATACTATGTGGCATTGCCACTGCCCTCACGGAGAACCCAAAAAAATTAATAGAGGGATAACCTCTAGGACCAATGAAATTGTATAAAAAGGAGTAGTGATACGGATACTACAAGTTTTACTATATTAGGTTTACAAATTCTTCTGAAAAAAACATCAAATTTACAAACTGATGTGTCACTAATAATAAAAAGATAATTTAAATATTTATTATGGGGTGATTGAAATCTACCAATTAGATTTATTATCACATCAATTTATCAGTTTTATTTAATAAAACTTGTAGTACGTTTAGCATTTTTGTTGCATAAAACTCAAATCACACAACATGCAGTTATATATGCATTTGTTATTTTTATTGAAAAGTGAGTTAAAATTTTCATTAATGAGAGATAACTAATTAAACCAAAATTACAGAGGAAACCTTTTAAAAATGTTTTATTAAAATTATAAGTTTCTAAAAAAAAAATAAAACAAAGAAACATATCAATGAAGAATCATTTTAGGAAATTATGATTCCAATCAACCTTTCAAATTTCAATTGGCATCCCATACAACTTTACATTCTTTCTTGTCTCAAAGATCAACAAAATACAAGAAAATAAGAAAATAATAATAATAATAATAAAGTTTTGAAAAAAAAAATTAGTACACGCATATTTAACACATACAACATTTTAATATTTTATTACTCACACCATACTTTATTTTTTATTTGACTAGCCACAAGCCTTAAATATAATTGTATTAGAATAACTAAAGAATTTCCATGTATTATTCTAATAAAATAATTAAATTTGAGTGGGGCTTTTTAAAAATTTGTATAAAAGAAGAGAAGAGTTTTCCCGCCATATCAACTAGAGCCTCTCGCTGACTACTTTATATGGCCCCATGCCTCCAAACAAAAGTTACAAAATGTACCCATTATTGCCAAGATCAAATGATGTCTACCTCGCCGTGAATTTGGTTAGACAGAGATCGAGAGAGAGACATGAATGGTCTTATTTTTTTAATAAACCTCATTCATTCAATTTTGAAAGGTAACTTGTGCAGAAATAACTATAGTAGCCAAACTATTTTCTTTAACTACATCAATATTTTGGGGTTTTAAGAATTGTACAAATTTGTTCAAAAAATTCAAATAATAAGAAAATATCTACCTAATCTCTAAAACTAATATAAGAAAATATCATTTTTTCTTTAATCAAAATATATTTGAACCTCTTTAATATTGTTAGATTGTTAATTTTTATAAAATTAATTTATTGATTTTTATATTAATTAAAGACTACGTCATCATGATTCGATCTCTAGCTAGTCAAAGCCTAATTTAACCTCAAAACCTTAAATCTTTCTTCTTCTTCTTTTTGTTCTTTAAAAATTTGGTTTTTAAAACCATACATAATAAAACTTGAACATATCCTTCTATAAAATATAAATCAATGCCAGGCATTGTATATTTTGCTTGCTTAGTCATTTCGTTCTCTTGGGGAAAAAATTATTCCCTCCGTCCCACTTTGTTTGTCATGTTGGAAAAGTCAAATTTTTTAAGTGAACATCATTTATTGTCTTGTCTACATTTTAAAAATGTATAAGTTTCTAAAACTACCCTTAAATAAATTTATCAAAAAATTGAATTATTAATAAAATAGGGGTATAATAGGAACATTAGTAAATTAATGACTTATATTTTTATAAACAGGACAATATTTTGGGATATCCTAAAATGGAATAGAGGACAAACAAAGTGAGACGGAGGTTGTATGAAGAAATTTATTTGCTTTAATAAGCTCCCACCTTTTCACATTTCTACTTTATTGTAGCAAATAAAGTTATGCAACAACTTGGAACAAAATTTTATTGATGAGAAAAGTATATGTCATCTCGGTTTGACTTAGGTATAAGACTGCTAACGTGGCAACTCAAACAATGATGTAGCAGGTCAGTTAGAGAGCGGGAAGCCTGACTTATTAAGTATGTGTTTGGAATGAGCTGAATTTTTTAGCTTATCTTCATTTTCAACTTATTTTTGTTACTATTTATGAGTTTTACTGCACTTTTTGATATTATTCATGGGTTTCACAGTACTATTCAGCTTATTTTTTAACATTTTTTCTACACTTTTGGGGTCTGTTTTGGATCCACTTATTTTACTGAAATTGAAAACTTTTTACTAAAAGTACTGTAGATAAAAGTAAAAGTTAGTTGAAATAGTTCAGTGAGACCCATGAATAGTACCAAAAAATACAGTGGGACCCATGAATAGTAGCAAAAATAAGCTGAATAGTAAAATAAGTTGACAAAATTAATCATGTCAAACAAACACTTAGTAAAAAGTTTTCAATTCAATTAAATAAGCTATTCCAAACGGACACTAAATGTGGCAAATCAAGTTGACTCCCTCTCCATAAAGAAGTACATTTTGACTTACCTAGCTACCAACACAAAAATTTATGATACAATATCAATCCTGTGGGGGACAAAAACTAGCCCGTGGTGAAGTCCATAGATTATCGTTGAAATGTCTAACACAATCTATTTGTAAGTGAGCAATAGGGAGTAAACATTTCACAATGGGAAACTCAAACAGTTGATTTCATTGACCACATATATTTCAGATGAAGTTAAAGTGTTACAACATGAAATTTTCTTGTTCCCGTGGTGTTACACACTCTCTCTTCCTCTCAGACAACTCCCTTTTCTTCCTTCTCTCCCCCCTTTCTCTATTTTTTACCTCTCAAAAGATCCCCTTCCTTGTTTGCTTGTCTCCCCCTTTTTATAAGTATACCTCTTGTTCTTATCTCTACAACTGTCTTGTTGCCAGCCAAACTCTCATGGATATTTTCCTTTACTTTATTGGTTTACTTCCTTCCCTTATCTTGGAACTCTGACTTTTGGAGGATGTTTGTACTGTTCAGGTTGTTTCACATGCATTCAATGTGGCAGAGGTTAGGTGAGAACCCCCTCATTAATGCGGAGGTGAAAATCTTCAATCTTCTTGCGTGTTCTAGAAGTTTCCTGTGGTTCCAGACATCTTCTGGAAACCATACGTGGATCATCCGTGCAACTTGCTTCGGGTAAGGTTGGCTTCTCACCTTTTCCACGGGAACTATTTTCTCGCATTGCTCCCCTCCTTTTATGTGCTTAGGATGATCCTATTTCTTTTCTTCCATACCCCATCGCCCCTTGGGCCTTTCTTCAAGTATACATGCTAGGCCCAATATGTCCCTCGCGGCCTAATTATTTCTTGGGCTTAAGGCCTAGATAGGGACTCTTCCACTCCCCACAATAGCCCACCATGATCTCCAGGTCATTACCAATGAAGTAGGGATCATGGTTCGAGAAAAATAGGGCAATCATTAACTGTCATTTATGAACAATGGTGACATTAGGCAATAAATTCCGCGGACACGCCCAAGCTTCCTGTTGCACGATTATCAGCGCATGTGACAAAATGGACAGTCAAATGCGTTCTTTGGAAAATGGAAAATGAGCGGGAAAGGAAAGGTCTTATTTGTCCTTTCCTCTCCCTCATTTTTCTCTATATAAGGAGGATCCCAGACCTATTTCTGGGTTCCTTTCTCGTTGATCTCAGACCATTTTGAAAAGAAAAAAATAATAATTTCCTCCACTTCCTCCTTCTCTGACGACTTTCAGGCGATCACCAGTGCTCCCTTTTTTTCTTCTTTTTCTTCTTGTTATAAGTTTGTCTCCTTTGCTCCCTCAAGATTTGTTTCATCTTTTCATCTTTCCTTGTAGTTTGTTTCTTCTTCCTTCTTCTTCTTCTTCTTCTTTTTTATTTTTTATTTATTTTTTATTTTTTTTTAAAATCATAGAATTTTGTTGACAATGGGAAAGTTTAAATCTATGGTTGATACTCTTGAAAGAGTAGTTGAGTTTAGGAAAATGTACAACATCCCTGATGATGTAGAGGTGAGGTATTCCTGGAATCCGAGGTAATACTCTCAAGAAGGGAGGGCACCGTGGTAGTTCCACTAGTGGCCATTGTAGAAGGGGAAGTTAGGATCCCTATGAGTGATCTCCTTACCAATTTTCTACGGCATTTTAAAGTTTGCCCCGACCAGTGTACCCCTAATGTATTTAAAGTAGTTAGTAGAGTAGAAACTCTTAATAAAAGGCTCAGCTTAAAACTTACTGAGCATGATATCAACTATATTTATAGTTTTCAAGATTGTAAAACTTCTGGGTTTTACTTTAAAATACGGCACAGGGAGGTGAGGCTTATCTCAGACCTTCTGGATTCCGACAAAGAGATAGAAGGAGATTACCTGATCATTTCGGGGAATTGGTACCTGAGCGGAATCCACTGCTGCACAAGTGCAGGTAAGGTAGGTGGGTAGATCTTATAGGAACCTCTTTATCAATTTATTATTGTAGATGTAATTTTTTTAATTCCCGAGCTATCACATACATTCTGTTTAACTACTCTTCATTTGTTTTGTTTGTCTGTTTATTTGTTTGTTTGTTTGTTTGTTTTTGTTTTTGTTTTTGTTTTTTTTGTTTTTGTTTTTGTTTTTGTTTTTTGTTTTTGTTTTTGTTTTTGTTTTTGTTTTTATTTTTATTTTTTTTGTTTTTATTTTTTATTTTTATATATATAGAGGATCACGCTTTCAAAAAGAAAAGACAGCTAATTAATTCTACCGACCTGAATAGACTATTGCGGTCCTCGATCTATCCTTACTCTAACGGTTAACTCTGAGCAGCATATCTCATCCTATGCTATTCTCCCGTGTATCGGAGTTTTCAAGCCGTAGGAAAGGACATCACCCAGAATCATCCATTACTCCCCATTATTGACGTTCGGTGTAAGGGGTACATTTTATCTCCTTTCGAACGTGCTCAAAGAGAAGAAGGGAGATATAGAAGTTGTTCTCCTCCTCCTTTTACCCCGATTGACTTGGGAGTTATTGTTGCTGTCCCAACTCTAGTCGATCATCCCCGGCGTTGTAGAAAAAAAGAAGACGGGCAACGCTCCTTCCCGCAGCCCTTCACCAATCTGTGAAGAACCTACAATTCAAACCGCCATCCCATAAGAAGAAACTCATGCTGAGATGTTGTTCCAGAGAGGACGAGTGACTCTTAGCCAACTCCTATTGTGCCCCGAGGTTAGGCTCCTCCTACCCAAGCTGCCACTACTCCTGTTACTCATCTTGCTCCTCCAGTTACTGCGATAACTGCTACTCCTGCCCGTGAAACCAGGGCTGGGCGAAAGCATCCTAGAGGGTTGAGCTTTGACCAACCCTTGACAATTCCTAACTTTGAAAATTCCTCTCCCGACTTGGGCGACACCCATGTTGATGCTATGGGCGCTCTAGCCTATATCAAGGCTTTTATGGTGGATGGGGAGGCACTTCCTACAATGGACAGAGTCAGGCCTTAGAGGGAAGGCCGCGAAGGTAAAGTTGCTGAGTGCGTCAGCAAAGCTCTCCTCCTTCCCGAAGACATGAAGCACTGGGCGAAATGGGATGATGAATCCTTGCTACTCAACATGAAGAGGGAGGTCATCATGGTAATAGACTAACTCTTTACATTTCCTTCACTTTTTCTTTACTTTTACGTTTAATCATTTTTCTTTTTGCATAACTATTGGTAGGGACACCAATGTTCTGTGGTGATTGAGGAGAGGTTCTTGGCTGTTAAGTCTAAGGCCAAGGAGCTAAGTAGTGACAACGAAGATCTCTTAAAGAAGATCTTGGATGTAATGAGCAAGGTTTCTGAATCTGAAAGGTTCTGATCTGAGGCCGAAGAGAACACCAAGGCCATCACTGAGAGGAAGGAGGCCTTAGAGAAAGAGTTGTAGAAGGTGAAGAAGACTCTTGTGGAGAAGGATGCTGCACTAAAAGGCTACGTAGCAGCTGACGACACTAAAATTCAAGAGGCTTATTACCAAGGTCAGTATGACTGCATTGCCACCATGAAGCCCGAGGTGCAATAGAACCTGCAAGTCTACTTCTCCAAAGGATGGGTCGCAGCTTTGGATAAGCTGTAGGTGGAGGCTTCATCTCCTTTGAGGCTAGATAGTAACATTCCAATTCCCCAAGAGCTAGTCATTATTCCGAATCCTGAGATTTAGGCCATCATCAACAATGAATCCCTTGTTTGCGAAGTTGGAGGGACTGGTCCTGTTGCTGTGTTGGGAGGAGAGGTGACCAGTTCTGCTGCAGTATCTACAACCGAGGAGTTGCCTCACACTTAATTTTCTTCTTTTTTATGTTACTTTAAAAACATTTCTATAGTTTGCCTGGTTTTACGGGCTTTTATTTTTGTATTTAATTTCTTTAAGTACTTTAAACTCTTATGCTTAAAAACATTTCTAAGTTTTTATATCCATCTATGCTTTATATTTACATTTCCTAAGTTATTTGGATGTTTGATGATTATCTTCCATAGTTTCTCCCGTGGGAGATACGTCATTAGTTCTTCGAGATACAAATATATAATTTGCTAGTTGACTCTTAGATCAAACTAAAACAAGAAGTTAAGTTAATCACTTACCCGAGATACTTGCATAAACTTTTAAAAATCATCTGTGGAAAAGATAGGGTCCAGTGCCGTGGGGCTCGTTTCTTTCTTTGTATGAAGTCTTAATTTTGTTCTCTGTTAGTGACCCTAAAGTCAAGCTAAGGCAGAAAACTCAACTTAAAACCTACCCGAGGCAAAGACAGGGTCTAGCACCACGGGGTTTGTTTCTTATTCGTGAAGTTTTAATTTTATTTTCTGTTAGTGACTCTAAAGGCAGGCTAAGGCAAAAATCTTAGCTTAAAACCTACCCAAGGCAAAAACAGGGTCTAGTACCATGGGGTTTATTACCTATTTGTGAAGTTTTAATTTTGTTTTCTGTTAGTGATTTTGAAGTCAGGCTAAGGCAGAAAACTCAGCTTAAAACCTACTTAAGGCAAAGACAGGGTCTAGTACCACGAGGTTTATTTCCTATTCATGAAGTTTTAATTTTGTTTTCTATTAGTGACTCTGACGTCAGGCTAAGGCTAAAAGCTCAGCTTAAAACCTACCTGAGGCAAAGACAGGGTCTAGTGCCACGGAGTTTATTTCCTTCTTGTAATTTTAGTGTTCCAAGTCCGGCTCTTATAGAATTTGTTGCTATTCACTGAATTAAGACGAAAATAGAAGTATGAGTAATGCATCTTTTCTTATATAACAATCAAAAGTAGTACTTCTTCAAATTAAACACATTCTATGGCCTTGCTACAGGTCTTTCATCTAGGTCCTCTAATCGATAAACCTCAACCCTAGTAATGGAAGTGACCCTGTATGGTTCCTCTTAAGTTGGACCTAGCTTTCCCATAGTAGGGTCTCGGGTATTTCCCAAAACTTTTCTCAGCACAAAATCTCCTGGTATGAACTCCTTGTTTTTGATGCCTTTGTTATATCCTTGGCTGATTTTCTATTGGTAATTAGCTAACTTTACCTAGGCAACATCTCGGTTCTCTTCTACAAGATCTAAATGTTTACAAAGTAGCCGATCATTCTTTCCTACCTCAAATACATCAATCCGAGAAGTAGGTAGTCTAGACTCCACAGGTATCACGGCTTCTACCTCGTAGGTCATTGAGAAAAGACTTTCACCTATTGATCATCGCGGAGTGGTCCGATATGCCCATAGCACACTCAGAAGCTCTTCTGTCCATCTCCCCTTTGAGTCATCAAGTCTTTTCTTTGAGCCGTTCACAATGGATTTATTAGTCACTTTAGCTTGACCATTGTCTTGAGGGTAAGACGGGTTAGAATACCTGTTGACAATACCCAGCTCCGAGCAATATCGTTGAAAATCCTTGCTATCAAACTGCAATCCATTGTCTGATATGAGAGCTTTTGGAATGTGAAACCGCGTCACGAGATTTTTCCACACGAACCTATTAACATCAGTGTCTTGAATATTAGTTAGGGGCTCGGCTTCAACTCACTTAGTAAAATAGTTTGTTCCTACTAAGAGCCATCTTTTGCCACCGGTCGCCCTAGAGAAAGGCCCTACTATGTCTAGCCTCCACTGGGCAAATGGCCACGGGCTGGATATTGGGTTGAGTAGACCCCCAGGCTAGTGGATACTGGGAGCGAACCTTTGGCACTAATCACACTTTTTGGAGAATTCCTGTGCTTGCTTTCTGCATGTTCAGTCATCAATACCCCTGAGTGATAGCCTTGTGAGCTAACAATTTTCCTCCTGTATGACTTCCACATATTCCTTCATGTAACTCTTCTAGTAGCTCCTCAACTGCCTCGGGATGCACGCATAGCAGGTAGGGTTTCAAGTATGACCTTTTGTACAATTTCCCTTCTTCAGATACCCAATACTGGGAGGACCTATGTCTAATCTGATTAGCCTCCTTCTTATCCTTAAGCAAAATCCCACTTCGGAGGTAAGTTATGAGAGGACCCATCCAACTAGCGGATGGGTGAATACTCAAGATTAAGGCTATATCAGAGGGGGAAACACTAGAGAAAGGAAAAAGCTCAACTGAAACAATCCTCGGGAGCGGATCAGCCACGGATGAAGCTAGTGTAGCTAGAGAGTTGATGTGGCTATTACTTCCCCTAGAGATTTGTGAAATCTCCACCTCCTTAAACTGATGCTTGAGGACTCCAACCTCTTTTAAGTACCTTACCATCCTTTGATCCTTAGCTTCAAACTCATCATTAGCTTGACTTAGAACTAGCCGAGAGTCATAGTGGGTCTGTATCCTTTCTGCTCCCACTTGCTTGGACATAATGAGCCCCGTAAGAAGAGCTTCATACTTTGCCTCGTTGTTTGATGTTGGGAACCCCAGTTTGAACGATTTCTCCAATCTAATTCCTTCCGGAGAGATCAAGATGATACCAACTCCTGCCCCTTGGCAGTTCGATGCTCCATCTACATATACCTGCCACATGTTTTCCCAGGGTTCCCACAATTCACCTCCTTTCACTTGCAGGATTCTGGGACGTTTGGGGGTGAATTCCACAACAAAGTCTGCCAAGACCTGACCTTTGATAGAAGTTCGGGGCTTATATTGAATATCAAAGGCTCCCAAAGAGGCTCCCCATTAGCTATCCTCCTTGAGAAATCCGATCTCCTAAGCAATGCTTGCAAAGGATGCTCGGTCAAGATGATTACCGTGTGGGCTTGGAAGTAATGAGGCAATTTCTGAGCAGCATGGATTATTGCCTATGCCAATTTTTCCAAGG
Source organism: Quercus tomentella (assembly GCA_028535165.1). NCBI lineage: Eukaryota > Viridiplantae > Streptophyta > Magnoliopsida > Fagales > Fagaceae > Quercus > Quercus tomentella. Next base: position 46,322,632 of record JAPQVY010000089.1, on the reverse strand, counting down.
GGGGGGGGGGTAATGTGTTTCAGCTTCCACAAGAGTTTTACTAACATAAAATTGCACTTACCGCATGATCCATCACAGCTAAGTACATATATAGAGTCTCTTCAGGCACCGGTTTTGACAAGATTGGTGCCTGAGATAAATATAGCTTAAGCTCATCAAACGCTTGCTGACACTTATCCGTCCACTAAAAGTCCTTCCACTTCTTTAATAACTGGAAGAAAGGTCGGTATTTATCCACGGATCATGAAATGAACCGGTTGAAAGCTGCAGTCATTTCGGTAAGTCGATGGACCTCTTTGGGATTCCTCGGGGGCTTTAGATTTTCAACGCTACTATCTGGTTCAGGTTAACTTCAATCTCTCGGTGAGTATCTAAATACCCCCAAAACTTGCTTGAGCTAACTCCAAAGGTGCATTTGGAGGTGTTTAACTTCAATCGGTGCTCCCGTAGAGTCTGGAAGGTTTCTACAAGGTTTGAAAGATGATCTTCCATGGCCTTACTCTTCACCACCATATCATCTATTTAGGCCTCCATATTCCTTTCTAGGTGCTTCTTAAACATCTTGGTAACCACTCTCTGATAGGTGGAGCCTGCATTCTTCAACCCAAAGGGCATGACCTTATAATGAAAATTACCTGTAGGGGTGATAAAAGAATTTTTTTTCTTGGTTCTCCGGGTCCAATGCTATCTGATGGTACCTCTGAAAAGAATCAAGAAAATTCATCCTAGGATGTCCGTAAGTCACATCAACAAGTTGGTCTATCTTAGGTATTAGAAAAGGATCCTTTGGACATGCTTTGTTCAGATTCGTGAAATCAACACATACTCGCCACTTCCGATTCTTCTTTTTTACTACTACCGTATTAGCCAACCATTCGGGATAATAGACCTCCTTAATTGCACCAACTTCTTTAAGTTTATCCACCTCTTCCTTTACTGCTCCAGCGTGAATATCTGAGGACCTACGAGGCCTCTGCTTCTTCGAGGAGCATCAGGGGTCAACGTTAAGCCAATGACATCTGAATTCCGAGTCTACTCCGGGTACCTCATATGGACTCCATGCGAATACATCAAAATTGTTTATTAAAAAAAAATTAACTCTACTTTTATTAAGATAGGAAGGCTTGCCCCTACTTGGAAGTATTTGTCCCCAAGGTTGATAGGTATCTTCTCCAATTGCTCACATATGTCCTTAGGCAGGGACTGTAGCTGCTATAAGGGGTTCGTCAATTTGATCTCCTCTTTCTATTCGTGCCTCACGATGGCTATTTGGCATCTCCAGGCCGTACTTTGATCTCTGCGGATTTCTGCAATGCCTTGCTCGGTTGGGAACTTTACCTTCTAATGCAAAGATGAAGGTATTGCTCCCATGGAATGAATCCATGGCATTTGAGGGTAGCTGTATAAGAGGAGTAAGAGTGTACCACTATGAAGTCGACTAACTCTTTTCTTCCTCCTACTTCTATAGGCAACGTCACTTGTCCTACCGGCGTGACAACGGTTCCGTCAAAGGTTACTAAGGGGCTGTCATATTTAGTCAAGTCATCAGAGGTGAGGCCCAACCCTTCATACAAATTAGGATACATTATCTCTGCTCCGCTTCCCTGATCTATCATAAATCTTCTAACATCAAAGCCTCCAATCCGTAATGTCACCACTAATGCATCCTTATGGGGTTGAACAGTGCCTTCAAGATCTTCCTCGGTAAATTCGATGTTGTCATCTTTCCATCGTCCCTTCTTTTAGGCGGGGGAATCTTGTTCGGGATCAGACCTTAAAGCCATGGCTAAGACACGAGATGAACTTTTTTGTGATTTCAACCCGTTTCCTGGCCGCATGTATCACCCTATAAGTCCCTTGGTTGGAGTCAAGGTTCTTGAGGTGCTTGCCCGCTTAGGATCTTGCGACTGAGAGTCATCCCGGATTACAAATTCTTTAAAGTACCTGCTTTCTCAAGTTGATTCAAATGATCCTTTAGGGTTCGGCAATCCTCAATGATGTGCCCCCGATCTCGATGATATGAACAATAAATTTTATTGTATAATGCTATGTATGACATTATATTGTGCTTAATAAAGTTTTATTATTATTATTATTATTATCATCTAAAATAATGGTAACATGAATATTTGGACATTATTATATAGTCCATGAGATGCATAGTATGTGATTTAGTTACAGAAAATATAAGTCACAAGTTCTTTGTAAACTTAGAATTTAGTTCGTAGTCGGTGGTGAAATTGGGCATTTCATTTGCGAAAACTATAACATATCAACTAAGATGATTTGTCTTGATCATAGAAGTGGAGATTTTTAGTTGATATGTTGATATGTTTTAATTGTTAAGATATATTGAACTGAACCGCTGTGAGATTTATTATTCTACTAACGACTGTCAAATGAATAATAAATCTCATGACTTCTATTTACATCAACTCTTAATCCCGAGAGAATAATGAACCTGATCATAAAGTGTAAGTTGCTTTGATATATCAGGAGTGAGATATAAAGACACGATCAAAACCTCAGTATATTGGGCAGCTACATTTAGTGTTGAAGGAACATATATTTTCAAGATGGAATTCATAATCTTTTAATGGAGATATAAAATATTCTCTTGAGATAAGTTTAATGAGTTTGGTTATTCAAAGTGTTAGGCCTAACCACTTTATTAAGGAGTTACTAAAGTATATATTTATGAAATTAGATTTCATAAATATATGATGAATAACTTAAAGGATTAAAACGGGTACTCAAGGATTAAGATGTAGTAATCTTCAAAGTGGTAGTCAACATACATAACTTTGTATTACTACGAATATTTTATGAAGGGGTTGAATGTATAATAAAGTCTTGGGATATAATTTATTAATAAGGCCTAGAGTGCAATTATATTTATATAGTGGTATTAAATATAATTAATGGTAATTTTAGGCTTGTCAAGAGTTGACAGAAAAACCCAAAACCCATTGGAGCTAGTGTCTTATTTGTTCCCTTTTCGTCCCACTCTAAGCCACATACTAAAACCCAATTGGAATGCCAAAAAGGCTAGCCCAATTAGATAATTAGTTATAAGGAGAGAAACATACAAAATTTTATAAGAGAATGAAATGGTGTGTATGTGAGTGTAAGCCACTCTCTAATTCTCCCTTGAACACATACATATAAACTGATTGAGAGACCACACTTCTTGGGCACAAGTGGAATTGGAGTGAAAATTAAAAGTGTTCCCAAGTATTTCTAATCTTTGGTTTTGAATTTCACCGCACTAAGGTACACTCTTTTGTTCTTAAATTCTGAAATTTACTTAGTACATGTTATCAATTGCGAATTAAGTAGATCCGTTAATTTTCCGGAATGTATGTTTTGTATGCGATACAAACTATGTTTTTCCAATAATTTGTATCAGAGCGGTCTTCAATTTCGAATTTGTATTACACGTTTTGTGAGTTTTGGAATTAAAGATAGTAATTTCATGATGTTAGAAGATTCTACAATCAATTTTCTGCATGGTTGTTGAAATTACTGTTTGATAAAAACTAATATTGATGTTATGATGTTATTTAAGTTGATATTAAGTGTGTTAAATTGAACTTTAAGGCTATAGCATCAATGGAATTTAGTTTTGATCTCAAACTCAATCTATCATGTTCATATGATGGTTGTTTGTTCATGAAAAACCGTTGAAAATTGCTTGGTGAAAATTCTGGAAAATTCAGTTTCATGAGTTTCGACCGATCGAGAATTCCCTTTGATCGATCGAATGTTCCTTCTTGATCAATCGAACAGGAATCAAGAATCGATCGAGTCAACCCAAGACTTTGTGATGAATTTATTTAATTTTCGATTGATTGAGAATTCCTTTTGATCAATTGAATTTGCTTTTTCGTTCGATCGAATAGGAATCGAGAATCGATCAAGTCATCCAAAAAGTTTTTTAAAATTTTCTTCATAATTTCGATTGATCGAGGGATACATTCGATCGATCGAAAGTTGTGAATTTTGAATTTTCACTAAGTGTTTTCACATTTAAAAGTGCAAAGCTGTGTGTAATGAGATTACGCATGTTTTCTAATTAAAAGCATTTCTTTTTAAATATCTAGTGGGAGAGAGATATAAGGGTTGGATCTCACGGCCTCCATTATCGGTTCATAGTAGTGTGGGCAAGTACATCGTCTTGGTGTATATGCCTCACGATCCCAAAGGAGGGTGTTTACTTCATAGTACTACAAGATTGAACTACCTGTTTAAAGTAGTGTGAACAAGCACTTCGTCTTGGCATATATGCCTCGCGATCCCAAATGAGGGTGTTTTGTGTCATGGTACTACAAGTTTAAATACTATAAGGGAGATGAAATGTGGTTACACATGATTCTAGATAATGGTGTACACTAGACTAAGTGTAATGTTAACCTCCCAAAGGTGCTATGTCATTATTACTTAGAGGCTAAAGTTAATACGGCATATTGTTTGTGTTTGATAAGAGTTATCATGATAGCACTAATAATGAGAATAATTCTCAATCAATCATGATGTTTATAATATACTTGCTACCAAGGAATTATAGGCATGGATTAGGTTGTCGTTGCATATATTATATTATGGTTTTATTAAGGTTCCATACTATATGCTTATATGCTAAATTGATAATGTCCAGTTTACTTATTATATTCATGTTTATTGTTTTTAGATTTAATCATGGCATCATTTAACCCACTTGTTGCTATTCTTAATCAAAACAAACTGATTGGATCCAACTATGTTGACTGGAAAAGAAACTTGGACATTGTTCTTACTGCTGAAGAGAATAAGTATGTGCTTAGTCAACCTTGTCCTAACTTTCCATCATTAGATACTCCTCCTAAGGAAAAACAACGATATGATTGTTGGCAAAAATCTAATGAGATGGCCAAGTGCTATATCCTAGCATTTAATCTCAAATATTCTACAGCATCAAATGTAGGATGTAGATCTAGCTTCAGATATAATGCTAAGTCTGAAGGAAATGTTTGGTGAGCAAGGCCGTTCTACAAGGCAAGAAACTATGAGGCAAATTTATAATACCAAAATGACTGAAGGCACTTCAATGAGGGAGCATTGTCTTAGGATGATCTCTCATCTGAATACACTAGAGGTTTTAGGTGCCGATATTGATGGAGAATCCCAAGCGGATATGATACTCCAGTCACTACCAGAATCATTCAGGGAATTCAGACTTAATTATAACATGAACAAAAAGATTTATACATTGTCTGAATTAATGAATGAATTGGTGGCGGTGGCGGAAGGCATTCTTAGTACGTCTAATGTTGATGCCAATATGGCTGAAGCTTCTACTTCTCAACCTAAGTCGAAAGGCAAGGGTAAAAAGAGGAAGAAGAAGGACTTCATCAAGCAAGATGGTAAACAAATTGTCTTAGGAGTTGCCAACAAGGGAAAGAAGAAGGATTATGCCAAAGGAAAGTGTTTCCATTGTGACGAGAAAGGTCATTGGAAGATGAATTGTCCAAAATTCAGAGCTGCCAATAATAAGAGTATGAAAAGTTCATTTTTTCTTGAAATATGTTCAGTACAAAATCCTACGGATTCCTGGTGTGTGGATTCAGGTTGTACTAACCATATCTGCAATACTTTGCAGGGGTTCCAGGAGATTAGAAACCTGAATGAAGGGGAATTGTTTCTTATTTTGGCTGATGGGAGCAGAATTCCAGTTGTAGCTGTTGGAGTATTTAATTTGTGTTTTAGTTCTAGAGTTTTAATATTAAAAGACTGTTTGTATGTACCTAATGTTCGTAGGAATTTAATTTTTGCAACTTATTTAGGTAAACATGGATATTGTGTTATCCTGAAAAACAATGTTGTAATAAAGAAGGATAAAGTGTTTTTCTGTTCTGGCAATATTGTTGATGGTCTTTATATTTTAACTCCTGATAAGCATGAATTATACAATTCTGAATTAGATAATGACTCTCATGTAAAATCATTAGAAAGAAAGTTTCCTTTCACTAATAATGCATATCTTTGACACTTGCGTTTGGTTCATAATAATTCTAACAGAATTCAAAGACTGATCAAAGATGGACTCTTAGAGCCATTGGACTTTGATGGATTTCCAGTTTGTGAATCTTGTTTGGAAGGCAAAATGACCAAATGACCTTTTAATGCAAAAGGTAGAAGAGTCCAAGAGTTGCTTGAATTAGTTCATACGGATGTATGTGGTCCTATGTCAACCCAAGCAAAAGGAGGTTATGAGTACTTCATCACTTTTACGGATGATTACTCAAGATATGGTTATGTGTACTTAATGAGATGGAAGTTCGAAGCCTTTGAAAAGTTCAAAGAGTTTAAGGCTAAAGTTAAGAATCAATTAGGTAAACACATAAAGGCTATTCAATCTAATTGAGGTGGCGAATACCTTCTTGGGGATTTCAAGGATTACTTAACTCAAAATGGGATTGTGTCCTAATTGACTGCACCTGGAACTCCCCAACAAAATGGTGTAGTAGAGAGAAGGAACAAGACTGTTTTAGAAATAGTTAGATCCATGATGAGTTATTCAACTTTACCAATTTCCTTTTAGGGATATGCACTAAAAATTACAATGCATATTTTAAATTTAGTTCCATCAAAATCAGTTCCCAACACACCTAAGGAATTGTGGAGTGGGCGCAAGCCTAGTATGAAATATTTCCACATTTGGGGATGTCCAGCACGTGTTGAAAGGAAAGTCTGATAAGTTGGAAGTAAAAACAGAAGTATTCATGTTTTTAGGGTATTCAAAGGAAACTAAGGGTTATTTATTCTATAATCATAAAGATAACAAAGTATTTGTTAGTACCAATGCCAAATTTTGGGAAGATGATTATGTGAATAATTTTAATCCTAGAAGTAAAGTTGTCTTGGCTGAATTAGATGAACCTGTAATTGAACAACCAATGGATGAAACTAGGGATGATGTGGCTGTATTAGATACACCACAAAATTCTACTCATGAGATGACTAGTACACAGGTGCCTCATTGTAGTGGGAGGATTATAAGGCCACCTATAAGATTTATAGGTTTGGGAGAAACTTATAAAGCTATCTCAGAAGAGGCTGAATCTAATCCTTACACTTATGAAGAGGCAATGAATGATATAGATGCATATCATTGGGTTAAATCTATGAAATCTGAATTGGATTCAATGTATTCCAATCAAGTTTGAGATCTTGTAAAGGCACCTAATGGCATTAAACTTATTGGTTGCAAATGGGTTTACAAGAGGAAGAGAGGTATAGATGGAAAGGTTGAAACCTTTAAAGCAAGGCTAGTGGCAAAATGGTATACACAAAAAGAAGGTACTGATTATGAAGAAACCTTTTCACCAGTAGCAATGCTTAAATCTATCAAAATTCTCTTATCCATTGCTGCTCATTGTGATTATGAGATTTCGCAAATGGATTTCAAGAATGCATTTCTAAATGGCAATCTTGAAAAAGAAATCTATATGATGCAACCGGAAGGTTTCATAGCAAAGAACCAAGAGCATAAGGTATGCAAGTTGAAAAGGTCCATTTATGGACTAAAGCAAGCATCTAGGTCATGGAACATCAGATTTGATCAAGCAATCAAGTAATTTGGTTTTGAACAAAATCTTGATGAACCATGTGTGTACAAAAGACATTAAGATAAAGTAGTAATGTTCCTAGTGCTTTATGTTGATGATATTCTGCTTATTGGAAATGATGTAGGGGTGATATCATCGGTAAAGATTTGGTTGTCAAGCCAATTTTATATGAAGGACTTGGGCGAAGCTAACTTCATTCTAAGGATCAAGCTTTGACGAGATTGCAAGAATAAATTGTTAGGTTTGTCACAAGCTGGATATATAGATAAGGTTCTAGAACGGTTCAGCACGCAAAACTCCAAGAACGGATTGTTTCCTTTCAGACATGGAGTTCCTCTATCTAATAACCAAAGGCCTAAGACTCTTGAGGAAGAAAATATGATAAGACAAATTCCCTATGCTTCTGCAGTGGGAAGTCTCATGTATGCTATACTTTGTACTAGACTAGATATTTTTTATTCAATTGGCATGGTCAGCTGATATGAATCAAATCCAGGACCAAAACATTGGAAAGTCGTAAAGCATATCCTCAAGTATCTACAGAGAACGAGAAATTATATGCTTGTTTACCGGTGTGAGGATTTGATACCTATTGGCTATACAGATTCAGATTTTCAATCAGATCTTGAATTCAGAAAGTTCACTTCAGGTTGTGTATTCGCCTTGGGAGGTGGAGCCATTAGTTGGAGGAGTTTTAAGCAATCTTGTATTACTGATTCCACCATGGAAGCTGAATATGTGGCTACTTTTGAAGTGGCAAAGGAAGTTGTTTGGCTCAAGAAATTCCTTTCTGATCTTTGTGTTGTGAGAATGGAGCAAGTTCCTATCACATTGTTTTGCGACAATAGTGGGGCGGTTGCACAATCCAAAGATCCAAGAAATCACAAGAAAGGAAAGCACATTGAAAGAAAGTACCACATCATTCGAGACATTGTTGCTTGAGGAGATGTAGTAGTAGCAAAGATAGATAGTACAAATAATCTAGCAAATCCCTTTACCAAAACATTGCCCTAAAGGACTTTTGAGTCACATTTGGAGGGAATGGGAGTTAGATTAGTGCACAATAGTCTTTAGGGCAAGTGGGAGATTGTTAGGATATGTGCCATTTAAATCCTATTGTATGACGTTATGTATGACATTATATATGACATTATGTTGTGATTAATAAAGTTGTTTTATTATTATCTAAAATAATGGTAACATGAATATTTGGACATTATCATATAGTCCATGAGATGCATAGTATGTGATTTAGTTACAGAAGATATAAGTCACAAGTTCTTTGTAAACTTAGAATTTTAGTTCGTAGTCGGTGATGAAATTGGGCATTTCATCTGCGAAAACTATAATATATCAATTAAGATGATTTGTCTTGATCATGAAAGTGAAGACTTCTAGTTGATATGTTTTAAGTGTTAAGACATATTGAACTGGACTGCTGTGAGATTTATTATTCCACTAACGACTGTCAAATGAATAATAAATTTCATGACTTCTATTTACATCAACTTTTAATCCTAAGAGAATAATGAACCTGATCATGAAGTGTAGGTTGCTTTGATATATCAGGAGTGAGATCTAAAGACACGATCAAAACCTCAGTATATTTGGCAGCCATATTTAGTGTTGAATGAACATATATTCTCAAGATGGAATTCATAATCTTTTTACGGAGATATAAAATATTCCCTTGAGATAAGTTTAATAGGTTTGGTTATTCAGAGTGTTAGGCCTAATCACTTTAGTAAGGAGTTACTAAAGTATATATCTATGAAATTGGATTCCATAAATATATGATGAATAGCTTAAAGGATTAAATCGGGTACTCAAGGATTAAGATGTAGTAATCTTCAAAGTGGTAGTCAACATACATGACTTTGTATTATTACGAATATTTTATGAAGGGGTTGAATGTATAATAAAGTCTTGAGATATAATTTATTAATAAGGCCTAGAGTGCAATTATATTTATATAGTGGTATTAAATATAATTCATGGTAATTTTAGGCTTGTCAAGAGTTGACAGAAAAGCCCAAAACCCATTGGAGCTAGTGTCTTATTTGTTCCCTTTTGGTCCTACTCCAAACCACATACTAAAACCAATTGGAATGGCCAAAAAGGCTAGCCCAATTAGATAATTAGTTATAAGGAGAGAAACATACAGAATTTTATAAGAGAATGAAATGGTGTGTATGTGAGTGTAAGCCACTCTCTAATTCTCCCTTGAACACATACATATAAACTGATTGAGAGACCACACTTTTTAGGCACAAATGGAATTGGAGTGAAGATTAAAAGTGTTATCAAGTACTTCTAATCTTTAGTTTTGAATTTCACCGCACCAAGGTACACTCTTTGTTCTTAAATTCTGAAATTTACATAGTACATGTTATCAATTACAAATGAAGTAGATCCATTAATTTTCCGTTGTGTATGTTTTGTATGCGATACAAACTATGTTTTTCCAACACATCTCCACTCATCTTGTTCGGCCAACAGAAATAGAGCTCATTCTTTATCTTTTCCACAATTCGATACACGGGTTCTTGCTAGGATTAGTGCCTTTAAATCCTATTGTATGATGCTATGTATGTTATTATGTATGACTTAATGTTGTGATTAATAAAGTTGCTTTATTATTATCTAAAATAATGGTAACATGAATATTCGGACATCATTATATAGCCCATGAGATACATAGTATATGATTTATGTAAAAAGTCACAGAAGATATAAGTCACAAGTTCTTTGTAAACTCAGAATATTAGTTCGTAGTCGGTGATGAATTTGGGCATTTCATCTGCAAAGACTATAACATATCAACTAAGATGATTTGTTTTGATCATGAAAGTGAAGACTTCTAGTTGATGTGTTGATATGTTTTAAGAGTTAAGACATATTGAACTGGACCGCTATGAGATTTATTATTCTCCTAATGATTGTTAAATGAATAATAAATCTCACGACTTATATTTACATGAATTCTTAATCCTGAGAGAATAATTGACTTGATCATGGAATTTAGGTTGCTTTGATATATCAGGAGTGAGATCTAAAGTAACGGTCAAAATCTCAATATGTTGGGCAGCCACATTTAGTGTTGATGGAACATATATTCTCAAGATGGAATTCATAATCTCTTAACGGAGATATAAAATATTCCCTTGAGATAAGTTTAATGAGTTCAGTTATTCAGAGAGTTAGGCCTAACCACTTTGGTAAGAAATTACTAAAATATATATATTTATGAAATTGGATTTCATAAATATATGATGAATAACTTAAAAATAATTAAATCAGGTACTCAAGGATTAAGATGTTGTAATCTACAAAGTGACAGTTTACATTTATGACTTTGTATTACTACGAATATTTTATGAAAGGGTTGCATGTATAATAAAGTCTTGGGATATAATTTATTAATAAGGCTTAGAGTGTAATTATATTTATATAGTGATATTAAATATAATTAATGGTAACTTTCGACTTGTCAAGAGTTGACAGAAAAGTCCAAAACCCATTGGAGTTAGAGTTTTATTTGTTCCCTTTTGGTCCCACTCCAAGCCACACACTAAATCCCAATTGGAAAGGCCCAAAAGGCTAACCCAATTAAATAATTAGTTATAAGGAGAAAAACATACAGAATTTTGTATAAACATGAAATGGTATATAGGTGAGTATTAAACACTCTTTCATTCTCCCTTGAACAAACTGATTGAGAGACCACACTTCTTGGGCACAAGTGGAATTGGAGTGAAGATTGAAAGTGTTCTCAAGAACTTCTGATTTTTGGTTTTGAATTTCACCATACCAAGGTACACTCTCTTATTCTTAAATTTTGAAACTTACATAGCACATGTTATCAATTGCGAATGAAGTAGATCCGTTAATTTTCTGCTGCATATGTATTTAACCATCAGTTCTTTGTATAAGGAGCTCACTATCTCGGATCTTGGTTTTTGAGCTTGAGGGAAAAAGTCCCTTCGGGGTCGGGTAGCTTGATCTGCCTTAACTTCCTTTTTCTCCAAGATAGGTGCTTTAGCTTTGGCCTTATCCTGCAACTAATCATCTTCTAATCTCTTGTACTCATCGACCCACTCCATTAACTTATTCGTATCCATAACTGGCTGCATGGCTAGTGAAGCTCTCAAGTTAGAATCAATGGGGAGCCCCATTTTAAATGTTCTGGCCGAAATTAATTCGTTGTCTCCCCCGATCTCATTAAATAATTCCCAGTAACGATCCGAGTAGGCTCTGAGGGTTTCCCCCTACTTCATTGACATGGTGGGGAATGAGTCAAATGGCTTCGGTGTCCAATTGCATGTCACAAATCTTGCTCCGAACGATTTAATTAGCTCATCATATCCCCGGATGGACCCTTTCTCCAGTCCATCAAACCATCTCATTACCGTTGGTCCCAAGCTTGAGGGGAATATCTTACACATCAGAGCCTCATTTCTCGAATATACGGCCATGCTTTGATTGTAATGGCTGACATGCTCCAAGGGGTCGGACTTGCTATCATATATTGTGAAGGTTGGCCGCGGGAACCTCTGTGGCAGATTTATCTTTTCAATTTCTTCTAAGAACGGGGATTGAGATATCTGTTGCAAGGCATTACTCATGACATCTGATCCAGAAGCTTGAGGTGCAATAGGATCTTGAGGGCCGGGAAACGCTGAACGTTGAAGTATTTGCCCTTTAGACTTTTCCCTATTTCGGTCTTCCCTTCTATTCCTCTTGTGAGGGGGAGAGACTATCCTTTCCTTGTGGGGAGATTGCTTCCTTTCCTCATAGGGAGGGAGCTGTTTTCTGTCTCGCCTCCTATACCAATCTTCCATATCGAACTCATCTCCTCGGGAGTGATTGGCGCAGGACTTAGTCCCCTTTGATGAAGAAGTTCTTCGTCCTTCTTCTGAAGGAGCTTTTCATTTCTTTTGGCTTCCCATCGCAGCATCACCACTTGCTCCCTCAATTTTTCTACTTCCCTATCCCTATTGGAGTAGGAATGGCCTTCTGTATTCGTCACAGACCTTTCCTCCAGCAGATGTGGGTCAGGTTGTTTTTGAGCGTCTTTGTGAACTTCAGATTGCAAACGTCGATCTATATGGATGGACTCTTTAGAAATGCTTGGGTGAGACAGATAGGCGAGACTGCTTCAAGATCAATTCGCCTTGGCCCAAAAAAAAAAAAAAAAAAAATTCAACTCTTGGGCCTATTGCCTAGTAGAGTTTTCCCCACAGACGGCGCCAATTGTGGGGGACAAAAATTGGCCTGTGGTGAAGTCCACGAATTATCGTTAAAATGTCTAACACAATCTATTTGTAAGTGAGCAATAGGGAATAAACACTCCATAATGGGAAACTCAAACAGTTGATTTCATTGATCACATATATTTCAAATGAAGTTAAAGTGTTACAACAGGAAATTTTCTTGTTCCCATGGTGCTACCCACACTCTCTTTCTCTCAGACAACTCCATTTTCTTCCTTTTCTTCCCCCCCCCCCCCCTTCTCTATTTTTTACCTCTTAAAAGATCCCCCCTCTTTGTTTGCCTGTCTCCCCCTTTTTATAGGTACATCTCTTGTTCTTATCTCTATAGCTGTCCTGTTGCCGGCCAAACTCTCAAGGATATTTTCCTTTACTTTATTGGTTTCCTCCCTTCTCTTATCTTGTAACTCTGACTTTTTTGGGGGTGTTTGTATTGTTTAGGTTGTCTCACATGTATTCAATGCGGTAGAGGTTAGGTGAGAACCCCCTCATTAATGCGGAGGTGAAAATCTTCAATCTTCTTGTGTGTTCTGAAAGTTTCTCGTGGTTCCAGACATCTTCTAGAAACCATACATGGATCATTCATGCAACTTGCTTCGGGTAAAGTTGGCTTCTTACCTTTTCCACGGGAACTATTTTCCCGCATTGCTCCCCTCCTTTTAGGTACTTGGGATGGTCCTGTTTCTTTTCTTCCATGCCCTATTGCCCCTTGGATCGTCCTTCAAGTATACACGCTAGGCCTAGTTCGTCCTCCATGGCCCAATTATTTCTTAGGCTTATGGCCTGGATGGGGACTCTTCCACTCCTCACAAATCCCATTATTCACTCGAAAACCCTATATTATGAGGACTAAATTAATTTGGATAGTCTTGCTAATATCTAAAAGAGATAAAATTCCTAAACAACATAAATAATAGGAGTTGATCACAAGAACAAGTATTAACAAATAACCCTAGAACCACATCTTTTAGCTTTTCTCTTAAAATCTTATGTACTAACTTAAGCATTGGAGAGTCCCTTTATTGGCTCAACTCTGATGAATCACTTACCATCTCTTCGTTTTCTTATAGGCATTTGCGGACCAAGTGGGATCGTCATTTAGATTATTTTTTAAAATATATTTTTAAGAAAGTGGTGTTCCAACATTTGGAAAGACTATTTCAATTCCTGCCCAAGATACACCTTGAAAATATCATGGAACAAGAGTGTTGTGATTGAACTTAAGACTTTCCAATTTACATGAGGCCCCAGACCAATGAGTCCACTACACAATAACCCAAGAGGGAGTATTGGAGTATGCATATTGATTGTATATATTGGTGCAGTTGGCAATACGATTGACTGGTTGAAGCAATGCTCTTCAAAAATAAAGACTCAGAGTAGTACGGTGTGGTATCAAACTAACAATTCCAATTCCAAGTTAGAAAGTATGGCTAGAAGAACTTGTTCACATAATACAATAATGATCTCCTTCATCTTTGATTGGTGTTCTTTCCTATACAGGTTGTCCAAAGGGCATTTCCTCGGTTTTGGCCACATTTTGTATGTGACTGTAAATCTGTAATGAGTCTTAAATAGTGGGTATAACTGCCTTCATTATGTCTATGATTCTTCATATGTAACCACTGATTTCCATATTGGGAGTAACTGTGTATCTGGATTTGGTGATTGGAGGTCGTTACTCTTACTTGGTGCTTAGGCTGCTCTAAGCACTGGCTCTTATGTGATCGGACTGTTCCTTAGGGCCCATTTGGATGGAGGGGGGAAGGAAGGAGAGTAGAATAGAGTTGGCTGAAAATATGCTAATTTTGAGTTAAATTTACTCTACTCTACTTTACTCTCCCTCCCTCTCCCTCAATTCAAACAGATCATTAGGCTCTTTAGTTGGCCAATAAAGTCAATTTGGTTGAGCAATGATATTATATTGTATCAGTGATATTTTTCTACTTGGTAATATATTCACTTTTTCCGTATTAGTAAAGATATGAGGATTCCCTTCTCTTATTTGAATTACATCATTACAAAGGCGTTTACCATAATTTAGTTTTAGCCTAGTCAATTCCTAATCTTTTTAAGATTAAAAATTGAATCCTCGCATGTTAGAGTTCTGAATTTAATTCCAATTATTTGATTTCTTTTGATGTCACAGCTTCTAGAATAGTGAATTGGCACACAAATTCAACTATAAAAAAAGCTTATATGAAAGTTCATTTCAAAAATATAATTTAATTTGTAGATAAAGCGACGTCCTTTGAGAAAGAAAAAATATATATTTATGGGAACTTTCCAACCTAAACTTCTAAAAAACAAAAAACAAAGAAGTAGCCTCAAACATATGCCAAAGTATGTCATATCATCATATATAAATTTAATAAAAGAGAGTGTAACAGGCCTAATATTGCTAATATGTAGTGGTCCTAGATAGTAGTATCATATGCATGCACCTTGGTTGATAACTAGTTAAACGTCATGTTTGAGGGCTCCATTTCATCTAATCGTCTCTTATTTTCCATTTGACTTACAAATAAAACTAATATAATGTAGCTTTCACCTATGTGTTTAAGAACATCCACATATATATGTATATAAGATGATTATCATAATAATAATAATAATAATTAGGTTGACTGCGACGGCACGGACATTACATTGATGATGATATATGGCCGTCTAAAAGAACGACAGGCTGATATAGCTTTGAAGAGATTGGAAGAGTCGGATTAGTTGGTATATATAGCAAGCAAAGTTTGCATCATTGTGTATATTTTAAAAAAAAATGTGATGTTTGGTCGGCATCTAATCTTAATAAAGTTTACCTAAGAGATTATGACTACTCATTTTTTTGGGGTGTAATTTATTTATTTATTTATTTATTTTTGTATATTTTCTTCTCAGCCGACTTCTACTAATTAAAAGGTTAAACTACAGCATAACTTTTATGGGTTTTTGTTATTATTATTTGCGCATCACATTGTCACTTGCTTAACAGCCTCAATGTTGGTCCAATAACTAGATTAGTATAACTCAACCTCTGTTTGGATGCTAGGAATAGGTAGGAAAACAATGAATCTGAATTCGTAGGTTTGGAAACTAAGGTACTGTTGCTTGTACCACCTTCCATTGTTCCACATCACATGTGAGTAACATTGACTGTGTATATATTATAGAAGAAGGTATATAAATTTATACCAGCCTAATATTTAAACATGTAAGTCGTAGCTGGTTTTAGGTGCAGTAAAGAAATTAATTCAAAACTTTCATGTTGTTTAGGTCTCCATGCATGCATGATAAGTACATAATTCAAATCAGGTGGGGTGGTATATAAATTTATATCAGCCTAATATTTAAACATGTAATTCATAGTTGGTTTTAGGTGCAGTAAAGAAAATTAATTCAAAATTTTCATGTTGTTTAGGTCTCCATGCATGCATGATAAGTACATAATTCAAATCAGGTGGGGTGGTATATAAATTTTTACCAGCCTAATATTTAAACATGTAATTCATGGTTGGTTTTAGGTACAGAAAAGAAAATAAATTCAAAATTTTTTCATGTTGTTTAGGTCCCCATGAATGCATGATAAGTACATAATTCAAATCAGGTGGGTTATTGAATATCATGCTGTATCAATTTTGCGATCATTATGATAACAATTAGGAGTTTGACTTAGTTAACTACTTAGCTAGCTAGCTAGCTAGCTGCTGGCATAGGAGCTAGAATATTAGTAAGAACTGCTAAAAGGTATGACGTTTTTTTCAACCTCCTCAATTCACATTCTTCTACATGATGCAGTTTGAAGTTGACTTCATATTAAATCAAGTTAAAATATTAGTAACCCCATAGATATTAACCGCAGCATATATTGGACATCAAGTAGAATAGGAATTAGCTTAGCCATGTAAATTTTATCACATTTTTCAAATCTGAGCTAGTTCAATTTTCCTAGGCTTTATGCTTGATCAACATTTGGAAGTGACATTTTGCCGTGGACCTATCCAATCCAAATTGTATGGTACAAAAGGATTCCAAATGATTCTGTCCCTAAGAATTTCCCCTTTTTTTTTGTTGGGGGTAGATAGGTAATTCATTATTCATCCATATATATTCAGACATTTCAAAATAAAAATATTTTGAAAATCTGAGGTGCATTGAGGTGATTTAATCAATTCAAGTTTAAAATCTTTTACTATTGCTTTCTGAATATATTACTCTGGGGATCAAGTTGGATATGCATTACGTATGATTACTAAAGTTGACTTGAGTCAATGATTTATATTTCATAATCATTGACTTTCTATTAGATGGAGTAGTTGGCAACTTAGGCCGTAAGCAAGGGGGATGATTGTTACTTTCTCTCGCGAGCTAACAGTATTACACAATGCTATGAACCGTCCAAAATGTGAAGCATTTCCCCTGTTCTAAATATTCTTATTTAGTAAAATCTTTTATTGCCAAATAAGATATATGAGATTCAAATTTCTCTTGTTCGATAAATCGATTAGTGTCTTGTTCTAAGGAAGAGAGAGAGTTATATATACTTATTTAGCTTAAATGGTAAAATTATTTATCATTGAATAAGAGACTTTGGTTTGAATCCACACAAAAAACCAATTGATATATTGACATATAAAGAACAATCATCATAAATCAAACATTGTAGATTCAAATTAATATTTTCTAAAAAAAAAAAGATTCAAATAAATAATTAATTAATATATATATAATTGAATATACTCACTTATTTGTTTGCAAAGGAAATTATATCAAATGTTTTTTTTTTTTTTTTTCCTTTTTTAAAGTAGTAGTTTTTAACGAAATCATGATTTTTTCTTTGAAGGTCTAAAGCCTAAAGCATGAAAAGAAAATTTAAATATTCAAGTACAAGATATATATTAAAATTGAAAACTATTAATATAAAAAAAAAACTAAAATTAAAATCAATTCAATATTAACAAAATATAAAATGAATGCTTTTTTTTTTTTAATACATTTTTACTCAATCATTTGTGGTTTATCAAAATGAAACTCAATATTCTTTTAAATTGTAAAAACCATCTATGATTAATTTTATACTATATGTTGCAATAATTTTCCCTTTAATGTACGAAATCAAAGAATTTGTTAGAAACTTGTCTTTCATCTTATTACAAAATCTGACAATATTTCATAATTACTACAAGGTTTGAACTCCATTAAAATGCCCACAATGATGATGTAAAATAAGGGAAAGAAGTATAGAGAAAAGAAAATAAAGAAGTTAACTGAAGTTGTAGAGCATTGCACTAGTGTACAAAGCTACCAATTAGAGGGACAAGATATAATAAAGCTTCAACAACCATTTAAAAATGTTCTTTTAGTGCTCTATTAGCAGAGTTTATTTTCATTATTTTATTAATATTTAAAAAATAAGTTGAATAAAAGTCCAACTATATATAATTTAAAAAAAAAAAGTAGAATTTTGAAAGTTGTGTATGAACAAAATATTTTAAATAGACAGTAAATGAAATGTCAAAACATTTTGACTTTTACATTAATGTTTCGAGTAGTAGCTAGGGTGAAATTGAAGGGTCTTACTTCCCTATCTACCAGCCAGGCTTTCTTCGTTGATTATCCACTGGATTAGGTTGAATTGGTGCTTGTTTGATGACCACCAATGGCCCACGTACATAACAAAAGGTCTGGTAGTCTGGAACCATTTCAACAAAAGGGAGCTAATGGAACCCAGCTGCTATAATTATCAAATGGAAATGTGGGATCAAATATACGGCAATAAAGAGGTGTGTAGTTATATATATATATATATATATGGATGTTCTCCATTTCTTTCACTTTATTTGATGGTGATGCAGTATTAGAGCTAGGGCTAGGGCCAACGGACATTGCACTCATAAAGTGAGGATTAACATTCCAACAATATATCCCCATTTTTGATCAATTCTTGTGATGTACTCACCAACTGCAGAATTGGTCATTATTGGCATTAGATTTTCCACCCCAGTTGCAATTTGAAACCCTAATCTATGAGCAATATAACCCTACCAGCATGTGAATATATATAATGAATGGTTTGAAGATAAACTGAAAAAACAACATGATAATATTTGGGGCCAAGTAAGGAAGAGAACGACACAATAATCCTAGCTTTTTTCGAGGTTTGGCAGAGTTGTACCAGTCATTATAACAA
Organism: Quercus tomentella; assembly: GCA_028535165.1. Taxonomy (NCBI): domain Eukaryota; kingdom Viridiplantae; phylum Streptophyta; class Magnoliopsida; order Fagales; family Fagaceae; genus Quercus; species Quercus tomentella. The sequence goes on along the minus strand of JAPQVY010000089.1, from coordinate 46,303,571 downwards.
CCGAATGTGGCATTATTTAGTACTTTCAGAACAAAACTCACTATGAGTGCTGTTCTTTCTCCAACACAAGTCAATGATGCCACGTAGTGCATCTTCCGCATGTTGACTTCACAACTAAGGAACGATGAAAAAGACCTAACGGTGAAAATGTTAAGGCAAATTGTAGGACCCCATTTTTTTTTTTTTTGAGAGAGAGAGAGATTATAAACTTATAGTGAGGACACATTTTGTGTTATCATTTTCGGACCACATCAGTAGGAGACAGCGTTTTTTTTTTTACCATAATTTCTTTTAAGACATTATTAGTGCACTAATAGATAGCACATGCTTGCATGAAAATAAAGTATATAATAAGGAATCCAATGAAATTAAGGTATGGGGGAGAACATGTAAGATTTCACATTCTCTCTTTCTAATAAGGTTGCTAAGTCCTATCAAACAAGTGTTGATATTGTTGGTAGACCTCAAACATTCACTAATTACGTTAGACATATAATTGCTGCCTAGAAACCATTTGCTTCCTTAAAAGGCTTTGATTGCACTGTTTTAAACCTCTTGGTCGGTTCTTTACTGCATAAATTGGATGAATCATCTTGTCTAACTCAACCCAAAACAGGGTTTGTTGTCTTACATAACTATATTTGTGCATGACACCCTTAATTCATGTCCACATCCCTTGGAACTGTGCGATGGCTAATAGCATCTGCCACATGAGTGGAAAGGAGGTACATAAGATCATATAAAGTCAATTTTTTGTCACATGGAAAAAATAAATTCAATAAGAAATTTTTCTCACAACTCTAAAGGATAAATCACAAATAAATTTTTTTTTCCTCACTTTCAGTGTTCAATTTTATGCTTCACTAAAAACAATGTCATTTATTCGTTTATTTTTTATTATTTTAATTTTGATTTTTTTTTATAAAAAAAAGACGTGTAACGAGCATATTATGATTGGTAGAACATAAAATATAATACTCAAAGCGAGATAAAATATTTTCATTCAATAAATCACCATGGATGGTCTTTGAAAAAAATACACAAACTTCAATATGTCTATGTTTAATCATGATCTCCTCCATCCTAGATTAAGTATCCCTGGTTTCGTTTATTTAATTAAAATATAATTAGTCTATGAATTATGCCATTAGATTTCAATTTCATCCTTAGGCTCTATGCTAGTCTCCCAAAATCAATATTTAAATATTTCTATTTATCTCGTGTATCACATTAGCAATTACTGTTCTCATATAGGGCTAATAACTAATAAGGGTCCAAAATCATAGTTTTAACCTCAAATTAGCAATTGTCATTCAATTTTAAAATTTTAAAGACTAAATTAAAACAATTGATAACTTAGGAACGAAAATGCACTTTGATACATAGCTCACTGACCAAAATCGTAGTTAATTTTCTTCTAAAAAAAATCATAGTTAATTTGAAACTTTTATTTTGGCTCCATGACCAAAGTGGGAGGACAAGTTGACAGAAGCAGACATTGAAAGTGTAGTGTGGCTGTGGGCCTCCCCTTTATATGCCTAATTAAAGTGATACAATGTACAACTGGGGGTTATGATTAATATGGGTTGTTGATACCTAGCTCCAAGAATTAATAAATAAATAAAAGAAGAAGCTAGGTAAGAATTAGTTTGCCATCTGGGAAGGTACTTTACATCCTTACCAAACAATTTACTTCCCATCCTTACCAAACAATACAGTGAACTCTTTTCGCTTATGAGATTGTTGTTTTAATTAAATTACAATTTACTTGTCTAAGACTCAAGTTTAATTTATTTTCAACTCAATCATTTAAGTATCATTTTTTATCTTTCATTTCAGTTATTTAATTTTAATGCGTTTTCAATTTAATCTTTCCATTTAGTTTGTCCAATTATATCTTTAGTTTTAGCTTTAGTCTTTTATATATATATATATTTCCAAAAGGACATTGTTTTGGTGTAATAAACAGTACGAATTGGACAGAATGACTGCATTAGTCATCAATGGAATTTAAAGGAATGGATTGAAAACGGAGATTTAAAGGGTGTAGTTTTTAATTTAGCTTTTGATTTCATATAATTATCTTTTGAATTTAATTATTAATTTAAAAATGTGATTTAATGGAAATGAATTTTATAACAATTTTTGTACAAGTACAAGAGAAAGAAAAAAAAAAGATTTGATAGAATTTCAACTCATAGCATTTGCTTCATGATGACTAAAATGAATTTTTGTCAAACTTAAATATTGTAATTTGCATTTTTACCTAAGTTCTATCTAATAAAAAAATTTATTTTGTTTATAAAATTCAATGCTACCTATTGTTGACATATAAATTACAGACCGCAGCAAAGTCCAACATATAAGGATTTGAGAAGGAAAGAGAAATGGGTGGGGGTATCAATTGCAATAGTGAACTATTAGGTTGCCATGATTCCAAGGTTTATTTTTCGGAAAATGGACTCCAAGTTAAGTCCAACTGAAATAAATGGGTTCTGTCCAGCCCAAATAAATTGGGAGTGGGCATTCTATTATTTACTCAAAGCGGTTCCTGGGCAAAAATGGCCCATTACCATCAATTTTGGAAATAATTTGCTCAGAAACACTGTTTCCGAACTATATAGCAATCTACCACTTTTTCGGGCCTATAGCGGCGTTTTCCTGAAAAAAAATTTTATAAGTCCCATAACAGGTTCAAGGGGCCCTATAGTGGCGTTTTTAAGCCCTATAGTGACGTTTTTGGGCCCTATAGCGGCGTTTTCCTGCAAAATTTTTTTGTAAGTCCATAACAGTTTTCAAGGGGCCCTATAGTGGCGTTTTTAAGCCCTATAGTGACGTTTTTGGGCCCTATAGCGGCGTTTTCCTGCAAAAATTTTTTTTTAGGTCCCCATAACAGGTTCAAGGGGCCCTATAGTGGCGTTTTTTAAGCCCTATAGTGACGTTTTCGGGCCCTATAGCGGCGTTTTCGGAAAAAGTGGTATTTCCCTAATTATTTCCGAAACAGTGCTCTGTTGCTAAATATTTCAAAAATTAATGCTAATGGGCCATTTTTGCCCGGTTCCTGTCTTCTATCTAGAATTAGAGCCCAGGAAGCAATATTGAGCCACATATCCAGCCCAATCAACCAACTTGCTTAATTGGGCTTTGAATACTCCAGCTAAGGGCAAGGACCAAATTTCATTTGCGCCATGAGAGGCAATAGAAGAAGGCAAAAAAGACACATTTCAACACGTGCAGGGTAGATTTATCTCTTTTAATAAAAAAAATTTCATAATTGTTAAGTTGCCCATTTATGATTGATTTTCATCTGCGCCCAACATTAACACTATTGTAAACACAAAATTTCAAATTTGAAAATTAAACAATAGAAACAGTTTCATAAATGTATTTTTGTATTAATGAATAAGTAGGAAGAATTCTATGTGTTTGTATTGTATTGCAACAAAATAATCCCCTAATTCGATCTCATTGGAAAAGACTTCAATTCAAGAATTGTGCTTCTCTTCAAAAAAAAAAAAAAAAAGAATTGTGCTTGTACAATTTTAATTTTTTTTTTGCTTAATACTACACGCCAGAACCAAAAGTACATGTAACATTTAGTTCCGCGGAGCAGTATATAAACTCACACACCCCAACACACACACACACAGGATGTGGGACTAAGCCCAAACTGTTTTTTTGCTTAATACTACATGCCAGAACCAAAATGTCCTCCACTTTTATTGGAAGATGGATTTAAAGTTTTTTTTTTTTTAAAAAAATGGAATTGAAATGAATCTCTAGTAGCAGGTTTATTAGAGACTTATCATTCTTCATGTTCTTTGTATTTTTCATTTATTATTTTAATATTCTTCTTGTGTTCTTCGTTTTAAAATTTGATGTAAAAGTTCTTCATGGTTTTGGAGTTTGAATTTGATAGTCGAAGTTCTTGGAAGTTTTAGAGATTTGATTCCAGCAAAGTTTCGAAACTTTTGAATATCCCCCAATGAGATTGATAAGAGCCTTTATTTATCGGAGTTTTGAGGAGGTTTAGGGGCTGTTTGGATAGCCAATTTCCATAACTCAATTCTCTGTTTCCATAAATTATAATTCAAAAATGGTGGGACCCATAGCAAAAAGGTTGTTTGGCAAACGATAATTCTGTTTCCATCACTCAATTCTCTGATTTTTGAGTTATGAGTTATGGAAACTGAAAACACATTTTGGCTGTTTTCAGTTTCCATAACTCATAACTCAATGACATTTTTGTAAATAAACACACATAGGGGACCCACAAACAGTACCAGCCGCAACTTTTGACCACTTTTTGACTTTTTTTTTTTTTTTTCCTTTCTTCTCAATTTGGGTTGGCTATTCGGTTCTTTTTTTTTTTTTTTCTTTTTCTTTCACTGTTTCGGTCTTCAGTTCTGGTTTTTTTTTTTATTTTTTTATTTTTATATTAGCTTCAGTGAGTTTGGGTACTAAAAAAAAAAAAAAGGCTGCACCGGGTAACAGGTATGGGCCCACAAATAGTGTGAAAAATATTGAGTGATGGAAATTTGGTGATGATGCCAAACGGGTGTAAAAAATTGAGTGATGAGTGATGAGTGATGAGTTATGAGTGATGAGTGATGGAAATTGAGTGACGGAAATTGAGTAATGAAATTTTCTTATCCAAACAGCCTCTTAATGACATATAGTTGATTTTGATTGGTAGCAAGTCATAATTTAAATGATGGGATTTGAAGTTTTATTATCCTCCAAGGAGCACATGTCATCATTTAATTAACCAAAACGTCTTAATTTTTAGTAACACATGGCAATGTTTGATTACATTGTATGTGTAATATATTAACACGTGTGACGATGTGAAATCGACTTTTAAAAATCCTTTGTAATTTTCATTCAATGACATATGGCGAATTTTCGTTAGTCACTAGACATCATCAATAACAAGTATCACTTTCTGATTGGTTAAAAATTTCACTCCTCTACAGCCACTTAAATAATAGTGGTGTGTCATCCTATTGCAACCGATAATAAGATATACGAGCCACATGTGCGTACAATTTGATCCACCAAGTCCCGATTTTTCCAAGTAAGCCTAAGAACTGGAGGTTGAGGGTGTTGATATCAGATTCTGCATGCCACATGGCATCCCAGTATCCAATTACAACTTCACTCTCCTATCCTTTAAGATAAGCCCCTGCTTACATTAACACATTTTCATGTATTTTGTTCCCATACACCAATCAAACGCAACACCAATTCTTTGAAGAAAATCTTGGCCGATAGCCTAAAATGGCTTCTGTTTGTGCTTCTTCTGCCATTGCAGCCGTGGCCATCTCTTCCCCCAGGCAAGTTTTCTTAACGTCCATAACATACAACCTTGTTGATAAAAGAAAAATGCATTATTTACACACACACATATATAATGATCTAATACTAGGTAGTTAACTACATATATGATCACAGATTATATTCATTGCATATATGATCACAGATTGGAGCTTAACATAATGACTACAATTATAGTTAATTAATTATACAAGTATTATATATATATATATATTGCAGTTCCCAGAAGAATGGATCTATATTGGGAGGAACAAAAGCTTCTTTCCTAAGTGGGGGGAAACTGAGAGTGGTGAGAAAATATACAGCACCCAACGCAAAACGTTCAGTTTCGGTGTGTGCTGTAGCTGACCCTGATAGGCCGCTCTGGTTCCCAGGAAGTGTCCCTCCTCCATGGCTTGATGGTAGTCTCCCAGGAGACTTTGGTTTTGATCCTCTGGGTCTTGGTAAGTTCAATTTCCTATTTACGTTGTTAGAATATTAATTTTTGAGTAAGACTTTTAAGTGTTAAAGTATACGTGGGTTTCAATTAGCTTAGTAGTAAAGTTTTTTGTGTCAAATAAGAGATATAGATTCAAACCTCGTATACACCAAAAATTAATTGATGTCGTAATATGATGATAAGAGCAATTATCATAGAGTTGACATTATAGATTTAAATTTTACAGTGTATAAAAAAAATTGGTAAAGTCCATAACGAAGTATTTAATATATTGTTATACCTAAGTTTTTGAGTTAAACAATGTCTCAAATGCAACATGGCAGTCTCCATGTTAAGTGAGTAGGGTTAAGATTTTATTTCTTGTAATCTTCAATGTTCAGATAAAGTACTATTACTTTTAGATTTGTAATATTTAGCATGAAATTTAAATTAATGTATTTCAAATGGAGAACTCTTATGTCTCAAATGTGTTATATAATCACAGATCACTTAATTTTTGTGGTGGTGTTGAGGCCACATTCTGAGTTTTTTTTTGGTTTTAATTAAATGTTGTGATGTTGGTTCTTTAACAGGATCTGATCCAGAGACCCTGAGATGGAATGTACAATCAGAGATTGTGCACTGCAGATGGGCAATGTTAGGTGCTGCAGGTATTTTCATTCCAGAGTTCCTAACAAAGATTGGTATCTTGAACACCCCTTCATGGTACACTGCTGGAGAGTTGGAATACTTCACTGACACAACCACCCTCTTCATTATCGAGCTAATCTTAATCGGCTGGGCCGAGGGAAGACGGTGGGCAGACATCCTCAAGCCAGGGTCCGTAAACACAGACCCCATCTTCCCCAACAACAAGCTCACAGGGACAGACGTTGGTTATCCTGGAGGACTTTGGTTCGACCCACTTGGATGGGGAAGTGGTTCCCCTGAGAAAGTCAAGGAGTTGAGAACAAAAGAGATTAAGAATGGGAGGCTGGCTATGTTGGCTGTGATGGGTGCATGGTTCCAACACATTTACACAGGCACAGGCCCCATTGACAACCTCTTTGCCCACCTTGCTGATCCTGGTCATGCCACCGTTTTTGCTGTAAGTGAAGCCCTTAAGAGTTGAAGCAGTACAACTTGCTATAATTATTAATTACATCAATATCAAGAACCATGAAATAGATTTAGTTGTATGTGCTAACTGTTTGTATGGTTTATTGCAGGCTTTCACACCCAAGTGAGAAAGCAAGGAAGAATGCTGTCTATGATTAGAAGTGTGGGAGAGACATTGGGTGAACATGTTGACCTAAGAAGGCCGCTTAGAAGATGTGTATTTTCAGAAAGGAATGCTTGTTTAATTGAAACTTGTATTGTCTTTGTATGTCTTCTATAGAATGTTAATCCAATGTACAAATACCTCTTTTAATTTAGATGCCGTGAATATAAGTTCAGGTAGTAATTAATGAGATTTGCCAATGGAATTATCTAACATACGTGAGATGATAGATACTTTCTCATTGCACAAAAAACACAGCATCTAACTAATGTGTGAATATCGGAATCTAGCTGCTCTTCAACTTTGTCCAACAACTGCATTAGAGTCGACCAGAACTGCAATATGATGTGGTTTTGAAAAATAAGGCACTGGATCACAAATAACCCATAATGGAACCAATTTTATTCGATTTCTGATAGCTGGACACTCTTTAGTCATTCTTCATGGTGGAGTCGGTCCAACAACCAATATTTGCAGTCAGGGGCGGCTTGATGCATTTGGGGGCCTAAGGCAAAAATTGATCATCTTAATTTAGATGCAAAATTACTATTAATTAACATGAACTACATAGAATTTTTTTTTTTTTTGGAATTTTTAAGACAGAAAAAATTTGACAAAATTTTTCATACTTGTTGATGTGGTAGATTGATAGTGGTAAGTAAAACAGTGGTGTTAGTGGTAGATTTAGATGAAAACTAGTAAAAGTTTGCTAATTAAACTCTTATTATTATTCTTTTTTTTTTTAGAAGTGCAACATTCACAATATTTTTTACAACAAATCCTAGATTTTAAACTGCTTTTTGTTTTTATTTGAAAATATCACTATAATTATTTTTTTGCCATCAACAATAGGCTATAACAACCTGCTACTTAGCATTAGTTGTAAAAGTGTTGTGAAAAATATTGTGGACGACGTTGCATTTTTTTCTATTTTTTTATTTGTTTTTCATCTAGTAAAAAAAATTATTTTATTTATTGATTATAAATAATCATATTGGTTAAAATTTGGGGGCCTTTTTTTTATTTGGGGCCTTAGGCGGCCGCATTTCTTGCTCCACCATAGAGCCGGCCCTGTTTGCAGTCTAACTATGACTAACACGGGCCTCTTATGCGTTAGTATATATATACTCTCTTTTTTTGGAAAGAAAGTTGATAATTTTCTTGTCATCACTGCATTCCGTGATCATGGTGTAAAATTTCATTTATAATGAAGCTCGGTGGCATGTTATGGATGACCATTATTTTGAATTCGTTTAGTCTTGGTGATTGTGGGGATAACGGTTGTAACTATATGTGAGATTTTAGGTTGCATGTTTATTATTGTCATGTTTAGATTGATGCCTTAAATTTGACCAGTTGAAGTCTTGCTTGATCGTTCCAAGCATGTCCGAGTTGGCTGGGTCTAACGACCTAGCTGAGTAAATGACTTGGACCCTGTATTGGTTATATTTGCATTAGTTACTTCATTCTCGAGTTTTACATATCTGATCAGGAGGCTGGAATCTGAGGAGAATGTGGTTGATTTTCAGACTAAGAACAATTCACAATCCAAGTAGCTCGACCGGACGACCTCCACCTTAGTGATTGGTAACTGCTTCTTTTCCGGCTTCTCCTTCTTGTCCTTGACACACTCCCTCTTCATTTTGACTCTAGTAACTTTCTCTTATTTTTGTATTTTCGTTTAAATACAAAAATAAGAGAAAGTTACTACAGTTGATGCAATATGTTTTTGAAGAAGTGGCGATAGATGGTCCGACGAGCTTGCAAAAAAGAGAGGGCTGATTGAAGGGAGCTTCGGTGTGGCAACAGCCTAAAGGTCTCCGACGCTTACGCCAGGATTACAAAGAGCTAATATGATAACTTAGAGAGTGTATATAGAATGTATATTTAGCATATATTCAGCGTCCTAAAAAGCATACCTCTATTGTGAAAATGGGTTGCCTTTTATAGCGTATCTTTCAGCTGTTGGCTATCTGTCAATTAATATTGTGCATTTATCTGATTGGCATAATGTCTAACCCATTTAATGTGAAAAGGTCATTCGTTCGTTAGTCATTAGTCTTTTATAAATGCTAGTTCTGGACGATACTTATCATTTATTGCTCTGACTAAACGTCTTCTGACTTAATGGACATATGTAGTTGTTGGGTAACAGTCAACCGTTACACTGTTAAATGCCTCTAGCTGGTGGTAGAAGATGGTCTTTTGTATAGACATCTTTTATGTAAGATCATCCATTTACATGGAATACCTTTTTGATTGCCTACTTGAATAGAAGACTTTCCTAATTTTTTATATTCTAACAGTTCCCTTTGTACTTTCTCCTAATTTTTAATGGATATTTGAGTGTTAAGATTTGATGTGACTTTTTGTTGAGCCTACATCTTTCTTCATTGTCTGAGCAATAAAGTTTTCTAAGTGTTGATATTCTGACCAGGGAAGGTCATGACAAGAATCTTTGCAACTTTCCTTGATCAGCTTGATTGCAGTTGAGTCTTATACTAAAATAACTAAGACTTGTTTACATTCACTTCAACGAATGAAGAGAAAGTTTCACTATTAAATAGGGAGATTACAACAGTAACATAAAAGGTTTCAAAAAAGTAAAAACCAAAACCTCAAATACACCGATGCTTTCTCTCACAAAACACATGCAGCAAGAAAACCTTTTTTTTTTTTTTCTTCTCTGTGGCTGCTTCTATACTTGAAAAAATCGAGAGTGGCACAATATATATACATACATGACACAAACCGACGTTGGTTAACTTGATTAACCTTATATGTTGTGGTGGAAATTTCAAGCCACACCTACGTCAACAGGTGTGGTATCCCGTACCTATAACCCTAATAACTAACTATGTACAATTATTAATGATCGTCATTCTTATTTTGGCTATATTAATGAGATTCATGCAAAATTAACAGTTTTGATATTGAAGTTAGAGCCTTTATTTGTGGAGTTGAGGTGAGTTTTTCACTTATAAATTTGAAAATTTTATTAAGGCATTTTATATTGTCAGGTGGTTATGTTAACTCAAAACTCAATACCATAAAAAGTTGCATATGACATGCTAATGGTTTTGATGTTTTGATTTTCAACATGCATAAAATGATTTTTAAGCTTCTTTGATTGTCAATATACCCTCGGATTAAAGGACTCAATTTTATTGGGTTCGACCTAATATTTCAATTTTTTTTTCTTTGGAGTGAAAATCAACTTTTTATCCTTTTGGAATTTCGATTTAGGCTGTTGTTATTAAATCCAAATGGGGGGTATTTCCTCATTTACATGTAATATCTTAAGTAAATGAAAATTAAAAATAAAATACTACATTTACTTAAATAATGTGAAAGGTGAATAAGGGTGCTGTTGTAGGAAATTTTGGTAAGTAGAGACGTAATGCAATTAGGCATAATCTAAGAGGGTATTTTGCAAAATAATTTTCAAGCTTCCAACCAGTAACACCTCATGCTTTCCGCTTTGACACCACCAACCTTACTTCATCGCATCTCATAATTTCATTGCAACAAGCCTTCCTACCGAATGACACCTCCTACTATGGTTGTAAATGTATTAAGTCGTTGATAAATAGCTTGAGCTTGACTCGATAAAAATCTTTGTTGAGTTATAGATTGATCCCAGTAAATCAACTACTCAAGTTGATTAATTAGTCAAATTACATGCAATTCAAATCACCAAACTAAATTAAGTGCATCGGAAATAAGTTTGACAAGGCAATTTGATCACGATGCAGAAAACCCTCGCAAGCAAAACCCTACCGAATGAATTTCAAGTCGTCACTCTCAAAGAATCCACTAATAAGAAAAAGTAGTTACAGGTACAAGGAATTTTATCCTATAGGCCTATCCCAAAGTACCTACCTACATTAAAACCTACTGACTTGTACTAGTATCAGCTCTAGTCCTCAATTGGACTTAATCTTGTAGAAGAATTCTCATTTGCACAAATCTCCCTATCCGTGACTGACTCTATAGCAACCTTTAATTGTTGTAGTTTTGCAAAGTTCTTCAATCCATGCTTGGATGAACCGGAAATAGCTTAGCACAAAACCCTAGGCGCACAAATGTCACAAAAACTCTTATTATGCGTGTAACTCCTTGTCTCTATGATGACAAATGTAAAATATGTCTTTTATATGATATGGAACCCTAGTGCACGAATTCCTAGAAAGCCAAGTCGTCATAGGCCGAAAACAAAACTTAACATTTAGTTTTCCCAAAGCTCGATAGATCGAGAGGTTTTGAGCTAGGTATCAAGGTTCATTAAATCTTGATAGATCGACAAGTATTGAGACCTACAGATGCAATTTTTCTTAAGCATTCTTGTGTCTTGAAACATACCACTTGCTTACAACTTTAAGGTCTTCTTGAACACACTAGAAACTATGACTCAATTACACATAAAGTGCATTTTGTTGAAGCATATGCCAATTATATTGAAAATGTGACCCTTATAATCTCATTCATGTTTTTTTGTTTATAAACAAATCAAGCTTGGGCCTTAATTTTTAGGTTTGTTTAATAAACGAGCCGAGCCCAAGAAAAGAAATTGTTCATGAACAAGCTCGTGAACAATAAGACTCAATAAAAAAACAAGTTGAGCTTAGGATAGTTTATGAGATTAGTAATAAGATTGATATGGAATTGAAAAATAAACTAATATCTTACTAAGCCTTTAATTAATTAGGCTTTGGGACCACATGTCTAAATCAAATGTGCTTGATATTATGCTTAATATGGGCTTGATAATGTGCTTATATTGTATCTTGAGCTCAACTTAACTAATGAATCAAGCCAATTTTAAGCTTTTGGACTATCTAACAAGCACAAGCTCACATATAGTTTGTAGGCTTGGTTCAAGCTCAAGCCAAGCTTGAAAATTTTATATTTATTGTCAAGCTGAGCTTAAACATTCAATACTTGACCAAGATCAACTCATTTATAGGCTTACCTCCTACTTTCCCATGCAACCAAGTTGTTTCATACCATCAAATTGTGCCATTTGCTGCCCCTACTTCGGCCAAAAGATAGAGTTTAGGTAGGAAACATTTCAGATGACAAGAACATGAAGTAAAATAAAAGAGAAATAAGGCAATTTCGGTGCAAGGCAAAACCTATTCAATTCATGCCTAACAAATTATGGTTTCATATTTAACTAAGTAATGATTTCATGGCTTTGGATTCTCCTTGGTTGTCTTGTCTTTGTTATGTGATGAAAATTTCATTCCGTTGTTGACTATTCTTGATGGTATTTTATTAACACAAGTGGCTGCAACTTCAATTTTTTAGAGCCCTCAAGTAAATTTCGATTTGCGTTTGCTTCAAAACATGAATATGATTTTGGATGGGATTCTAGTCTTTATTTGAGCTCTCGGTGATGGATTCTCTACATGTTTTAATCTTTACAGCCATGGTATTTGAATTTCTTAAGTGTTCCTTGAATAATTTTTCAAATTCATTAACATGTTTCCAACTCTTGTTTCATTGATTTGCATGTAAGTGACAGGTTGTGAATTGAATGACCTTTGTAAGCTTTCTTTGTCATGTACATTGTTCTTGATGCTATGACTAGCACCTTAACCTCTTTGAATCTGTTTGGTTGGAAGGATGGAAAAGTGAGAGGACAGAAAATGGAAAAAGGATAAAAAAGTGGGAGGATAGAAAAGATTTTAGTTTCCCTCATTTGTGTTTGGTTGGAAGGGTGGAAAAGTAGAGGGATGGAAATTTTTTTTGTTTGGTTGAAAATAAAGTTTGTATAAATTTACCATCATGTCCCTATTAAATACAACAAAAAGTAACACATTATATTTAAAAAAAAAAAAAAAAATTGTGTATAGAATAGATGGACACTTCAGTAAAAAAAAAAAAAAACATAAGAAATTAACCCAAAACTGTTTTCTAAAAAAAAAAAAAAAAGAACAAAAACAAAAACCAACCAAAATTAATGAGAAAATAAACATATGAGCACCCAAAAAACAAAAAACAAAAAAAAAAAAGAAGAAGAAGAAAGCTACACGTCCAAAAAAAAAAAAAATCAAAGAAAAGAAGCCAACATGTCCAGACAAAAGCAAGCAAGCAAGCAAAAAAAAACAAATACGTTAGTACCAGAGAAAAAAAAAATGTTAGTAACAGAAAGCAAAAAAAAATAAATAAATAAATAAACGCGTTGGAAACTTGGAGGTGAATTCCAAGGGTATTTTTGGAAGCTCATTTCATGAGCTTTCCTCTCTCAATTTTCTCTCCATTTTGGAGAGAAAACTTTTTTGTGGGCCTAGAGAGAAACACTTAAGCCCACCATTTATTTTCCTTCCTTCCCACCCAATCAAACACACTCCAAAAAAGTTTTCTTTCCCATTTTCTCTACAAAGTTTTCCATCCACCCTATTTCACCTCCAAACAAACACACCCTTAGTATTGACCATCTTGAGTGCCTTTATCTATGCTAATGTAATCCCCAACAGCCTTAAGTCCTGTTAATGAGTCATTGTAACAACTCTTGCTAGGATGTGGTGGTCATGGCTCTAGATTTCATTTGCATCATCACGCTATGGCCTAAAACATGTGGTCACTTTATGTCAAGCAAGTTCTTAAGTCCAATTATGTTGTTTTATGACCTATGGAATCCCTAAATAATGTGTGTACCTTAAGCTCAATGAACTGGTACAAATACACTTAAGTAACAATCTTGAAATTCAATTGTAGTTCTTCATTTTAATTGATGTTTTGAGGTTGACTCTTTACTGCCATATGGTTGTAAACACAAAATTTCTCAATTGCGGAAAATCAAACATTTGAAAAAAATATGCTTTGCAAATATAAATTTGTATTGATGAATAATGAGTACAATCTCTATTTCAATTCTTTTACAAAAAAAATACCCTCTGATTCTATCTTCTTTGAACTTGACTCGAACAAGAAATCTTCTTAACTTTGATTAGAAGATGGATTGAAAGGTCTTCACAACAAAATCTCTAGCTTTGAGCTTATTAGAGATTTATTGTTCTACAAGGATTTGGGGTTCTTCAAGGATTTGGGGTTTTAGAGGCTTGATCCGTTGAGCTTCAAGGATTTGGGGTTTGTTGTTCTTGAGACAGAATTTCTCCAAAGCTTTGACATCTTAGAAAAATTGTCTAGAATGAGAGGAGGTATGCCCTCTATTTATAGTGGTTTCAAAGGATAAGTCCCATAATGATTAACTATTATCATTCCAATTTAATTGAGATATTTATCTCTATTTAATTAGAATAATTATCATCAAGATATTTATCTCTATTTAATTAGGATAAATATCATCTTAAATGACACATGTCAACACTTGATTTATCTAATTTAATGACATATTAATTTAGAATTTGTCACTAAATTTTGATGTGGCATTTTATGATTGGCTTAAAATTTTGCCTCCTACAGTGGTTTTCCGGTCCTTAAATTTACATATTTGAGTTTAATAAATGCATGAAACTCAAGTAAAAAGGCTCCTTAAGGCCATATCATTTGGCCAATGAACAAAAGCTCATTTTTGGTACAATTTTTCAGTTTTGCTTTCCTAGACAAGTTATAATTCCTAATGGATTCTTGGAATAATGAACTTGACTATAATGTGTTTCTGATGTGCTCTTTTTGAATCTAAGAATCTCACTCTCAATGCATGCATTGTTGCTCCTAATCTCAAGCATGTTGAGAATTGATTTTCGCTCTGTTTGATATGATATGAATATAAATATGATGGTTTCTCTTTGCTTATGTGTCTTGTGTTGTTTGATGCGTGAATGATATATTTTAGGAACTTTCTTGTCGTGGAATTAGAGTTTCCTTGATTTTGAGAGTTAAATTTTGAGTGTATCTATAAATTTATGCTAAGATATAATTGATAATAATAAGTTTTAATTTTTAGAGAGTCTTATAAATTGACCATCATGTAATGGGTAGATAATCACTGACAATGGCTACCTCCTTCTTGGACCTCCTATTGTCGGATAAGCCCAACTCATGATACAAATAAATTGGGGGTTTGGGTCCAATCAACCCAAGGTCATTGGGAACGGACCAACACAATATTATATTTTTTTTTTTTTTTTTGAGAGGCACACAATATTATAATATAAATAGAAGCCAACAGGTTAGAGAAAATTCGACTAAAGTTTAAACTAATTTAGATTTAAGCTTTGTCCAATTAATATTGCTAGAGAAAGATGGGAAAAATAAAATAAAATAAAGCACCATTCAAACAGTAGTCAAACAGAGCTGATTTATTATTTTTTTAAAGCATTTTTTTTTAGTTTCGGTTTTCTTTTTCACCTCAAAGTGATTCCTACGTTTGAGGTCACTAATCATCAACTTGGATGCCAGCTGACATGCATTAGATACAACCACAGAAAGGTGGGTTGCACACAAACAAAAACAAAAACAAAAACTCAGTCCAGTGGATTCACTCGAGATCGGAGGGATATCATTGTGTATCACGTTCTTTAACAAATAACAATCATATACCGACGCAAAAAAGAAAGAGAAAATAAATAAAAGTGGGACATATTACATAGATTCTGAAATTGGAGTTGAATTTGATATTCACGTGCCACCTATCAAATTTAGAGCCAAAAAAGCAAGAGGGTAAAAGCCAAAGTAAAATACCGATGAGAAAAATGTTTAATGACATACGAATCCCATTATTAAAACTTTCAACACCAAATGCAAGTTACACATGACTAGTTACAGTTTCATCATACTAATTATTTTCTTGTTGCCCAGCCGAGTAAGTTCTTCCTCAAAAGTTGGCTTCTATGATGCTTATGCAAAGCCTTACACGCTAAGTTTTAGGTCCATTGCTCCAAAGAATTAGAGAGTTCTGGGGCATGAGTCAAAATTTCTATGTGGTACTAACAAAATTGCTTCATTTCTAAGTTTTGGGTTAACCAATTAACCATAACTTACTTTTGTGTTATTCAAATTGAGTTGTCCTATACAAACATTTCCGTACACAAAAAGAAGTGTATGCTACTAACTGAAGTTGTGTTTAGATATCGCTTATTTATTGAAAAGTGAAAATTTATTGCTAAAAATATTGTAGCAAAATAATTCTTAAAAATATAAATAGTGCCGTGAGACTCAAAAATACATTGATATGCGCATTTTTGTGTTTTTGGCTAGATCGTGAATAGTGATGTGAGACCTGGAAAATTATTGTGTACTCTTGGAGTACTATAAATACATACTCTCTCCTCTCACATGAATGATGGGTCCTACTAATTAAATTTATGGTGAGATTCAGCATTCATGTGAAAGAGAGGAGTACGCATTTATAATACTCCGAAAATTACTAATAATTTACCGTGGGACCAACCAAAAAAAGCAAACGCCGAAATCGCCCCTCTGCCGCTATCCAAAATCACGCTGAATTTGAGAAGTAC
This sequence comes from Quercus tomentella, assembly GCA_028535165.1. Taxonomy (NCBI): domain Eukaryota; kingdom Viridiplantae; phylum Streptophyta; class Magnoliopsida; order Fagales; family Fagaceae; genus Quercus; species Quercus tomentella. The sequence goes on along the minus strand of JAPQVY010000089.1, from coordinate 46,287,106 downwards.
ACGAAACTTCATGAATCTATCTTTTCTCATTTTCTGGCCAGAAAATATCAATTTTCCATTTTTTTTTATTAAAAAAAAAAGCAGCATATCCGTATAATTGAGTACTTGTTTCATTTTCTAAAAAATAATTATTTTTTAAAAATCTATCTCATTTTTTCTGTGCTGGATAACAACCTTACAATAAATTACTCAGTAAAAAATTATTTGTTGACTTCTCTCATTTATCTTCATGTAAAATAATGTTATTTTCCTGGTTTAGTTTCTCATGAAACAGAGTTGTTTTTCTAATTTAGAGAAATCAACTTTATTTTTTATTCTACCAGACAGGAAAATGCTACAAGCTTTTCCATTGAAACAAACGGCTCATCAAGATTTCAATTATAATATCTGCTAAGTAAGCAGCACTACATCTACATCATAGAACAAAAATCAACCTGAAGCAAATGGTAATTTTCGATTCAAATAACTCAATTAAGTGAACCAAGCTACAATAAGCAAGCAATTTGTCAACAACTATACAGAAATTAGCTTATAAACTTATCCCACTTTATAAGAATTTCAATACCGTAAAGGTCATTACAATTGGTACCTATAATAATCTCCCATCTCTCTCTATCTCTCACTTTAAAGTATCAAAGACTTCATATTACAATAATTTAATTTGAAGAAGAAAAAAAATATATAAGAGAGGACAAGACTGTAATACACGAACCGATTAAGAAGGACGGTTCGGAGTCCGTACAGACAGTTGAGCCGGTAAGGGCCGACCCGTACCGGTCCCACCGCAGCTGCTGCAAGCCATTCGACCCGACCCGGAACAAGTCCGACACCCAGTATCACCATCAGACCAACGGGAACAAAGGCACGAGACTCGACCCGTTCCGTTACAACTTGGGCACCTCGGAAATGGGCCAGCCATGGTCTTCTGGTCCATGACCGATTTGACCAGGGCCGCTCCGGCCAACACACCCAGACCCGTTGCCAGCTGAGTCAAAACGATCGGACTCATTTTTGATCTATTGGACCACGAACCAGAGAGAGAGAGAGAGAATTTGAGAGAAAAGAAGAAGAAGAGGCAGAGATTTGTTTTTATTTTTTGGGTGGCGTTAATATTGTTTATGTTTTTTTGGAGATTGAGTATGTCTTTGTTTTTTTTATACGAGAAGGGAAATAAAAGTGGTATTGGAATTGAACACGTAGTTGGCTTTGTGTTTGGTGGTTTTAAGAAGGTTGGGCGTCGGAGATTTTTTGGAGTTTAGTAAAGATGTTTTTCCTTGGTGGGTGTTTGTTGCTTCTACCTAGAGACACTTTTGTCTTTTGGATGTATTAAAATATTGGGTCTTTGCTTGCACTGTTGAATTTCTTTGTGTATTGTCATTTGTTTATGCTATTGATACTCAACCATCCGTTGGAAATATCTCTTTGATTGAGTTATATTGTTCAAGATTTTTCTCCAACTTAATTTGAAAGAGATCTTAGAATGGATTCTCCCAAAAAATAAAGAAAATGGGTTATCTCAGAATGAGTTTTTATGAGTTTATTTTAATTGGTTACTTTTATTTAAAAAAATAAATAATATAAAAGTATGATTATACCCCCCCCCCCCCACCAAAAAAAAAAAAAAAACACATCCAATCAACCCAAAAAAAAATTATAAGAATAGTGTGGGGGCCAATTAATCAGTAGGTACTATTAAGGCCATGCTAACTGGGCCTATGGCCCGATCCAAGGACATTAGACCATCCGAGGAGGATCAGATAAGATTATAAGAAGAACGGAGTAAAGAGAAGGGTAGAGATAATATGAGATAAATCCAACAAGTGTCCGAGGCTAAAATCCATCTCGGCAACAAGTGGCCGAGTTCAGTAAGAGTGCCATATCATCATGGACTCTCTTCGAAGTCACATCAACGCTAAGAGTTAGACGTGGGACAAGGGATAAGAAATGAGAAGGGCAACAAATATCTTCAAAAAGCTGCTACCTCCGCATTAAATGGCTCCCAACCAACTCCCTGACCGCATTAATGTGGAAGTGATGCCTGAACAGTAATCAAACAGCCTTACAGCTATTAGTTGATGATTCTGGGAGGTGCTGGATGGGATAGGAGGGAGTGCCCCGAATCTAATCTACACGTGTGTGGTAGGGATGATACCAAGATTGTAGTATAGAACATGGGAAGATGCGCCAAAAAGAGGATCAGTCAATTTTTAGGAGAATACTACGAACTCTTGTAATTTGGTTGTTAAGGAAAACAGTATAATATAAGCTCCTCAAGCCATTCCGAGGATAGATTTCCTCATCTTACCTATGTTTGATAGTCTTAAATTAGCAAATTCCATCGTCTTTCTTTTGGAGCAGATCTAGTTCTTTTATCCACGCTCTAGAAATTTATTGTTTGGGCTTTTTAGGCCAAAACCCAACTCTATATTGGGTCTAATCCAATTTCAGTCCCTACAATTGGCGCGGTCTATGGGAAGAGCTTGATCTTTCTGAAGGAGATTCGGTTTCAACGTTCATAATGGAGGAAGCAGGTCCACACCACATAGCAGCCGAGCCACATCAGGTAGACGCAAATCTACATCAAGCAGAATCAAGGGGGTCTCAACATGACAATCCGTTTGTGAATCTCGAACGAAAAAGGGATCATGAGGGAAGTATGCACACAACCCATACCAGTAAAAGTCAATCTCGAGGGAAGAGTCATGTTTCCCATGCAAAGAATGATAGGGACATGCAACGTGAAATCGACAAGTTGAGGAGAGAGTTACGTCACGCTCGGCGAAGACGTTCACCGCCCAATTCCGAACCGTCCTCTGAAGAGACAGATGGTGCTAGTTATAGACGGAGATCTAGAACTCCGCCTAGCGAGACCTTTTCATATGAAGAGGAGCACCACCGTAGACGAAAGTGCAAAAGCCCGCCTTGCAAAGGCTTGGGAAACGATGCCATGAACAAGGCGCTGAGTTAAGTTTCTAAATCACCCTTCACACGGAGCATAGAGGACGTGAGCCTTTCTCGGCGATTTCATCAACCCACACTCACCATTTATAATGGTCGGACAGACTCGGTAGAACATGTTAGCCATTTCAGTCAAAGGATGGATGTTCACTCCAAAGATGAGGCCTTGATGTGTAAGGTCTTTCCATCTAGCTTGGGCCCGGTGGCGATGAGGTGGTTCAAAGGTTTAAGGGCGAACTCTATCGACTCCTTCAAGAAACTCACCCGGGCGTTTGGTGCTCGCTTTATCACTTGCAGCAGGATTCCTCGACCTTTGGGATATGTATTGTCTATGTCCATGCGGGGAAGGTGAGACCCTGAAGGCTTATTCGGATAGATACTGGGAGATGTTTAATGAAATAGAAGGAGAACACGATGATGTGGCCATTAGCACTTTCAAGGCTGGTCTTCCAGCCGAGCATGATTTAAGGACATCTCTAACTGGTAAACTTGTTACTAGTGTGCGCCAGTTGATGGATCGGATTGACAAGTACAGAAGAGTGGAAGAAGACCAACCACAGGGGAAAGGAAAGGCTAAGGTGATCCCTCAAGAGAGGAGGGATTTCGGGTTGGACCGGTACAATAATAACCGACCTCGGAAAGACTTTGTTGGGCAGTCAGGATCTGCCAACATCCAGGCGGTTAACGCTGTGTTTCGAGAACCAGTGCAACAAGTGTTAGATAAGATCAAGAATGAGCCGTTCTTCAAATGGCCAAACAAGATGGCAGGAGATCCTATGAGACGTAATCAGAACCTTTATTGCCACTATCATCAGGATCATGGACACACGACTGAGGATTGCCGAAATTTATGGGACCATTTGGACCAGCTAGTCCGAGAAGGGAAGTTGAAGCAACTCTTGCATCATTCTAGTGGTCGGATAAGCCAAGGGGGCTCAGAGCTTCGGGGAGATGCTTCTTCGAGACTCCCCCTTGGCACAATAAACGTTATTTTTGCTACCCCGGGAAGGACTAGATCTTGTCCATCTAGGATAATGTCGGTATCCCATTCTCAAGTCGAGGAGTCTAGCTCAATACCTAAAAGAGCCAAGTTGGGCATCCCGTTAGTATTGGGTTTTTCAGATGAGGACAAGGTTGGAACCATGCAGCCCCATGATGATGCCCTTGTGGTTACGCTGAGAATTGGTGGGTACAATGTGAAAAGGGTGATGATTGACCAAGGCAGTGCTGCTGACATAATGTACCCTGACTTGTATAGGGGCCTAAATTTCAAATCTAAGAACTTGACGGCCTACAGTTCTCCTCTGGTGAGTTTTGAGGGTAGAATGGTCGTCCCAAAAGGTCAGATTAGATTGCCTATGCAGACCGGTACGGATGTGGTAGAAGTGGATTTCATTGTTGTGGACGTTTTCTCTCCCTACACGGCTATTATGGGCAGACCTTGGCTTCATACCCTAGGGGCCGTCTCCTCTACTCTACACCAAAAGGTGAAGTACCCATCCGGAGACCAAGTTTTGGAGATAGTAGGAAATCAGGCTGCAGCTCGACAATGTCTGGTAGCGGCTATCCAACATCCGCCAGAGGCAGAGACCTCGGCCACCGCTGACAATGGTTTATAGCAATCAAAAGCCCCGGCGTTATCCTTAAATGGACCAGCCGACGAGGCAAAATGCGAGGATCTGGAGAGGGTAATCGTTGGTGATGATCTAGAGAAATTCTTTCAGGTCAGGGCTAAACTGCCTTCGCAGGAGAGGGAGCAATTAGTTGAATTCCTCAGAGAAAATGTTGATGTGTTCGCATGGAGCGCGTATGAAACCCCGGGTATAGACCCAGGTTTCATCTGTCATCATCTTAATGTTAACCCTTCTTTCACTCCGAAGAGACAGCCACCTCGGCGTCCATCAAAAGAGCACGCCAAGGCTGTCAAAAATAAGGTGGTCAAGTTCAAGCAGGCAGGGGCTATCAAGGAAGTTTTTTATCCTTAGTGGTTAGCCAACACGGTCGTGGTGGAAAAGAAGACTGGGAAATGGCGAGTATACGTAGATTTCATGGACCTCAATAAGGCTTGTCCCAAGGACCCTTTTCCTATGCTTAAGATAGACCAGTTGGTGGATGCAACGGTAGATCATCCTCGGATGAACTTTTTGGATGTCTTCCAAAGATATCACCAAATACCATTAGCATTGGATGATCAAGAAAAGACAGCTTTTGTTACTCCCATTGGAAACTATCATTATAAAGTAATGCCCTTTAGTTTGAAAAACGCAGGGTCTACTTATCAACGGATGATGACTAAGATGTTCGAACCACAATTGGGCAGGAACATTGAGGTTTACATCGATGATATGGTTGTAAAGAGCAAATTGGTATCTGGGCTTGTGGGGGATCTTACGAAGATTTTTGGAATCTTGAGAAAGCACAAGCTACGTCTGAATGCTTCAAAGTGTTCGTTTGGTGTAAGTTCCGGAAAATTCTTGGGATACATGGTGACTCACAGGGGAATTGAGGTGAACCTAGATCAGATTAAGGCCATTAATGGCTTACAAGCACCTCGGAATCCCAAGGAGGTGCAGAAACTGACAGGGATGACTGCTGCTTTGAGCCGATTTATATCTAGGTCAGCCTATAGGTGCAGACCATTTTTTCTTTTACTACATAAGTGGAAAGGGTTTGAGTAGACTGAAGAATGTGCTGTAGCATTTCAGCTGCTGAAAGAGTACTTATCTCGGCCACCTATCATGTCCAGTCTTGATATGAGGTCCTGTTTGCCTATTTGGCGGTGGCCTCTCATGCCGTAAGTTTTGTTTTGATACGAGAAGACAGTGGTATCCAAAAGCCAATCTATTATGTAAGTAAGTCACTTCATGAAGCCGAGGTGCGATACTTATCACTAGAAAAGGCTATCTTAGCAGTAGTGCATGCTACACGAAAACTCCCCCATTATTTCCAGGTGCACACTGTGGTTGTTTTAACTCAATTACCGCTCAAATCCATACTTCGGAGCACGGATTATACCAGGAGGATTGCTGAATGGGGCACGATTCTAGGGGCTTTTGACATTAAATATATGCCTCGTACCTCTGTGAAAGGCCAAGTCCTCGCCGATCTAGTAGCCGAGTTTACTGAGCTTCCAAAAGAAGCACAGGGGAAGCAACGTGACATGGATGAAAAATCGGTTGGCCTAATCTCCACACAAAACACCTCATCCTGGAAAGTATATGTGGACGGAGCAGCAAACCAACGGGGAGCAGGAGTGGGGCTAGTTTTGATATCCCCTGAAAAGATCATCATTGAAAAGTCCTTGAGGTTGGGATTCTCAGCTCCAAACAACGAAGCGAAATATGAAACTTTGCTGATGGGAATGACATGGTCTAGAAAATGGGTGGAAAGGCAGTGGAAATGTTCTCAGATTCAAGGCTGATCGTTGGCCGGGTAAAAGGGGAACTGGAAGCCCGAGATACAAGAATGTAAGAGTAATTGGGTCAAGTTAAGCAAGCGCAAACGAAATTTGAATTCTTTAACTTGTCACATATTCCCAGAGGTGAAAATACCCATGCAGATTCTTTGGCAACTCTTGCCACCTCCTCGGCACGGAATTTGCCCCGGGTGATAATAGTTGAGGATTTATGCACTCCCACCCCAATAAGGAAGGATTCGCTCCAGATCCATCAGGTCAACTTGGGGCCGAGCTGGATGGACCCCATATATCTATTCCTCGGAAACGATGTATTGCCGGAAGAAAAAGCAGAAGCCAAGAAAGTACGTAGGAAAGCTCCTCGGTTTTGGTTATCCGAGGACAAGAAGTTGTATAAGCGTTCTTTTTCTAGGCCATACCTGCTTTGTGTACATCCTAAAATATCAGATTCACTCCTAGAGGAACTGCATGAAGGAATTTGCAGAAGTCACACAGGGGGAAGATCCCTATCCCATCGGGCCATTACTCAAGGATACTAGTGGCCAAATATGCAGAAGGAAGCGCAAGAGTATGTCAGAAAATGTGATCAGTGTCAGAGATTCGCTCCTAACATCCACCAGCCTGGAGGGATTCTTAATCCTCTTTCCAGCCCTTGGCCTTTTGCTCAGTGGGGTTTAAATATTGTAGGTCCTTTTCCTAAAGCACTAGGAAACAAAAAGTATCTGCTGGTCAGCACGGATTATTTCACTAAATGGGTTGAAACTAAACCTTTGGCTAACATCAGAGACGTAGACGTTAAAAGGTTTATCTGGAAGAATATTGTTACCCGATTTGGGGCTCCCCATACCCTTATCTCGGATAATGGCCTTCAGTTCGATAGTAAAGCTTTCAGGCAATACTGTTCTGACTTAGGGATAAAGAATAGATATTCCACTCTGACCTATCCTCAAGGGAATGGACAAGCTGAAGCTGTCAACAAGGTTATAGTGAATGGACTTAAAAAGAGGTTGGACGACGCAAAGGGGAAATGGGTGGAGGAATTACCACATGTCCTTTGGACATATCGAACAACGCCTCGACGGTCAACAGGGGAAACCCCTTTCTCAATGACATATGGAGCCGAAGCCGTAATCCCTCTGGAAACTGGTTTCCCAACGATGAGAACTAGTGCATTTACCCCGGGTAGCAATGATGGGCTGTTGGAAAAGAGTCTGGACTTGATCGAAGAGCGAAGGGAGAATGCAATGGTCCAACTGGCTTACTACCAGCATAAACTCAAGTAGGGTTACGATACCAATGTAAAGCTGAGGTCGTTGGCTGTAGAAGATCTGGTACTGAGGAAAGTTCTGGGAACCACCAAGAATCCAGCCTGGGGAAAGTTAGTGCCTAATTGGGAAGGATCATATCGGATCAAATCAGTGGCAGGAATAGGTGCCTACTATTTGGAAGATCTAGATGAAAAAGCTGTACTCCATCCTTGGAATGTAAACAATCTAAGGAGGTATTATTATTAATAAAAGGTAGCCCTGTTTAGTTTCCCTTTAATTTGTCCCGATCATGTATTACGTGTCTCTTCATCTATTGAAGTATTAAACAGAAACTAAGTTATGTTAGGTTCCTCGGACCACAAACTTAGTGGAAATTAATACCCTATGACATCTATTGAAGTGTTAAACAGAAACTAAGTTATGTTAGGTTTCTCGGACCACAAACTTAGAGGAAATTAATACCTTATGACATCTATTGAAGTATTAAACAGAAACTACGTTATATCAGGTTTCTCGGATCACAAACTTAGTGGAAATTAATAACTTATGACATCTATTGAAGTGTTAAACAGAAACTAAGTTATGTCAAGTTCCTCGGACCACAAATTTAGTGGAAATTAATATCCTATGACATCTATTGAAGTGTTAAACAGAAACTAAGTTATGTCAGGTTCCTCGGACCACAAATTTAGTGGAAATTAATACCCTATGACATCTACTGAAGTATTAAACAGAAACTAAGTTATGTCAGGTTTCTCGGACCACAAACTTAGTGCAAATTAATACCCAATGACATCTACTGAAGTATTAAACAGAAACTAAGTTATGTCAGGTTCCTCGGACCACAAACTTAGTGAAAATTAATATCCTATGACATCTACTGAAGTATTAAACAAAAACTAAGTTTTGTCAAGTTCCTCGGACCACAAACTTAGTGAAAATTAATATCCTAGGACGTCTATTGAAGCATTAAACAGGTTCAATAGAAATTAATATAGCCTCTTGTTATTAAAATGCTAGTGCAACACAAATTTGAGCATTTAAAGGGAGTAAAACCTTAATTCCCATTCTCGGATCACAAGGTTTGTGATTACCAAGTAAAGATATAAACCCTAATAAGCCTATAAATATCATTAAAAGCATACTGAAGTGCTCTGGGCTTAACTTTGTTTAATCAAACTTTTGGACGTTTTCTTAAGGTTAAACTTATTAGAATGAATATATATGTATCCAAAATATATCTATGTGATGTTACAGACTCAATGGTTACATCTATTTTAACTGTCCATTAAAAGTATGTGTGAACAATGTTTTATCCTTTTTCTCTTGTACAAACAAAAGGCAATCAAAATGAAAACTCCACAAAACCAAAGTAATAAAACAGATAAGACAAAGATGAGATAAACAATAACTTAAACGAATTCAAGAAGGTAAAAGTACACACTTCATTAAAATGTGTCTAAAAAAAAAAGGGGAACAAAATCCCTTACAAAAGTCTTAGTTGTACTACAAAAGAAAGCTTATTTTTTCAGCTTAATTTGAAGCTTGGAAGCTTTGTTGGCCGGGTTATCTGCTTCCGAGGTAATTATTCCCTCTTTGTCTTTAGAGGCTCCCTTAGCGGGCATGACCGTTGAAGCCAAGTCTTGCTGAAAGCCCTAAGAAGCTGCTCCTACCTCCGGAACAGCTGCAGCCTTATCTGAGGATACTTCTTGAGAAGCACCGATTTCTTTTGTTGGCCCTTGTTGGCTGGGAGGAGGAGGGTCCTGAGGCAATACTTCTGGATTTGGATTAATAGTTGTAGAAGCCACATCATCTTGAGCAGAAGGAGGATCCGAGATTCGAATTGTAGAAGGGTAAAACACATTCTCTGCTTTCCTCAACTCAGATGAAGCCTCAACCCCAGCTCGGTTAAGGGCTTCATCCCAAGTTTAGGCGCAGTAAACGCGACACACCGCTGGGACCTTTGCCCTAAGGGTTTCCTCGGTCTCAACTACTCCAAGGTCATAACCCTTCTGCTCGGCCTCGTCCCTTTCCTTCTTGGCCTCAATCCTTGCCTTCTCAGCTTCAGCCTTGGACTTCTCAACTTGATCCTTTAGCCTTTGGGCTTCCTCCAGTTGTTTTTTAAGAGCTGCCATTTGCTCCTTAACAGCAGTTAATTCATCAGTTGTCTCGCGCAGGCGCCTCCTCGGGTCCTCGGCTTGCCAATCTGCGCCTTCCAAGGCCGAGTCGGCACTGTAGCGAGCTTGCTCCACCTCGGTCATCTTTTTCTTCAGCTCTGCATTTTTATTTTCGGAGATGGTCAATGTTTGCACTGCTGCCGTCTGTCTTTTTCTTTCGTCTTCCAGTTGCTGATAGCTGGAATTAGTTATCTGTTTGGGCCTTAAAGTGTTTTGGATGGCCTAAAAAAAGAAGGGACAGTATCACAACAAGTAAAAAAAAAAAAAAAAAAAACGAATATACATATTGGGACTATAAGTTAACAGTAATTTCATACCATGGCCAAATATCTTTTGCAGTTGAGGAAGATCTCATTCTTCCTCATACCTCG